>CM062818.1:124734930-125934930 GCA_031772625.1 Pinus tabuliformis
AACATTAGCCATTGACTATGAGGTTTGACTAATAAATTCGAATGGCATTCTAAGTCAACCTTTGACATATTATTGATGCTATTAGCCTTATTTTTTTATAACTCTTGCCATGTTTTAGTTAGAAATTTAATATCGTGAAAAGTTTTCTTGGGGCAATTTGGAATCAGGTTGACCTCCAATAAACTATCACTAATAGATTCAATGAGATTGTATTAGATATCCCTAGCACTGAAAATTTCCATTTTTGCATGCTTGAGTTTTATTTTCCACTCTTGGAAGACAATCTCTTTCTGTGATTATTCAAATTTATGGAGATCAGTTGATCTCCCTTCAGTACTATCTTTCCAATCTATATAATCTAAAAATTTCTCCTCAACATCCTTATAATATGTCCTGAAAATGAACAACTAATTCACTAATGAATCGCTTGATTGACATAAGTCATGGATAGTGTCCAATTTCTAACAGAAAATAACTTCTTGTTGAGCAAGGAGAGTGTTTCATTCTCCTGCTTCCTTCTTGAATTCAACTATCTCGGGACTCACTTTTAACTGTTCAATATGTTGTTTATGTTCCCAGATTTGAATATCCCGGATTTGTAGATAAGATTCATGTTGAATTTTTAAGTCATTGAAATTCTTTTGAAGATCTACAAACTGTGCTTGCCACTGTTGAGTGTTTTTTTGTTTCTCATTCTCTAAACCTTGTTCTAGCTACATAATTATTTCATATTTATCCCTTACCAGTTGTTGTACTTTAGAGGCTTTATCAATAGTAGCACTGGCATATGCTCCTGCAAATTGCGAGAGCCTCCCAAGATCCTAACTAGGAGAAGCTTCAGAATCTTTCCAAATTACTTCAAAATAACATTACCAGGGACTAAGGTATAGGTTTATTCAATTTTCCTTATTTTTCTTTGTCTGCTAACCATGACTCTATGTTTTGGAATATAAAACACATCAAGAGCAGGAATTTCTTCAATTTTCAAAACAACCTCAAGGTTGGGAGTATCGAGATTACTTCTAAATCACCAACGTACAAGGCTTTATCAGAAGCCAAAATAGTAAGTGAGGTCTTCCCTGTGACTTCATGGGTCTTTGTAATTTTCATCTGCAATGGAGTCTTCAGACTTTTAGGATCTGTTTCTTTTGTGAACTTTTCCCATATTGCATCCATACTTTTGTCTCTTAGAGTTTCTTCTGCTTGAGAAAATGAGGAAGTACTTATCTCCTTTAATTGAGATACATTAGGGAGTTGTGTTGTACTAGCCAAGACTTTATCATGTTCTTTGTTTTGTTTATGGAGCTCAAAAATCCATAGGCAAGTGAGCTATCCTTTTACTCCTATACTGATTAAACTGAATCAATTCCTTAGGACTTAATTGTGTTTCTTCTTGTTCTTCAACCTTTGCATAGATAGAATCTGATTCAAATCAATCATCAAAATTATCTGGCTCATTCGTAAATTACCTACGTTTCTCTTGTGCAGTGACATTATTGGAAATATCGTTAGGATCATATTGTATATTGCGAATAATTGGGAAATTTAAACATTGAATTTCTTCAATCTCAAGACTAGCATGTGCGAAAATGTCAAGAGAATAGACACCACATTGAATAGGAAAGGTAGGCCACATTATCTTTTTAGCATCTTTCAACACCTTTGAAAGGCTATTCCCTACAATTTGGTAGGTTATCTCTCGAGCTAAGAGTTTATCGAAAACATAAAGGGGAAACACATGAGGATTTGCAAGACTATTGAAGATCCAGATATAACTGAAGGACTCTTCTCCAAACCATCTTCCAATTGATAATAGATCATTGTTGGCTTTAGGTGAAGATCTAGGAGGCCTCTCACCAAAGACACTTTGGTAGATGGGCAACATAACTCCATGGAAAATTTTATAGAAATGAGGTTGGAATTTAGATTCCCATAGTATGTCATGATAGATATCGATATGCGTAGGGTTCTCTATGGTCCATTTCCATCCCATAGATGTAAAATCGAAGGTAAAACAAATGTCATCCATTATATGGGCGCTCATATAGGAACGGGGAACAATGTTCTCAGAAAAACTATGCTTTTTCCTATAATTCAGGATTTGCATGCCTATAGTATCAGACAATATAGTTCCCCAGGCCATAATATATCCATCTAAGGTAACATCAATTAGTGGTACCCAGTGGTCTAAGAATTTCTAGGTATTAGGGTAACCATAGATTCTACACATCATAATAGCTATATACCATAATGGTCTTGCAAGGGAAGTAATAACATACATACCCTTTTCCTCATGTTTGTGTTTGTTAGGATCTCTTCTCCATTCTTTGATGGGCTCTGACTGATCCTCATGTTTACTCATGAATTTATGTACAAATTGCTTGTCGTATTTTTTTTTGGGGTGGCAATAGCTGATACATTTTTCTTAAATCACTACTGGTAAATGACATAAAGACTATTTGCTTCTTAGTCATGAAATTCTTATTTTCAATATTCATATGGTCGATCACCCATTTAACCATATCTGTATAGGGAAAGATATTGGGTTGGAGTACAATCCTATGCAGGAATGAATTAGCGATGTCACTATAAGTATTTTGAGAAATCGTGGTAGAATCATCGGTTGTAGTTGTTTTCCCTGTCGCCCTAGGTTTTTCATCCTCAAAAGGCTTGTACATAGCTTCCCATGAGGAGGTTCCAATGTCTGGAGTGCATGTTGTATTCGCGAATACCGCAAGCATATCAGTCGTCTCAGGTGGAGGAGGAATTGACTATTGTTGAACTGTGGGTTTCTTCCAAGCCTTAGCTACCTTAGACATTTCGACTGACCTTTGCTTATCAGGGTTGGCCTACGAAGCAAAACACGAGAATAAGATGAAACTTTCTTAACCAAAGAATTCCTTAGAGTGAATAACCAATTTCATATCAATTCATGTCTTTATGAGCAAAATCTAGTGATATCAAGGCACAATAATCGAATCGTTTAGAACTTCAAAATGATAAATTCATTAGATTTGGCCATTAAGTGATAAAACATGGGTTCACACGGGCCTTTATACATGTCATTATATCAGAGAAATATTACGGTTTTACTTTGAAACATGTGATATTATTACCTTCTAATAGGCTTTTATTATTAAAACGTAATGGCTAAAAATATAAGTGGGAAGGGATATCAGAGGTCTTGTATCAGAGATTTGATATCAGGGGTTGAAAAGAGTCACAACAGATAGGAATTTCTAATATGGAAGTTTTGATATGGATAGGAGGGGTTTATCAAAGAATCAGAGGATCGGGAATATCAGAGACCGTTGATATGAGTATATCAGAGTATCAGAGATGTCATATATCAGAGGATGGGCAAAAGGAGATATTAGAGAATCGGAGGATCAAGATATGAAGAGTTCTGATATTCACAAGCTTTGATAATGCTATGTGGTAATCCTGTGGGGTTAGGCCTTTTATTATTATATTCTCAAAGAAGTGCTTTATCACTTTATGCTTCGAATATAAAACTTTAATCAGGGAGGGATTTATCACAATGTAACACCCCCTCCTCCCAGGTCTAGCCAAGCAACCAACCAGCTAGGAAAACATTTGATGAGAGAGGTTACTAAGGGTTTGAATCTCCTACGTGACCTTAAGGAAATGGAATCAACGAAACATATCAAACAAACCCATATACATCAGTGAAACACCCTCAAGAGACATGTCAGACACTCAAACAACCTTTCCTTGAGTCCCATTGATGATTTAAGCCTTTTAACCCAGAGTCACTCTCATGCTATAGGCATGAAAATAACCGACAACTCAAAGTTTCTCTCATAGGCCTCTTTGACAGCGACTGTGGACGTTTCTCAGCAAACCTGTGCCAATGACCAAGATATTTGAGCCACTTTTCTAGCCCATATTCTTGGCCTATACCCAAAAATTGCCACAAACTTCAAAATCCATCAAAGAAATGATAACAATGTTGATAAATAAAAAATTGACCTTAGGACTAGGCCTGAGCATCCCCAACTAGGGACTGACACTCTGTCAAACACTTGGCATCAATGCAACCTACGGGTCTAGGATACAAGACAGAGCATAAATGACTGAAATAACTTATGAAACATAACCAAAAGGATCACCTCCTTCTATATTGAATTATCATACCATGAATTAGGTCTTGCATCCATCCATTTAACAATTACAAGTAAATACATGAAATAAAGATGACATGAACTAGTCACATAACCATGCTTATAGCCAACATTAAACAATATAAATATCAGAGATGACAACCATTAAATTCAAATATAAACAAGTACAAAATTAAGAGAACTTAGATTTTATTAATCATAGGAAAATTCGACCAAGTTCAGACTTCCACATACCACCCGACCATAGACATGGTTGAACCAAATCTCTCTTTCAGCTAGTCACCCTTGTGCCATATTCCAAGCATGAATGTGGGATCTCATAGAACAACCAAGGGAATCCAGAGGTTAAACCACCTCCACCCTCACCAAACCATTATCACACCAAACTCGGTGCTTCGGTCATAATTGAACCAAACTTGGAATGCCATCTGGAATCCATCACTATGCTTGAGGAATTTTTCATCTCCTTGTATCTCAGGCTTTACTGCTATCCAATCCCAGATCACTAGGCCCTAAACTAAGACAAGGCTCTCAGGCTTTATCGCAATCCAAACCCAGATCACTAGGCCTTAAACCAAGACTTCTCCGTTAGGCTTTACTATGTTTCCCACCAAAAATGATCAAGGGATTCCTAGGCATTTGGGAATGAACCTTGAGACCACCTCCAACCTGGATTCCAAAATCCATCCAGTAAACCAAAGCTAAAAATTGAAATAAACATCCCAGCACCATGGTATCCAGAAAAAGGTAAGGCTAGGTTGAAAACCAATCTAATAACCCGACAAAACATGCCACCAATAGCAAGAGAACCATACACCAACATGAAAAGTCATGCATGTCCAAACTAGCTAGGAAATCACACATGCAAAAGGTTAGCTGCAAATATTCCTGCTAAGGCTGCTTGATCCATCTCTTCTTCCTTGATTCTTGCTTTCATTCCTTTCCATTTGTTTGCATTTCCTTCCTTGATCCAAAGCTAGAGTGCTCCAAGAAAACTCCAAGTGACCAAGAGTGGGAGAGAGAGAATAATGAAAGAGCTCCAAACTTCAACTGACAAAAAGTTAGTAAAATCTTGCACACTAATCCTCAGAAGCCTTTTTATTAATGAGGCCTCCATTTTCTTCATTTTCCATTATTTTCCTTCATTTTCCTCCTCACATGCAACATGCGACCTTTCACATCCCTTTTCTCCTAATTTCCATTATTTTCATAAATAATTGTGCCAAAAATGTACTTTTTACTTTTAATTCCTTTGCCTTAGCCTTTTCCAATTTTCCTTAGCCAAAACACACATCCATTTATTCCCACTATGATATATTTTCCCAACATTCAACTTGGAATAAGTTTCCCTTAACCATTGTATTATTTTTCCTTTATTTTATTACATGAAATTTTCACTAGGGTTGTTTCAGAATCCTCCCCCTTGGGGAACACCATCCTTGGTGTTAAAGCACACCATGACCTCAACAAAACCACTCAAACAAAAACATATTACCCATGGAGCTTTATAACTTAGCTCATTGCAGTATTTACAATGAAAGACCTGCTCAAAATCAAAACATCATGACAACATGACAATATATCAACCATAATAATATGACACCCATACCACTTATTGGATCTTTATAACTTATCTCATGGCGGTATTTACATCCATATAAATATACATACATATAACAAAACATCAACAAAACATATGCCAAACATACACCAACACCAAACAAAAACTTCTTTTCCTCAATTGAAAAAAAATGAAGGATACGAGGTCCGCATCTGATACACCATCTCCCATGTAGCTTCTTTAGGCCCAAAGTGATTCCAGTTCACTTTAACTTTCTCTATGGCTTTGTTCCTGAGCATGCAATGTTTCCACTACAATATGCAATGAGGCTCCATATAGAACTCTCCTTCTTGCTCCACCTGCAATACAGACCAATCAATAACATGATCAACATCATTTATATACTTCTTAATCAATGAAATATGGAAAACATTATGGAATTTCTTGTTGGAGGTAGGCAAAACCAATATGCCACTGGTGCAATCCTATCAAGGATCTCAAAAGGCTCGCAATACTATGGTGCCAACTTGGCACATGAACCAATCCTTTTCTTGGGCTTGATGCACAAATACACATGGTCCCCAACCTGAAACTCCTTGAACACCCTGTGCTGATCCACATAACTCTTTTTTCTATCTTATGTTGCCTTTATGTTATTCTTTATAACCTACATTTCCTACTCTATGTCTTCCAACAAGTCTAGTCCAATAAGTACCCTATTCACTGGATCGCTCCCGCTGATGGGAGTGTTACAACTTGGTCCATACAATGCCTTGAAAGGACTCATCCTCAATGACTCCCACTAACCATTGTTGTATGTGAACTCAACCAATGGAAGATATTCCTCCCATTTCTTCTAGTCACGCACCATGTACATCCTCAACATATCCTCCAAGATGGTGTTGAACCTCTCTATCTATTGAACTATCTGTGGATGATAAATAGTACTGAAGGCTAACTCTGTACCCAAACTTGTAAATAGTTCCTTCCAAAACCTAGAAGTTAACTTTTCATCCCTATCCGACATAATATTCTTTGGAACACCATGCAGTCTCACTATCTCTATGCTAAACACATGTGCTACCTCACTAGCTGAATATGTAGTCATTACTGGAATGAAGTGAGCTACCTTGTTGAACCTTTCAACCATGACCGTAATAGAATCATGCTGATTTACTATCCTTCAAAGACCTGTGATGAAATCCATGGAAATGACCTCCCATTTCCATTCTGGAATTACTATAGGTTGTAGTAAACTACCTAGATGCTCACATTCTACCTTAACTTGCTGAAAATCTAAACATCTAGCCACAAACGTTTCCACTTCGTTGTTCAGATTTGCCCAATAGTAGAACTTCTTTACCATTGTCAACGTCTTTTGATATCTTGGATGACCCAAGTATGGATTAGCATGGAATTCCCTCAAGATAAGCTTCATGAGCTCACTACAATTTGACACATATATCCTATCTCAAAATCTCACCAAACCATATTACGTGAGACGATAGTATACCTTCTAATCAACTATACCTGTACCGTACCTACATCTGTACCTGTGCCCTGTTGTAACCTCTACATAATCTCCATGTATTTCTCATCCCGTTATCCTGCCTGCAAGATCTTATCCTGTAAATCTATCTCATAAGCTGTTGGGTCCCTATAATACTAGTGATTACCCCATTACTATTGTAGTTATACCACTTATTAATATTGTTGTGCCCCTATTGCCCCCATATTATTATTACTGTGCCCCATAGAATCCCTCTATTGTTATTTTTGTGGCTTTATATTATTATTGTTAGGTTGGCTGGATTATATTGTGACTCCTTAGACTCCTATATATAGAAAGGAGGTTTTGTCATTTAAATCATCCAAGAATTGTTCATTTATGTAATGTAAAGGAGGTTGGCCCCTCGAAGAGGCTGAATTCTAAAGCGCTGATCTATCTTTTCTATCTTTTCTTGAGTTGGTTTCATAACATAAGCGCTCATAGTTGCTATATGATTTACCAGTACCTTTCTGATAAGAGCATCTGTAACCTGATTCTCCCTCCCTTTAATGTATCTTATCTTGAAGTCGAACTCGCTAAGGGTACACAACCATCTAGCTTGCCTGGCATTCAGATTTGGCTGATCAAACAAATATCTCAACTGACTGTGATTGCTCATCAATGTAAATCTCCTGCCAAGATGATAGCACCTCCACATCTTCAATGCATATATAGGTGTTGCTAGCTCAAGATCATGTGTTGGATAGTTCTGCTCGTGCTCATTCAATTTTCGTGACTCATAGCACACTACCTACACTTCTTGCATGAGAACTCCACCAAGTCATCTATTGCAAGCATTTCTACACACTACAAACGCCTTGTTTAGATCCACAATATTTAGCACTGGTGCATGTGTCAACCACTGCTTAAGCTACTAAAAACTAGCCTCACATTCTTCTGTCGATTCAAAATTCTTACCTTTTATCCGCAATGATGCGATAGGATATGAAATGTGTGAGAAGTTCTTGGTGAACCTCTTCTAGTAACATGCCAATCCCATGAAGGATCTCACCTCATCCACATTCTTAGGAGTTGGCCACTCCATAATAGCCCTTAATGTTTATGGATCTACTGCTATGCCATCCTTGGAAACAAAATGCCCCAAATAATGCACCTATGTCTAAAAGAAGCTACACTTGCTAAGCTTAGCATACAACTGATTCTCTCTTAGCAATCTCAACAATACTGGTAAATTCTCGGCATTCTTCCTCATTCTTAGAATATACCAGTGTGTCATCAATGAATAAAATAAAAAACTTGTCTAGATAAGGATGCAACACATTATTCATCAAGAACATAAATGTAGTTAGAGCATTAATCAAACTGAATGGAACAACAACAAACTCATAATACCCATACTTGGTCTTCAATGTAGTCTTGAAGATATTCTCTTCCTTGATGCGTACCTAATGGTATCTCAAGTGGATCTTAGGTAACACTACTGCTCCCTTCAACTGATCAAACAAATCATCAATCCTCGACGATGGGTACCTATTCTTGATCATTACTTTGTTCAGCTTCCTATAGCCAATGCACAATCTGAGAGTACCATATTTCTTCTTCAAAAACAACACAAGTGTACCCCAAGGTGATACACTTGGCCTAATGTACCCCTTATCCAACATTTCCTTGAGCTACAACTTTAACTCAACCAACTTAGGTGTGCTCATCCTGTAAGGTGATTTTGATGTTGGGGTTTCCCCTGGGACCAACTCAATAGAAAAGTCTACCTCCGTATGAGGTGGCAACTCAGTAATGTCTTAAGGAAATGCATCCTTAACCTGCAGTAAAACCAATCAACGCATCTACATCCTCAACCTCCTTACCCTTGTCACTAGAAATGTGTACTGCAAACATCACACAAACTTTTCTGCAACTACGCTTAGCCTGTATAGAGGTAACCATCCTCACTGATGTAAGCTTCTTCTTCCCTTGCAAATCCATATTTTTCCCACTACCATCCACACACTCAATGGCCTTACCGAAGAAATCCACTTTGGTTCTATGAAGGTATAGCCAATCCATACCCAAAAGCATATTATATGAACCCAATGGTAATACATTCAAATGTGTTATTGTAGGCATTCCTTTTAACTCAAATGCAAAATCTCTTACCCAATGGTGAACTCACTTCTTTATACCTATAGCCAACTGTACTAACCAAGATTCTGCATGCACTTCTTTTCTCAAACCACACTTATCCACCTGGTCATGATTAATATAACTATAGTTAGTGTAGGTTTTAACCCCATCCAGAAATTACCTGCATATGCATTCTAAAACACAAAAAATAAACAATGTGATAACATAACACATAAAACACATATACATGGAGATTTTCCCCTGGATCCCAAAACTGGGACTACCAGCTTGATTTTTCATTATGTTCCTTTAAATGTTACAATACATATTTATACATGCTGAAGCATCCAATACCATGGACCGAAAAACCATCGCGTCCAAAACCATGGACCGAAAACAATTACGTCCAAAACCATGTGAGAAAACCATGCACAAAACCATAGAGAGGTCTGCCTAACCTAATATAGGGTCCAAAAAAAAATTCCATGGGGCGTTGACCCAGACACTGTAGAGGGGGGTTACCCGCCCCCCCTGTGACCCCACGACTATGCAATTAGTGCAATGAAGGGGGAGCTCTGGCCCCCCTCTAACCCCTCAGTTAACTATGTGGGCTGGTCAAGGAAATAATATAACACAACGCAACATTCTCCCACTTGTTGTTTTCTTTCCACAGGAGAGCTTAGTCATTTTTCCAACCCTACAATGGCCATTGTTTCTCTACACCAAGAGAACTTCTCAGAGCTCACATATTTTGTCAATGCATCTGTAGTATTCTTCAAAGTGTCCACCTTTACCAGCAACACCTTTTTGTCTTCTATCATATCCATCACAAAGTGATACTAAACATCAATGTGTTTTGTCTTTGAATGATAAGCAGGGTTCTTTGCCAAGAAAATTGCACTTTAGCTGTCACAGTCTATCCTTATATCTCCCTCTAATAACCCCATACTTGAACACAATATTTGCAACCAAATGGCTTCCTTGCTTGCATGAGTGGCTGCCATGTATTTTGCCTATGTAGCTGATAGTGCCACTACAGATTGTTTCTTACTCGTTCAACTGACTACACCTCCAAATAGGTTAAACAAATACCCACTTGTAGATCTCCTCTGATCTAGATCTCCATCCCAGTCTGCATCAACAAAGCCACAGATATTCAAAAATCTATCCAATCCTAGTCTTCTTTGGTAGCAAAAACCATAATCACTAGTGCCATGCAAATACTTGAAAACCCGCTTCACTGCTGTCCAATGCTCCTTCCCTGGTTTTGACATAAACCTGCTCAATACTCCCACTGCATGTGCAATTTTTGGTTTAGTACAGATCATTGCATACATCAGGCTACCGACTGCACTTGCATATGGAAGACGGGACATGTCCTCTTCCTCTTCTTGTGTCTTGGGACACTGTTCAACTGATAACTTTACACCTACAGGAATATGAACCTTCATCGGTTTACTCTCCTGCATATTAAACCTCTACAGTATTGTGTCAACATACTTCCTCTGGTTTAACCAGAGCTTCCTCTTTACCTGATCTCTTTTAATTTCCATGCCCAAAATATAGTCTGTAGCACCAAGATATTGCATGTCGAATTTGGAGGACAATTGGGTCTTCAAATCCCAGATAATTTCTTTGTCATTTCCAACCAGCAACATATCATCCACATACAAGACCAGATAAATAACACGGTCACCAATTAATTTAAAATACACAAAGTGATCTGCTTTGCTTCTAGCGAAGCCAAGTTCCCGTATAAATGTATCAAATTTATGATACCACATCCTTGGTGACTGTTTCAACCCATACAAAGACTTCTTTAACTTGCATACCAGTTCTTTCCTACCCTTCACCGCAAAGCCTTCAGGTTGCTTCATGTAGATATCTTCTTCCAGATCCCCATGAAGAAATGATGTCTTCACATCCATCTGTTCTACCTCAAAACCAAAAGTAGTAGCAACAGATAAAAGTAATCTAATTGAAGATACCTTGGCAACAGGAGATAAAATATCACCAAAATCAATTCCTGGCACCTGGGAATAACCTTTTGCTACCAACTGAGCTTTTTATTTCTCCACGTTTAATTCTGCATTTGTCTTCTTCTTGAACACCCATCTTCTACCAATCGGTTTCCTTTTAGTTGGTGTTAGAGCCTAGATCGACCTCAAGTTGAAGGGAGGCAATCCTAGGATAACCACAAACCACGCTTAACCTGGTAGCTAGCCCTACTAGGTCGGGACAGGGCTCTATCCTTGTCAATCTCAATTGAGATGATTTCAATATTAGTTGAGATGACTGATTCAGATATGGATTTTAGGCTAGGTGTAGTAGCTCTAGGGTTTCTTAGTTGATTTTGAAGGTTTGGTTGCTAGATCAAATGGAGCAGGCAGCTTAGGTCTAGGAAATCAAATATGGGATGCAGACATGTTCTGTGGGGCGAGATAGATAAGTGTTTATGCACTAGTAATCGAGTGAGATGGTTGGTTTAATATTGTTGAGGTGTTGAGGAGGGCATGTGGATACTATGAATCCTCTTCAAACTATTGAAAACATTAAGAACTAAATGCATTCCCAAGGAAAAGCACTGTTAACAATGTATTTTGGCTATTTCTCTTGATTCATTTAGTTTAGAATAATGGAAAAGGTTTTGAAACATATAACACATAAGAATAACTTATTAGAGAAGAAGAAACAATCCAAAATCATAGTATCACAAGAATCTGACAAAAATAGTTGCAAAACCCTGGTTTATTTGCTTGCCAAACTGCAGGAGTGATGTACAATGAAGCTCAAAGCATCCACAAGAGTCCAACCTTTGCTAATGACTGAAAAAACACATGATATAGACATCCAAAACACCTGTGCTATCCATCATGGGTTGAATCCAAGAGATAAGGGAATGTTTCAACCATATCTAAACTGGTAACAAGAAAATAGGCAGTGGAATAGCTTGCCTCTAAAACCAAGGAAACTAATACATTCACTTCCAAACCACTTGTAATTGGTGTATCTACCCCCTCAAGTAATTTTACATTCATATTTACATTGCATTACATCATTTACAATCATAAATTTACCAAGGATGAGAGACAAAGTCAACTGGCAGTCAAACTAGGATAAATTTTGGAGTTCTAGGCAAAATTGCCAAAATCAGCTACATGCACAGCACCATCTCCTGTATGCATAGCACCGCTTCTAGCCTACATTTGAAGGTCTTATACTCCACCAAATTAGACCGAAGATAGCGTTTTGGAAAGCTCTATCTGTCTAGTTTCTGAAACATCTTGAATTTCCTAATTTTGAGATCATTTGCCCCTTCAAAAATGAATTCTCCCAATACTGCTTCCTGTGGGTGCAAAAAGCGGCAGAGAGGGACATTTTTGAGTGTTTTTTGCCCTTTAGGTGACCTAGTTTAGCTCCAAATGAGATGAAACTTTTAGGGATTTATGTCCTCTTGATGTTGAATCCAGATCTCTAAGCCATTTCTCCTATGGATCCACCAATCAAATGCGCAGTGCCATATACCACAATTTCCTGTGTTGCATAATTCAAAAATTT
Organism: Pinus tabuliformis; assembly: GCA_031772625.1. Classification (NCBI taxonomy): domain Eukaryota; kingdom Viridiplantae; phylum Streptophyta; class Pinopsida; order Pinales; family Pinaceae; genus Pinus; species Pinus tabuliformis. The sequence continues at coordinate 124,747,826 of CM062818.1, forward strand.
GAAATTGACAAAATTGTTTCAAAATTTGCCCAGTTTTGGCTCAAAGCTATTTCATGGGTTACTTTGTCGGGCTAATGTAACATCAGCCAAGATATTAGCTTATCATGCTCCTTTTTGCTCCTTAAGTCTCTCCGTGGAACTGTCGCTAAGGGTTTCTCTCTCATAGTCATACTCACTATGCCTCTCCATACTTTATAGTTGTTTCCCTTATGATGACTGAGAGGAGTATGAAGAGATTTAAAAAGGAAAGCAGGTGAGGGTGAACAAGAATGGGAAATGTATGTGGGGAATAAGTAAGGTTAATGAAAGATGTAGGGCTTGGGATTAATGATAGGGTTTGGGAATAACATTAGAGTTTGGGAGTATGGTAGGGTTTGCGGTATATGAGTATTGGGTTTGTGGTATATGAGTATAGGGTTTGATATGTGAAGGGTAGGGTTTTCTAAAGGGTTAGGGTTTTAGGAGAATGGGGGAGGGGAATAGGACTTAGGGAAGATGGGATTAGGAGATAGCTTTAAAAGGACAATGATAAACAATTTTGGTCTAAAATGTATGTGGTAATTTAGAGACAAATTAGGGTTTAGTTTTTAGAGAGGTATAAACCATCAAAATGCATGTAAACCCTAGATTCAACTGAAAATAGGCTCTACTTACTTGATAGGAAGTGACATGAGGCATTTGCAGTGATTGAAGATGATTTTAGGGGTTTTGGCAGCTCCACAGCCAATGGGCAGCGCCACCAACCCAATGCGCAGTGCCAATTATATGCGCAACACTAGTGTAAAATTACACTGGCAAAACTCCTCTGATGCGCAACACCAGTGATATGCGCAGCGCCACCCAATTTCTCACAGAATTCTTGACTTTTCTCTCTTTTACCCAATGACTGCTCCAAATCACATTTTTTTGCTCCACACTTCTAATTTTCAAAGTAAAATGACACATAACAATGAAATAAATTTATATACCTTCTCACTTTAATTTTTTTCTATTCACAACCCACTTTTATAAACTTTACAATGACTTCTTTCAAATGCTCTGCTTTCATGATATGAAGCTTGACCCTTTTTCCTTGGCAATTTGATGAAGTGATGCTTTGATGTTTTTCTTTTGCAGTGGCAGGAATTGGCAAGATGACCAGGAGCAGTTTAATAATACTTATTACATATAGGAACCATAAAATTACATCAAAATTCATGGAAATAAAATAATAAAATACAAATGCTCTGTTTTACCTCAAAACAAGTTTTGAGGTTAAAGAGCTTTATTTAGCTTACAAAAAGGAAATTTATGATTTGTTGAACTTTATTTACCCCCTCATGTGTCTGCTAACATTTATTACTCTTTTGAATGACCATGGTGAAAAACCCTAAGACCTAGTGAAACTAAAGTCTAATATTGATTTTTATAAATGATGTGAACGGGAATGACTATGAATGACTGAAAAAATATGTGAAATAGGCTAGTAGGTATATAGCATGAGGGACAAATGAAATGAAACCCTACCATCAGCTGATTCATGACCTAATGGAGTGCAGCTCATCAGAGTGGGACACCTAATATGAAGTGCAAAAGATAAATTTGATCATTGATGGCAATGTGAAAGCACTGACAGTAACATTGGCTCCAATGGGGATGATAGGTCCTTGGAGGTCCCAAGAACTATATATCTCTAGAAAAAGTAGACTAGTACCTCTTCCGTTGGGAAATACGGTCAATACATTTCGAAAAATGAAACTGATACTATTATATTGACTCAAGACTCAAACTAACTCAAGACTCAAACCGACAAACTGAAACTGACTAACTAGTACAAAACTCAAACTGATACAAAACTTTCAACTTTATAGCCTTCACCTCGGGCCCCAAGCTGAAATGTATTGCATCTTTTGAAAACTTGCAGTGAAAAGAAAATGGTATATACAATGATTGCTTCATGACTTCAGAAATTACCCTAGAAGAAGTAGCACTTCAGGAGCCTACCATTGATTGGCCCCCCTGAACAATCTTGTTTGTCCATCTCTTTGAGCAGGAATGCATTTTTTCCTATGTATGCAACAATCCTATAAGGTCCCTTCCACAAGTTTTCAAACTTGCCTTGCTTGCCTTTATCTTCATTCCTCGCATCCCACCATAACACCACATCATCATGTTAGAATTTATTTGCTTTAGTTTTCCGATCATAAATCTTTTTGATCTTCTCTTGCAATCTAAAATTATTTTGGAAGACTTCCTCCCTTGTTTGATGTAAATGTATCATCTGATTTATTCTTCACCGAAAATCATCTTCCTCACTTCCAGCTTCCTGCAAAAATTTCACAACTGGGACTGCCAAGGATGTCGGAAAGACTATATCAATGCCATATACAATTTCAAATGGAGAAATACATATAGATTTCTTCTAGCTCACTCTATCTGCCCACAAAGCATTAGCTAATTTCGTATGCTAGCCTTTCTTGTTTGTTTCTAGCAGCTTCTTTATGATATTCACCAATGATTTATTACATGATTCGGCCAGACCATTACCTTGCAAATAATATGTCATGGAGTGACCCAAGGTAATCTTATATTTGCTACAAAAATCGATCATCTTCTTGGATTTGAATGCAGCTGCATTATTTGTTATGATTTTACTAGGACAACCAAAACGAGATAAAATATTTGATTCTAGAAATTGAATGATTACTGTGTCGGTTTCCTACCTGGTCGGAATTGCTTCAATCCACTTGGTAAAATAGTTTGTTGCTGTCAGAATCCACTTGTGCTGAGCCGAGGATGTTGGATGCATCTCACCAATAAAATCGAGTCCCCACTACTAAAAAGGTGCGCTAACTTCAACCAGTTTCAAAGGAAGAGGCAACAACTTTCTTTTCCCTTGAAAAACTTGACACTCATGACAATTCATGATTGTTTTATAGACATCTGAAAAAAAGGTGGGCCAGTAGTATCCTGCTCTCAAAATTTTGTTTGATGTTGTCTTCCAAAACAAGTGACTGCCACAGTCACCCTTGTGAAAATCACTCATTACCTTCTGGGCTTCATCTTCGATTAAACAATTCAGCAAAACACCACCTGGATCTTTCCAATAGACGGCATTATTTAAAATGTAGAATTTAGCAGCTTTTAGTTTAAGAGCTCTACCTTTATTCTTTGACATTTCCGGTGGTGGAGAAAGGTGCTGAAGCATGTAGACAATATCCGAATACCACGGTGACTGAAGGAATATTTCAGACACTTGGATTAGAGAGTTGTCCTCTTCATCTTTAGACATGGCAGCAATAAGGTTTATATCTAATGCATGCAAATTTGATTCCACCCTCAACCTTGCCAGACCTTGTCCTTTGATTAGCTTTATAGGCTTTATCTCCAACTCGTATTCTAACATTGCTGCAATCCATTTTCCCCGTCTTCCTTCTAGATCAGTTTGTACCAACACATCCTTAACTGCTGCGTTGGGAACATATGCTAGGATGTGAGAGTGCAGAATATACACCCGGAAATCTTTCAAGGCTTTGATAAGAGCAAGAGCCTGTTTCTCAATAATGTTGTACTTCAAGGTTGCATCCTTAATAGTTTTGTTGAAGAATTCAATGGGCTTTTCTATTTGATCTCTCTTTTGCATTAAAACTGTTGCCATGGTATGCTCAAATGCGAATGAGAATAAAATGAAATCTTGTGTATAATCTAGACCAATCAAAACCGGAGCTGTAGATAAGGCATACTTTACCAAATTAAATGATTTCATGGCTTCTTCCATCCATTTCACCATGCTATCCTTCTTCAACATATTAGTGATTTCTCTCAAATGTTCAACAAGATTAGGTACAAATCTTCGTAAGAAATTCATATTACCGTTGAATGCTTGTATTTCCTTCTTATTCCTAGGAAAATCAATCTGCTGAATTGCTTCTACTCTTGATGGATCAATGCGAATGCCTTCCTTCCAGATGATATGGCCCAACAACTTCCCTTCATCCATAGCAAAGAGACTTCTCTTCAGATTGAGAAATATTCCAAATTTCCTACATCGCTGAAACACAATCCGTAAATGGTGAAGGTGCTCATCATCTGAATTTGAAAACACTGTCAAATCATCTAAATATACAACCAAAAATTCATCCTTTTCATTGGCAAAAGCGATGTCCGTTGCATGCTGAAATGTAGCTCCAGCATTTTTCAAACCAAACGACATTTTAGCATAATGGAATGTTCCCCAAGGGGTGGTGAATGCAGTCTTGTCACGGTCATATTCATGCACCAAAATCTGATTATATCCAGAATATCCATCAAGCAGTGACATACGTGATGCTCCAACCACTCTCTGGAGGATGTGATCCATCTTTGGCAGCGGGTAATTGTCATTCAATGACACTTTATTTAAATTTCTAAAATCAATGAACAATCTGATTTCCCCAATCTTTTTCCTCATAGGAACAAGGTTAGAAATCCAATCAAAAAATTTGATTGGAACAATTATACCAACCTTGTATAATCGATTTACCTCTTTTTTAGTTGAAGGCAACAACTTGGGATTAATCCTTCTCAGCTTCTGATGGAATGTTTTCTGATTTGGCTTGACAAGAATTGTGTGTTGAATTATGTCCTTGTTATACACCTTTAAATCTGAATAATCCCAAGAAAACACATTAGGAAATTTAGACAATAATTTGACATATTTAGATTTTACCTCAGGGGATAATGACTTTGATAGTTTCACAAACTTTGGCTTCTCGGTTGTTCCAAGATTCACATCCTCAACCCCCTTATCTGTTGGCACCAAGCTTGGCTTCCTAGCCACATCATCCTGATTGAAGAGTTCTTCTAAAGGAGTAAGACCTTTAGGAAAGACATTGTCCTTTAGCTATAATACTTCCATCTGATTGACTTCTATTTCTGGTTCATCATCATCACGATCACGATCACTGGAAGCATCCTTATGGTTACCTTCATTTTGCAAGAAATCATTAATCTCCTTATCATCCCAAAAGACTTTCCAATACCTTAAATTGTCAGGGAAAGCTGGATGATGCTTGACATGGATCTCAAACTTGTTATTGGAATTCATCGGGATCTTCAAATTAGTGGCAGCAGTTGCAAGTGAATCTGCAATTACATTTTGCGCACGTGGTACACATGTCAAGGTATAATCTGGAAACATTATTAAGATATCTAAAACTCCATTATGGTAGGCACTCATCCATGGATGTTTGGCTTGACATTCACCCTTCACTTGCTTGATTATCAATTTTGAATCCCCATAGACTGATATTAATTTTTTCTTTCAGCTTTTTGAGAATATTCAATCCTATAATCAGTGCTTCATATTCGGCTTCATTATTAGAACAATCAAAGGCCAACTTATATGAGAAAATTCTTACATTACTAGGGACCTTATTGGCTGAAAAATAGAGCTACGGATCTAAATCCCTATGCCAGTACCATCTTTACCCACAGCTCCGTCAAAATCCATGCTCCATAGGCCTACTTCTTCCTCTAAGTGTTGAAATTATGTTTCATCTTCTTTCTTACCTTGACTGATTTCTTCAATTTTCTACTACTCATTACCTTTTTGCTATCACCAGAATGCGTACTACTCAGAGGTACTTGCAAGTTTTTGTCTTTCTTGATCAAGGACCGCTCTGAAATTCTCTGAAATCTCTGGCACATATTCTACTTCAACTAGCTAACTATCAATATCATTCAAACCACTATCTGAATATAATACAAATGATTCTAAATCTATATGTACAACATTAATCAAATGATTTAGCGGTTTCTCCTTGCTTGTGATCATGTACTTCATTTTCTTTTCCCTATATAATTTTCTCAATTGACCAAACATGGGAATGGTAGCATAAGAGAAATCTAGTTGTAAAGTTCCTTTAAGCATTACACCCCACGATCTGGATAGAAAAATACCAAACCATGGTGGGATGTCTGCAAAAACCACATCCATGAGAACATTCTTGGCCGGGATTTGATCCAGAGACACCACCAAGTCTTTGATAAGACCAATACATCGGACTCTACCAGAATAAAAGAATAAAGGTCATGATATTTACGAGTAATTTCAAGGCCCAATTTCTCCACAATGGCTTTTGGCATCAAATTATGGGAGGCTCTGGAATCAAACATGGCATTCTGAAGGACATACTCATGCAATCTAAGGCTTATATAGAATGGTGGCACTTCACTATTCTCAGACTGACCTTCTAAAGTAGGGCCAAACATGAGCTCCGGGCGATCATCTTCTACATTGACCATATCAAATAAAGGATCCGTGTTCAAAATTTTTGACACTTAGTTTTTATAACTTCTGTTCTTCATCAATTCAATCAAAGGAATTGAAACCTTTAATTTAGCAATCTCATTTTCTAAACTAAAAGCTGAAACTTTATCTAGCTCTTTGACTGAAGAGTCCTTCTTTTCGACTTTTTCCTTCGCTGCACTTTGCTGATTGGTCTTGTCATTTGTAGATGGTCCTTTGCTGGAAGTTGGGTCAGCAGGCTCCTTCCCTTTCTTCTGAGTATTTGAGGAGTCATTCTTGGGCTGCAACTCTTTTCTGTTGCGTTGTCAATGCATTCATATATCCCCTTTGATAATCATCTGATTCATCCTCTAAAACCCCTTCATTTGCTAGTATGAAATCTTCATCTATTTGAACATTTGAAACCTCTGAATATTCTTCATCTTCAGCAAGCATAGCATTGAAATTTTGAGGCAGGACAAGAGGTGCGTATCTAGCAACCATGGCTCGTGGTGGATTTGAAGCTGATGATGAAGTAGCTGAGGGATTTGTGACAACAAGAGGAGTTGATGTAGTGGAAGTGACGGGTGTTTGAGGGGTAGTGATAGGCTGTTGAGGGATTGAAGGTATGAATGGAGGTGTTGGATGATGCTCTGAAATATGAGGAAATGATGACGAGGCAAAAGATGTCGAAGCCGAATCAAAGAGTTCAGGAATTCAATCAGTGGTGATAGATGACTGAGGAGAGTTTGAAGATTACAGTTACTTATCAATTTGGACTTTTTGATTTCAAGCTCTTTGATGAATTCGGGGTCTGCAACTATGTCTAGTAATTCACTGTCCGATGTGGTTCTGAACAAGGATAAACCAAATTGTTCATCAAAAGGAAGACCTTCAAGGAACAGCCACTTCACAGGGCATGAAGTAGATCTGAAAACAGGTCTAGGACCTGATAAACTCTCCTGTCTAAGCATCCTGGGAATGAGATTAGGATTTTCAAATACGGGAGGAGGATCAGGATCAGGATTGGACCTAGTGTATCTTCTTGAAGCCAGTGTGTTCAGAAATTCACAAAAATTTTGATATTGCTTTACAACTTTCCAACTTTCAGCCTACAAAATTCTAAACTTATCATCCAAAAGTTCAGAACTTCTCAAATGAACTGGGATGATTTCACTTTCTTCCCCAGTATGTTCGCCACTATGTTAGAGCCTAGATCAACCTCAGACGGAAGAGAGGCAATCCTAGGATAACCACAAACCACGCTTAACCTGGTAGCTAGCCCTACCAGTTCAGGAGAGGGCTCTCTCCTTGTCAATCTCAGTCGAGATGATTTCAAACTTAGTTGAGATGACTGATTCAGATATGGATTTTAGGCTAGGTATAGTAGCTCTAGGGTTTTTTAGTTGATTTTGAAGTTTTGGTTGTTGGATCAAATGGAGCAGGCAGCTTAGGTTTGGGAAATCAAATCAGGGATGCAGACATGTTCTGTGGGGCGAGTTAGATAAGTGTTTATGCAAAAGTAATCAAGTGAGATGGTTAGTTTAACACTGCTGAGGGGTTGAGGAGGGAATTTGGAGACCATGAATCCTCTTCAAACTGCTAAAAACATTAAGAACTAAATGCATTCCCAAGGCAAAGCAGTGTTAACAATGTCTTTTGCCTATTTCTCTTGATTCATTTAGTTTAGAAGAATTGAAAAGGTTTTGAAACATATAACACATAAGAATAACTTATTACAGAAGAAGAAACAATTAAAAAACATAGTATCACAAGAATCCCACAAAAATAGTTGCAAAACCCTAGTTTATTTCCTTGCCAAACTACAGGAGTGATGTACAATGAAGCTCAAAGTGTCCACAAGAGTCCAACCTTTGCTAATGACTGAAAAAACACATGATATAGACATCAAAACCACCTGTGCTATCCATCAGGGGTCGAATCCAAGAGATAAGGGAATATTTCAACCATATCTAAACTGGGAACAAGAAAATAGGCATTGGAACAACTTGCCTCTAAAACCAAGGAAACTGATACATTCACTTCCAAACCACTTGTAACTGATGTATCTACCCCCTCAAGTCATTTTAAATTCATATTTACATTGCATTACATCATTTACAATCATAAGTTTACCAAGGATGAGAGAAAAAGTCAACTGGCAGTCAAGCTAGGAGAAATTTTGGAGTTCTAGGCAAAATTGACAAAATCAGCTACATGCGCAACGCCATCTCTTGTATGCATAGTGCCGATGATAGCCTAATTTTGAAGGTCTTATACTCCACAAAATTAGACCCAAGATAGCTTTTTGGAAAGCTATGTCTGTCTAGTTTCTGAAAAATCTTGAATTTCCTAATTTGGAGATCATTTTCCCCTTCAAAAATGAATTTTCCCAAGACTGCTTCCTGTGGGTGCAAAAAGTGGCAGAGAGGGCAATTTTTGAGTGTTTTTTTCCCATTAGGTGACCCAATTTTGCTCCAAATGAGATGAAACTTTCAGGGATTAATGTCCTCTTGATGTTGTAGCCAGATCTCTAAGCCATTTCTCCTATGGATGCACCAATCAAATGTGCAGCGCCAGTGGGGCTGCGCATATACCACAATTTCTTGTGTTGCATAATTCAAAAATTTGAAATTGACAAAACTGTTTCAAAATTTGCCTAGTTTTGGCTCAAAGCTATTTCATGGGTTACTTTGTCGGGCTAATGTAACATCAGCCAAGATATTAGCTTATCATGCTCCTTTTTGCTCCTTAAGTCTCTCCATGGAACTATCACTAAGGGTTTCTCTCTCATAGTCATACTCATTATCCCTCTCCATACTTTATAGTTGTTTCCCTTGTGATGACTGACAGGAGTATGAAGAGATTTAAAAAGGAAAGTAGGTGAGGGTGAACAAGAATGGGAAATGGATGTGGGGAATAAGTAAGGTTAATGAGAGATGTAGGGCTTGGGAGTAATGATAGGGTTTTGGAATAATGTTAGAGTTTGGGAGTATGGTAGGGTTTGGGGTATATGAGTATTGGGTTTGTGGTATATGAGTATAGGGTTTGATATGTGAAGGGTAGGGTTTTATAAAGGGTTAGGGTTTTAGGAGAATGGGGGAATGGAGTAGGACTTAGGGAAGATGGGATTAGGAGATAGCTTTAAAAGGAGAATGATAAACAACTGTGGTCTGAAATGTATGTGGTAATTTAGAGGCAAATTGAGGTTTAGTTTTTAGAGAGGTATAAACCATCAAAATTCATGTAAACCCTAGATTCAACTAAAAATAGGCTCTACTTACTTGATAGGAAGTGACATGAGGCATTTGCAGTGATTGAAGATGATTTTAGGGGTTTTGGTAGATCCACAGCCAATGTGCAATGCCACCAGCCCAATGCGCAGTGCCAATTATATGTGCAACACCAATGTAAAATTACACTCGAAAAACTCCTTTGATGCGCAACACCAATTATATGTGAAGTGCCACCAAATTTCTCATAGAATGCTTGATTTTTCTCTCTTTTACCCAATGACTGCTCCAAATCGTGTTTTTTTGCTCCACACTTCTAATTTTCAAAGTAAAATGACACATAACAATGAAATATATTTATATACCTTCTTACTTTAATTTTTTTCCTATTCAAAACCCACTTTTATAAAGTTTACAATGACTTCTTTCAAATGCTCTGTTTTTATGCTTTGAAGCTTGACCCTTTTTCCTTGGCAATTTGATGAACTGATGCTTTGATGTTTTGCTTTTGCAGTGGCAGGAATTGGCAAGATGACCAGGAGCAGCTGAATAATACTTATTACATATAGGAACCATAAAATTACATCAAATTACATGGAAATAAAACAATAAAATACAAATGCTCTGTTTTACCTCAAAACAAGTTTTGAGGTTAAAGAGCTCTATTTAGCTTACAAAAAGGAAATTTATGATTTGTTGAACTTTATTTACCCCCTCATGTGTCTGCTGACATTTATTACTCTTTTGAATGACCATGGTGAAAAACCATAAGACCTAGCAAAACTAAAGTCTAATACTGATTTTTATAAATGATGTGAACGGGAATGACTATGAATGGCTGAAAAAATATGTGAAATAGGCTAGAAAGTATATAGCATGAGGGACAAATGAAATGAAACCCTACCATTAGCTGATCCATGACCTAATGGAGTGCAACTCATCAGAATGGGACACCTAATATGAAATGCAAAAGATAAATTTGATCACTGATGGTAGTGTGAAAGCACCAACACTAACAGCTGGCAACTCCACTAGATCCCAAGCCTCATTTTTGTGCAAAGATGCTATTTCATCAACCATGGCCTCTTTCCATCGTTTTCCATCCTCTGAATCTACTGCTTCCTTCACAGTTATGGGATCATCATCAGTAATAGATAAATAAAAAAATTGAACAGAAAGCAGATGGACTATGCCTTTCTGTCTGGCTTCTTTCTTCAACAGATCTTCTCACACCCGTAGTTTGTGGCTCTTCATCTTTTTATTCCTCTTCTGCTGTAGAGTTTGATTCTTCCTCCTTAAGATCAAACTCTCTCTTCTCAAGTTTCTTTGATGGGACTTCATGTTTAATAACATCTTTCACCTCTCTAAACACCACATCTCAACTGTACACAAACTTTCTTGTTACTGCATTCCAAAGCTTATAACCCTTTAAACCATCCTTATACCCAATAAAGATGCACTTTTCAAATTTACTATCCAAATTGGTTCTTTTCTCCTTTGGAACATGTACATATGCATCACATCCAAATACCCTTAGATGTGAAAGAGAGGGTTTCTTACCAGTCCATACCTCTTGTGGAGTCTTATCCTCCAACGTTGATGAACGTGATCTATTGACCAGGCAACATGTTGTCTCCACCGCCTCTGCCTAGAATTCTTGTCCTAACCCAACACCACTAAGCATGCTCTTGCCCTTTCTATCAATGTCTTATTCATTCTTTCTGCAACTCCATTTTTCTCATGTGTATATGGATTATTCTTCTGGCGTGCTATACCACACTTCTTACATAATTCTTCAAATTCCTTACTGCAAAACTCTCCACTATTATCTGTCCTTAGCACCTTTATCTTCTTCTCTGCCTGGTTTTCCACCAGAGCCTTAAATTCTTTAAACCTATCAAAGACTTTAGATTTCTTCTTAAGGAAATATATCCATGCATTCCTTGTGAAGTCATCTATAAATGATACATAGTAAATGGACTTTCCCAGTGATGGAACCTTCACAGGTCCAAACACATCACTGTGCACAAGCTCTAATATTTGTTTTGCCCTCTTACCACTAGAGGGGAAACTCACCTAATTCTACTTCCCATATACACAATTTTCATAGAAATCAAAATCCAAAGAGCTATTACTCATACATTCCACCATGCCTTTACCATGAAGTATTTGAAGGCCCTTCTCTCTAATATTTCCAAGCCTTTGATGCTACAGCATGGTCTTCTCTCCAGAGACCACTAGATTTTCTGCTCCACTTTCAGGAACCACAGAATTTTTGCACCAATCAACAACAGTGCTACCTTGTAGCTTGTACAGATTTCCAATCCAAACTCCCTGCATCAATACTAGTGCTCCCCAAACCATCTTGCAGGTATCCTTCTCAAGCACTATTTTTACCCCTACATCATCCAACTTTCTTACAAAAATTAGATTTCTGGGCAATGCAAGAATATGGAGAACACCCGGAAGTGTTCTAACCTTTCCACCTTGAAACTTAAACTTTACTTTCCGCGACTGAAAATTATAGCCTTCCTATCATCCCCTGAGAAAACATCACCACCATCGTATTTCTCATACTCGCAGAACCACTCTCTATGGGGAGTGAAGTGAAAGGATGCACCTGAGTCAATCAACCATGCCTCATGATCTACATTTGTACTTGAAGAAGCCAAGTACACATCCCCACCTTCATCTGAGGTGGTTTTCGCCTCTGCAAAAGGAGCATCATCAGATCCCTTCCCTTTGTTAGGAGCTTTAGATTTACAGTCCCTTTTGTAGTGTGCTTCCTTTCTGCATTTCCAGCAAACCACCTTTATAGGCTTTCCTAGAGATTTAGATCTCCCTCGAGATTTAGATATCCCACTTGATGACTTGTTTTTGTTTCTGCTCTAGGATCGTCCTCATACAGACAAGGCATCACCATTCTGTCTCTCCATATTTTTCCATCTCATCTCCTCCATCAACAAGGATGATACTATTTCATCAAACTACAAGGCAGTTGGATTTCTACCTATTGCAATAACCAGACTATCCCATGAATCTGGTAGAGAACACAACAAACTGATGCACTTATCTTCATCTAAAATTTTAATATCAACAGATAATAACTGACTTACATAGTATTAAATGCATTTAGATGCTCTATCACTGAGTCTTTATCTTTCATCCTCATTTTATATAGCTTTTTCTGTAGGAACAGTTTATTCACCAGAGACTTAGATTAGTACAAAGTCCCTAACTTGTCCCACAAAGCCTTATCCATAGCTTCCCCTGATACATTCAGCAATACTGAATCTGAGACACATAATCGTATTATGCTCTTTGCCTTCTAATCCAACTTCTTCCATTCTTCATCAGACACTCCCGTCGGTTTAGTACCCAGATCTACCGCAATCCATTGATCTTTATCCACCAATAGATCTTCCATCTTGATTTTCCATAACCCAAAACTCTGACCATTAAATTTCTCGATCTCTATCTTTCCACTGCTCGCCATCTACTTTCACCACTAGAATCGATCTCGTAGATCTCCCACTGAATAGGGTCTACCATAGTCCCGAGAAAAACCCCTCAGCAACAAAGGCGTCCCCTTGAAGCCAAAACAACTATGATACCAAATGTAGGTTTTAACCCCGCACAAAAATTACCTGCATATGAATTCTAAAACAAAGAAAATAAACAATGTGAGAGCATAACACATAAAACACATATACATAGAGATTTTCCCATGGATCCCAAAACTAGGACTACCAGCTTGATTTTTCATTATGTTCCTTTCAATGTTACAATACATATTTATACATGCCAAAGCATCCAATACCATAGACCAAAAAACCATCACGTCCAAAACCATGGACCGAAAACCATTACGTCCAAAACCATGTGTGAATTCCATGCACAAAACTATAGGTAGGTCTGCCCAACCTAATATAGGGTCCAAAAAAAAATTCCTCAGGGCGCTGCCCTGGACCTCGTAAAGGGGGGCTACCTGCCCACCTCAAACCACCCAGACAAGGGTGGTTACCGCCCCCCCGCTACGCAATCGGTGCAACAAAGGGGGGTCTCTGGCCCCCCTCTAACCCCCGGTTAACTACATGGGCTAGTTGTGGAAAGAATATAACACAACCCAATAGTTAGATCCAAGATTAATCAAAATACAAACAAATTGATCACAAATCGTATTTTCCATCTTAATGATTGATGCTTGATGATCCGCCTACCTATTGTCCACAATTGCATAGATCCAAGGAATGCTATGACCAACATCACCAACTATATGTGCCTCTTGAGCACTGTAGATCTAGGGTCTACCACCACTCTGATACTACGGACAATCCCTCTTACAATGATCTTGACTACATATCCAACACTACAATGGTTCCCTACCACCATCTCTAGCCTACTGCTCTCCACATCTCTTCCTAGCTATGTTGAATCTCTTGTAAGGACCTACATTTTCTTTCTCACTTGCATCTTGATGTCTTCCTATTTGTGGCCATTTTCCTTTAGCTTTATCATTTCATTTCAAGTCATGCTTGGGCTTGACTCTGTACTTCAAAAACTCATAACAATGCTTCAACTTTCGGATGGTCTCCTCCAATGATCTAGGCTCATAAAACTCAATCGAGTCTCTGTATGCAACTAGTAGTCCATTGATGAATATTTGAACCTTGGCCTTCTCTTCCCTGAGGTAAGGCACATATCTCAACAACTCCAAAAATATGCTAGTATACTCATCATCTATCATAGAACCCATCCATAACTCATAAAACTCCTTAGCTCTATCATCATAGTACCTCTCAAACAAGTAATTCTTCTTGAAGAGCCTTTCAAATGCATGCCAAGTCAAATCCTCGTCATGTATACCTTTGGCATTCTTCACATCTTCCCACCAAATGTATGCTTTACCTTTGAGACTAAAAGTGGCTATCCTTTCTTTCATTTTTGCTGAATAATCATGTAATCAGAAGAATTTCTTCATACCAAGCAACCATGCTTTTGCATCATGTCATTTATTCATCTCTCCATCAAAGGTAGGTGGATTTTCCTTCTTAAACTCATCTGGAAAGTATCCCCTATCACTCCCACTGTAAGGGTGATGGTGATGACGATCATGATGTCTATCATAACCAAAACTAGAATAATACCCATGTCAGTCACCTCTCCTATCTGAAGTGTTCAACAACTTGCCATCTTTGATTATGTCAGATCTATCTGACCTATGTCTACTAGGAGACCTATTGCCATATGCCCCATTAATTTTGTACTCATGCCCTTGGCTTATCCAGAGTGGTCCCTATCACTGCAAATCTGACAAACTCTGAAGTAGTATCGCATTCACCTCTACTTGTTTCTCTTGTTCCTACATGATTTTTTCATTTTCCACTTTGAAACTCCTTATTTCTTCCTTTAGGCTTCTCAATGTGTCTACCAAGTCAGAAGAGTGCCCCACACCACGTTGCCCATCTGATGCATAGGGAGATTCTATGCAGTCTATGTTGGGTCCCTATAATACTAGTGATTACCCCATTACTATTGTAGTTATACCCCTTATTTATATTGTTGTGCCCCTATTACCCCCATATTGTTATTTCTGTGCCCCATAGAATCCCTCTATTGTTATTTTTGTGGCTTTATATTATTATTGTTAGGTCGGCTGGATTATATTGTGACTCCCTAGACTCCTATATATAGAAAGGAGGTTTTGTCATTTGTATCATCCAAGAATTGTTCATTTATGTAATGTAAAGGAGGTTGCCCCCTCGAAGAGGCTGAATTCTAAGGCGTGGATCTCTCTTTTCTATCTTTTTGTGAGCTGGTTTCATAACATTTGGTATCAAAGCTTTGGATTCTAGGGTTTCGCTGCTCCAAACAGGTCATCGTGGCATTTTCGCTATAACTTTTTTTCTGTGACGTTTCAGAAGTCGCAAAAAAAACCCATTTGAGAAGAATTGGTGCTAAACCTTGGATCCAAATTTCAGAGCTTTTCTCATGATATTTTCGGAGATATGATCTGAGGAAGTTGGTCTTTTTGCAGACTCCTGAATTACATTCAAAACAGGTGACCTGGGGAAAATCGTCATAACTCTCTCTCTGAGGATCGGATTGAAATTTCGTAAAAAGGTACAAAAAGAGGACGGACTGTAGTTTCTTGTGCATGTGTTTCAGATTCAAAGGTTGAAACAGTGACTCGTGGCACGTCGTACAAGTTCGCTCTATGGAACCAGTCTAAAAGCAAGTCACTGTGGGAGATTTCACATAACTCTTCCTTGGAGAATCCAATTTGGCTCAGACTTGTGGCATTGGAAAGAGGATGCAGAAGGCTACTACAGGTAGTAATTTCAGAATTGGAGGATCCGAAATTACAGAGATACATCAGATTCAATATCAGGCTTCTATAAAGTGAAAAAAGGTGTGTAGTTTTTTTTTATTTTTGTGTAAGCTTGGTTTAACGGAATTCAAAGGGCATAGTAAAACTTTATTATCGGTAACTGATGCCCCGAGGAAAGAAAATGCAAACACCTAGTAAGTAACCTGAAAGCTCTAGCATGACTCATGAAGAAGAGGAAGAAATGCTACATGATATATCAAAATTACAAGAACAAGTGCAACAAATGTCACGCTCACAAAAGCTAACAGAAGCTAAGATAAGTGGCGTGGAATCTAAGGTAAATGGCGTGGAATCTAAGATAAAGGGAATGGAAGCTAAGATGGATGGCATGGAAGCTAAGATTGACGCTAAATTTGATGGCATGGATGATAAGATGGATGAATTGAAGAAGTTGCTACAAGAAAGGGTCACTAATGGTGAAAAGGTAGTAAAGGAAACTCATGATGAAAATAAAAGAAATGTTAATCATGATTCCATAGACTCTAATGTTGGATCGAAGACTCACCATGTTCCAAAAATCGATGTGAGGAAGTTTGATGGCAAGGATCCCGCCACATGGATATTACAGATGGAGCAATTCTTCGATCTCAATAATGTGCAAAACACACAAAAGGTACGTATGGCAACTTTATATTTGGAACCAAATCAGTTTGTATGGTATCAATGGCTTTGTTCTCGTAAACAATTTATCACTTGGGCAATTTTTATGGAAGAATTGATAGCACATTATGAGGATACAAAAAGCAACAATTTTTTTAGCCAATTGATAAGTCTCAAACAAAAGGGTTCAATAATGGAGCACATTGATGAGTTCCAAAAATTGAACATAAGGGTAAAAGATATTCCAGAGGAGCATAGGATTGATGTGTTCATAGGGTCTTTAAAGGATAATATCCAACATGATGTGCGCCTTTGGGAACCTGATTCATTAGAGAAGGCATTCAGGTTAGCAAGAAAAATGGAAAGCAAAATTATGGCAGCTAGGAAGCATACCGTTCACAACTATAAAGACGGAAGTGTTGTTGCCCATAGTCTTCCACAACCTACAAGGTTGACACCACAACAATTGGAAGAAAAAAGAGCAAAAGGGCTTTGTTACAATTGTGATAGCAAATACACAAAAGGTCATAAGTGTGCTGAGAAGAAATTATTCTACATAGATTGTGAAGGGGAAGAAGAAAAGGAGCAAGAAGGGTCAAAAGAAGAGGATATATTCCAGGAACAAAGCCTAGATGAAGAACAAATAAATCCGACCATATCTTGTAATGCATTGGCAGGAATTACCACTCCTCAAACCATCAAGATAGTAGGACAAATCAAGAAGAAAAAGGTAATAGTGTTGATTGATTCAGGAAGCACCCACAATTTTATTCATTGTAGGGTAGCAAAAGAATTGAATTGCTTCCTATATCCAGCACCAGAGTGTCAAGTGATGATTGCAAATGGAGGAACAATAAATTGTTCTGGAAAGTGCCATAATATCAAGCTATCCATGGGAGAATATGTATTGACTAGCCCAATGCTTTCCATTCCAATGGGAGGTGCTGATGTTGTACTAGGAGTCCAATGGCTACAATCCTTGGGTACAATAGCTTTTAATTTTCAAGAACTTTTCATGAAATTTTCTGTGGAAGGAAAGGAAGTTGAATTAAGGGGTATTGCAGGGAAACCAGGAAAGATAATCAGCTCTAATGGCATGACAAAGCTTCTAAAAAAGGAGCAAAGAGGTGTAATTGCACAATTATGTTCACTAGATGTTTCCACATTGGAATCATCTATTTCTCCAGATCTCCAAAAAGTCCTGGACAATCATTCCAAGGTATTTGAGACTCCCAAAGGTCTCCCACCTATGCGTGATCATGATCATGCTATTCATCTGATTCCAGGAAGTGTTCCTCCAAACATCAGGCCGTACAGATATCCCTATGTCCAAAAAAGTGAAATTGAACGTATGGTTGCAGAAATGCTAGAGGCGGGTATAATTCAACCGAGTCAAAGTTCTTTCTCAGCTCCAGTAGTATTGGTGCACAAGAAGGATGGATCATGGCGCATGTGTCCGGATTATAGGGAGCTCAACAAGCTCACTATTAAAGATAAGTTCCCCATTCCTGTTATTGATGAATTACTGGATGAATTGCATGGATCAATTTACTTCACCAAGTTGGATCTTCGTTCAGGATATCATCAAATCAGAATGAAGGTTGAAGACATTCCGAAAAGGGCATTTAGAACTCATGAGGGTCATTATGAATTTTTGGTCATGCCTTTTGGCCTTACCAATGCACCTTCAACATTTCAAGGTTTGATGAATTCAATTTTCAAACCATTCCTTAGAAAATTTGTGTTAGTATTTTTTGATGATATACTAATCTACAGCAAGTCTTGGAAGGATCATGTTGAACATGTTGACAGGGTGCTACAACTATTGGAGGAGAAACAATTATATGCAAAAAGATCCAAATGTTTCTTTGGAGTCCAGGAGGTGGAATATTTGGGTCATATTGTATCTCATGAAGGAGTTAAGGTAGACCCTAGCAAAATTAAAGCCATTAAGGAATGGAAAATCCCCACATCCATAAAGCATCTGCGAGGATTTCTTGGGTTGACAGGGTATTATCGCAAGTTTGTTAAGAATTATGGGAGAATAGCAGCACCTCTAACAACATTATTGAAGAAAGATTCATTTTCATGGACTCCGGAAGCAACAAAGGCCTTTGAACATCTTAAAGAGGCAATGTGCCAAGCACCGGTCTTAGCTACACCGGACTTCACAAAAACCTTTATTGTGGAATGTGATGCTTCAGGAAATGGAATTGGTGCTGTTCTAATGCAAGATGAAAGACCCATTGCTTTTGAAAGTCGTCCAATCAAGGGAAAGTTTTTAAGCAAAGCTATTTATGAGAAGGAAATGTTGGCAATACTCCATGCACTTAAGAAATGGCGACCCTACCTAATGGGAAGACACTTCAAGGTAAAAACGGATCATGATAGCCTTAAATACTTTTTAGAACAAAGATTATCCTCTGAAGAGCAACAAAAGTGGGTCACAAAGATGTTGGGTTATGACTTTGAAATCATCTACAAAAAAGGGAAGCAAAATGTTGTGGCAGATGCACTCTCAAGAAAGGATGAGGATGTGGAAGCATTGTTGTGTGCCATTTCTATTATCCAACCAGATTGGATAAACGAAGCAAGGGAGGAATGGAAGAATGACGAAGAAGTGTGGGCACTTATTCGAAAGTTACAACAAGATTCCAGTACTTCTGATACATTTAGCTGGCAAAATGATTCGTTATGGTACAAAGATCGCTTATACCTCTGTAAGAATTCCCAGCTAAAACAAAAGATTCTTATGGAATTGCACACTTCTCCCTTAGGAGGGCACTCAGGATTTTTAAAAACTTACCACAGGGTTAAGAAGGAATTTTTTTGGGATGGCCTTAAATCAGATATTCAAAAGTTTGTGGCGGAATGTTTGGTTTTCCAGCAAAATAAAGTTGAAACAATTAAGACACCGGGTCTATTACAACCTTTATCCATTCCAAGCCAACGTTGGGAGGAGGTTTCAATGGATTTTATCACAGGTTTACCCAAGTCTGAGGGAAAGAGTGTCATCATGGTGGTAGTTGACAGACTTACCAAGTATGCACACTTTTGTGCATTATCACATCCATTTAAAGCTAGTACAGTTTCTACTGCATTTATGGAAACAGTTCAAAAGCTACATGGAAACCCAAAGATTATTGTAAGTGACAGAGATCCCATTTTCACTGGAAATTTTTGGACAGAATTATTTTCTTGTCTTGGTACTCAGTTAGCTCATAGCTCATCTTATCATCCTCAATCTGATGGGCAAACTGAGATAGTAAACAAATGTTTGGAAGGATATCTTCGTTGCTTTGTATCTGATAAACAGACACAATGGGTCAAATGGTTGCCTCTGGCTGAATGGTGGTATAACACTTCCTTCCATACAGCAACAAAAATGACCCCATTTATGGCACTTTATGGGTATCAACCACCATCCATCACATCATATTTAAGAGAAAATTCTAAGGTTCAGGCAGTGGAACATCACATCGAACATCAACAACAAGTCCTCCAACTCTTAAAGGATAACCTAGTGTTGGCACAAAATAGAATGAAACAACAGGCAGATCAACATCGCAGTGAAAGAAGTTTTGATGTAGGTGATTGGGTATTCCTACGGCTACAACCATATAAGCAAATGTCCCTAAAGCAAGCTAAGAAGGATAATAAATTATCACCAAAGTATTATGGTCCGTACAAGGTGTTGCAAAAGATTGGTACTATGGCATACAAATTGGAGCTTCCTGCAGCTTCTCGATTGCACCCAGTTTTCCATGTTTCATGTTTAAAGAAGGTTATAGGTGACAAGCTCCCAATTCAAACAATATTGCCAGAACTTGACGAGGAAGGAAAAATTATATTGGAACCGGAAGCAGTCACAGAAACAAGAACTCGACAGCTACGAAATCGATCAATTTCAGAGTATCTTATCAAGTGGAAGAACTTATCCGCTGAAGATTCCACATGGGAGGATGAGAATTTTATGCAGAAGTATCCAGAACTACTCAAGCGTTGAGGACAACACTTTTTTGAAGGAGAGGGGCATGTTGGGTCCCTATAATACTAGTGATTACCCCATTACTATTGTAGTTATACCCCTTATTTATATTGTTGTGCCCCTATTACCCCCATATTGTTATTTCTGTGCCCCATAGAATCCCTCTATTGTTATTTTTGTGGCTTTATATTATTATTGTTAGGTCGACTGGATTATATTGTGACTCCCTAGACTCCTATATATAGAAAGGAGGTTTTGTCATTTGTATCATCCAAGAATTGTTCATTTATGTAATGTAAAGGAGGTTGCCCCCTCGAAGAGGCTGAATTCTAAGGCGTGGATCTCTCTTTTCTATCTACTTGTTTCTCTTGTTCCTACATGATTTTTTCATTTTCCACTTTGAAACTCCTTATTTCTTCCTTTAGGCTTCTCAATGTGTCTACCAAGTCAGAAGAGTGCCCCACACCACGTTGCCCATCTGATGCATAGGGAGATTCTATGCAGTCTACCACCTTGCTAGCCATCTAATCTCTTTCCTCCAAGGGATACTATGTCAGCTAAACCAAATCACAATAAACCAATGTACCGTATCATAATTTAGGGAGGATTCCTTGTTTGCAAGATCATCAAATCAACATGATACATGTAAAACATAATGACAACAACGCATAGACATATATCAAATAAGTGTATCAATTAATAAACACCATTCTAGCTAGTGTCCAGTCATCAATGCAAGGCCATATCAACAATACATGTTGTGACCTCATGCATGACAAAAACCATTATTCCATTGCACACATTGCCACATGAAACTATCAACATGCATAAGAAATTCCTAATAAACTACACATATGTATGAATGCATGTAGTCGAGCGTAAGTGATCAATTCTTGTAATTAACCTACGATACTGATACATGTAATCAAAACATTCAAGAATTCCATGAAATTCAAGGATGTATTCAAGCAACATATAATCAACATGTAAGCGATATATAACCATATGCAACTAGTCATAAAATTTTGATGATGCATCTCATAAAATCACATCAAGCTCCTCATGACAGCCTTACTACAATCATGATACACATGATGCAATGAAACAAGCACATGGAATGCAAATGTAAGAGACACACATGCAACTCACATGCATGCATGACCAATCATCTTCACCCAAGGAGAGCACAAACATGCTTTGATAATCTGTAACACCCCCTCCTCCTAGGTCCCCTCAAGCAACCAAATAGCAGAGAAAACATGTGATGAGAGAGGTTACTAAGGGATTCAATCTCCTAGGTGACCTTAAGGAAATGGAATTTATGAAACATATCAAACAAACCCATCCATTTCAGCAAAACATCCTCAGGAGATATGTTAGCCACTCAAACAGCTTGTCCCTAAGTCCCACTGATTATTTAAGTCTTTTAACCAAGTGTCACTCTCATGCTATATGCAAGACAATGACCAACAACTCAAATTCGTTCTCATAGGGCTCTATGCCAATGACTGTGGACTTTTCTCAATGGACCTGTGCCAACGACCCCAAGATTTGAGCCACTTTTCTAGCCTACAATACTAGCCTCTACCCATAACTCACTACAACATTCAGAATCCATCAAAGAAATGATAACAATGCTGATAAATAAAAAATGAACCTCAGGACTAGGCTTGAGCATGACCAACTAGGACTGGCAAACACTTGCCATAAATGTAACCTATAGGTCTAGGATACAAGATAGATCATAAATGAATAAAATAACTTATGAAACATAACTAGAAGGGTCGCTTCCTTCTCTAGTGAAATATCATACCATCAATTAGGTCTTGCATCCATCCATTTAATAATTACAAGTAAATAAACGAAATAACCATGACATGAACCAGTCACATAACCATGCTTATAACTAGCATTAAACAATATAAATATCAAAAATATGACAACCATTAAATCCACATATAAAAAAGTAGAAAAGTAAGAGAACTTAGATTTTATTAATCATAGGAAATTTTGACTAGGTTCGAGACTTCCACGTACCACCCAACCATAGACATGGCTGAAACAAATCTCTCTTTCAACCAGTCACCCCCATGCCATATTCCAAACATGAATGTTGGATTTCATAGAACAACCAATCCAAGAAAAACCAAGGGAATCCAGAGGTTAAACCACCTCCATACAGGGCCCGCATATGATCTGCCATCTCCCATGAAGCTTCTTCAGGCCCAAAGTACTTCCATTGCACTTTAACATTCTGTATGGATATGTTCCTGAGCATGAGATGTTTTCACTGTAATATGCACTGAGGCTCCCACTAGAACTCTCCTTCTTTCTCCACCTGCAATAGAGACTAATCAATAACATGATCAACATCCTTTATATACTTCTTAAGCAATGAAATGTGGAAAACATCATGGAATATCATTGTTGGAGGCAGGGAAAATCGATATTCCACTGGCACAATCCTCTCAAGGATCTCAAATGGCCCGCAATACCATGGTGCCAACTTGGCACATGAACCAATCCTCAAAGAGATTTTCTTGGGCTTGATGCATAAATACACATGCTCCCCAACCTAAGACTCCTTGAACACCCTTTTTTTATCCGCATAACTCTTCAGTGTATCCTATGCTGCCTTTATATTCTTCTTTATAACCTACATTTCGTGCTCCATGTCTTCCAACATGTCTGGTCCAATAAGTACCCTATTCATTGGATCACTCCAGCTAATGGGAGTGTTACAACTTTGTCCATAGAATGCTTCAAAAGGACTCATCCTCAATGACTCCTGATAACCATTGTTTTATGTGAACCCAACTAATGCAAGATGCCCACTAGGATATATTTAACCAACAATCAGCTTGGAATAAGTGTCCCTTAATTGTTGTCTTATTTTGCCTTTATTTTATAACATGAAATTTTCACCAGGGCTATTACACACAACTCATCGTATGGGTCATGTTACAACATTTGAAATATTATGATAAATTTTTTCTGATAATGCATTTAAAACAAAAGCCTACGGGTAGCGTATTTATGAATATGTGTTATGAGCCTAAGCTGTGATATGAAATATCCGATAAGGGAATTCTCTCATTTAGTCATGTTTTTGGTGACAAAATCTAAAATTGTCTTATTTTATTAAAATTCAGGGATTTTATCTAAATTTAAAAAGGGTCCACATTATTTATTAGTTCTACTATTAACCTTAATGGCGGGTTGTTGAGTAGTACAAAAATTTGACATAATAATGGGTATCAGTAATCTTTGAGGATGAGCCCATTCAAGGAACTATATGGGAGAAGTTGCAACACTTCTATTTGTTGGAGTGATCCAGTGAGTAGTGTCCTAATTAGGCCTGAAATGTTGAGAGAAATGGAACAGGAAGGGTAGACCATCAAAAGAATTTTTAAAGTAGCATAAGACCAACACAAGAGTTTTGTGGATCACCACAAAGTGCATAAAGAGTTCCAAGTTGGGGAGCATATATATTTTTGCATTAAACCCAAGAAAATCTCCTTGGGGATTGGGTCAGGTGCCAAGCTAAAACCACGATTTTGTGGACCTTTTGAAATACTAGAAAGAATTGGATCAGTGGCTTACTGATTGCCCTACAACCTTTACTAAAAAGTCGTGATGTTTTCCATGCATCCTTTCTTAAAATATATGTGCGACATCCTAACCATGTTATTGATTGGTCTATTCTATAGGTGGAACTTGAGGGAGAGTTCGAACCCAAACCATTGTGCAACCTAGAACAGAGAAGACTAACCCTTTGGAATTTATCAATAGAGTAGGTTAAAGTGAAATGGAAACGCTTGGGACTCGAGGAGGCCACATGGTAAATGATTGATCAGATGCAAGCAACATATCCATTCTTATTTCTTGGATAAAGGAAATACAAATAATGTTGTAAATATTGTGTAGAGTTGTGTAAATACAACTCCATTAGCAATATGTCTAGCTTAGCTCATTTTTCTTTCATGTATATGGTCATAGAACACTAGGGATGATGTTCCCTTTTAGGGGGAGGGTTGTAATGACCCCAATCATTTTGGTTACATGTAATTATGATGCTAGTTGTTTCAGTTACTTTACACTCATGTGGTTACTGCAAGTGTTTTATGGTTCTATTATAATAGAATAAATTATGTTCTTTTCATGGGTTCTTTGCAATCGTGTGAATATGGTCATGTTCAAAATCATTAATGTGACTATGTGTGTGAACATTGCAAACATAATCAAATTCATAATTACATGGGTGAGTGTCATTAATATTATTGTAAAGGTGACACATGTATAAACCTTACACAAGTAATATTAATATTATAAAAGTGATACATGCATATATGAAGACCACTATAAAACTATAAATATATATATATATATATATATATAACACATCAAAATATATGTGTTTGACAGATTGCAGGAATGGTCGGTGGGGCATTTTTTTTGTTGGGCTAAAGTGGTTATCTTGTTTGGAGCCCTAACTAACTGTAGGTCAAGCCCCTAACTACCTTTAGAACCCTAACTACCTAGAGGCCAAAACTGAGCATCATAAAGAAGGGGAGGGGGCAAGATAGGAAGAAAAGGAATGAATGGGAGAGGAAGAGTTGAACATGTGAAGAGGAAAGATATCTACAACAAAGGAGAAACATTGCACAACAAAGAGGAATGGGCGTCTTCAACCTTGTTTCAACAAAGTATGCACCCCATTCCAAGAACAATGGTTGCCAAAATTTAATTGTATAATATCTTTACCATTGGAGTCAAAAGTAGATTACTAAACTCTTCTTAGCTAGTTTCTTTCTCCTTTGTCTTCAAAACTGTTTGAGCTAGATGATATCCTAGAAATTTTGCTAAGTCCTATAACATATTTTCTACTTAATGTTTAAAAAAAATTTATAATGATTTGAACTTGTTGCATAACATACTTCTTGATACTAGTAATCAAGTTGAACTTGCTCAAAACTCTATAATGGGTGGAGGTTTGTGCCTCTAGAACCCCCTAAAGGCTACTAGGTGGAGGTTGTAGACCTCTAGTTGCCCTAGACTAACTAGTGTTTCAGTATGCTCTTGACTCACTGCACTCGGTGGAGCTACTAGAACAACACTCCACGGGGTGGGGGTTTTCACCTCTAGAATCCCTAAATTGAGTGAGGAAATGGGTTCTTACCTCTGGGATTCCTCATTAGCTGGTGGGTGGAGGTGGTTAGCCTTTGCAATTCCTGGACTATCCTGTAACAAAATTCCTTTATAACAAAGGGATGGAGGGGAAGCCTTTCAAAGCTTGGGGTGATATTTGTTTGAAGAGAATGCAAACAATTTGTATATGGTTAGGAGAAGAAATATAGATGTGGTCCCCTTACCCATCTCTTCAAAATCAGTATGGAATCTTATAGGAATTGTAGTACGTAAACAAATACATGCTTGGTATATTTAATACATCCTTTACTACTATATATAAAAATGAAATGTTTTATGGTATGACTTGTATGCTCTACACTATGTGTGTGAAATTCAAACTGCAATAATGAATGCATGTTTGGTTCTTTTGCTTGATAAATAAATTATTAACCACTTTGGAATAACTACCACATTCATTTTCAATTGCATATTTTGGTTAAATGATTAAGGTAGTGGTAATTTTATTACCTACTCATTGTGGAATCGATTTGACTCTACTCTAAGTATACATGAAATAAACTGGTCTCCACATGTTTAGCTTTAACTGAGTAGTACCTATGTTATGAAACCATCTCAAAAAAAGATAGAAAAAATAGATCAACGCCTTAGAAATAAGCCTCTTTGAGGCGGAAACCTCCTTTACATTTGTTATGGAACCAGCTCACAAAAAGATAGAAAAGAGAGATCCACGCCTTAGAATTCAGCCTCTTCGAGGGGGCAACCTCCTTTACATTACATAAATGAACAATTCTTGGATGATACAAATGACAAAACCTCCTTTCTATATATAGGAGTCTAGGGAGTCACAATATAATCCAGCCGACCTAACAATAATAATATAAAGCCACAAAAATAACAATAGAGGGATTCTATGGGGCACAGAAATAACAATATGGGGGTAATAGGGGCACAACAATATAAATAAGGGGTATAACTACAATATTAATGGGGTAATCACTAGTATTATAGGGACCCAACATGCCCCTCTCCTTCAAAAAAGTGTTGTCCTCAACGCTTGAGTAGTTCTGGATACTTCTGCATAAAATTCTCATCCTCCCATGTGGAATCTTCAGCGGATAAGTTCTTCCACTTGATAAGATACTCTGAAATTGATCGATTTCGTAGCTGTCGAGTTCTTGTTTCTGTGACTGCTTCCGGTTCCAATATAATTTTTCCTTCCTCGTCAAGTTCTGGCAATATTGTTTGAATTGGGAGCTTGTCACCTATAACCTTCTTTAAACATGAAACATGGAAAACTGGGTGCAATCGAGAAGCTGCAGGAAGCACCAATTTGTATGCCATAGTACCAATCTTTTGCAACACCTTGTACGGACCATAATACTTTGGTGATAATTTATTATCCTTCTTAGCTTGCTTTAGGGACATTTGCTTATATGGTTGTAGCCGTAGGAATACCCAATCACCTACATCAAAACTTCTTTCACTGCGATGTTGATCTGCCTGTTGTTTCATTCTATTTTGTGCCAACACTAGGTTATCCTTTAAGAGTTGGAGGACTTGTTGTTGATGTTCGATGTGATGTTCCACTGCCTGAACCTTAGAATTTTCTCTTAAATATGATGTGATGGATGGTGGTTGATACCCATAAAGTGCCATAAATGGGGTCATTTTTGTTGTTGTATGGAAGGAAGTGTTATACCACCATTCAGCCAGAGGCAACCATTTGACCCATTGTGTCTGCTTATCAGATACAAAGCAACGAAGATATCCTTCCAAACATTTGTTTACTATCTCAGTTTGCCCATCAGATTGAGGATGATAAGATGAGCTATGAGCTAACTGAGTACCAAGACAAGAAAATAATTCTGTCCAAAAATTTCCAGTGAAAATGGGATCTCTGTCACTTACAATAATCTTTGGGTTTCCATGTAGCTTTTGAACTGTTTCCATAAATGCAGTAGAACCTGTACTGGCTTTAAATGGATGTGATAATGCACAAAAGTGTGCATACTTGGTAAGTCTGTCAACTACCACCATGATGACACTCTTTCCCTCAGACCTGGGTAAACCTGTGATAAAATCCATTGAAACCTCCTCCCAACGTTGGCTTGGAATGGATAAAGGTTGTAATAGACCCGGTGTCTTAATTGTTTCAACTTTATTTTGCTGGCAAACCAAACATTCCACCACAAACTTTTGAATATCTGATTTAAGGCCATCCCAAAAAAATTCCTTCTTAATCCTGTGGTAAGTTTTTAAAAATCCTGAGTGCCCTCCTAAGGGAGAAGTGTGCAATTCCATAGGAATCTTTTGTTTTAGCTGGGAATTCTTACAGAGGTATAAGCGATCTTTGTACCATAACGAATCATTTTTCCAGCTAAATGTATCAGAAGTACTGGAATCTTGTTGTAGCTTTCGAATAAGTGCCCACACTTCTTCATCATTCTTCCATTCCTCCCTTGCTTCGTTTATCCAATCTGGTTGGATAATAGAAATGGCACACAACAATGCTTCCACATCCTCATCCTTTCTTGAGAGTGCATCTGCCACCACATTTTGCTTCCCTTTTTTGTAGATGATTTCAAAGTCATAACCCAACATCTTTGTGACCCACTTTTGTTGCTCTTCAGAGGATAATCTTTGTTCTAAAAAGTATTTAAGGCTATCATGATCCGTTTTTACCTTGAAGTGTCTTCCCATTAGGTAGGGTCGCCATTTCTTAAGTGCATGGAGTATTGCCAACATTTCCTTCTCATAAATAGCTTTGCTTAAAAACTTTCCCTTGATTGGACGACTTTCAAAAGCAATGGGTCTTTCATCTTGCATTAGAACAGCACCAATTCCATTTCCTGAAGCATCACATTCCACAATAAAGGTTTTTGTGAAGTCCGGAGTAGCTAAGACCGGTGCTTGGCACATTGCCTCTTTAAGATGTTCAAAGGCCTTTGTTGCTTCCGGAGTCCATGAAAATGAATCTTTCTTCAATAATGTTGTTAGAGGTGCTGCTATTCTCCCATAATTCTTAACAAACTTGCGATAATACCCTGTCAACCCAAGAAATCCTCGCAGATGCTTTATGGATGTGGGGATTTTCCATTCCTTAATGGCTTTAATTTTGCTAGGGTCTACCTTAACTCCTTCATGAGATACAATATGACCCAAATATTCCACCTCCTGGACTCCAAAGAAACATTTGGATCTTTTTGCATATAATTGTTTCTCCTCCAATAGTTGTAGCACCCTACCAACATGTTCAACATGATCCTTCCAAGACTTGCTGTAGATTAGTATATCATCAAAAAATACTAACACAAATTTTCTAAGGAATGGTTTGAAAATTGAATTCATCAAACCTTGAAATGTTGAAGGTGCATTGGTAAGGCCAAAAGGCATGACCAAAAATTCATAATGACCCTCATGAGTTCTAAATGCCGTTTTTGGAATGTCTTCAACCTTCATTCTGATTTGATGATACCCCGAACGAAGATCCAACTTGGTGAAGTAAATTGATCCATGCAATTCATCTAGTAATTCATCAATAACAGGAATGGGGAACTTATCTTTAATAGTGAGCTTGTTGAGCTCCCTATAATCTTGACACATGCGCCATGATCCATCCTTCTTGTGCACCAATACTACTGGAGCTGAGAAAGAACTTTGACTCGGTTGAATTATACCAGCCTCTAGCATTTCTGCAACCATACGTTCAATTTCACTTTTTTGGACATAGGGATATCTGTACGGCCTGATGTTTGGAGGAACACTTCCTGGAATCAGATGAATAGCATGATCATGATCACGCATAGGTGGGAGACCCTTGGGAGTCTCAAATACCTTGGAATGATTGTCCAGGACTTTTTGGAGATCTGGAGAAATAGATGATTCCAATGTGGAAACATCTAGCGAGCATAATTGTGCAATTACACCTCTTTGCTCCTTTTTTAGAAGCTTTGTCATACCATGAGAGCTGATTATCTTTCCTGGTTTCCCTGCAATACCCCTTAATTCAACTTCCTTTCCTTCAGTAGAAAATTTGATGAAAAGTTCTTGAAAATTAAAAGCTATTGTACCCAAGGATTGTAGCCATTGGACTCCTAGTACAACATCCGCACCTCCCATTGGAATGGAAAGCATTGGGCTAGTCAATACATATTCTCCCATGGATAGCTTGATATTATGGCACTTACCAGAGCAATTTATTGTTCCTCCATTTGAAATCATCACTTGACACTCTGGTGCTGGATATAGGAAGCAATTCAATTCTTTTGCTACCCTACAATGAATAAAATTGTGGGTGCTTCCTGAATCAATCAACACTATTACCTTTTTCTTTTTGATTTGTCCTTCTATCTTGATGGTTTGAGGAGTGGTAATTCCTGCGAATGCATTACAAGATATGGTCAGATTTATTTGTTCTTCATCTAGGCTTTGTTCCTGGAGTATATTCTCTTCTTTTGACCATTCTTGCTCCTTTTCTTCTTCTTCACAATCTATGTAGAATAATTTCTTCTCAGCACATTTATGACCTTTTGTGTATTTGCTATCACAATTGTAACAAAGCCCTTTTGCTCTTTTTTCTTCCAATTGTTGTGGTGTCAACCTTGTAGGTTGTGGAAGACTAGGAGCAACAACACTTCCGTCTTTATAGTTGTGAGCGGTATGCTTCCTAGTTGCCATAATTTTGCTTTCCATTTTTCTTGCTAACCTGAATGCCTTCTCTAATGAATCAGGTTCCCAAAGGCGGACATCATGTTGGATATTATCCTTTAAAGACCCTATGAACACATCAATTCTATGCTCCTCTGGAATATCTTTTACCCTTATGTTCAATTTTTGGAACTCCTCAATGTGCTCCATTATTGAACCCTTTTGTTTGAGACTTATCAATTGGCTAAAAAAAGTGTTGCTTTTTGTATCCTCATAATGTGCTATCAATTCTTCCGTAAAAATTGCCCAAGTGATAAATTGTTTATGAGAACAAAGCCATTGATACCATACAAACTGATTTGGTTCCAAATATACAGATGCCATACGTACCTTTTGTGCATTTTGCACATTATTGAGATCGAAGAATTGCTCCATCTGTAATATCCATGTGGCGGGATCCTTGCCATCAAAATTCCTCATATCGATTTTTGGAATATGATGATTCTTCAATCCAACATTAGCATCTATGGAATCATGATTAACATTTCTTTTGTTCTCATCATGAGCTTCCTTTAGTACCCTTTCACCCTTAGGGACCATTTCTTGTAGCAACTTATTCATATTTATCTTCAATTCGTCCATGTCTGTCTTCAAATCTATCTTCAAATCATCCATCTTAGCTTCCACGTCAATCATCTTAGCTTCTACGCCTTTCTTTAAACAGTCCATCTTAGCTTCTACGCCTTTCTTTAAACCATCCATCTTAGATTCTGTTCCTTTTTGTGCAAGGGACAGTTGTTGCACTTGGTCTTGTAATTTTGATATATCATGTTGCATTTCTTCCTCTTCTTCATGAGTCATGCTAGAACTTTCAGGTTCCTTACTAGGTGTTTGCATTTTCTTTCCTCGGGGCATCAGTTACCGATAATAATGCTCTACTATGCCCTTTGAATTCCTTCAAAATAAATTTTCAAACCAAGCTTAAGCAAAAATTTAAGAAAATCTACACACCTTTTTTCACTTTGTAGGAGCTCGATATTGCCTCTGATGTATCTCTGTACTTTCCAATCATCTAGTTTTGAATTTGTGATATGTAGTAGCCCTCTGTGTCCTCTTTCCAATGCCACAAGTCTGACCCAAATTGGATTCTCCAAGGAAGAGTTATGTGAAATCTCCCACAGTGACTTGCTTTTATACTAGTTCAGTAGAGCAAATTTGTACGACGTGCCACGCGTCACTGTTTCAACCTTTGGATCTGAATCTCACATACAAGAAACTACAGTCCGTCCTCTTTCTGTATCTTCTTACGAAATTTCAATCTGATCCCCAGAGAGAAAGTTATGACGATTTTCCCCAGGTCACCTGTTTTGAATGTAATTCAGGAGTCTGCAAAAAGACCAACTTCCTCAGATCATATCTCCGCAAATATCGCGCGAAAAGCTCTAAAATTCGGACCCAAGGTTCAGCGCGATTTCTTCTCAAATGGGTTTTTTTTGCGACTTCTGAAACGTCACAAAAAAAAGTTATAGCGAAAATGCCACGATGACCTGTTTGGAGCAGCGAAACCCTAGAATCCAAAGCTCTGATACCAAATGTTATGGAACCAGCTCACAAAAAGATAGAAAAGAGAGATCCACGCCTTAGAATTCAGCCTCTTCGAGGGGGCAACCTCCTTTACATTACATAAATGAACAATTCTTGGATGATACAAATGACAAAACCTCCTTTCTATATATAGGAGTCTAGGGAGTCACAATATAATCCAGCCGACCTAACAATAATAATATAAAGCCACAAAAATAACAATAGAGGGATTCTATGGGGCACAGAAATAACAATATGGGGGTAATAGGGGCACAACAATATAAATAAGGGGTATAACTACAATATTAATGGGGTAATCACTAGTATTATAGGGACCCAACAACATTACACAAATGAACAATTCTTAGATGATACAAATCACAAGACCTCCTTTCTATATATAGGAGTCTAAGGTTTCATAATATAATCATAGCCGACCTAACAATAATAATGTAAGGACACAATAATAACAATAGTGGGCTTCTATGGGGCACAATAATAAAATATGGGGACTACGTGGGCACAACAATATAATAAGGGGGTTGTACTAATAACAATAAGGGGTTACACTAGTAGTATAGGGACCTAACATGCCCCTCTCCTTCAAAAAGTGTTGTCCGCAATGCTTGAGTAGTTCTTCATGCTTCTATATAAAATTCTTGTCCTCCCATGTGGAATATTCAGTGGTAAGTTCTTCCACTTGATGAGGTACTCTGAAATTGATCGATTTCGTAGCTGTAAGGTTCTTGTTTCTGTGACTGCTCTAGGTTACAATATGATTTTTCCTTCCTCATCAAGTTCTGGAAATATTGTTTAAACTGGGATCTTCTACAATTTTTGAATGAGTGGCCACACTTCGTTGTCCTTCTTCCATTCATCCCTTGCTTTGTTTATGCAATCTGGGTGGGTAATAGAAATAGCACAAAACAATGCTTCCACATCCTCATCCTTTCTTGAGAGTGCATATACAACAACATTTTGCTTCCCCTTTTTGTAGATGATTTCAAAGTCATAACCCAACATCTTTGTGACCCATTTTTCTATTCTTCTAAAGATAATCTTTGTTCTAAAAGGTATTTAAGACCATCATGATCCATTTTTACCTTGAAGTGTCTTCCCATTAGGTAAGGTCGCCATTTCTTAAGTGCATGTAGTATTGCCATCATTTCCTTATAAATATCTTGCTTGAGATGTAGCCGTAAAAATACCAAATCACCTACATCAACACTTCTTTCACTGTGATGTTGATATGCCTGTTGTTTCATTCAATTCTGCACCAAAGTGGCGTTATCCTTTAAAAGTTGCGAACTTGTTCTTGATGATCGATGTGATCTTTCACTACTTGAATCTTTTTCTTCTTGATATGTCCTTTATCTTGAGAGTTTGAGGAATGGTAATTTCATCCAATGCATTATAAGATATGGTCAGATTC
Organism: Pinus tabuliformis; assembly: GCA_031772625.1. Taxonomy (NCBI): domain Eukaryota; kingdom Viridiplantae; phylum Streptophyta; class Pinopsida; order Pinales; family Pinaceae; genus Pinus; species Pinus tabuliformis. The sequence goes on from CM062818.1 coordinate 124,781,099, forward strand.
ATTTCTTGATGCTTGATGTGATCTTTCACTTCTTGAACATTTTTCTTCTTGATATGTCCTTCTATCTTGATAGTTTGAGGAGTGGTAATTCCAGCCAATGTATTACAATATATGGTCGGATTCATTTTTCTTTCTCGATGTGATATTTCACTTATTGAACCTTTTTCTTCTTGATTGTCCTTCTATCTTGAGAGTTTGAGGAGTGGTAATTCTTGCCAATGCTTTACAAGATATGGTCAGATTCATTTCTTCTTTCTCTAGTGTTGGTTCCTGGTGTATATCGTCTTCTTTTGATGTTTCTTGATCCTTTTATTCCTCCTCTTCACATTCAATGTAAAATAATTTCTTCTTAGCACACTTATGACCTTTAATGTATTTGTTATCACAATTGTAACAAATTCCTTTTTCTCTTTGTTCTTCCAATTGTTGTGGTGTGAACCTTGTACGTTGTGGAAGGATAGGAGAAACAAAACTTCCATCTTTATAGTTTTGAGGGTTAGAATTCCTTGTTTCCATAATTTTTCTTTCCACTTTTCTTGCCAACTTGAGTGCCTTCTCCAATGAATGAGGTTCCCAAAGATGAAACTCATGTTGAATGTTATCCTTTAAAGTCCCTATGGAGACATCAATCCTCTGCTTCTGTGGAATATCATTTTCCCTTATATTAAATTTTTGAAAGTCCTTAATGTGCTTTTCCATTGAACACTTTTGTGTGAGATTTATCAATTGGCTAAAGAATGTGTTTCTCTTTTTATCCTCATAATGTGATATCATTTCCTCCGTGAAAATTGACCATGTAACAAGTGGTTTATGAGAACAAAGTCCTTTATACCATAAAAATTGATTTGGTTCTAAATACTTAGATGCAATACATACCTTTTGTAACAGTGGTACACCATGTAGATCAAAATATTTCTTCGTCTATATTATCCAATTTACCAGATCCTTGCCATCAAACTTCCTCATCTCACTTTCTCTTGATTTTAGGATATTGATCTTGAAACGATTGTAACTCTATAATTTTGGATCTTTAAGTTCTAAAATCTAGTCTTGTGGTAGCTCTTCAAGTCCACTTTCTCACCCAACAAGTCTAATCAATATTGGATTCTCCAAGCAAGAGTTATGCCAAATCTCCCACAGTGACCAGATTATAGACTAGTTCTGTAGAGAGAACTTGTACGACGTGCCACGTATCACTGTTACAACCTTAGTATCTGAAACTGATACACAAAAAACTAAAGGCTGTCCTCTTTCTGAAACTTCTTACGAAATTTCAATCTGATGCTCAAAACCAAAGTTATGACAACCTTCCCCAGGTCACCTGTTTGGAATGTAATTCGGGAGTCTGTAACAACCCTATCTTCCTCAGATCATATCTCTGAAAATGTAGCGAGACAAGCTTTCAAATTCAGACCCAAAGTTCAGAATGATTTTCGTTCAAATGGGTTTTATTTGTAGCTTTTGAAACGTCACAGAGAAAAAAGTTATAGTGAACATTTCACGATGACCTATTTTAGATAAGATTCTGGAGCTTGCAAAAACCCTAATTGCCTCATATCATATCTCCTAAACTATAGTGAGACAAGATCTTAAATTTGGACCCAAGTTTTAGCGCAATCGTGTTTCAAATGGTTTTTTTTTTTTGCATCTGAAATGTCGTAGAAAACAAGTTATAGCACAAATTCCACGATGATCTGTTTGGAGCAATGAAACCCTAGAATCCAAAGCTCTGATACCAAATGTTATGAAACTAGCTCACAAAAAGATAGAAAAATAGATCAACGCCTTAGAAATAAGCCTCTTCAAGGGGGCAACCTCCTTTACATTACAAAAATGAACAATTCTTAGATGATACAAATGACAAGACCTCCTTTCTATATATAGGAGTCTAAGGGGTCATAATATAATCAGAGCTGACCTAATAATAATGTTGTAAGGACACAATAATAACAATAGTGGGCTTCTATGGGGCACAATAATAAAAATATAGGGACTACATGGGCACAACAATATAATATGGGGGTTGTACTACTAACAACAAGGGGTTACACTAGTAGTATAGGGATCTAACAACTTATGATTTCCTTAGTAATAAAATATCTGAAACTGACATTTACTACTTATGATTTCCTTACCAGGGATACATTCGGAACTGAGGTTGAATTCTACATAAAAATGTTGGACTTTTGGAAAGGACCCCACTGTGTCAACACTAGCCCAAGTCCATTACTTCAATGAAATATGACTTAATCCATGATTTTAAATAGAATTACAAATGTGAAGTTGAATTTTCATTCAAATGGAGACTTTGACGTGGCTTGATATATAATCAAATCATACCTCTATTTAAAAATTGTAGTCGAACTCTGGAATTTTTCTATGATAAATTTCTCATATCAAATTTGAACTACACTATTTAGAGGAATTAGTATAAAAAGTATTTAAGCACTTCCATACAATTATGACATATCAAATTTGAACTACATTGTTTAGAGGAATTCGCATAAAATGTATGTAAGGAATTCCACACAATTACAACATTTTATTTGCAAATGATTTTAAAACACATTTAATTGATGGTTAATAAATCTTGCAATAGTCTCAACTCCTTAAATTTGTGTGTGATTTGACCAATAATGGCACCTCCATAATAATCTATCGATCATTGAATTGCAACCGAAGTAAGCAATACTACTTCTTCTTATGCCATTGAAAAGTAAAGATACCTACTTAAAACCATAAGGACTAGCTACCATAGGAATTCTCACACCGTAACATGCTTATGGTAATGAGGTAATTATAATTTTGTTAACAATACAATACATATTAGGGTTTGCCAAAAGAACACAATTTAGACATTCATCATGATATATTGGATTCCTATTGTGAAATTAGATTTAGTCACACCTTCACCCATAAATCACACAAAAGTGAGGTACGAAAAAGTAATATATTATGGTACATGCACCTTGCTAATACAGAACATGCCCTAAAAATCCTATTTCGGTAATTATGTTCTTAGTCAATAAGGAACCTGGAACAATCTATTAATTGTTGGTTGTAAATTATAAATATGTATTACAAATGGGTTACTACGTTTTCTCATACTAACGATAAAACTCACTTATTTGACTCATTGAGTCATTGTAATGTATTGCTTAGAATATTGGTATGAAAACTGCATGAAAAAATACACTGGAGAAATTGTTACATATGTGTAATACAAGACTAGAATGTCCATTTTGAGCACTAGTTCACTGTGACATGATCTTTGGTCAGTTGCATGGGTTTTGGGGTCATAAGCTTGATATTTTATTAAGGTGGATTGATAATTGTTTAACCAAAGCCTTGAAAGAACCCTCTCCTTTTCATGTGGCAGCTGCCCATCTAGATGCTTGTAACTATCTTGGAAGCCTTAATGTGAGATGTAACATGAGACCACCTTAAGGGAAAGCATGTTAAGACTCAGTATATGCCAGAGGCACATCCTAAGATTGGAATGTGCTATGTCATTTAATACCAATTAGGCATTAGTGGTTGTTTAGAAAAGTCTTGGACTCATTATGGAATTGTGAACTGGTTTGCTTAAGGAATGCCTTAGCTAGGTAAACAAGGACAACAATGTTTTTTGGTCCATTCTTCTAATTCACATAGATCGAAGAAGAAGAATAATACTTGGTATACAACATATAAGCAAGTTTCACCCTCACAAATAGTTAGGAGCATAGTTAGGAACTCCTGAATCCTTGCTCATCACTGCATTTTGGGAGCCACGTGATGAGCCTCATCATTGAGTAATTATATGGGCCTTAATTGGCCTTAATTCACCTCCTAGCTTAGTCAAACCAACTATTCTCACAACTTATTGCATAATTTTGATTATATTTTGTTTATGAAATGAGTTAGAGTTAGATATGTTTCTTTGTGGTCTAAAGTGCATGCAATGTAGTAATAAAGGATAAAAGAAAGGAAAAATGTAGGCATAAAAGGATAAAATAATGGAACTATGGCAAAGACGTTGGTCAAAACTAGAATGGGACAAGGGAGAGTAATTATAGGAGGTAACTTCTCCTCATTTACTACCCCTCCATTCAAATATTCCTCCATCATCGGAGTGAAAACAACCATCACTTTGAGGACTAGAAGATAGCCGAGCAAGGAAAAGGAAAAAAACCAATTTATCAGATGTATAAGTAGAGAGGCTTAGGACCTCATTAGGATTCAGACTTTTATTGTAAAACTATTTTTTATTTCTGAGCTATAAAGACTTGTAGGAGTTTTCTCTATAATTCATGGTTTTTCTAATAAGAATGAGTTCTGTTTAAGCCAGTTTTGAGTTAACTTTGAGGGCTAAATCTCTTGGGTTAGGGCCCAACCCAAGCGGCCACAACTCCTCTTTACTATACATGTATGCTAGCATAGAGTTCTGTTCTATTTATTTGCTTAAGTAGTTTCATGGTTTTCTATTCATTTGCTTAAGTATCCTTATGGTTTTCACTGTTTATTTGCTTAAGTAGTTGCACTTTCATTACAACAATATGTCGTAGATCATGAATGGTTTTCTTGTTCATCTATTTCGGTAGCTGCATTTGCTATAGTTTACTTTCATTTATGCCTTCTTTCAGTTCACAAGTTAGTTAGAGGAAAAATATCACTATCAGGTTGTGCATAGGTGTCTCAGTCTCATCTCCTCCCTCTGGGACTATGACCTAAGTAAGGCACCCTTCACCAACCCCAAAAACATAGTTTTTAGTTCTCGCATGAGCTATGGAGTTCGCTGCTTGATGAAGTTATTTGTTCACCTTCACTGGTTTTCTCTGTCATTTTCATTTGAAACTGCCTTCAGCATGTTCCTCCTACATCACTTCCTCACTATCTGATCACCAACAAACCTTCACAATCACCGTTCAATTCACTATTTTCTCCAACTGCTGGCTCGCATGGAGTCCGCCACTTTCTTTATGAGCTTTAAGTCCCCACCACCAATCTGCCTCACTTGATCTGACAGCTATTGTGTCACCTCCACACCTTTAGGTGCTTTAAACCCCCACCATCGATCTCCCTTTCTTGATCTGATGGTTGTTGCATCACCCAATCGCCAACTAGCTTGGTCGATCTACACCGTTGATCAGCGCCGCCTGATCTAACGGCTATCACGCAATCTCGCACGGATTAATGCATGAGCGTTATCTGCCTGAGAGCACGTGAGAAAAGTGGTTTTCTTGTACTACGTGTCATGTAGTAAGGCTAATCGCGTGAAATTTTCAAATAGTGCTTACAGCCTGAAGGGCACATGAGAAACTACTTACCACCTCAGAAACTCACTCCCTCATTTCTGCATGTTTCTTTTCCCCGTGATATGATCTTTGCCATCCATCTCTTAACTTCACCCACACGATAAGATATTACCCATTCATCTCCTGTTAACCTCGTTCGTCCATCCACTCACCTAATCCCTTGCGACACGATCTTTGTCATTCATTTGCTTTGTTTTTCCATCCATTCACTTAAGCCTTCACGATAAGATCTCCACTATTCATCTTGTTAGTTAAACATGTTCACTCATATGTCTACATAACCTCCTACAATCCAATCTTCGTCGTTCATTTGCCTTTCACTTGACTGATCCAATGGTTCTTATGCACTATTTCTCCCTCACGTCCTCCTTTCACTGATTTCGACCTCCGATTGCTTTTTCTGCTTGAAACTTGATTTAGCCTAAGTTTCTTTGTTACACCTTAGTCTAGTTTTGATGCTCTTTACTTCTGCAACTTAGATAATTAGCATTAGGTTAGTGTTAATTTAGTAATTTTGCTTGGCATAGTTGTTTAATGGCTAGTTATGTTATGGTGTAAGTTTAGCATTTCATGTTGTTTTCTTCATTACTACAGTAGAGTAGCTCTCTCTTAGAATAGGTTTTCTCTCCTTCCATCAAATAATTAAGCTTCTTCTAACCCTATAGAAGTTTTTCTTGGAACCCCTAGGGTCTCTTGCCAGACAAATAGTGACAACAGGCAGGACCTTCACTTCTACTTGTGCATATAGCAGTGTCACCTGCAATTTTGTATGAACCCTGGGTTGATAAGTAAAGCGTAGCCCTGGGAGTTGTAGCATTATTATTGCAATACCTAGGCTCATCACTTTTTGGTGCCGTTGCCGGAGAGGTGTCAGAGTAGAAGTGATTATTGCTCTTTTCTTCTATTTTCTAGTTTCCAACTTTCTTCCATTAGTTTATTTCTACAAAAGTGATCTAGTTTCTTCATTTCTTTCAATTGTCATTATCTTCTTTCCTTTCCATTCTGCAAGTAGAATTTCAATCATAAAAACAAAAATAAAAAATTCTCCAAATACCAACCCAACCCCCATTTGATCATGTGGTGCAGTAAGAGCCACATCACCATTCACTCTTGCAGGTAGAAGAAGAAAATGACAAAGAATGTAGAAGAAATGGATGGAGATGATGACAATGAGGAAGATCCTCTTGGATTTCCCATTCAAGATACTAATGGTAGTGTGCACATGAAGAACATCCTTCCATCTTTTCTTCCAAAATTTCATGGTCTAAGGATAGAGGATCCGAAAACCTTTCTCTTTGAAAAAAATTATTTGTAGATATTATGGTTACCTATCAAAAACTCAAAACCTGAGATTGTTTCCAATAACTTTAAAGGATAGAGCTCTTAGATGGTTCATGGGTCGAGGGACTAATTCAATAAGATCATGGAATGATATGCAAAGGATATTTCTAAACAAATATAAAGATCATGATCTTAAAGTAGAAATCTTTAGAATGAATCAAAGAGAAGATGAGAGTCTAGAGGATCTAATAGAGAGGTTGATGTACAATGTTTAGAGGGAAAAACTACATCGTTTAGGATATGACACACTAAAAACCCTCTTACTTAGAACAATTAGGGATGAATGGATTGATCTCCTTAATACCATGAGTAAAGGTGGTGTATGCCAATTATCATTTGAGGAAATATGTGAAAGATGAAAACACATATCAAGAGGAAAAGCAAGAGTAGGTAAATCAACATCAAGATCAATAAGTCAAGCTAAACTTGTAAATTTGTTTGATTATTTTAAAGCAGAAATTCTTAGAAATCTAACAAAACAAGTAGAAATGTTAAGAATGCAAGATGAAGGAAAAGAAAATGTTGCTATTTGTGTTGTAGAATCATAGGATGTTAGACATTGTCCATCATTACCAAGGTTTAAGAAAGTTCACCAAGAGGACAATGGACCAAGTCCAATGCCAATGCAGCAATGTTATGTAGCTCCAAGAGGACCATGGCAGCTTATTCAACCTGATATGATGCAAGAGCCTAATTCAGAATTTTAGGCTTATCCACATCCACCTCCAAGTAGTTGGAACACACTTTTTCCTTGGCAACATTGGCCATCACAACCCCAAAACCATTCTTGGAAACAAGGTTCACAAGGAATTTATCGGAGCCATCCACAATATCCTTGATATCCTCAGTATTTTCCTCATTATCCTCCATATTAGACTCCATGTTATCCTTACCATTCACCTCCACCACAACCACAACTCCATCCACATCCATCTCAAATATACACTCCCACTCAACTACCTACACCACCATTTTCAAACCCACACAATGAAGTAGCTTAGCCCACTTACAATGCTGAGATACAAAACATCCAAACATCTCCTCTTGAGGTCAATGGTATTCACCATAGCTCAGGAAGAGTGTTGCAAAAAAACAATTCTCTTGATATCATTGAAGGACAACATACAGAAGAAGAAGATTCAAAAGAGAAGATCAAAGAACCATGGGGTGCATTTGATGAAGAACAGATAGCAAAATCAGAGATTGAGAAAGCTCCCTCATGGTTTCCATCAAATCCTCCATATGTTCAAAAGAACACTCAGCAAAAAGAGGAAGATTTGAAGGTCATGAAAGAAGGAGACATCCAAGATGATCCAAATCAGCAAGTAGACCAGGGATATCACAACTACATTGAAATATGGTTCCAGACAGTCATTAAGTTGCAACATCACTCTCTTCCTCAAATATGCTTGATCCTTTCAAAGTCAAATCATTTGGGCCCTGAAATCTAGGTACATGTCAAAGCATACATTTCAAATCTCCACATCATCTTGTCTGTCATCTTGATGTGCACCTAGCTCCATTGGAAGTATTCTTATACTTGAAATTTATTTTGTTTTTAAAGTAGGATAGGGTAGAAAAAAAATGGGGAGGGGGGGGGGGGGTGGGTGTTGGGGGAATAAGAACATCCCTAGGTGAAAACCTTCCTTGACGTGCCCAAGGCAAATATCTAGGGTGAAAACCTCTCTGAGGAAGCCTAGGTGTTTTTCAAAAAATAATAATAATAATAATAAAAGACAAAAATAAAATAAAAAAAGAAAAAAAAGACATAATTGTTCTTTGCAGGTGGGTGAGAAAGACAATCAAGGAGCAAAGAGAAGATCCAAAGGGAACCCTGCCTCACATATATTCATCTCCTCCACTCCTTACCATGCATCCATCCATCAATTCTATTGTTTTTCACTTCATTTATTCAATTCAGGGGAAGATTGTGTTTTCTAACAGAATCACCTCATCTATTACCATCATCCCTGCATCCACACACACTCCTACTCCCTCTATCCATTCATTACAGCATCCTCACAGTACAATCCAGCAACATGATCAAGAAATTCTAAGGAAGACACCAAACATTGTCAAGTGGTAATCCAGGAGCTCCACAACAGTAGCAACATCAGATCCAGGAGCTCCACAGTAGTGGCAACATTAGATCCAGGAGCTCCATAGCAGCGACAACATTAGATCTAGGAGCTCCACGGTAGAAGCAACAACATCAGATCTTCAGTTACAGACACCTTCAAAAGCCAAGAAACCATCAACAGACAACAGAGGAGGAAGAAGAATGGCTATTAGTAGCACCTTTGATCTTTGACAACTGCAGCATGGCATCAAGACCACAGGTAAGTATTCTACTCTCTCACTCATATGCATCATTTGATCAAAAGTTGAAAAGGTTAAGAGGTAGTTGGTTTATAGTTGAAAAGGTGGCAAAAAGGAAATTCTTTAATAAGTCAAAAGGGAATGCAAGAGTCCATAGATACAGTGTTGTTATGGCAACCATTTGAGAATGCTTGAAGAATTAAGATTTGAGGTAGAAACACCAGTTCACCAAAGACTCAGCATACCCTATTTTTTTATGCAATCACTCATAGACTCCAGTAGCAAAGTAAAGGAAGGAAACTACCAGCAGTTAGTTCAGCATGGGTTGATTAGGATCCTCATTAAGGATGCCCTCCAAAGCCTTAGGATCCCCATAACATGTTCAATCTTCATAAACCTACCAGTAGAGGATGAAATAAAAAACCCTCACCTATGATGTTAATCCTTTTGTCAGTGAGGAGGAGGCAAAACAAGAAGAAGAAGATACAGAGCTAGATGGGGATGAGATGAGTGAAGAAGAAACGAATATAGAGGAACATGATGGAAGAAGACAAGGAGGATGATGCTAAAACAAGAGGAGGAAACAAAGGAAGAAACTGATGGAGATGCGAGAGAACAACAGAGTGAAGAAGATAAGAAAATTAGAGAGGACAACTGTAGGAAAAGAGAGACCAACTAGCATATATGGCCAGCCTATCCTTGGAGGCCATCCAGTGTAGGATGCCAGCTAAATCCTATACTCTTTACCTCAGAGAACAATGGCTACAATTTCAAGTTGAAACACTAGCACAAAGGGGCACCATGCCATTTCAGGACTGTAGATAGTTTATTGATCTTTCTGATCAAAGTTCACCAAAGGATAGGGCCAAAATGGCTGAGTTTTACTTGCACAACATGGCCCTCACAGACATGAATATTTGGGACCTTAATGTAGAGCTAGGAGATCTACAATTAATGGATTTGGCATCATCTATGAACCATAAGAAGTCAAGGGCTGCAGAGATGAAAAGAATATTGGCCAGAGAGAAAAATGAGCCTTGTTTTTCATCAGAGCTGAATAATCAAATCCCATGGCCCTAATCAACACCCATAATCTAATTGCAAATGATCCTCAACTGGCACCTAGATATCTTACTGCCCAAGAGCAAGCAATTTCACATTTTGAGGATATTTTTAGGCTGCTAAGATGATAATATACATGCTTGCTAAAGGAGATGGAACACACTTCCACATAGCTTGAAGATCAGAGAATATCACTCCCCTCAAAGGTTGAGAAAAACACTCAACATGAAACCTATGTATGAGAAATCAATGCAAAGGTTGAAGGTCAATTGGATAGGCCTAAAACTCGCTCCACCACTACTCCTAGGGATGCTAGAAGGGAGAAAAGAAGAAGAGGAAAAGAGGCAGTTGGAAGAAGTAGAAACGAAAGTAGGCTTCTATCAACAAGAAGAAGAGACCACAGCAGAAGCATGGGATGTCAGAGAGGCTACCAGAGCCATGAAGGACATGGACATTAACTAAGTTGCTCAGAGGATGAGCAACACTTTTAGTAGGGGGGTGATGATGAGCCTCATCATTGAGTAATTATATGGGCCTTAATTGGCCTAAATTCACGTCCTAACTTAGTCAAACCAACTATTCTCACAACTTATTGTATAATTTTGATTATATTTTGTTTATGAAACGAGTTAGAGTTGGATATGTTGCTTTGTGGTCTAAAGTGCATGTAATGCAGGAATAAAGGATAAAAGCAAGGAAAAATGTAGGCATAAAGGATAAAAGCAAGGAACTATTGTAAAGACCTTGGACAAAACTCGAATGGGACAAGGGAGAGTAATTATAGGAGGTAAATCCTTCTCGTTTACTACCCCTCCATTCGAACATTCCTCCATCATCAGAGTGCAAACAACCATCAATTTGAGGACTAGAAGACAGCCAAGCAAGGAAAAGGATAGAAACCAATTTATCAGATGTATAAGTAGAGAGGCTTAGGACCTCATTAGGATTCATACTTCTATTGTAAAATTCTATTTTATTTCTGAGCTACAAGGACTTGTGGAAATTTTCTCTGTAATCCATGGTTTTTCTAATAAGAATGAGTTCTGTTTAAGCCAGCTCTGAGTTAACTTTGAGGGCTGAAGCTCTTGGGTTAAGGCTCGACCCAAGCAACCACAACTCCTCTTTACTATACATGTATGCTAGCATAGAGTTATGTTCTATTTATTTTCTTAAGTAGTTTCATGGTTTTCTATTCATTTGCTTAAGTAGCCTTATGGTTTTCACTGTTTTTTTGCTTAAGTAGTTGCACTTTCATTACAACAATATAGCGGAGATCATGCATGGTTTTCCAGTTCATCTACTTCAATAGCTGCATTTGCTGTAGTTTACTTTCATTTATGCCTTCTTTCAGTTCACAAGTTAGTTAGAGGGAAAATATCACTATCATGTTGTGCACAGGTGACTCGGCCTCATCTCCTCCCTTTGGGGCGATGACTTGAGGAAGGGACCCTTCACCAACCCCAAAAACATAGTTTCTGGTTCTCGCATGAGCTATGGAGTTTGTTGTTTGATGCAGTTATTTGTTCACCTTCACTGGTTTTCTCTGTCATTTTCATTTGAAACCGCCTTCAAGACGTTCCTCCTACATCACTTCCTCGTCGTCTCATCACCAACAAACCTTCACAATCACCCTCCGATTCACTATTTTCTCCAACTACTGCCTCGCATGGAGTCCACCACTTGCTTTATGAGCATTTAGTCCCCAATGTCGATCTGCTTTGCGTGATTCGACAGCTATCCCGTCACCTCCACACCTTTAGGTGCTTTAAACCCCCACCGTCAATCTGCCTTACTTGATCCGATGGTTTTGGCTTCACCTGATCGCCAACTACCTTGGCCAATGTACACCGTTGATAAGCCCTACCTGATCCAAAGGCTATCACGCAAGCTTGCGCAGATTAGTGGAAAAACGTTATCCACCTGAGAGCATGCGAGAAAAGTGGTTTTCTCATGCTATGTGTCGCATAGTAAAGCTAATCGTGTGAAATTTCCAAATACTACTTACAACTTGAAGGGCGTGCGAGAAACTACTTACCACCTTAGAAACCCGCTCGCTTATTTCTGCATGTTTCTTTTCCCCGCGATATGATCTCCACCCTCCATCTCTTGACTTCACCCGCACGATAAAATCTTAGCCGTTCATCTCATGTTAACCTCATTCGTCCATCCACTCACCTAATCCCTCATGACACGATCTCCGTCATTCATCTGCTTTGTTCCCTTGTTTGTCCATCCATTCACTTAAGCCTTCGTGATAAGATCTCCACCGTTCATCCTGTTAGTTAACCCTGTTCGCCCATCTATCTATGTAACCTCTTGCGATCCAATCTCTGCCGTTAATTTGCCTTTCACCTGACTGATCCAACGGTTTTTATGCACTTTTGCTCCCTCACGTCCTCCTTTCACTAATTTTGACTTCCCATTTCTTTTTCCACTTGAAACACGATTTAGCCTAAGTTTCTTTGTTACACCTTAGTCTAGTTTTGATGCTCTTTACTTCTGCAACTCAGATAATTAACATTAGGTTAGTGTTAATTTAAAAATTCTGCTTAGGATAGTTGTTTAATTGGTTAGTTAGGTTATGGTGTAAGTTTAGCATTTCACGTTGTTTTCTTCATTACTGTAGTAGAGTAGCTCTCTCTTATAACAGGTTTTCTCTCTTCCATCAAAGAATTAAGCTTCTTTTGACCCTATAGAAGTTTGGCTTGGAACCCCTGGGGTCTCTTTCCATACAAATAGTAACAATGGGTAGGACCTTCACTTCTACTTGTGCATATAGCACTGTCACCTCCAAGTTTGTACGAACCCTGGGTTGATAATTAAAGCTAGTAGCCCTGGGAGTTGCAACATTATTGTTGCAATACCTAGGCTCATCACCACGCTTAACTTATAATTGCTTTGTTCGATGTGTTACAACATGGTAGACCTAATTCTTCCATTATGACCTTAGGCATTACGTTGGGTTTGAAGCCTCCATCAACCAGGCAATAATGTGTTAATTTTCATCAAGTTTTATGGAGAGATAGAAAGGAGGGGTCTTAAGAGAACATGATGAATTATGAGCAAAAATGAATTTCTCTGGATGGTCTTCTTCTTCCAGTTGGACTTCCAAGGCATTAACTGGTGCAGGTATTTTACTTTCAAATGGTCACTACAACATAAACCTGTGACCATAAAATTATGTAAAAATACTTTACAACTATTCACAACCCCCTCCAATATTGAAAAAAAATAATATTGTATGTTTTGACCATAAGAAATAAAATGACATTATATAAATACAAATTTGCATTGAATATACTTATAATTTTTTTGCAAAAAGGATCTTTAAATATTTACATTTAAAATTATATAAATTGAATACATGATAATAAAATTTTAACCCTTATTCCTTCTTCATGTGCTTTGAGAAGGCTTAGCACATTTCAAAAATTAACAATATATAAGTATATCCTTAGGTGTCCTTTTTATTTTTTATACTCATAACGAAATTCAACATTCATCATTCATTTTAAGCATAGTCAAAACCCAAGTATCTAGGAAAGTTTGTGACATCACCCTAGTTATCATAACAAAATTTGTGGCATCACCATATTTATCATAACCTAACCTTCAGCTCAACCACTCACCAATATTCGATTTTGCGTCTCTATTTGCACGGTTGGGTTATTAATAACAACTGTTTTGACCTTTTTTATGTAACGTGTGGGGTTTTGATAACAACTATTTTAGGCTTTGACTTTTTATTTGGCTGCATGTTACCAATTTATAGGTCGAACGGAATTTTTGCCTATTGAATTTTATTGTCGCTGAACACGATCTTGTATATTCAATTTTATTGTCCCTGAACATGATGTCGTGCATTTCATATTTACGATGTTTAAATTTGGATCGGGATTCCGATACAATAAAAATTTGAATAAAAGATTTTGACCTTAAACATTAGAAACACTTTTGTTCCGGTTAGAATGAAGTTTTCTACTTATTTTTTTCAAATTTATTTTGAATTTTACATCAGTTTTAGTATGAATTTTAAATGTCTATGTCATCATTTTTTTTATAACATAAAATATTTTTAATAGATTAAATAATATAATAATTTGTGAACCGGAAGTATGCTTTAAAATTGTTTTTGTTTGGCTAAGAGCTCATCTTCTTTGGACTTAAGGAAATAGGTTAACTGTGAAGGACCTAGAGACATTTGACAGAGGTGAAAGTCTGCCCCTGTATAGATCATCAATGGGTTATTCCAGATGAAGTGATTTATCTTAAATAACACTGATGAGTCATGTTGACAACTAGAGATAGCTATCCTCATTATAAATTTGACAACTAAATTATAATAAATTTTCCTACCTATAAAAAGAAATAATAACAATTTTATATACACAATTAAAAAAAAACACTCTTCGCTTCTATCCAAAACTTTTAAATTGTATCTTTTTCCTATTTTCTCCACTTTTTAGTCCTTAATGTAGGTTTTAACCCCGTACAGAAATTACCTGCATACGAATTCTAAAACACGAAAATAAACAATGCGAGAGCATAATACATAAAACACATATACATAGAGATTTTCCCCTGGATCCCAAAACTGGGACTACCAACTTGATTTTTCATTGTTTTTCTTTCAATGTTACAATACATATTTATACATGTCAAAGCATCCAATACCACAGACCAAAAACCATCGCGTCGAAAACCATGGACCGAAAACCATCGCGTCCAAAACCATGTGCAAAAAATCATGCACAAAACCATAGGTAGGTTCACCCAACCTAATATAGGGTCCAAAAACAAAATTTTCTGGGGCACTGCTTCAGACCCTATAGAGTGGGGTTACCTACACCCCTCAAACCCCCTGTGACCCCCCCCCCTACACAATCGGCGCAACGAAGGGGGGGATCCAGCTCCCTACTAACCCCTTGGTTAACTACGTCGGCTAGTCATGGAAAGAATATAACACAACCCAACATTCTCCCACTTGTTGTTTTCTTTCCATAGGGGGCCACAGGAGAGCTTAGTCATTTATCCAGCCCTGCAACACCCATTGTTTCTCTACACCAAGAGAACTTCTCAGAGCTCACAGATTTTGTTAATGCATCTACAATATTCTTCAAAGTGTCCACCTTTACCAGCAACACCTTTTTGTCTTCTATCATATACCTCACAAAGTGATACTGAACATCAATGTGCTCTATCTTTGAATGATATGCAGGGTTCTTTGCCAAGAAAATTGTACTTTGGCTGTCACAGTCTATCTTTATATCTCCCTGTACTAACCCCATACTTGAACACAATCTCTACAACCTAACTACTTCCTTGCTTGCATGAGTGGCTGCCATGTATTCTGCCTCTATATTTGATAGTGCCACTACAAATTGTTTCTTACTCATCCAACTGACTGCACCTCCAAATAGGTTAAACATATACCCACTTGTAGATCTTCTCTGATCCAGATCTCTAGCCCAGTCTACATCAACAAAGCCACGAATATCCAACACTCTGTCCAATCCTGGTCTTCCTTTGTAGCACAAACCATAACCACTAGTGCCACGCAAATACCTGAAAACCCGCTTCACTGTTGTCCAGTGCTCCTTCCCTGATTTTGACATAAACCTGCTCAATACTCCCACTGCATGTGTAATGTCTAGTCTAGTATAGACCATCACATACATCAGGCTACCGACTGCACTTGCATATGGAACACGGGACATGTCCTCTTCTTCTTCTTGTGTCTTGGGACACTGTTCAGCAGATAGCTTTACACCTATAGGAATAGGAACCTTCACCTGTTTACTAATCCTGCATATTAAACCTCTGCAATATTGTCTCAACATACTTCCTCTAATTTAACCAGAGCTTCCTCTTTGTCTGATCTCTTTTAATTTCCATGCCCAAAATATAGTTTGGAGCACCAAGATATTTCATGTCTAATTTGGAGGACAAATGGGTCTTTAAATCCTGGATAATTTCTTTGTCATTTCCAACCAACAACATATCATCCACATACAAGACCAAATAAATAACACGATCACCAATTAATTTAAAATACACATAGTGATATGCTTTGCTTCTAGTGAAGCCAAGTCCCCATATAAATGTATCAAATTTCTGATACCACATCCTTGGTGACTGTTTTAACCCACAAAGGGACTTCCTTAACTTGCATACCAGTTCTTTCTTACCCTTCACCACAAAGCCTTCAAGTTGCTTCATGTAGATCTTCTCTTCCAGATCCCCATGAAGAAATGATGTCTTCACATCCATCTGTTCTACTTCAAAATCAAAAGCAACAACAAAAGATAAAAGTAATCTAATAGAAGTCACCTTGGCAACAGGAGAAAAAATATCACCAAAATCAATTCCCAACACCTGGGAATAACCTTTCGCTACCAACCAAGCTTTGTATTTCTCCATCATTCCTTCTGCATTTGTCTTCTTCTTGAACACCCATTTGCTACCAATGGGTTTCCCTCCAGCTGGTAACTCCACCAGATCCCAAGCCTCATTTTTGTGCAAAGATGTCATTTCATCAACCATGGCCTCTTTCCAGAGTTTGCCATCCTCTGAATCTACTGATTCCTTCATAGTTTTGGGATCATCATCAGTAATAGATAAAGCAAAATTTAAATAGAAATCAGATGGACTATACCTTTCTGGTTGCCTTCTTTCTCGAACTGATCTTCTCACACTCGGAGTTTGTGACTCTTCATCTTCTAATTCCTCCTCTGCTGTAGAGTCTAAGTCTTCCTCCTTAAGCTCAAATTCTATTTTCTCAAGTTCCTTTGGTTGGACTTCATGTTTAATAACATCTTTCACCTCTCTGAACACCACATCTCGGTTGTACACAACCTTCCTTGTTACTAGGTTCCAAAGCTTATAACCCTTTAAACCATCCTTATACCCATTAAAGATGCACTTTTCAGATTTACTATCCAACATTGTTCTTTTCTCCTTTGGAACATGTACATATGCATCACATCCAAATACCCTCAGATGTGAAAGAGAGGGTTTCTTACTAGTCCATACCTCTTGTGGAGTCTTATCCTCCAACACTGATGAAGGTGATCTGTTGATCAGGTAACATGCAGTCTCCACCACCTCTACCCAGAATTCTTGTCCTAACCCGACACCACTGAGCATGCTTCTTACCCTTTCCATCAACGTCTTGTTCATTCTTTCTGCAATTCCATTTTGCTGAGGTGTATATGGAGTAGTCTTCTACCGTGCTATACCACACTTCTTATAGAATTTTTTTTATTACTTACTACAAAACTCTCCACCGTTATCTATCCTCAACACCTTTATCTTCTTCTCTGTCTCGTTTTCCACCAAAGCCTTGAATTCTTTAAACCTGTCAAAGACTTCAAATTTCTTGTTAAGGAAATATATCCATGTATTCCTTGTGAAGTCATCTATAAATGATACATAGTACATAGACTTATCCAGTGATGGAACCTTCACAGGTCCAAACACATCACTATGCACAAGCTCTAATATTTGTTTTTCCCTCTTACCACCAAAGGGGAAACTCACCCGATTATGCTTCCCATATACACAATTTGCGCAGAAATCAAAATCCAGAGAGCTATTACTCATACCTTCACCATGAAGTATTCGAAGGCCCTTCTCTCCAATATGTCCAAGCCTTTGATGCCACAACATGTTCTTCTCTCTAGAGACCACTAGATTTTCTGCTCCACTTTCTGGAACCACAGAACTGTTGCACCCATCAACAACAGTGCTACCTTGCAGCTTGTACAAAGTTCCAATACGAACTCCCTGCATCAATACCACTGCTCCCCGAACCATCTTGCAGGTATCCTTCTCAAACACTGTTTTTACACTTGCATCATCTAGCTTGCTTACAGAAATTAGATTTCTAGCCAATGCATGAATATGCAGAACACCCGGAAGTGTTCTAACCCTTCCACCTTACAAATTCAACTTTACTTTTCCGCGACCAATGATTCTGGCCTTCCTATCATCCCCTAAGAAGACATCATCGCCATCGTATTTCTCATACTCGCAGAACCAATCTTCATGGGGAGTGAAGTGAAAGGATGTACCTGAGTCAATCAACCATGCCTCATGATCTACATGTGTACTTGAAGAAGCCAAGTACACATCCCCACCTTCAGCTAAGGTGGCTTTTGCCTTTGCAAAAGGAGCATCATCATATCCCTTTCTTTTGTCAGGAGCTTTAGATTTATAGTCCGTTTTGTAGTGCCCTCCCTTTCCGCATTTCCAGCACACGACCTTTACAGGTTTTCCTGGAGATTTAGATCTCCCTCTAGAGTGGGGTTACCTGCACCCCTCAAACCCACTATGACCCCCCCCCCGCCGCTACGCAATCGGCGCAAGGAAGGGGGGGCTCCGCCCCCCTTCTAACCCCCCAGTTAACTACATTGGCTAGTCGTGGAAAGAATATAACACAACCCAACAGTTAAAAACAAGAGTGGAATTGGAAAAGGTTAGAACTTCCCTCTTCGTTGATTTTTCATTTCCTTCCCTCTTCGCGCATGCCATTGTGTCACTATCTATTTGTGTGGATAATGTTATTAGCATTTTGTGACCATGAATGCACCATCTGCATGGATAAGTAATGAACTGTAAATTGAGCAAATTTGGTAATTATGGTGCATTCTAGTTGAACATCTTTTGCATGGAAGCTTGACATGTCAAGCATGAATTCTTCGTTCTATAAATATTTTTTTCTCGTCTTTTCCCTTCATCTACCACGTTCTTTAAATCCTTTCTGGTCTCCTCCTTTTACTTCATCTACCAGGTATTTATCGCTTGTGAATGTTACCCTTTTTTTTGTTTTCATAATTAATTTATTAAAATAAAATAAGTTATTAAAAAATGGCCAAATCTGAAATTAATGTAGATGGCATTATTATTATAAATTTCAATTACTCAAACTATTTTTTAAAAATATTATGAAATACAAATTTAAAATAAATATGCATTAAACTAATACTTCTAATTCATAATAAGTATCTAAACAGATTAACTAATTCATAATAAGTATCTAAATAGTTCCACTTTACTATGAAGATTTTTAACTTATAAATAGGTTTTGTTGCAATACTATACCATGGTTTATCAATACGATATGCTTAAGAAAACATAACTTGCGTGATATGACACCAGCTAATATGAGAATTTTATTTAACTAACCAATTTAATTAGTGGTGCAAAAGGATCATAACTATTTGGTGATAAATCTCAATCTTTGATTTATGTATATTACTATGAATATTCTAGAATATTCTATGGAGACTAAACTCTACTATACATTCATAGTAGTAGATACCCCTTTTTCTTAGTGAAGGCCTTTGTGATGTGAATAGTTTAGATTTGAGTCTTTTGAATCCATCACCTATGTTATTTGGGTCCACTTTTTGAGCTAGCAAGTGGGACTGATGAGAAATCTGGGATCCATGTTTTTGAGTGAGCAAATGGGGCTAATATTCAGGACATTGATGAGAAATCTCGGGCCAATGTTTTGACCCATCAAGTGTGGCTAATCCTAAGGACGCTGATGAGAAATTTGATGGAGTCTAGCAAGATAATAAATAGGTGGAGGTACTAAGGAATAAACCCACAAAATGTTAAAAAAATCAATTAACATTAAGTCAAGAAAAATGAACAAAATGATTAAACCCTAGAAACAAGGAAAATAAATAACTTAAAATAATATAAAATGTCAGAAAAATGTGAAATAAAAAGTTTCATATGAAGTGAGTTATAGTTTTATGGACATGTGGTATTGATAATCCATGGTATTTTAACAAATCATATTTATATTAAGATTCTTCATGATAAATTGGGCGTAAATCTTCATGGTTAAAAATTGTGTTTAATGTTTTTTTAAATCTACTTAATAATTTAAAATAAGTTATAATTTAGATAGATTTTATAAGTGTTTTAATTTTAACAACATGAACTATATCATGAAATATGCGTTTTGATGGTTCTTATAGATTGATGTCTGTCAGTATTTACTAGTCATTTAATCTATATGGTTGCACTAGTTGATAACTAAATTAAAATTTTAGAAAACCTACTCTAAAATATATGTGTAATAATAAATTGGTAACTCTAATTGAGAGGAGAGGCTCATCTTGTGCTTAACAGATGTCTATTTTAAAATAAATAAATAAATATTCTCTTAAAAATATGTAGGATATAATAAAAAGTAATAAGCATATTTGATTACTTTTAATTAAAAGTATTATAAAATATCAATAATCATATTCTCACTATGATCACTCTTGATTGTCTATATCAAAAGTGAAAAAGGAAATAAAAATGTGGAAGATGTATAATTCCTTAACTCTTAATATAAAATTAGTGTGTAGCATTTATATTATAATAATAATAATAATAATAAGAATAATAATACCCTTGATCGGGGTGTTGGAAGTAGGCACATTGGAGGATGGAGGGGGAAGCCACCACCACATCGCCTCCCATCAAATTTAAGAGTGGGGGGTGGCATGGAAAACCCACTGCATGCAACACACATGCATTTGTATTTACTACTTTCCATGCATATTCCAAACAACACTCTGCTTGATTGCTTTGAGATGAGAGACCTTGTCCTCTTGTTTTTTTTTAATGTCTAGGATCCTTTTATGCATGATAGGTGGGACAATTCCTTTAGGTGACTAAGAATAGAAAGATTGTGTTTGGGATAAAATTCACTGAATTGGGGTGCAATCAAGGAGTTTTTTCTCAGGCTCAGGCATTATCTTTTTCCATAAACATGAATCGACAAGCACCTACATTCTAAGCTACTTCAATTGATAGAGTGAAGGTCTTCGACTCATACGCTGGTCACTGAGCAATGGAAAATGGGAAATCCTAGAGAAAATAAAGGACACATCTCTTGAGACACTTAAAACAACCTTGAAGCCTCATGTTGCAAGAGTGGGAGGTGTCGATATTTATCTAGCTCGCACATTCCTATCGATCCAAGTCTAGAGGGTTGGTAAGCACCACATAATTTTCTATATATCAAATCTATTTTTGTTTAGTCATTTCATCTCTCGTTACACTGTTAGTTGGGGTATGTTAGCTTTTTACGGCCTAATCTCAACCAGGTTGTGTGGCGAACTGAACAATGGTGTCTCCTTGTGGTTATTAGACCCTCCCAAGAGGCATTCACCTGTTATTCCTTCCCATGTGTCTTCTTGTTATCACATATTTCTTTGGAAATCTAGACCTCGATTTTTTCCTATTTCTCATTTTCTCAATATCAATCCTTTGGGACTTTGGGTGTTGTGGGTAAGAATTTCTTCTTCTTTATTTCTTATTTGGTGCAGTATGTCTCGACAACGATTGAGCTATCATCAGGGGTTTGGGGGTAGGTGTCCTTAGGGTAGGGCATGTGCCCAAGCCCAAGCCGAGGATGTCATGACTATCTTCCACTCTTCTACCCCCTTCAAATTCCTTAGGAAATGTTTTGACTTGGAGCTTTGACTTCTAGTGAACAACAATCTCATTTTAATTCATAATTCCAAGTGGAGATAGAAAATTGGGTTCCTATCCCTGGACACACTAGGTAAATACAGAGAAAGTAATTGAACTCCATCAGTGTTCATTGGAAGATGAAATATTTTCTAGGTAGGGTCTGGAAGGACAAACATGAAGACTACAATGATATAATCTCTTCTCTAAATGAAATCAAGTGAGTGCAATTTTGTCAATGCTCGTGTATTTCTAGTTTGGATGCTTGTCTTTCTCATGTTTAAAGACATATTTAGTGACAACTTAAACCTTATGTTCTAACTGGAACAAGCACATAAGACCCAACCCTATTCACTTCATCAGAAACTTGATGTCATGCTCAATCACTTCATAGTCGTTTTTGTTTTAGATATTAGTTGCTTCTCACTGATAGTTTCTTTTATTTCAAATTATCAAAAGTTTATTCAATGGTCAACAAATTTGGTTTCCTACAGCCATATTGAGACCATATTTTGCATGAACAATGATCTTTTCTTTGTCGTATGATGAAATTTTGAGGCAATATAATTTAAATCCACAAATAATAATAATAATAATAATAATAATAAATCAATGTGGGTTATAAATAAAATATTTGAATGCCTATGTTATGTGTGTCTATTGAGAGTGGTTCGAGGGAGGGTGTAGGGTTTAAATTAAACCTATATAGTTTATACAATTCAAGTTCTCAAAAGTTCTTGCTAAATGCATGATTAAAATAAATTTATAGTAGTGATAATAATATTACCATATAAGTATTCCATGTGTAAAGAATAACCATCATTACAAAAAAATTCAATTTGTTTAAATTCTAATTAATATTTTATTTTGTAAGTTGAATTAAGCATCAAATATATAATATAAGATTGTAATATTATATGATTATTATACTTGCCACAAGCATGGTATTAGGCATTCCAATTTTCCTCTGACAGAGTTTTTTATCTTTTATTTTTGACCAAAACAATTAGCAGCTTCTCCATAATTTAACGTTATGGATTGTATTTTATTATATTTTATTAATATTTAAAATTATTGATATACAATATGATTAGTTGATGTGTTATTCTTTAATTATTGTTATTGTAGCTTTTGCACACCATAATGCCATGTGGATAACTGCATTAGATTTTTCTACCATAATTTTAAGATGAGCATATTTATGCCATGATTTTTAGATAGTTTTAGATTTTTCATTGTTAGGCTTCATAGGAAACCATAAAAAATTAAAATCCTTGAAAACAACTTATACTCACATAAATAACATATTTACCATCAATTACTGCTCATCATAATTTAAGAAAGTATTTGGATAAAAAATGGATAGGAACAAGATGTAAATAAATACACTTACTGTTCACCATTATTTATGTTTTTTTTAACACTTTAATAAGTAGGAGTAAAAATGTATGCTAACTTAATAAGTAGGAGTAAAACTTTAAATGTGTAGACTTTTTACTGGCTACTATCCACCAAAATTTATATAAGTCTTTGCTCCTTAGTAGGCAATTAATTTTTTAGTTTCATGTATCAATTTAAATTTTTTCTAAAAGAATCATTTCCACTTAAGACTAATAATAACAAAATGAAATTTTATTAAACGTTAATTAATTAAAATGTAGCCTAGTTATTTTATAATATTTAAATTACTTTTACAATAAACAATATTACCTAACAAGTTCAAAATTAATAAATACTATTAGTTAAAATGTTAAAAGTTTATTAGCTGAGGTAAATAACTTTTTTTTAACATGATCAGTTATTGTGATTTCTATTCCAAAAAGAAGAAAGTGGAACGAGCTCCCATTACATATTGGATTTTGGGGAAAACATCTCTTTTATAGGGAGAAGAGGGAATGCAGTCCCATTTTCCCCGAGCATTGAAATCAAAATTTCACGATTTTCCTACTAAGTTCTCATTATACTACCTTACAAACTGATTAAGTAAGAATATACATTTACATAACATAATGAAACTAAAATAGATGTCGAGTTTGCTGCAATTATGTCACTTTTGTGGTCTTCTAAAACTGATTCACAGATGGTTCTTGCTGAGACTTGATTCTACTGCCCTGGTAGTTGGAGTTCTCTCCCGTTTGATTTAAGATGATGCCCTTGATATAATTGTATGATTCCTCAAGATGAGAACACTTGTTCTTGAGCACTATAATTTCCTTGTTCTGATCGTCAAGCTATTTTTTCAGATAGTAATTCTCATTCTTCACTTGTTTCTTTATATCCTTCACAGATTCACATAGCTAGTCTATCATAAATTTGTTAGCTCTGAAAACTATACACTTATCATTTTGAGCAGCTCTGTCAAAAGGATTCATCTCCATAGATGGGGAGAGGAATACATTTGCACTTAACTGTTGACTGGAGATTTTGATGGATCACTTCAACACAGGGGGTGAAGAGATTATTGTAGGAGATGCTCCCTTAGAGAATAAGGGAGGAGAGAATACTCAGGGAATGAGAGGGGGAAGAGAGGAACGGGGAAGTGATGCCGCATGCAAGAGAATGTGAGGCTTGGAGAGGGAGGAGAAAGAGAAATGGATGGCACCACTGAAGAGAGGTAGAATGGATTCAACCCGAAAAGGAAGGCAGGGAAGCATAATCTTTGAGGCACTGGGAGGTTGATGCTCAAAGGAGGGTGTAGGATATGGGATGAGGAAAACGTTGGAGCGGCAGAGGAGGACTCAGCAAGGGATAAAGGAAGAGTTGAAGAAGGGGCAGATAAAGAGGAGAGGAGGGAGAAGTGGATGAGGAGAGGATAAGGACGCCAAAGAGTCATGAGGAGAAGAAGGGGGTTTGTTAGACTTGGGATGAGAGCAGGAGAAGAGAGGGATTACAATGAAGATATGAAAGGGATATGATTCCAGAGCTGGAGATTTATTTGAAGATTTGGTCAACTTCCTTTTATTAAATTGATGTGACCATGACGAGATTGGCCTGATGGAAAAATTATGGAATTGGGATTTGCAGTATGTCATTTAGAATTCGAGAATCTCCAGGAGGCTGATCCACTGCTAAGTTGGCTTGAATATCCACTATTCTATTGTTTTCTCTCAGGATATGAATGAATGAAACTTCGCCCAAATTTTGAAAATTTTGTCTAATTCTTAAGATGGATTGGCACAATGTTAAGCTTGCTTGGCTGCTCTTTTCACCATAGCTTGTATGATTATTGTTGAATCTCCCAAAATGACCAGATTCTAGATATTCCTCTTTTTGAGAATCATTATACCAAGTAATAGCCCATATACCTCTTCCTTGCTATTTGTATTATTTCCTAGACCCCATTCATAGGTAATAGTATTGATTACACCTTGTTCTAATAGGATGCCACCCGCTCCTACTTTTCCTATATTTTCCTTTGAAACTCCATCGAAAAATAGGCATGACATGTTTAAATTTTTCATCCATAGGATGAAATCTTCATTTTTAAGCCTTATTTTCCAGTTCTAAAGGGTTAGCTTTGAGATGAGGATGTTTGGCGAGATAGGTCTCCTTATAGAATTATTGATCCAAATTTTCTCCTGTTGCTGAAGATTGTTAAAGTCATGGGATTTCATCCCTTTTGAGGAAAGAAATTTAGATGCTAGTTTCCAGGTCTTAGGCAATACTTTGTCAGTGTCTGGGGGGCGATCATTGAAGATTTGTTGATTTCTTGCTAACCAAAGCTGCCAACATAAAAATACAAGGAGAATTTTCTAGAACCTTTTGATGGAGTGCTTTCCTTTATGAGAGTGGGGGTATTCCCTTTTCCAAGCTATGAAGAAGTCATTAGAATTTCTAAATAGGTTTATATCGATCTGTAGTGGGCTAACTAGGAGCTTCCAACATTCTTTCGCAAATGAACAATCAAGAAATAAGTTTTGAATGCTTTCTTTAGCCATTAGGCATAGAGGGCACTTGGAGGGACCATAGAATCCATTTTTCTTGAGATTATTAGCAATTAAGATTATTCTTTTTAGAATATTCTATGTGAAGATTTTAACTATTCACAAGGATTCGATTTTCCAAACCATTTTCCAAGGTACCCGCTCTTGATTATGTTGTTGGGATTAAATGGTTAGATATCCAGATTTCACAATGTACTATCCTCCATTTGGCACCCAGAGGAAGGAGTCTTGGGAATCTTGGTTAATTGGAGCAACTCCCTTGAGAAGAGTGATTAATGTGTCCCATTGTTTTTTGAGAGTATGAGGGAGGATAGGGATCTTCCAATCAACCCAATTACTATTTTTCCAAAGAGAGATTTCTTCCAGAGTGCAAATTCCCTTTGAGCACATCCATATTCTTAAATTTTTGAGTTTTGTATGAGAGGCAAGGGGAGGATTCCACATGATTCTATCTTCCCAAATTTTAATATCTTTTCCATTATCTGGGAGTTTAGAAGTGTGCTCCTTGATGATAAGGAGGAATTTTTTGACTAATTTTCACACTTGTGAACATGGCCTGATCGGGGATCCTTCTTCTAGAAGTAGTGTGTGTGCATGATTCATATACTTTGATTCCATGGGTTGCTTCCACCAACAATCCTTCCCTGTCATGAGCCTCCAAGTTACTTTTGCCCCTAGTGCCAAATTCAAAAATGTTGGGAGTCTTATGGACATATCTCCTTGTTCATATGGTAAAGTGACTTGATCCCATGTCACTAAGCTGAGTTTTCTTGTTTCAGATTTCCCTTCTTGCCCTAGGAGTCCCCTTATTATTAAATCTATTTTCTTGTGAATGCTAGGAGGGCCTAAAATTGCTACAAATTGCTAAATTGGGAGAGTGGTGAGCATTGACTTTATCAAGATCACCCTACCTTCAATATTGAGCCAGTCCATCCCCCAGATTTGA
Organism: Pinus tabuliformis; assembly: GCA_031772625.1. Classification (NCBI taxonomy): domain Eukaryota; kingdom Viridiplantae; phylum Streptophyta; class Pinopsida; order Pinales; family Pinaceae; genus Pinus; species Pinus tabuliformis. The sequence goes on from CM062818.1 coordinate 124,807,489, forward strand.
ATCCTTTTTTCATTTTCTCTATATGAGTGTTCCACAATTCAGTCTTCAAGCTTTCTTTTTATATTGGGAGGCCTAGATAGAGGAATTGGTTCAATATTTCTTGAAAGGGAATGTCTAGAATCTGGGATATTCTTTGTAGAGTACAAGGAGGAGAGTTCCATCCATAGATTCTACATTTTTTGTTATTGAGGAGTCCACCTGAGACCATCATAAAGTTTTCCAACACTTTTTTAATCCTTCGAGCTACTATGCAAGAAGCCCACCCCCATCAATAGTGTATCATCTACAAACAAAGAGTGGTCGGTGCTTTTGATTCCTGGCTTAATTGAGAGGTCGTTTAATGTGTTATATAATCTACACTTTTCAAGAGCTCTGCGTAATGAATCTTCCATTATTATATAATGAAAAGGATATAAGGGGAAGCCTTGTCTCATCCCCCAAGAACTTTGGAAATACTCGCATGACCTACCATTGATGATAGGGGCGATCTAATGTCCTTTAGTGCAGGCTTTGATAACATCTATTATCTCACCTGAGAATCCGAATTTCTTAAGGGCTACTGATAGGAAATCTAGATTGACTCTATCAAATAAATTTTCCATATCTAATTTTATATTGATGCCTTGCTCTTTCCTTAACACACTTGAGTGCAGTTCTTCTTAGACTATCATAATTTTATCCAGAATCTGTCTATTTGGTACAAAGACACCTTGGTTTTCTGAGATGAGATCAGGGAGGATAGGATTTATTCGATTGGCAAGGATTTTTGTAGTTATTTTATAGGAGGAATTACATAAAGAGATTGGCCTCAATGGATTGAATGTGGAGGGCTTTGCTTCTTTTGGAACAAGAGCTAGGAATGAAGAGTTGGTGAAGCCTCCAAGATTTTTTTTCTAAATAGATTTCTTATCATTCTGATAAGATCCTTTTGTATTATGAGCCATTTGGATTGATAGAAAACGATGGAGAAACCATGTGGGCCTGGGGCTTTATCCGCGTGAAGATGTCAAATAGCAGATTGAATCTCATTCTCATCGACTTCTTTTGAGAGGTCGAATTGTTCTCTTCACTTATTTTATTGGGGATATGCTGAATGAATGTCTCATAATCTGTATTTTCCAGATCTACTATGAGAAACTTTTTGAAGTGACTTAAGAGCTTGCATTTTCAACGCTTCTTGACCTATGATTTATCTATCTTCTTCGTCCTTTATGATTCCAATCTGATTATTAATTCTTCTCATTTTGGTTGAGTTCTAAACAAGGTTTTATTTTTATCTCCATCTTTCACCCAGAGAGAGCATGATTTTAATCGTCATTCTTCTTCCTCAAATCTGTTTTCTCTGTATATTTCCCAATACATTTTCTTTTCCTGAAGTTGACTGTCAATTATTTCTTCTAGTAGTTTTGTTTCTTCTTGGACTGTTTCCATTTTTTTTATAATTCTGCCTTCCTTTTTTGAGTTTCTTTATGGTTATGCTTGGCCCATATCCTCATTTCCTTCCTCATATTTTTTATTTTGGTTTTCCACATGAAATTTGGAGAGCCTGTGATCTTTTGGGACCAAACTTCTGCTATTATTTTTTTAACTTCCTCATTGCTATTCCACATTGAACTGTATCTAAAGGGAATGGGGCCAAAGTTTGCAATATTTTCTAGGGAAATAACCACATGTTTATGATCAGATGCTGAAGTATGGACTATTCTCGAGATAACTGAGTTGAAATTTATTAAAATGTTATCCTGGATTAGGAAGCGGTCTAGCCTTTCCTTTATATTGATTTTGCCAATTATTTTATTTCTCCAAGTGTATTTTCCATTGTTGGGAGGGATAACCAATAGGTTATTGGATTCCATAATGTTTTGGATGGTATCCCTTGATGGATCAACATGAAAGGAGCCTCCAAAATTCTCTTCCACTTTCAGTACTTGTTGGGAACAGGTTCCCCCAAGAGCAGTTTTGGGGCTACAATCCCATGTTTTGGGATAATTTTGTAATAAAGTTGTAAAGTCTCTGCATTCTGTGGTCGCAGACCACGAAGGTATCAAGAGTCATAAAGGGTTGTCTACCCTTAATTTGTAAAGTGTCAAGTTGGTTGTAAAGATCTACCCATGGTCCGCAGACCATGGGATTGTATAAAAATGAGCTAAGTAAGTAAGCTCTAAGTAGTGAGTAGTGAAGAGGGAAGCATTAGATTTTTGGTAGATAAGTCTAAATGTTTCGGGTCGTAGCGTAGGTAGAGGCCCTGCAGTTGAGTGCACAGAGGCCTAGGGTTGAAGTCCGCATCTGAGTGCACAGACCCCTGCTACTGTGTGCGCAGGGCAGATAGAGTCTGTATTAAACTGGAAGATATCAATAAAGAGAAGTATTCTCCAAATTCTATGTATTTAGTTCTTGTTAATGCATCTAATTATATTGTTTTTTGGGTTTAATTTACAATGTTCATGTGATGCGTGAATATATGTGATTGTATTGGTTAATTGAATACAAGTAAGGATATCAGTTTATGTTGTGCTAACTGTGATTGATTAATAAGTAAAATGCTTGAGATAACTTGGGACCATATACAATACATTTTCATAGCTTCGCGAAAGTATCGGGACCACAAGTTAATATTGCGTGAAGGTCAATCATACACCTTCGCATAAGTACTAAAGGACAGAATAAAGGGTAGGCTAACAGAGCCCTAAGGCTTCGTGACCTGCATGGAAGTAGGGGCAGAGGGTATAAACTAACATCACAACCATCTCAGGGTGCGAAAACTTGGTTCCAGCATCCCCCCATACTACTTCAGGTGAGACTTCAGTCCGCACTTCGCGGGCTAATGCTGAAAGGGCCAATAGTGTAGGGATTTGTTTGGCTAACTAACATTGAAACTAGGTCAAGCCCTAGAAAGCCAAAAAATGGTTCCATTGCTGGGACAGGAACCTGCATGACATATGTGTGATGTCGTACCACTAGAATCCAACTAAGAAAGAGGTTGAATACTGGTTGGATAGGAAGATCCACGGATTCACAGTGCAGGAGAACAGAATCCCACGGATGACAAAGGAACAGTGGTTGGACAGGTACCTATATGTAGAAATCTACGAGATCTTTTTCTGTTCCTTTCCAGTTGATTTATATGAGTGGATCGCAATGCTAGCAGATACCCAAGGAAGGTGGAGGCTCGACGGTCCTATTGTTTGGACCCCGAAGTTAATATAGAGACTAGAAGCCTCTAAGGATAAGATCACCCATGCTGTTGATCATTGGCTTGATCATATCATAGGGGGGTTTATGACAGAATTCGTGGTCGATACCTTAGTTAGTAACAGCGAGGCAGAGCGACACTTTTTCAAAGGTTCACCAGGTAAGGACTTAAAGTCTTTAAACACTTGGATTAAGATGTTATTGTGCAAAAAATGGGTTATGAAGCTACCTTGATGTTCGGAGCTGTGCGAAGTGGAAATAATTACAGGATCAAAGAAAGAAATGGTCTCAAATATATCTCATTGATTTCACCTCCTTTGAGTGACGAAGAGGGAGTAGTGCAAGCTTCTCCGCGAAGTGCAGTTCAGTTGATAAAATGAGGGTTCCCGTGACTACCACCGCCACCCACACCACCTCCACCCTCACCACCATTGCCCCCTATGACCTCGCTCACACCACTGCCACCTCCACCACAGTTTAACATGGTGAATTCAGTGAAGCTTCCTTTGTTTAAGGGCTTGGGAAATGAGGATCTGGACCAGATCTGGTTCATCGTAAAAGTTGTATGGGAAGCTCAGGGTGTCACAGACGATCACGTGAAGAAGGCAATGTTGGTTAGTGCTTTGCAGGATCGTGCGCTAACTTGGTACATCAATTACTCTAATGATAACCCGAACGCTGGATTGGTAGAGATCCAGACCGCACTGAATAAAGAGTTCAGTAGGCCTAAATCTGAGGTGCAGTCAATTGTGGGGTTCAAGGAAATTGAGATGAAACCAGGTGAGACACCTTGGGAATTGGATCAGAGATTGAAGTGTAAAATCCATGAAGCTAATATCAACTTAGCAAATGGACAGCACTGCGAATGGTTCGTGGCTTTGCTCCTGCCTCACCTAAGTGTTGCATTGTCACAACAGAAGATTATGACTCAGGCAAAGGCCTTGGAGATTACAATAAGAATGCATGAAACATCGATGTAAGATCTAAATCTGGGGGTTCAGCAGATCCATGCGCAGTTGCAAAATATTTTCCTCAAAATGAAAAGTTTGAAGCAAGACAGAACAGTTCGACCAAAGGCGCATGAAGAAATATGGTGCCTGAAATGTAAAGGTCAGGGGCATGACAAAGACCATTGCCTAGCCTTTGCGAACTATATTGCAAGAGGAGGACCGATGTCTATGAGGCCGGAAGCCCAAGCAGGATCAAGCGCAGGGCCTGCGTTGTGGTGTGCTATATGTCAGGTAGCAGGGAAACATACAACTGATAATTGTCATTTGCTGTAGAAGTTTGTACAAATGCTGCAACAACTATTCTGCAACTTCTGCAGGTCGATAGGGTATGATGAACGTAACTACCGAAGTTATGAATTGATGATGGATAGAACACCTACCTATAGAGTTTAAGTAGAAATTTGACCCCATGACTAGAGCACTAGGATGGCACGAACAGGTTTTCGTGGGCGCGAACGAGGCCGAGGTAGAGGAGGACCTGGTAGAGGTCATGGACAGCTGATATATTATAATTGTGGAGGACCGAGACACTACTCTAATGAATGCACTAAAGCAACGTGTCCATCGTGCAAATATTGTACTCAGTTTGATCATGAGACAGAGGACTGTCTTACACTGATAGCAAGGATATGTGACAAAGGGGTGCTACCACTGCAACTAACTCAAAACCTACAAATGATGAGGGCTAAGCCTCACGAAGAGGATCTGAATGTGAATATAGTGCTCAGAAGTGGAATTGCAATGGGCAACGATAAGGGGAAACAACCTGAAGACAACACATGGGTTCGCAAAGCTCTGGAAAAGGAGGCTGAATTTGATTTGGAGCACGCACGTGAAATGTTCATGGAAGCAAAAAAGAGCTTCGCTAAGGCCTCTACCTCAGGGAGCCAAGATAAACCTGTTCAGGAAATGGACCCTTCTATGCTTATGACCTTTCTAGAGACCTGCATGAAGTTGCTGCGTGATAGAAAGGCTATGAAGGGGTTATAGGAAATTATAAATAGATGCACTGGAAACACTCCAGGTGAAACATGCATGGTACGGAAGATTGGTAAGCATAAGGCAAGGAGAGGGAGTGAGATGAGACTCGTTGCGTAGATAGGAGAATATGAAATGGATCAGGTTATTTTGGATCTGGGTTTAGACATGAACGTTTTACTGAAGTAGACTTGGGAGCAGATGGGGAGACCCACGTTACAGTGGTCTCCGATTCATTTAAGGATGGAAAATCAGCAAAAGGTCATCCCCATGGGACGGCTGCAAGGAGTAACTGTAGATATTGAAGGCGTGACCGCATTGGTTGACTTTGAAGTGATAGAAATTGTGGATGACATCAATCCCTACCCTATGCTCCTTGGCATCGATTGGGCTACTGACATGAATGGGGTAATCAACCTAAAGAAGCGAAAGATGAACCCCTAGATCCTGCTAAAGGATCACACTATATTGAACCAATCTGCGATTATGAAAGTGATGACGATTTGGACTGCATATATAAGATAACAACGTGAGACCAAGATTGGGTGAATCCGACAGTGGATGGACGAATTACATGGGATTGCGAGAGTTCCTACAACTCAGACTTGGATGAAGAATTAGAGCACTGGTAGAATCGGCTACATGAAGTAACCACGTTGAGCTGTAATATGATGACCCGGTCGTTGCACTATTTTTCGTCAGAGGTAAGAAATCTGCCCACTTATGATGGATTGAATGATGTGGATGTGTTTTTGGATGCATTTCAGAGCGAAGTATCTGAGAAACAACGCTTCCAGGCTCTGGACTGGGCACTACGTGCTATGCCAGCGAGATGGTGGGGTACGCATAAGGGTAGTTTTGATGATTGGAGCGAGTGTAGGAGGATGATGAGAAAACGCTTTGGGAAGCCAAAGGTATGAGTGACAGGCAAGTATGATGGAAAGGATGATCTACACGCACACTTGGCCAAATGGGCTAAGGCTTATGGAGCGAATCCCCAACTTGAATGGGTGCACTTGTTCTGTCACACCTTGGATGTCATCTCGATGAACTGATACTTGGAGATGGAGCTTCGTCATGGCATAGGCGAATGGGATATTTTGCACGAAGGGTTCATAATGAAATTCAGCTTTGAAGACGGGTTTGACTATATTGACGAAGCACTACAAGAAGTTAAAGCAACAATATTTAGGATACCGCAGGATCCTTTGGATCTGATTCAACCTGATTGGAATACTCAGCTGAGCCACATGTTGGAATGCTATAACGTGACTGTTGAAGAAGAAGATGAGGATCCACGAAAGATTAATATCCCTTAAACCGAGGGTCACACAAGGTCGAGGGACCGCAGATCGAGAATCTTGATATAACTGCGCCACTAAAAATGAAATAGGTAAATATTGGTATAGATGCGGAGCCCAAATTTGCGAAGATTGGAGATCACTGGGATGACACGATGGTAGATAAGGTCACTGAATTGCTCTGCGAATACTAGGATTTGTTCCCTACCAAGTTTACGAAGTAGATAGGGATAATAGGGGACCTCGGTGTTATGAATATCACGTTAAAACTCGACGTGAAGCCGGTTAAGAAAAGACCTTACCATCTCAATCCGAAGTATAAGGAGAAGGTCCGCTTGGAGTTGGATAAGATTCTTGCGGCAGGCATCATTGAGCTTGTAGAAGAATCTGATTGGGTAATCCCAATGGTGGTACAGGAAAAGAAGCATAAGGATGAAATAAGGATATGCGTAGGTCTCAAGAAGTTGAATGATGCTTGCGTACATGATCCCTTCCTGACTCCATTCACTGATGAGGTATTGGATAATGTAGGTGGCTAGGAAGCATACTCCTTCACTAATGGGTTTTCTGGGTATCATCAAATCAAAATCACACCTAAAGATAGAAGCAAGATGACCTTCATGACTGAATGGGGATGTTTTTAGTACACTGTAATGCCTTTCAGATTGAAGAATGCGCCTGCGATTTTTTTGCGCATAGTCATTGCTGCATTCAAAGACTTCATTCATAAGTTTCTGGAGGTGTACTTTGATGACTGGACTATGTTTGGTTTGGTAAAACTCCATGTGGCAAGCTTGCACTTCATGCTAGATACTTGTCAGAGGCACCAGATTGTGCTCAATCTGAAGAAATGTCTGTTTTGTGTTCCTTTTGGGACTCTGCTGGGTCATGTGGTTTGTAGACAGGGACTGATGGTAGATCCCATGAGGATCACAGTGATACTTAACTTGGAGGTGCCGAGGAGTGTGAAACAATTGCGTGAAACCTTGTGAAATACTAGGTACTATAGGAATTTTATCAAGGGCTATGCCCAGATTACTACGCTTATGGAGAAGCTGTTGAAAAAGGATGTCATGTTCTATTGGAACGAGGACTGTCAGAAAATCTTGGATGTATTGAAAGGAAAAGTGGTCACCGCACCGATTTTAGTCTTCCTAGATTGGAAGGAGTTTCATGTACATGTAGACGTGTCATGTATAGCACTGGGAGCAGTACTGACACAGGCTGGCGGAGGAGAATTGGACCATCCTATAGCGTTCACAAGCAGAAGGTTATCCAAGGCTAAGAAGAACTATTCCACCATTGAGTGTGAAGGATTAGCCATGGTATACGCGCTCCAAAAGTTTAGACACTATTTGTTGGGTGGACATTTTAAGATGTATACGGATCATTCTGCATTGAAATTCCTGGTCAATAAGCCTGTGTTGGGGGGGAGAATCTGTAGGTGGTTTTTATTATTCCAGGAGTATGATTTTGAAATTATTGTAAAGTTTGGATGACTGAACGTGGGACCAGACCATCTGTCACGCATCAAAACAGGGAAAGAGCCCACTAATTTGGAGGAGGGATTACCTAACATGCAACTATTTGTAGTGTGTGTCATGGATGGTCACTTAGAAGACATCATACACTTCCTAACGACAGGAACTACCCTGGAAGGCTACACCGTCCAACAGAAAAAGAAGTTAGTGGTACGCACGATAGACTTTTCTGTCATTATTGGACATCTATACAAAATGGTGTGTGATGAAGTATTACGATGATATGTACAAGAGTTTGAAAGGAGTAGTATCCTCGCAGAGCTCATGGGGGTGCCATAGTAGGGCATTACGCAGGAAGTGCGACTGCACAGAAGATTCTACGTGCAGGGTTTTGGTGGCCAACACACCATCAGGATTCCAAAGATTACTGCAGGGTGTGTGATGTGTGTCAAAGGATTGCCAGACCATCATGAAGAGATGAGCTGCCTCTGAACTCACAGATTATGTTACAACCTTTTGAGAAATGGGCGATAGGTTTTGTGGGATCCATTCAGCCTCAAGGAAAGAGGACGAGAGCATGGTACATTATCATCGCGACTGAGTATTTGACTCGATGGGTGGAGGCATGGCCTATGAAGGATTGCATAGGCGCAACCGCCATGAAGCTTCTCTTTGAGTATATACTGACGCAATTTAGGTGTCCAAAGATTTTGATGAGTGATCATGGTATGCACTTTCTGAATGAAATAATCAGCATGCTGACAGAGGAATTTCAGGTATATCACCAGAAAAGCATGTCTTATCACCCACATGCTAATGGGACGGTGGAAGCATTCAATAAGGTGCTAGAGAACACATTGACCAAGGTTTGCAACGTTTAGTGAAGTGATTGGGACCTGCACATACTCGCTGTACTATGGGCCTATCGAACGACATGCAAAAAGTTGACTTGACAGACACCCTTTAGGCTTGTATATGGTGTTGAAGCAGTGATGCCCATGGAATACATTGTGCCTAGTCTGTGCATAGCAACACTCACAGGTATGATGGATTGTGCAGCCCCGAAAGAGAGGCTCGCGTAGCTTGTTGAGCTTGAGGAAGGAAGATTTCTCACTGGATTTCACCAACAGGTCCAAAAGTAGCGTGAAAATGCATAGCATGATCAACACATTAAGCTACGTACCTTTAAGGTAAATGATCTGGTTTTGTTATATGACAACAAGTTTGATAAATTTCCAAGCAAATTCAGAATGCACTAGCTAGGGCCCTGTTATCACTCAGGTTGTCCCTTTTGACTCCTAAAGGGATACGGCCGAGGTAACCACAAACCGACTTTGGACTGTAGGCCCTAGCCTACATGCAGTCAGAGAGGGCTCTCTCTTTATGATTTAGCTTTGTTGAAAGGGATGATTTTAGGCTAGATATGATGCACAGGGGTTTTGATTGAGTTTTGGTGGGAAAACTGACACTTTCAGGTAGAGAGGAAGAGTATAGTCTGAATTTTTCAAGCCATTGGGCGTGGAGTCGAGGAGGGGAACTGCTGGTGCGTTTTCTTAATAACAGTGAGGGAACATGGAGCAGGATAATTGAGGTTTGAAGCAATCTTCATATTTAAGGGATGAAATGAATGCTAAAGAAAGAGAGGCAGTTAAGAATCTCTCCAACAGATTAGCAGAGAAAATAACAGGGCGCTACCTAGGGGCAGTTAAGAATCCCTAGATAATTGGCCAACACAGGTCAATTGGGGTAAACATGAGCCGGGAGGAATTCAATGTTCATAACCAATTCTTTTAGAGGAAAACATCAAAAAACAACAGAAATTGAGCATAGAGAGTGTTTAAACTAATTCTAGGCTATTCCTTTTTTCTGCTATTTAGATAATGGCAAACACATAAACAGAGATAAGAGGCACTTATTGCTTCAGGCCACAGTGCAGGAATTCCATCTTCAACTCTTCGAAACGTTCATCAACAATAGACAGTTTGCTCTCCAAGCTTTAAGCAATCTTTGATTACAGAAAAATCCAGGTATACACAGCGAGTCTCTAGTGAAAATCTCAATTGACCAACCCTTAAAACTATACAGAGGGTGGTATATATAGGGCAAAAACTCTCTGCAGAGTTTCCTTTATTACATCTTGACCTAATTAGGTCATAAAAATGACTACTTGACCTAATCCTATCTAAAAATGAATGCAAAAAATATCTCGGGTTGTGCTCAAGGCCGATGTGTCAAAACTGAATAAATGATGCTGTCCTTGGTGGCTTACTGCAGCGTTTTCTGCAATAAATGAGTATGGGTTTCTGCTTTCTTGCTGTCCTGGTGCCTTGAATGCCTTAATGGTGATTTGAAGGCAAGGATGGGCTGATGCTTATTGATGTGACTTTCTGGGGGCTTCATCAATGTTCAGGTGCCTCGAGCCACTAAAAAACCTTGACTGATACTCTCTGGCGTCTTTTCTTCCACTGATACTCTCTGAAAAAAACTGGACTACTAATCTGATGTGCTGTGGGTCTAATCACCAGTAAATGGCCGCTGTTCAGCCTCGGTATCATCTGGAATTGTCTTCTGATCATTTTGGTATGCTCTGTGAAGAAAACGGATCATTTTTGCGCCTTTCCGGGCTTCCTGGGGCCGCATGGTGAGAAGATTCCCTAAAGATTCCCTGAAGATTCTCCATTTCAGCCTAAAAAATCCTGCGATGTGCAAATCGCTCATCAAAAACTGCCTCAGAATTCGATTCTGGGGCTCCGAAGTGCGACTTTTGCGCCTCTGCGCCCAAAAAAGTGCTGATGACGTCAGCATTGTACGGTAGGTGATGTCAGCATGACGTCAGCAGCGCGACGTGGTGGGATGACGTCAGCACGTACGGATGATGATGTGGCAGGTACGGTAGCAGGGACACGTGGTAGTGACGTGGCAGGAGGCCACGCAGGCAGGTGACTCATCGGGTGACTGGACAGGGGAGTGACGTGTGCATGACTGTGCAGGGGGGTGACGTGGGTGGTGATGTCACCAGGTAGGAGGTGGTAAGCGGTATGTGGCGCACCGCTTTTCGGGGATGGCGTTTCGGAGGGAGGGGCTCCGCCACAGCCCAGCACTTGACGCGTGGTGGGAGTACGGCGGCAAAACCGCCGAACCCCGGACGTTAAAGGCCGGGTAGCTCGGGGATGGGGATGCCCGCCAGCCGTTGATCTGTGGGGCGGGCGATCCAACGGTTGGCGGCGAACGCGAAGGGAAGGCGGGTTAACGAGTGGGAATATTCGCGGGAATATTCCTTTTGTAATATGCGCGGCGGATGGGTTATAGACTTAGGAGAATGGGTTTATGTGGGTTTTTACAGGCGCGGGTTAATATTTATGCACAAAACTTTGGTTTAGGGGCGGAATATGGGTTTTTGGGGGTTTTTAGGGTTACGGGGGAGCTTACTAGCTGACTAGATGTCAACTAGTTCCTTAATGACGCGGATGGGCTAAAAACAATCCCAGATGGACTGTGATTTCCCGGACTTGGTAGAATTATGGCTATAATGCCAGGGAGGGGTATTTACATAGGGGAGTTTATATACATGATTTTAATAGGGGAGGGGAAAAACCAATAGGGAGTTATATAATAAGGGTGATGAGAAGAAGAGAGAGGTTAGTGAACTCCAGCCTGAGTACCTCCAACTGAAAAACTGCCTCGGACCGAAAAATGGATTGCTTGTCAAAATTGGAACACAGCAGTGGCCCTTAGACTAGCATACTCTTATGGACACTTCTTTGGCCATCTGTAGCAAATATGGAGCATTGCAGCATGCATAGCACGACATATTTGGCATGTAAAACTGTCGATCATGAAAGATGACTAACCTATTGCAATAGGAGGCTAATAGTGGCTCCACTTGGGGATGGCTTTTCCTTGTGAAAAGTCAAGAACAGTAGGTCAGACTGCCTTGTATTCAATTGTTGCTGTGTTCTGCAAATTTCCCTTGGCTGGCTGCCTTATTGATCCTACCTACATACCTATCCTAACCAGTACTTACTTTGTTGTTAGGTGAAGTGAAATAGCCAATGTAGCCACTTAAGCAATAATATCATGAGTGGGCTTTGCTGCTTGTGCTTGCTAGTGGGTCGAACTGAGATTTTACAATTTGTTATGGCTTTGTCAATCTCTGAGAAGATCAGGAAGCTACTGACCTCCTTTGCGGTGTTTAAATATTGTACAAAACTGTCCTGCAACATATATATACAATTTCTAGGCTGAATTAAAGAACTGTACAAAGGTTGAGGATCGCTACCATGCCTTGGAGTCGGGAGATCATCGACAGCCCGATACTGAGCCTTGCAGCCTGCTAACGGAGAAGAGCACTGATTTCTTTCATCATTCTGCCTGCCAGCGGATAGGTCATTTAGAACTCGCAGAGGTGCTGGTAATTTATTACGATCTGGCTCGAATAGGACTTGACTGATCTGTGCAGACTGCTGGTCTTCTTCTTCTTTGAACACCTCAGATGGCTGAAAATAATGAGGCGGGGGATCCATTTGGATCATTTGGTCATATGCTGCTGCTTCTGGGTCCTCCTCAATCTGATATTCAACAGCTCTTTGGGGCTGCAAAATTAGAGGCAATACCTTTGGAGCAATATCTTGATTATCCTCCAGTCGGTCAATAGCAACACGCGGTGACACTTGATCATACATAGCATGATAGTTATCCTTGATAAATTGAAAAGATTCAAAACAAAAGGGTAAAGTTCCTTCACTGAAATCAACGCACTCTGCGTTTTCTTCCTTTTCTTCATAGCTGAGATGGGCACACTGATCTTTGGGTTCAGGTTGTTGAACCTGAACACTGCTTCCTGCCAAAATAGGATCTGATTCCTCTGCAAGGCTGATTTGGTGGTTAGGCTCATAATCATCATTATACAGATCATATTTGGGCAGACAGTTGAAAGAAGAGAAGCTATGATATTCACACAGTATATCAGGAGACTGCTCCATCATGTATGGCTGGATGAATATGTCATCTGTTTTGTGGCAGGTTTGTTCGTGAATGTCACTACTTTCCTATTATGAAACAGATCTGTTCTGGTGCTCTGAAAATTCCACTTTTATTGTGATCAACTGCATCATTTCCCCTGTCTTTTGTAACACACTATGAAATCTTTCTTCTTGCTCTGCTTTGCGTTGTTCTTCCCTCCTTCTTAGATTTGCCTCTACGTCCACAGCTATGTCCTGCATCTGTTTCAAATTGGACGGGCATCTTTCTCTCAGACAAAATTCCATTTCTGTGTCAAATGCTCTAGGATATTGCAATAGAGCTAGATCAAGGGGAGGTCTTATATTTAGAGGCATGGCCTAATAAACCTGATTGAATCTGTCTGAAAACTGCTGAACAGATTCATCTGGATGCCTTTCTAAATGATTGTATTCTTCAATGAGCGCGAAGAGATTACCTCTAATCATCCATTTATCAAGGAAAAGCTTGGCACACTGCTGAAACTTAGAGATGCTCGCCTCAGGCAACGCTTTAAACCAAGTCCTAGCTTCACTTTGCAAAGAAAGGGAAAATAGTTTAAGACTGACATCTTCATCTTCCACTTCAAATGTATTAAGATAATCTTCAAAAGCCTGGATATGTTTCTGGACAGTAATACCATTCTCTCCATCAAATCTAGGGAGATATTCAGGATGATTTTCCGGTAGAGGACCAAGCACAGGAGGCAGGATGAGCGGCTTATATCTTTCAGGAACTTTACGAGGCACAGGAGTATGTACAGGAACTAGAAGACTGGGCTCTATTTTTGTTTCCTCCTTGGCTGTATGATGATCTTCCACAGCATTTGAAAGCTGCTGCTCTGATGTGAAAGGAGGCTTTTCAACAACTTTTTCCAAAGGAAAAACATAAAAATCTGACATAAAATCGTTTTTAAAATACAATATGCACAGCAAAATCTGGTGCAAGAGAAAGAACATGATCTCTTGGATGATAGTCCAAATCAAGAGCCTGATCTGCTTGTATAATTCCTTCGGGTTCATTTCTCCAGCAGAGTCTTTATTATGAGGATGATGTGGAGTCGCCAGGTGGATGAATTAACCTTGAAGTGCCTGATCTCTGTCCACCGTCACAGATCAGAGCTGAACATGAAAAGCCTTGAAGAAAAGGAACACTTTCTCCAGAAAACGAGGCGAACTGGTCAAAATTGAGGATTTACACTAATAAACACATGATTCACTTCCCCAGTGGAGTCGCCATTATGTTATCACTCAGGTTGTCCCTTTTGACTCCTAAAGGGATACGGCCGAGGTAACCACAAACCAACTTTGGACTGCAGGCCCTAGCCTACCTGCAGTCAGAGAGGGCTCTCTCTTTATGATTTAGCTTTGTTGAAAGGGATGATTTTAGGCTAGATATGATGCACAGGGGTTTTGATTGAGTTTTGGTGGGAAAACTGACACTTTCAGGTCGAGAGGCAGAGTATAGTCTGAATTTTTCAAGCCATTGGGCATGGAGTCGAGGAGGGGAACTGCTGGTGCATTTTCTTAATAACAGTGAGGGAACATGGATCAGGATAACTGAGGTTTGAAGCAATCTTCAGATTTAAGGGATGAAATGAATGCTAAAGAAAGAGAGGCAGTTAAGAATCTCTCCAACAGATTAGCAGAGAAAATAACAGGGCGCTACCTAGGGGCAGTTAAGAATCCCTAGATAATTGGCCAACACAGGTCAATTGGGGTAAACATGAGCCGGGAGGAATTCAATGTTCATAACCAATTCTTTTATAGGAAAACATCAAAAAACAGCAGAAATTGAGCATAGAGAGTGTTTAAACTAATTCTAGGCTATTCCTTTTTTCTGCTATTTAGATAATGGCAAACACATAAACAGAGATAAGAGGCACTTATTGCTTCAGGCCGCAGCGCAAGAATTCCATCTTCAACTCTTCGAAACATTCATCAACAATATACAGTTCACTCTCCAAGCTTTAAGCAATCTTTGATTACAGAAAAATCCAGGTATACACAGCGAGTCTCTAGTGAAAATCTCAATTGACCAACCCTTAAAACTATACAGAGGGTGGTATATATAGGGAAAAAACTCTCTGCAGAGTTTCCTTTATTACATATTGACCTAATTAGGTCATAAAAATGACTACTTGACCTAATCCTATCTAAAAATGAATGCAAAAAATATCTCGGGCCGTGCTCAGGGCCGATGTGTCAAAACTGAATAAATGATGTTGTCCTTGGTGGCTTGCTGCAGCGTTTTCTGCAATAAATGATTATGGGTTTCTGCTTTCTTGCTGTCCTGGTGCCTTGAATGCCTTAATGGTGATTTGAAGGCAAGGATGGGCTGATGCTTATTGATGTGACTTTCTGGGGGCTTCATCAATGTTCAGGTGCCTCGAGCCACTAAAAAACCTTGACTGATACTCTCTGGCGTCTTTTCTTCCACTGATACTCTCTGACAAAATCTGGACTACTGATCTGATGTGTTGTGGGTCTAATCACCAGTAAATGGCCATTGCTCGGCCTCGGTATCATCTGGAATTGTCTTCTGATCATTTTGGTATGCTCTGTGAAGAAAACGGATCATTTTTGCGCCTTTTCGGGCTTCCTGGGGCCGCATGGTGAGAAGATTCCCTAAAGATTCCCTGAAGATTCTCTATTTCAGCCTAAAAAATCTTGCGATGCGCAAATCGCTCATCAAAAACTGCCTCAGAATTCGATTCCGGGGCTCCGAAGTGCGACTTTTGCACCTCTGCGCCCAAAAAAGTGTTGATGACGTCAGCATTGTACGGCGGGTGACGTCAGCATGATGTCAGTAGGGCGACGTGGCAGGATGACGTCAGCATGACATCATCACATACGAATGATGACGTGGCAGGTACGGTGGCGGGGACACGTGGCAGTGACGTGGCAGGAGGCCACGTAGGCAGGTGACTCATCGGGTGACTGGACAGGGGAGTGACGTGGGCATGACTGTGCAGGGGGGTGACGTGGGTGGTGACGTCACCAGGCATGAGGCGGTAAGCGGTATGTGGCGCACCGCTTTTCGGGGATGGCGGTTTCGGAGGAAGGGGCTCCGCCACAGCCCAGCGCTTGATGCGTGGCGGGAGTACGGCGGCAAAACCGCCGAACTCCCGGACATTAAAGGCCGGGTAGCTCGGGGATGGGGATGCCCGCCAGCCATTGATCTGTGGGGCGGGCGATCCAACAGTTGGCGGCGGACGCGAAGGGAAGGCGGGTTAACGGGTGGGAATATTCGCGGGAATATTCCTTTTGTAATACGCGCGGCGGATGGGTTATAGACTTAGGAGAATGGGTTTATGTGGGTTTTTACAGGCGCGGGTTAATATTTATGCACAAAACTTTGGTTTAGGGGCGGAATATGGGTTTTTGGGGGTTTTTAGGGTTAAGGGGGAGGTTACTAGCTGACCAGATGTCAACTAGTTCCTTAATGACGCGGATGGGCTAAAAACAATCCCAGATGGACTGTGATTTCCTGGACTTGGTAGAATTATGGCTATAATGCCAGGGAGGGGTATTTACATAGGGGAGTTTATATACATGATTTTAATAGGGGAAGGGAAAAACCAATAGGGAGTTATATAATAAGGGTGATGAGAAGAAGAGAGAGGTTAGTGAACTCCAGCCTGAGTACCTCCAACTGAAAAACTGCCTCGGAACGAAAAATGGATTGCTTGTCAAAATTGGAACACAACAGTGGCCCTTAGACTAGCATACTCTTACGGACACTTCTTTGGCCATCTGTAGCAAATATGGAGCATTGCAGCATGCATAGCATGACATATTTGGCATGTAAAACTGTCGATCATGAAAGATGATTAACCTGTTGCAGCAGGAGGCTAACAGGCCCTATGTCATTAAGGAGATTACCAATGGTGGAGTAGTTCAGTTGGTCAAATTGAATGGAGATCCCTTCCTAGGAAAGGTGAATGGCAGCTGATTGAAGCCATATGTCGGTGATCCGGCGAGGTGACTATATGAAGGTGGCATAGTCTTAGAACTCTAGGAAGCTGAAAGGAGGCGCGGGACTATAAACTACATTGTCTAGGTTGGGGAACTGCATGATTGGTGGGTTTTTCAGTACAAGGAAATGTCACAGGGTTCATGACAACACGAAGAGAGTTGCGCTACCCATGGAAAAATTGCGTAGGTCAGGCTCAGCCAGAAAGTTAGTGTTAAAGTCATTGTTCATGATTTGACAATAAGAATGTGGCCAAATGAAGTGGGCATCTGACATTTAAGACAAACTTTAAGGGTAAGATCCCTTGAAATCTGCCACTAATCCAGCATTAATGAATCGAATGTTTGGGGAACGGTTGAATTTGAATTCAAAATTGCCTATAAATTATAGGTGGAGGCCCAATGAAAAACACTTGCCATTTTGAACATTGAGTTGGTGAGCTCTCGGATGTGCATGACCCGCGCATTCTTTGAAGAAGCGCTTGACTGCCCCATGTTTGATCGGTTTCCAGACACCAAATCCAATTTCATCTGTGATTTTATCCCCAGATCCAAAGCCATGGATGCCGAAGCAGTGACAACCAAGGGGCTTTTGCTGGAGGTTGTTAGGGAGGCAGAGGAAGTTGCTCCAAAAGTTGCAGAGCTACTAGCTGAAGTCCCCAAGTCACCACAGATGCGTATACCGAAGCCTACCCTGACCAAGGAGAGTGCGAAGGATAAGAAGGGCAAGCAGGCTATGATACCAGTGTGCATGTCGCCTAGCAGAAACCCGCAGAAGGACAAGCCCATCACATACGAAAAGGGAAAAACTATTAACTTGGAGCTGGAGGAGGAAGAAATTGACGACATCTCAATGGATGATGAGGATCTGGGGATGGAGGTGCATGAAGTTGAAGTCGAGGGTTCTGACCATATCACTAAGTTGCCTAAATACGTCCCTCTGCACAAAGGCAAGACCAAGGTTCCAAAGGACATTGACGAAAGCAAGGTCACCATGCACACACCTCTGCTTCCGGACGAGATTGTCTTTGAAGGACCATGCTTAGGGCGGGTTCGTCTGTTGAAACTGGAAGATTGGGACTTAGCTGACCATGAAAAGTTCCCACACTTGGTGACCGAACAACTCATGCACCCCATTGTTCACACAACCACTGGCATGACTGCATTGGAAGCGCAAAAGTGGCTCAGGGGAGTAGACAAGGTAGGTCTACTCAACTTGCTATGGGTGCCGCATTATAATCGCACACCCATTATAGTATTGGTTATCAAGCAACTGCTATGCTTGGTGCATAATGGGTATCTGTGGCTAGAGGAGCCGATATCCATCATTGATAGGTTGATCCATAGGATCACGTGGCTTCCCTATACAAGGGATAATCCGACCATGATGTTTGGCGAAAAAGGTGGCGAGGAGGCCCTCAGAGAGGCCATGAAGGATAAATTCAAGCTCG
The DNA here is from genome assembly GCA_031772625.1 of Pinus tabuliformis. Taxonomy (NCBI): domain Eukaryota; kingdom Viridiplantae; phylum Streptophyta; class Pinopsida; order Pinales; family Pinaceae; genus Pinus; species Pinus tabuliformis. The sequence continues at coordinate 124,825,874 of CM062818.1, forward strand.
TGAAGAAGATGCATGGCTATACCATCTCGAGTATCTGTGACCCTGTGGTTAAGGTGGCCTTGCAGATCTTGGCAGGAAAAGTTATGCAGAAGTGTCGTGTAGATGAAGTTCTAGCACCCATCGTTGCTCTTGCAGCCTAATGCGCTGAAGGAGTCCAGTTTCATTAGGCACGCTATCTCTACGGTGAGTTCCTTGTGAACTTTTGTGAGGCACAAGAGCTTAGAAAATACCTTCCACTATGCATGGCTCTTGTTTTCCATTGTACTGGTAGCCTGGGAGCTATTGGAAGACAGTCAATTCCCGTCGGTCGCGTGGGACCTGCCAGAAGCAGCGAAGTATGCTTTGTTGTGGGCGACCAAGGATGCTCAGTGCATCAAGGATAGCAGGATCTTTTGGATCTTGATGGAAATGAACATACACATGGCTATCAATTGCAAACCATGATTGTCACCTACTATGTTTTCCAAACTGCAGGAGTACATAGAGTTCAAGGTAGACTTTCAGCACATATTGATTAGGGCACAGAAGGACCCTGAGTAGACGTGGCATGACTTGCCTTACTTGGCAACGGACGATGTGATTGGTGTAGTTCTTGATCGTTGGCTGGTAGAGTAGCGCACTGCCTCAAACTTGGCAGCAGGGTCAAGCAAGTCCACCGCACAGTGCAAAAAGGAGGAGGCCAAGCTCAAGATGGCGCAACTAGCCAAGAAGAGGAAGGAGGCTGATGACAAGGCCTAGGTAGAGTGCGATGCTGTCCAGCAGGTAGAAAAGTAGATAGGAGAAATAGAGTGTGGCTCTTACAAAGATGCAAGGTCACCTTCATCTGGAACAGAGGAAAAAACGGACGAGCAAACAAAGCAGTAAGGAGCAGACCCACAGACAGCATCGTACCGCATCAAGTGTCCAACAAAACAAGGAAAAGGGGGGCCGCAGAAGAAATCCAAGGCCAGTAAGATGTTGTTGGACCCAATCACCCTAACAAAGGAAGATTTGAATGACATTGGAGACACGGTGCGGGATGTCACCACGGAGGTCCTGTAATAGTTCGAGGAGCAACAAAGACACCTATTGGGGGCCATCCAAACAGGTCTGCATGATCTGTAGATCTGCACATCACAGGCTAGCACGATGTTCACCAGCATCACTATCGATACTTCAGAAGCTGCCAAGATGCTGCATGCGAAGGACCCCTGAGTGATAGTGCTATCGGATGGAGCACTGAACACAAAAAATGAAGCTGATAGGCCTGATGTTAGTGCCCTCAAGGGAGTGTGGTTGAACATGGTAGTGCTCCCTAGTGAGGCGCTCCACCTACTGCAGGATGGAGTGATCGTGGAGCTGAGGGCCCGTGAACAACACGTTGTGTGGGTGATCAGTGAACAACGGACCAATAATGTGTAGCTGGCCCTATAGCGAGACTCTGCCATCGCTGTTGTGACCGAGGTAACTAACCGAAAGAATTGCATAGTTTAGGTCATGGAGGAGGCATGCTAAATAGTCCCAGAGTTGGCCATTCCTCAGGAAGAACCAATCGAGGTGCGTGTTCGCAAGCTTGCTACAGGGGTGCACGATGCTCGCACAAAGTTGGATAAGGTTCAGTTAGAGCTGAGCCTACGAATTGCAAATTTATAGTTGAAGGCCTAGCCTTCAACTCTACCAGAAGTAAAGGAGTAGTGCGCAACTACTGTCATGGAGGTGATAGCGGCGGTAGACAGTGCAGTAGCAGACTGCACACAGCTTTTTGAACAATTGTTCGAGGTCTTGACGAGCCTACAGGAGGATTGTAATGTATATCGGCTAGAGACAGAGGTGTGAGAACTGCAACAACACTTTGACAAAGTAAAAGGTACAACGCACACCGTCACTCTCACACAGAGACTGGTGAAGTTGTAGGAGGCCAAAATATTGAAAGAACAAGTAGATGCAGCGCAGCACAAAGAGGCAGTGCTGAAGGCGCGCTTGAAGACCTGATTGGATGAAGCTTATTTAGTCATGGCCTCAATTGAAGGCAAGCTTGCTAATCTATAAGTGACTCAGTAGAAGCTTTAGGCTGAAAGCTCAGGACCAGCGACATAGCATTTGGTTGAAGAAGTGAAGTAGGTAGTCGCACAATGCACTTCCGAGGTTGTCATCATGCAGGTCGAGCTGGGAGGTCTTCGCTCCAAGATCTCTGTGCCCACAAAGCGACTCGAGGGCAAGTCACCATGTATGTGTTGGGGGCTTGTTGGGAATGGGTTCCCCCAAGAGCGGTTTTGGGGCTAAAAGCCCATGTTTTGGGATAATTTTATAATAAAGTTGTAAAGTCTCCACATTTTTTGGTTTCAAAGTGCGAAGGTGTCAAGAGTCATAAAGGGTTGTCCGCCCTTATTTTGTAAAATGCCAAGTCGGCTGTAAAGATCTACCCATGGTTTGTGGACCATGGGATTATATAAAAAGGAGTTAATTGAGTAAGCTCTAAGTAGTGAGTAGTGAAGAGGGAAGCATTGCAGTTTTGGTAGAGAAGTCTAAGTGTTTCGGTTCGTAGCATAGGTAGAGGCCCTACAACTGAGTGTGCAGAAGCCTAGGGTGGAATTCCATAGCTGAGTGCGCAGATCCCTACAATTGTGTGCGTAGGGCGGATAGAGTCTATATTAAACTGGAAGATATCAATAAAGAGAAGTATTTTGCAAATTCTATGTATTTAGTTCTTGTTAATGCATTTGATTATATTGCATTTTGGGTTTAATTTATAATGTTCATGTGATGCATGAATATATGTGATTGTATCGGTTAATTGAATGCAAGCAAGGGTATTATTTTACGCGACACTAACTGTGATTGATCAATAAGTAAAACACTTGAGATAACTTGGGACCCTATACAATACATTGTCATAGCTGCACGAAAGTATCTGGACCACGGGTTAAGACTGCGCGAAGGTTAATCGTACACCTTCGCGGAAGTAGTGAAGGACAGAATAAAGGGTAGGCTGACAGAGCCCTAAGGCTTAGTGACCTGCACGAAAGTAGGGGCAGAGGGTATAAACTGACATCACAACCATCTTAGGGTGCAAAAACTTGGTTCCAGCTTCCCCCCATACTGCTTTGGGAGAGACTTCGGTCTGCGCTCCGCGAGTTGATGCCAAAAGGGCCAGTAGTGTAGGGATCTGTTTGGCTAACTAATGCTGAACCTGGGTCAGGCCCCACGAAGCCAATAGGACTAAGTTAAGGTCTCCTCCAACAATGATATTTCTATTTTGTTCCTGGAATAAGTGGTCTTTGAGTGAGATCCAACAAACTCCTTTGTCTCTATAGTGATTTCAAGCATAGATGTTGATCATACATTATTGTTATTTAGAAATTTTGTTTCTTAGGATTGTTGTAATCCAATACTTCTCTTTTAGTTGGTTTACTAAATCCCATTTTTCTTTCCTCCACATAGTGTATATTCCTCTCAAGGCCCCTGTTACATGGAGAGTTGAGCCTCCATAGCTCATTATTTTCTGGATCATTTTCCCTGATTATTATTCTCTTAGTTTGGTCTCCTAAATCATGAGGATCTCTAGATTTTCCATTGCTAATAAGTCCTTGATTGCATTGAATTTTGATTTATTTTCCAATACTCATCAGTTCCAGGAGACTAGATTCATTATTTATGTTGGTTGGAAGTAGAGGACATTTCCCTCTGGAATGATGGGGTGTTTTCTCTTTATTTCCTAAGTTCTTTTCGAGGAAGGAATCCATAGGCTATTGAGTACCCATATCCATTTCCTTTGTTGTTGTTTCATCTCTTAGTTCTCCATTGGAATTTATTCCTGGTCTTTTTTGATGGTCGAGATAGGATAAAGTGTCTTTGGACTGATTCCTAGTAAGGATTTGATCAAAAGAGGGGGGGTTGGGGGGGGGTGGGGGGGGGGGGGTGTGGGGCGCGGGGCTTAAGGGGAAGAGTGGGGGAGGAGGGGGTGGGAAAGGAAGGGAGAGAGAGATGAGGGAAGGAGGGAGGGTTAGAGGAACGCATTATAGGCTCTTCAAGGGGGTCTAAAGGACTAAGCTAAATAACTTTATTCATAAAAAAATAGAATGGAATAATTCATTAATATTTAAGTGAAAATCGATTTGACCCATAAATTTTTATTTAATATGTATTAAAATTACTTACACACTTTAAAAATTAATACATATTCATTTAATTAGTATATAACTTATTTAAAAATAAAAAAACACTTATTTATATTACTTAGGTATTTATTGTTTATTACAAAATTTGGTTTAACCGCACAAAAAGGAAATGAATTTTAACAAATAAGTTAAACTATAGTAAAAATATATATATATATATATATATATATATATATATATATATATATATATATATATATTTTACAAAAAATATTAATAATAAATAAAAATGGTTATAAATTCAAACAAAAAATAACGAAATAAATAAACAAATCCTTTTTTAATATTTATATCTTTTTAAGGAATATTTTCAACCTATCTTTCACAGATCTATTTAGTAAGAACAACTATTGATGCAGGAAAATTGGACTTATCCTACAACTCAGACTTCTATGGAATTCAGAACCTCAATAGGTTCTACCCAAAATACCAACTTGATCTAGTAGGAATTCGAAATGGGAATTTTACCTAGCTCTATGTTAAACGAGATCTATTAATCTCATTTACTTTCTTTATAATCTCTCACACACATGAATTATCCTCCAATATGGATTACATGCACATATTCTATTATTCACTAAACTCACTGTTATTCAAATCAAAATATTTAACAAAACAAACAATAAAATAATGAGTCATACATATATCCTTTCACTAATATGCATTTCCATTAAACAAAGGAAGACCATACATGCATCAACTTAGAATCATGCATTTCCCTCTTGGCTTGGTTCCACATTTGTTTGGCCATTCTCTTTGACTTTAGGCTTATGATGATTAAATACAAATTTAGAATAAATGTAGACTTTCCTATATCTCTAAAGAACTCCCTAATTTATTCCCTAGAATCTCATCATTTATTCCCTAAAGCTATCATGTTTTTCAAGGTAGACTTGGTTTTTCCTTACTAATAGAATATTTCCTATCCAAAAGGGTACCAAATCTATGACTCACACTTCCTAGGATAATAATAAAAACTATGATTAGGGTGAAAGCATAAAGATGTGTTACACTTTTGGGCCAAATGTGCAGATGAAATTTCAAGTTTTTCCTCCTTTATCAAATTGCACCCCTCAAAATTCATATAAGAATTATGAATTTTGATTCAAAGTAAAAATAAAAATATGTGGAGAATTATGTTGTTGACGTAATGATATTTTTTGCAAAAAAAATTAATGTCTTATATTCTCTCAATTTTCATTAAATGCAATATGTTTTCTTGCAAATTTTTGCAAAACTTAAGAGCTATGTGTTGTTCACGTAGCATAACTTAGTCTAAAATGTGTAATTTTTAAAGAATCTATATATGAGCGTGGTCTACGAGGAGAGAACTAAGTTTTTCATATGAATTTTTTCTTATGTAAAATTATATTTTTTTATTGTTTTTCTAAGTTGGTGAACTAATATTTCAATTACACTTTGGAGACACGTGTATTCACGTAATATTTTTTTAAATATTTAAATAAATTTAAAAACCAAGAGTACCCTTTTGAAGACGATTTGTACACAAAGATAGTGGTACTTTTTGAAAAAAAATCATTTTGTATATTTTATGTTATTGATTTTTTATTTAGCCCCTTTGAAACTGTCCAAAAAAATTTCAAGTGTTATTTTTAAAAGAATTTAGATGAAAAATGTCATACAAATTCGAAAGTGAAAAATTCATATACGATTTGAAAGAGTATTCTTTCACAAACCCAATGTGATCAACTCCTCCGCTTAAGGACAAATTTTTCCCTAAATCCGATAGGGTACACATTGGGGTTGTAGAGAAATCTGTAGAAGAGGTGTTGAAACTGTAATTTTAGGACTTCAAGAGCTCGATCAAACACTTTAAATGCTTGATCAAGTGCTTAAATTCAAAATTCAAACTGTTGAGGACCCTCAATTGATCCATTAAAAATCTAACCCTCTAGCGCCCTTACCAACTTTTATTAATGGTGAACCATATGGCTAAAGGGCCCAATCGATCCTCTATTGTCAACAAATCATTTAGTGTCTAAATTTAATTTTGCAAAAAAACATCAAACATTATTTCATAGATAAATATCAGAGCGTGGAAATTACACAAAGATTCACAACAAAAATGGAAATTTTTGAGATTTGGATCTATAAAAGGAAAGAAATTGACATCCATAGAGGAAATATGATAGAAAGCTAGAGAAAGGATGAGAAAGAGATGTCAAACATTGAGAGAACAAGAAGTTCATGCAAATATAGGTAATTCAAATTGTCTCACTTCTCATATTACTTACTCTATGTTGTATGCATTCAAAATATGATTGAAAACTAGAAACCTATGGAGAATGAAACAATAAAACTAACATAAAATAAGCATTGAAAGTACTACCGTGTAGTTAGAAAATGAGATGTAACAACAACTAAATAAAACCACTTGAAACCATACAAATTATTGAAAACCATTTGAAACCATGCAAATTATTGAAAACTACATGAAACCATGTTTTATTGGAAATTTTTGAAACCACTTGAATTCATGCAAATTATGAACCACCATTGAATTGTAATAGTTTACAATAATGCACAAAAACTAAGGATGTGATTTAACCAAATAAAACCATTGGAACATAATTTCCATATATTATTTACATAAATTACAATTCATGGAAATTTATTTACAAGAGGTATTAACAAAAATGGTTGTCACATAGGTGCTCCAAAACCTATTAACATTATTTTGACTATTTTCGGTGTCCAACAGAGGAGATAAAAGAGAGAAAATGTGGCAAGATCTACAAGGAGTAAGAATATCCCTACTTCCAATGTGCATGGACTGAGAAGCCATTATTTGTTAAATATACTTTAAAAACATTAAACATTCATAATATTCATCATTATATAACATTCCATGGTTCTTTGAATCCTAAATGATGATGCCTACCTTTGAAAACCTCCCAAGTTTCTTCTTTCAATTCTCACATGAATATGAGAATTTTTTAAAAGTAACAAGTTTTTTAAAGATCTACAAAGTGTAGTGTAGATTTGTACTTAGACAAAAAAGAGTGTATTATTGCATATAACTATAATACTCCATGGAATACTCATGTGATTAATCAATATTAAATTCATAAATAATAAATGTACAAGAAAGAAATTAGCATGCATGTATTAATGATGTTCTAGAAATGTTTACAATGTTAATCTTCTTAGACTATGACAATCTAATGTTGATTAAATTCATCTAGTTGTTTCTCAACATATGTAATTGTGAAATATATTGCAAAATATGGTTCAAAAGTTATAAAAAAATCTTTATTTTAAACTTTGTCAATATTTGATGAAAATTATTGAAAACATAAGACATTGGATATCCATATTTGCACATGCATAAAAAAGCTTCCTTGTAGTAACAAATAGATTTTTAAATCCTCTTACCCCTCGTCCTTTCCTACTTGATTATTGTGCTAAAATTTCGATGTACATTCTCCCAATAAAACAAACAAATCATTTGTTCCCCACTCCACCACAAATTATAGGAATGTATATTCATTGTTGATAGAACCTTGAAGCATCTTCCATGTTCTCCAAATCCACTAAAACCTCTATCGCTTGACTTCTTTTTGTTTTCTTAACAACAATTTCATTGTGCTTCTCGTCCCACATTTCTTCCACTTTTTATTTGGAATTGTGACATTCTCTATAGTTATGATAAGTTCTTCCTTTAAAAAAGATATTCTTACTATTGTTTTATGGTAATTTTAGTTACATGTTTTAAAACATTAAATGATATGGTGTTTCTAATGAAGAAAATTGGTTACAACTAATTTGATTTTGTATAATATGCTTTCAAATATTAGCATACTTAAAAATTAGTTGAATAGGTTCCATATTCTATCATGGAGTGTGTATTTAAGAATTGTATGGTTTTTTAGTCACAATTTATCTTATAGTTTATTAAATTTGTATGAATTTATAGATATAGATTTTGTTTTATTTCATGAAATAAATTTGGCCCTTCAATTTGGTAATCACTAGCTTGATTTTTCAAGAATCTCCCATTCTCTCAAATTCAAAATATTTGCCACACATTAAGTTATTTAAGCAATAACTCCCTCTAAAATATGTACATTTAGAAGTTTCATATATAAGAATTTGAACTTCATTTCTATTAGTCTTTAGTTCAACAACCTTGCAAAATATTATACAAATGAGTATATTTAAATAATTGACATTGGATTTAAATAATTGAAATGTTTGGTATATGATATATATGAAAAAAAATATAATACTTTCCTTGTTACAATAGGGATTACTTTATGTTTGGGAATTATCTAGTCTTTTGAAGAAATAAACAATTGTTGCTAAGAATAAGTAAATTTAAAAAAGTTCTTGAAATTCTTCACTTTGTTGTAGAACTCACTTTTAGTTTAGGATTTATATAGTCTCTTGAAGAAACAAAAAATTGTCACTAAGAACAACTAACTTTTAAAAAGGTCAAATGCTTCACATAGTAAATGGAGACAATATTCTTATGATCTATCAAATCAAATTTTAAAAATTTGAGAATATTTTATTTTATTAGCTGTTTATAAAAATATATTTATTGACACACTATAACTATAGAATAGATATTTCACACATACGTGCAATTCAAACACTTTGTGTGTGCACTCGCAAATTCACCTTGCCCACACCATCACTACTAACCAATTTGTTATACTAATCATTACAAGTAGAGTAACTGAGGCTTATATTTTACTTTGGAATTTTGCACACAAACATATACTCACATAGTATAATTAGGAAAGAAGTCAATGGCTCAACATCCACACATCATTTCTTTTCACGCAAGGAACAAACATCACATAGTGTAATTAGCGGAATTATATTAAAGGATCATGAAAAACATATCCACATGCTTGAAATTCAAACACTTTGTATGTGCACTAGATTCACCTTGCACACATCATCACTACTAACCAATTTTGTTTACTAACCATTACAGGTAGAGTAATTTCTTATATTTTACTTTCAAATTCTGTACCATAGTATAATTAGGAGATAAGTAAGTGGCCCATAATCCAAACATCATTTCTTTTCTTGCAAGGAACAAACATCACATAGTTTAATTAAGAGAATTGTAAAGGATCACCACATATCCACATCAATTCACACCTTTTATGCTCACAATTTCACTTTCACACACATTCACCCCACACACTAAGCTAACTTAAACTTGTATAAAGGTTATCCTCTTTTTGGAATCTTTTACCTAATTTATTTGAGCTTATATTTTGTTGCACATCCTAAGTGAAGCAAAGTCTTTCTAAAATAAATTTTAACCTGAACACACTAAATTCCCTGCAGGGGCCATAAGAGAATCTATAGTTTAGGCTAGGACCATAGCGATATGCAACACATAAGTCATCATGGTTGTTTTTCATATTAAAACATAAAAAGTTTTCTTTTAGGGAGCTTAAAATCCTGCATCCTTCAGTGATAAATCTGATACATGGAGAGAAACTCGTGAAGGGGTTCAGGCCTAGGTGATCGATTATCGTAGACTTTCATGTTGTCTCTTGACACGTGGTAGGGGTTTTCGCTCCAAAATTGACAACTAGAAGCTAAGATTCGTCCATTCGCACTAAACACGGATAACTTAATTGCCAATTATTAGGGCATCTTTCGCTATATATTGAGGTGGGGGAGCACTTAGACCTAAGGCGATCTTGGCTAGGCTACTAGAAGCGTCTCCAACTCTTTAAAAACATAGCCTTAGTATGTTTGGCCACTATAACGCTCTACATACGTCGGTTGGTTTTTTAGTTGTTGGAAGCATCACTAGTGACATTTATTCTAAAATGTTCACAACTCCCAGTTACTACTTGAGTGGAAGGGTGTTAGGTATTGTTAGGATTTTTTCTCATATGCAAAACCTCATATAAACCACTTTTGTTGATTTTTTCATAGATTCAATTTAAATGGAAAATTAACCATTTATTTTTTCTTTGTCTTATGTATGTGATTCATTTAGCTTTCCTAAAGAAAACTTATGTGTTTAGGTGTGCTTACAAATGAAAAAGTTTTAGGTGTTATTGATTTATTTCCTTTCTTGCGAACTGATTTATTTCTCAGAATATAACTCTTGTTGTTAGTTAGATGTTTCATACGAATTATATCATCTTCAGGTGCCTCCTACATACAATTCACATTATCATGAAAATGATTTTACCTTTCAGAGATGTTGAATATTTGACCTTTCATCATATTTTGAATCACCCATTTTGTGGATACAAGAATCGATACTTTTACTGAGCCGCTATCTTCTTCGACCCATCTTTCCCTGAGATCAAAACCCTTTTCTTTTCATGTTTCAACTTAGAACCCTTGGTCTATGTGACTAGAACCCTAGGGTTTCCAAATTATTTTTTTTTGAGTGAGGAGGAATGCTTTTACCATTCATCATATTTAGAATCACATTTTTTATTAACACATGGACCGATATCTTTACTAGTGTATTCTTCTTCGACCCATCTTTCTCTAAGCTCAAAACCCTGTTATTTCCATGTTTCAACTTATAACCCTCAGTCCATGTCAACTTTTGCTACCTAGTTTCCAACTACCAACTTGTTTTTCATTTAACGTTTCCCTAGGGTTTGTGACTAGAACCGTAGGGTTTCCAAATTATTTTTTATTAATTAAGGATGAATGCTTCTATCTTTCAGCATATTTTGCATCACCCTTTTCGTTGACACAAGAACTGATACCTTTATTGGTGCACTCTTGTTTGACCCATCTTTCCCTGAGCTCAATACCCTTTAATTTTCATGTTTCAACTTATAACCCTTGGTCCATGTCAAGTTCTGCTACCTAGTTTCCTGCTATGAAATCATATCATGACCTTCCACTTATGGAAATTTCTTAAATAAACATGTGTAAATTTACTATTCACTTATCTTATGATGATGATTCACTTGACTTACACGTATATTTTTTATTCAGCTATGCAAGGATGGAAATTGAACAACCACATGAGGGAGAAGATGTTTCCCATTGGATTGATCAACCATATGATGATCAAAATGTTCCCTATGGACCTGATCAACTACTAGAGGAACATGTGCCCTATAAAGTTAACCAGTTGTCACTAGGGGAACAACATGTTCCATGTCAAGCTAATCAACCAATGGAGGAAGATGATTTGTCCTATCAAGATGATCAACCACTCGAAGAATAAATTGTTTCCTCTTGAGGTGTCAAGATAATAGGGAGTTGCAGAGGTTTGGAAAGGGGTAGATCGTTTGCATACAATTTGGATGCAAGAAAAATAAATGATCTTCGGCAGTGTATCCCTGCTCATACTATTGGAGACCATGTCAATAAAATCATTCAGAAACATTTTTAGAAACATTCAATTGTTGCACAAGATCAGATACTCTTGTCGCTACGACAAACACCCTCCAAGATGTTGCATACACTCAAAATTTAGGGCCTACCATTGATCTTGTGATTGGTCATTCCATATCACTTCTTGGTCAGTTGATTCTTTTAAGCTCCCTTCTTGCATCGAAGTGTCAAAGTCACTTGCTCGCACATTCTCAGACCACAACAAGTTCATGAGAGCATTCTTTTATGAAAGCTTGAATAAGCATAGCACGTTCCATCAAGACTGTTTCTGTGCGATATCCAATCCATGTTGATAGATAGTGCATAATGAAAATGATAGTTTCTCACATTATAGTTGCGTTTGTACTTCTATTTCAGTGAGTTTTGAAAACTATCGCTACAACGCACCTTTGTTTTCGTGAGTGTCGCTTTCATGTTTTTAGTTTTCACTTAAACTTTCTTTCACTCTAAATAGTGTCATTTTCATTTTATGTTTTCTTTGGCATGTGTTACTTTCACCATCGTTCACATATTGCAAGAGTGATTTTCACTTTAGCAATTATCATCTTTTCGTATGTAAGTGGGCACACAATTTACGTATGCTTGTCCTTGTGGTTTCAAGGGGTTATCTTCATGTGAATGAGTTGTTCTACCCGTGTAAGCATTAGTCACACTCATTCCAAACGTTTTAATAATTGTTGCACAAGTGATGTTATGGTCGTCGCAAAGTGTACCTTTAGTGTCATACTTGTCATAAAGTTGTCACATTAAGGGAAATATGTTGTTAATGTGCTTCAAATGATCTATGTTGTTTTTTCGTCAAAGTGTTTCAAGTGTGTGATCATAATCAAGTCATATCACTATTCATAGAAGCCTCTTTGTTGCCACACTTAGCTAAATATTCAAAAATTTCCTGCAAACTAGCCCCATCCAGCCCTCCAAAACTGTGCATTTTGAAACCTTAGTACTCAAGCCCAGAACTGTGTATTTCACAACTTCAGTGATCAAGCCCAGAATTGCGCATTTCATAACTTCATTGCTCAAGCCCAGAACTATGAATTTTGCAACTTCAGTGCTCAAGCCCAGAAATTTGCATTTCACAACTTCAGTGCTCAAGCTCTAGCCTTGACCTCTAGAATTGTGCAATTCATTCTCCCATACTGGTGCTAACTATGTACTATGCAATGAAAAACCATAGGCTCATTCTGTGAGCTTCTAAACTACGCAGTTATGCAATAACCCAACCTCCCTTGACTCTCGGAGCTATGTCGTGTGTTCACTCAATGTCCATCCCCTCATCCTACCTCACTCGCTCCCAGAACTGCATTGTTTTCTTCCTCAATCCAGCCTCAACAGTGCACTGCGCAGTCTCAAGCCTCAGGACTCAGCCCCAAGCTCTTGAATTGTGCAATAACCTAGGCTAATATGTCCTCCAGAACTGCGCAATAGGTTGATCTAGTGCTTGTCCCCTCAACATGTCATCCTGAGCTCCCAAACTGCACATTTTCTTCCTCAGCCCAGCCTTAACTCCACATTATGTAGTCTCAAGGCTCAAGATTCACCCCTAACTAACTGATTTGCGCAATTGTGTAGTTACTAAGCCTATTTTCCATCCTATCACTCTGTTCCATCTTAGTCAGTGGATCAATGTGCACCATCTTAGGCTAGGGGTTTATCGAACTAATGAGTGAATTGCAGATACACGAAGTCTATCATGCCATGGCAAGATCACGAAGAAGGAGATGGAGAAAGAGAACACGCTAGAAGACACATATGGAGCTAAAGAGATAAGACAATTAACATGTGAGAAGACGAAGGAACATCAAAATTTAACAGAATATGAAGATCAATATCACATGAAATACTCCTCATATTCAATTCATGAGGGGGAAGAATAAGAACATGTACCATCTATTCAAAAAGACACAAAGAAATAAGTGGCAAGAAGGACAACTTGGCACTGTCACATTATCATGGAGTCCATGTCATTAGTTTCATGTCATGTCCTATCACAAGTCATCATATGCCACATCATTATTGTGGGTTATGTAGATACTTATTCGAAATGTATTGTAAAGTAGAAATGTAAAGGACACGCATGGAATATGAAGAGTCATGTAATTCAAAAAGTGATAGGAAGTCAAACATTCATGAGGGTAGTCAAAGAGTCACAAGGAGGGTGAAGCATCACCCACTAGATATATATACACCCTCGTTGTATGAGCAAAGGAATTTTCACCTTGGCTCTTCCCACAACGTATTAGAGAGACAGATTAGTTCTTTTGAGGAGCAAGGAGTTGATGCAATGCTCCACTATTAGAGCTAATTATGTTCATTGTATACATGTGTCTTGGAACTTTTACTTAATAACAAAAGCCTTGAAAGTCAACACATTCTTCATGCATGGATTATGAATATTTGTAAGACTATTATGTGAATGTTTGTAATTCATGTTTTTTTCATCTTTGTTGTAGTTCAACTATTCTGGTTATTTTGGTACTTATCATATTGAGAATGTGATGTAATTTCTATTATTGTTTTCACATCCTCGTGGAATATTCCGCTAGGTATTAGATAAATCTTTCTCATTATATTGGTTTCAATTACCATTGCATCTCTGTGGACTATTCCTCTCGATGTTGCATGGACCCTTCTTGTTCATGTGTGTCTCTACTTAGGTGGTACTGCTATCTCTCTCATAGAGGCTCACTTCTCCTCCTCTCTGTAGTGAAAGAAATTTAATGCACATGTTATTGAACACTCACTAGGGACACTTGCTTGCTTTTCAAAGGTGCATGTGCACTCCTCTCTCTTGTTGATAGTTAGAGCCAAGGTATATCTCTTAGATAAATAGCGACTAGGCTAATATTCTGGATGGAGCCCCTACTCGAAATGGTGTGAGGGCTAATAGGGACTTCACATCGGTGATACCCCTTGCGTAATGGATTTTCATCACCGTCAACAATTGCACTAGAAGGAGGGCCAAATGAAAAGTTGACCCTGTTGAATCTGGTTTGAACCTCTTATTTAAAATGGCTCATACTCAAATCTTACTCCCAGGGTATTTCTGTAATTTTTCGATTTATCAATTTTCAATCCCTGATGGGCCTCTCTATCACCTTTCCTAGTTTAAGTTTGATAGTGAGGATGGAACATCCATAACCAATAACATTTTTGATTTTCTTAAATTTCGTGAATCTTAAGAAATCAATGATGAATATTTTTCTTGTGTTCTTTTCTCCCTCGCCCTTGAAGGTCATCTTAATCGATGGTGCCATACCTTGCCACCTTCTTCCATCCATTCCCTTCATAATTTCCTCAGGGAGCTTCATTAAGCCTTTGAAAGGTATAATTACTGAGACATTTTTAAAATAATCAATCTCTTAATAATGAAGCCTAATGAATCATTTGAGGATTTTTCTGATTGATTCCTTCACATTTTTTGTGAAATTTCTGAAGGAGACATGAATCAAGATTTCTCAAAGCAATATTTTGAGCACTTGGTTCTTATATCTTTACATGGTGAACCTGAAACCCCTAATTTTCCTACTTCCCCAACTCTTGTGAATCATGAGACACCTCTAATTTCAGAGGAGGAATTTACTCCTCCTTTTGTTTTTTGTCCTCCTTCTTTTCCAGTCCCGATGAAGGTGGCTCTATGCCATGGTAATAAAGTTGAAAAATACACAAAATCAAATTCCTAATCCATCTTCTCATTATTTTGTTTATCATGACTCAAATTCAATGGAGGAAATCCTAGAATGGCTCATAAATCCCATGGGGAAGATAAATTCCCCATTCCGCAACATGATGTTATCATTCATAACTCTATCATCCAATATGATCTACATTTTTTTTATCCTCTACCATCTACATGTCATGACTCTTTGTACTATGATCTGCCCAATCAATACACTCCACCAGCTAATCTTTCACAAACTCTTGATTTTTGCATTGTTAGTTCAAATTGCGATCAGATACAAGGAAGTCAAATTACAGAGGTAGAGGAGTAGGAAGGTGAAGATGATTTCAACCTTTCTTCTCTTTTTCAAAATCATCCATGTCAAAAAAATGTGCTTTGACTCTTGGATGATTCTCAATTTTTTAATCTTAGTAGTAAATCAAATGTAATGAATTCTTTCAATGAATCTGTGGCCTTGGGAAACAATCATTCCAAGGATGCTGACTCTATTTATGTATGCAGTCACGAATGCCCAGGTGTATCAGTTGATCTTTTTGTTTCTCATTAATATTTGACTTTGGATCCAGAATCTAATTTGGTCAAAGAAGATGTGTTTATAGAAACGTTCTCTTCATCTAACTATCCCTTATGCTCTACCCTCTACGATGAGTTTACTTGCAATGGAGATACTCCATGTTCTTCATGTCCAACATCCGATGAGTTAACCTCTCAATTGAATACTTTTCCCAACCCTCATGATCTCTTCTCTTGCATGAAGACAACTCTTCAAATCAACTCGCTCATGAAATTTCCTTGATTCATACATCTTTGAATTTGTGTTCAGAAGAGTATTCTAACTTGAGTAATCTAGTTTTTGAAGATGAAAAATCCAGTAAAATAAGTGACAAAGGTGGCTTCCATCCGGTGAGCAATGGATTTATTAAAACCAGTGGTAGTAGCTATCCTCAAACCATGCATGATCTGGTTCAATCTTCAAAATGTGATTTTACAGTCTTGGAAAGTTTCAAGACCTGCCAGGGAGTCGAGGAACTTCAACTTTTGTTGATGGTTATGTTAGGATCTTGCAACTCTGGTAAGCCCCCCGAACTAAGTCAGATCTGGTTTTTCCTGTACAATTCTTCTTTTTGTAAGGTTTCTCTTGATGAAAATTTCTTTTTGAAAAACGTTTGGTATTTCAGGTATGATCTTTCAAATTTTCAAGATTTTACTTCTGACGAGATTTAAGAATCTGTTTCAGTTCATTCATCTTCATGTAAATATCTCACATCAAACTCAGGTATGGAATGTGTATCACTCATAAAGTCATGGAATTATGAAGTTGATCACTACAAGCATTATCTTTGGATTAACGAATCAAGCTTATCCAATTCATTCCTTGATAGTCAGCTCCTGGTTCTTCTTGTGAATGTTGTATTACAAATCTATCCTTTCATTGCACCAGAAATCCTCTTGAGTGATAATGAATGCATAATCTATCACATGAATCAAGTTCTTCTCCATTCACCATGTTTTGATTGGTCTCATGTATTTATTGTGCTAGAATCCCTTTTAAATTATTTTGATGATTACGATCCTTGTATAGTTTTTCACCACTTATAGGAAAATGGTTTGTCACATTTGGTTTGCAAGGAACTTGGTTCGATTGTTTAGAGCATTCACGGAGCTATTCTAATTGACTTTTCTTCATTTATCATGAACTGGGAATCTGATGCTTTAATTAGATCATTTGATCATTATTATGTCTTTGACGATTTTCATTCATTTTATCATTTTCCCACCAGTATATCCAATGGCAGTTGTTTTACATCCTTTGATCATCATCACTCAACTTCTCACTATTTAGTTTTTTTGTCAAGCAATTGAGACACTTTAGCCTCCACTAATGGTTATGTTAGGTTGTCATTGTCTCGACATGACTATTGAATATGATTACATATTTTTTCCCTCAAAATATTCCCATTGTAATCCCTTGACTCTAATTGGAAATTCATCTTTTCAAATATTTCTGGGTCTTTAAGAGGATCATCATGAATTTTATGATCCAATCGATGAATGGTTGGAATAGTCTTACCTGGCAAGCTTCATCACAAATAACAAGTTTTGATTTTTCCTCACGCTTGCTAAGAATTTCGGTGTGGATGGAGTCACATCTGCAAGGTGATTCCTAGGATTTTTGAAATATGGTGTTCATCAAAAAGGTAAGAATGTCAATTGGATGAAAGTAGAGGTTGTAAGATACCTTTCTGCCCATATGCAAGACCTTCCTTTTGTTGTGCAAATTATTTAAGATCTCATTTTTTCTCCTACACATTAATTTATGTCTTCTTTAATCGATCATATCTTTGTGATTACAGGTTGAGAATGATTATGGTGGCTATAGTGGAAATTTCGTTATACATGACCCCGACCTACTAGTTCTTAGGTTAGGAGTAGGATTAGCTACATCCTATTTTTCCCTCTCTTGCACTCATTCCCTGCTTTTTCTCTTTAGTGTCTCTTGCCTTATCTTACTTTCTCTTGCATTGGTTTAGATTCTTTTTCTTGTGTTTTGGTTTTTATTTTTTGTTATGTTGTTTCTTTCCCTTTAATTCCATCAATAATACCTTACATGAATATGCTCTATTGGATATGAAGGGAATGTGGAAAAATAGAAAGGAATTTGTAACACTACAACATTTCACTAACTCTCTATCCTTCTTCCTTGTCTAGGTTACATCTTTTGGTCGATGATGTTCTGAAGGAAAATACGATCCCTACATTGAGAAAGCTTTGTGTCGAACCATGATGTCCATGTCTATTTTTGAAACCTCATGCCTGCACTCGATTTTTTATGTTTTAGTGTTTTCAAGTTGATGCAATCAAGTAGAAAAGGACAAGGGGGAAATCTAAACAAGGAAACCAATATTAGAGGTCTTATATATGCTTCTCTAAATGGACAACCTCTCCCACTCTAAATAAGTCAGGATCCATCTTCCTCCTTGTTGAAGCCTTGAAAATCATTGCTTACAACATGGGGGAAAACCACCCAATCTGGACCTTGGTTGGCAACTCCTTTTCTGTTTGGTGTAGTGGCTCCGACTAGGGATAAAGGGACCAGTTTCCCAATATAGATTATGATAGTGCTGATGGGGTGATATATGATAGTTCGGAGGAATGTTTAAGCTAAAAGTAATCTAATCTAAACAAATAATCACATGCATATATCCTAATTTAAATACTATCTAGCTATGACTATACCCGAGAATAAAATTGAAATATGTGATCTACAATAATGTCCTAGAGCAATTGGTAATAAAGATCATTCAACTGCAATAAGGAATGAAATAATTTTAACAATAATCGTTTCAGATCAATAGTTAGTCAAAACTATTGTGAAAGATATATCGCATAAGAAATTATTCACATATTCATCATAAAATTTAGACCATCACCATACAAAAGTGCAATAATGCTAACCAAGATTTGAACTTTCATACATAAACAATTTGAAGAAGAAATTATTTCTTAATACATAAATAAAACAAAATCACAAGATAAAGGTATCATTTGTAATAAGTTTTGCTCATGTGTTTCAGCAATATCTACCTATTTCCAATCAATCCAACACCATCTAAGAGTACATAAGTGCAATTCGGTAGAATATGCGAGATAAAATGAAAATAAATCATGTTCCATTAATTTCACCAGAACTTCCTTAAAGGGACAGAAGTGCATGTTTTGAAGATTGTTTCTGATAAAATTTATGGACCCCTCTCTAACTGCATGAGAGGGTTTTAAAAACTAAATTATAAATACTAAGAATAGATTAAACAAAATAGTTGATGAGGTTTAAACAACCTTCCTCAAATTATGTGAAACAAAACTAAAATAGAAATAAAACATGGTGACTAGCTCCTTTGTGTTTGATCTTTGAGATTGTAGATGTCTGTCATTAGTTTGATTTGTGTCAATGGGCTGATTGGAGAATCCAACTACCCAGTGAAAACAACATCGGTCAGTGTTGGCACCTTTTTCTATGTGGAAGTGGTTAGGCATCATAGGGTCATCCACTAGCTGTAAGGTTTAACTAAATATTGCGAGTACGCTTCCCATGTTAACCTGGTCATTTGCCTAATTGGTTCCTCTTTTTCCTGTGTTTCCTGCCTCCACTATTGTTCGAGTTGTTTGACATTTGGAGGAAAACCTGCTACAGTCTCTGCCACCAGGTTGGCGCAGTGTAAATTCTCATTGATGTTTTCAATAACACTGTTTGCTGCTGTTGCTGCGCTGGCTATTGCCTTTTCTATTTCTCTAAGTCGAGAATCCCAGTCTGCAAATAGAATTTCTTTATGTGACTCCTCCAGTTTAGGTAAATTGGCCTTTCTCCCATCCTCTGAATTCTGCCAGGTGATGAAGTCAGAAACTCTTTTCAATATTTCATCATATTCAAGTCTCATGTCAACGACTTGACTCATTAACTTGTCACTAGTCTTTCAATAAGGACTCAACTGCGAGACCTTCTAGCATAGAAGTTGTTTTTGGTGCATTAGATGGGAGTTAAGGCTAATTTGTTCAATTTTAAACTGATCAATTTTAAGACTGTCCTTATACTTATTTGTTATTGCTTGTATATGCGCTTCCTTTTCTGTTAAGCTAGCTTGATGCTTTATTTGCATCTACTCGAATTCTTGTTGGAGCTTGGCTATTTGCAATTCTGCTTGTTGGTTAGATTTTTCTTTCTCTAACTTTTGTTCCAACAACAGAATGTTATTTTCTTTTTCTCTGAGAAAAATGTGTACCTCTGTTGCTTTAGCAATATTCATTGTAGCATAGGCTCCTTCAAACTGCGACAATCTAGTAAGGATCTCAGATGGGTCGATGGGTGAATCTTTCTAGACAATATCCATTGATTCATTATTGGTTGTAGTAGTAACTGTAGCATCCAACTTCCTCGTCTTTCTTTGCCTTTTGATGACAGCTTTGTGTCCTAGGCTATAGAACACATCTAAAGGAGGAATCTCCTTAATTCTCAAAACAATTTCAGAGGTAGGAGTGGCAAAAATGTGCTCTACCTCTTGAGTACTTATGGTTTTATCTACTATAATTTATGTTGGCATTATGATTCAAGTGTTGTCCTTGATGGCAACTCACTCAGAGGTTGGTACAGATGCTCAGAAGTTGGTACAGGTAATGGCAACTTAATCAGAAAACAGATCCTAGTACAGCTTACCAAGGAAGTTCATACACGCAGGTTTGTTAAGCCCAAGTCGCGTGTACACGCAGGTTGGCTTCAGAAAAAGCGCGTGTATGTGGAAAAGTACCTTTGGTCCATGGCGGTTAGTCCTTGGAAGTTGTGCCTATGGTTTCGGACCATTGTGTCTCGACGGGCGTGTCGATCCCTAGTTTTGAAGTTGATGGTATTGTGTTTCTATGGTTTTGGCTCTTGGTATTGAACAAGGCCTAAGGCTATATAAGGAGAAGATCACTAGGCAAAGATAGATGTGTGGGTGTCTGACGCAGTGAGAGGATCTGGTATTGCTGGTTATCTGTTCGGGACGCTTGGCAAGGGTCGGATCTGACAGCAAAGGCAGAAGTAATCATTTCTAGATCTGCACGCGGGTTGCCTTTGGAGAAAGCGCGTATACACGCGGTTTTGGTACAGTGAAGTAGCGTATGCATGATAAGGGTTGATATTTCAGGTTGTTGCTGATTCTGGTGGTTGTTGCAGAGTTCTAGATTCTGGTTTGGGTTCTGTGTTCTTGATGACAGGGTTTCAGTGATTCGGTATTGGGTTGTTTAATGAATTATGATGCAAGTATAAGTTGATGATTGTATTGCGGTAATGTTTGCTTTGTACTCTTGGATCCAGTCTGAAAATTGATGAAACGTGGTCCCTGAAGGTTGTAGGGTCAGCACCTACGTACTAGTAAATGGATCAGCTAGTACAAGAGCTGAGGGAGTTGTAGCTCCCTTCCAGAAGTAGTTGGAAAACGAAAGAGAGGGTTGTAGCCCTCTGCAGGTTGTAGCCTGCATACTGGTAAAGGACTGCACCAGTATATTGTAAAAGAAGTTTCTCATTAAAGAAGAAAGAGACGAATTGCAGCAGGTGGTTTTCACCCACATTGGGTTTCCACCTTATATCATGGTGTTCATGTGTGTGGCTCTTGTGTGATGTTCTGTTCTGTTATACTGCACCTGTTTACTGTTAAATTGCTTAATAATGTTCTGATGCATTTACTGAAGATAAGATTAACTGAATCATAAGATATCTGCATATACGCTAGTTGCTTTAGACACAGTCGCGTGTACACGCGGATTCACTTAACTGAAGTCGCGTATATGTTTCTGAGTATGAAATTGAAAAGGTTTTATTGATCTGATAATACTGATTCACCCCCCCTCTCAGTATTATTTCCAACAATTTATTGAGTTTCTTTGTGTTGTGGAGTCTGTCGCTCAGGTGCTTGTCCCTCTGTATGGAGATTTTTGTTAAAATTCTCCCATTCTTTTTCTAAATCAATCACCGGGGATTTTGTTGACTAGGTGGAGGTGGAGTGAATTTCAGCCTGTTTTTTAGCTGAGGTTTGCTCAACTACTTTTTTGGTAGATCCGGTTGTATCATTTTTTGAGTCCTTTTCTTTACTTCCCCCATTCTATGACTATTGTTCTAAGTGTTATGAATCCTTGGTTTACTTCTCTTAGGACTCTGCTTCGGAATCATCCTTAGAAGTTTCTCTAGAGCTCTCTTCTAAGCTTACGCTAGGAGTTGGCTCCCTTATTGGTTCAAACTATAATTGGTCCAATGGGACCTTTAACAATCTCCTTTCTCTGTATTCATGAAAGGCTTCAAGCTCTTCTGCGTCAAAAAGTAGTGATCCCATTTGTGTCACATCTGTGAATGTCTCTTTTTGTAGGAAGACATCATCAAATGCATCTTCCTCATGACTCAATGCCTTCACTTTCACCAGGGTAGTGAAGGCATTGGCAGTGGAATTTGGGTCATACTACCTTCCTAGGAATTTAGGTAATTTTAGAGATTTCATGATCTCTGCTTTTTTGCATGCATGCCCAAAATCATGCAGTGCAAATTCTTCACACTACAATGGAAATGTAGACCAAATGGCCTTTTTCTGCTTCTTTAATCATTTTCTCGGGCCACCCTCACTCGTTGTTTGGTAGGCTATCTCTCTAGCCATCATTTTTTTTGGGACATAGTATCGGAGGACATGCAGTGAGGAAATGCTCCCAAATACTATGATATATGTGAATGTTTCCTCCCCAAACCATCTGACCACCGGGAGGATATCCACTTCAGCTTCCTTAGAAAACCTAGGGGCATTTTGGTTGTAAACCTGTTTATGGATATGCAACATAACTCCATGACAAATTTTGTAAAAATGGGGTGAAACTAAGACTCCCACATGTCCTTACGATATATATGAATGGGAAGTGGATCCTTCACAATCCACTTCCATCCCATGACAAGAAATTTTGAACCAAAACAAATTGCATCCATCACATAGGCAATCATAAAAAATGGAGGGTAAACCCTCGAAGAGATACTCCTTTTCCTCCTATAATCGATTATCGCCTTTGCTAAATTATCAGAAAAAATTTGGGACCAATTCATTGTGGTTGTGTTTACAAATGCATCTATTAATGGTAGCCATTCTGGGGAAAATTTAGTGCTATCGGGCTTGCCGAACATCCTACATAGGATGGCTACTGCAGAACTATGAAGGGAAGAAATAGATGCAATAGAGTACATATCCGTTTTTTCCTTCTTGATCTTGCCCTCATTTTTTTACCAGGTCTGCATGACATCTACTGGGTCCTCATTCTCCTTGGCAAACTTCTCAAGGAACTGTTTGGTGTAGAGCATTTGTGGCTCTGGTTGGTTGTACATAAGTCGTAGGCTGTCTGGTGAAAAAGATCCCATAACCTCTTGGCTGCTATTCTTAAATTCTCTATTTGAGATATCGACCTGATCAATTGTCCACTTGACCATATTTGTGTAAGCGATTATCTTTAGTCGTGCGGCTATGCGATGAAGAAATGAGCACGTTGTCTCAAATATGGAGGGATCTGAGGAAACATTACTGTTAGTTGTGACCTTTGTTTCCAGAGGTCTTGGTTCCTCTTCTTCTAACAAATCATACATGCTTTCCCATGTAGAGGTTCCTCCTTCTTTGTTGCATGTAGTATCTGTGAATAAAGGAGTCATTTATGATTTCGTAGACACAACTACCTTGCCCTTCTTTGCCATTGCTCTCAAAGACTCCTTCTGTGGATTTTTCCTGAAAATGGAGAAAAACAACAACTATCAGATATACAGAGATAAGAATGAACGTAAGATGGAATAATACAGATAACTTGAAAAGGTGATAAAAAAGGAGTTTTATTTGAACGCAAGTGAGAAGATATCGTATCAAGTTGAACGACTTTTCACACATAAATGCCAATAATATTTATTAAATGGCCACTAATGGTTCGTTATATGTTAGCATTATTGCTCATTAATGTCTGCATCGTATGTCGAGAAGAAAGCTTCTAGGGTGGCGATCCTTTAAATTGCGAAAATGTCGATTTTGTGATTTGCGATGAAATATCACAGATCGCATTATCGCATTATGTTTGTACACTTTCCTTATCATTTCTTTTGTTTGTGCGACATGCGAAATGCGGGTTGCTTACTATCATTTCCAAAACATAGCTCATTTGTCAGGTTTTCTCGTGTGAAGCCATTTTTATTAAGAAGCGAATCTAAATACTCGTTTATGACGTATCTCGGGAGTGGGTCTGGGTCTCAATCGAATTTCGCTATCTCGCTGGATGGTAAGTTTGTGGTGTTCATTTTAATGTTTGAAATTCGATTCGATAAGGGAAATGTTGTCAACGCAATTTCGCATCTCGCATGTTTTAAGGTAACTCATTAAGGTGGGCCTTCTAAGAATGGTGATATGTGATGTGGGCCTTAGTTTTAATAAGAAATTCCTTAGGACTTAGTTTATATCAGAAACGTAATAGTTTCAAAGTGTTTTAATGCGAAGTCCTATTTTGATCACTTTTCGCTAGTTTTGGTGGATTAGCAAGGCTTTTAATCACCTTAATCGTGCGATATGTGGGAAAGGTAGACATTTACTAGATTTTTGAAAAGGTGTTTGATTGATATCTTGTTTTATTCCAAAATTTAATAAGGAAGATGCCTAAATGCTATACTTATTTTTGGAAGGATTTTTTAAAGGGTACCCATTTATTGATGTAATATTGACTATTACTATAAACAAATGGGGGGTTGTTGGATAGCACAACAATTGGTGATTCACTTGGAAGAACTAGTTATCTCTGAGATTTTTTTGAAATTTCTAAAAACTTCCAAAATAAATATGGTTTAGAAAATAAAAATTACATAACATATAAGGGAAGTAATATTGCTCTTTGAATAATTAAAAAACATCCACTTAACTATCATTCTTTTTATTATCCTCTTACATAAGAAAGTTACTTTGTCTACATCAGTCTTGTCTTGGTTTTAAAGATAAAAACAGGGAGGCTCTTCACAGATCAGTTTTTGGTATACTCAGTTATCATAGGTAGAGCCTTTGCTACCAGCAGGCGTTCATAGCCTCAACAGGGTTACCTTTTAGCCAACAATGATTCAGTATCCCACCTAGGTCAGAATACAATTTTTAAATATATGCTCAGATTTATATACTTATTGCCTTTTTGATTTTCTGAAATAATCCATTTTCTTTAAAATTTCATCTTTTATCCCTTAAAGGACAATGTCTTGGTTTGGTGACCAAAATTGACAAACCATTCACTTGATTATAACTTAACTAAACAAGTTGGCTCTTAATGAGACCCCTTGTCTTTTGATCAATAAAATCTTAAGCCATTACCCTGTTTTGATATGCAGTATTTGTAATGTCAGCTAGTTATAACCTTATGATCATGGTAAGCCGACTCTTGATGAGAATTCTTATCCCTTAAGTTTCAGTATATTTTAGAATTACACTCTAAAAATGAAAACTGAATAGATGGGGAGAATCATTGGCTCCTTAAGAGCTTCTGGATGACATTGTAGAGTTTAAAGATGATTTTCTATAGAAAGACTTTGCTTTTTTATTGTTACTTTTCATGACTGATGTCGAGGCAAGGTTCCTTTCTAAAGTTAAGTTTCATCAAAGAACAAATAATTTTGGCAGAGAACAAGCAATTTTAGAGCAACATAACTTAACCTTATGTTTTATGTGTGAAAGTTATTTTCATAATAATCTTTACTTATACAAGCGAAAAGTCAAAAATAAAAAGAGACTATTATTTGCAAAGACAAAAGTAAATGTTATTCAACTTGTATTATTCTTTCTAAAAAAATATAAAAATAAAGGAAATAATATACAGGGAATAGAAGAGAACATCTTCTATGGAAAATATTTCTTTAAGATATGCCCATTAACAGGTAGAGATTCTCTCGTGCCTAATAAATCCTGTAACAAAAAGGTTGATGGGCCTATTTGTTCCACAATCTGAAATGAGCCAAGTCACAATTGTTGGAACTTGGTATGCTTACCTTTTTCTTTGTGGGCTTTATCCCATTTCAATACTAGGTCTCTGAGTTGAAAAGACTTTGAATTTACAGAATTTGAATCAAAGGAAGCTTTGATTAACTGTTGATGATGTGCATGTGTGATTTTGGCCTTTTCCCTTTCTTCTTCGAGCTTAAGGATTTGTAACTGTGTAACTTGCATAGAAGAGGAAGGAGTTTCTTCAATGAAATGAACTAGGGCTAGAGAGGGAATAGCTACATTTGTAGGTAGGACAACTTCTTTCCCATAGACCAAATTAAAAGGAGAAGTGCCAATGGAGGCCTTCTGAGTTATTCGATCTTCCCATAGAGAAAATATTAAAGACTTATGCTAGTTCTTCTGATTTTGGTCAATAGTTTGTTTAATAATCCTTATGAGATTTTTGTTTGTAGATTCAGCTAACCCATTTCCCTATGGATAATAGTTAGCAGAGTATTTAAGCTTAAAACCTCTTTTAAGAGAAAATTTTGTCATAGCATTGCCTGAAAAATAAGATGCATTATCAAACATCAAGGTAGATGGCAGACCAAATATGGTAATGATAAATTGATCGATGAATTCAATGATGTTTTCAGAATTGGCTACCTTGAGTGGAATGGCTTCCACCCATTTTTTGAAGTAATCAGTTGTTGTAAGGATATATCTATGCTGCTTAGAAGAATGAGGAACAATATCACCTATTATGTCCAATCCCCATTACTCAAATGGTTGTTCAATATTGACTGGCTGTAATGGTAATGTGGTTTTTCTCTGTATCCTAGTAGCTGTTTGACAAACTTTACATCTCCTTACATAACTCTGTGTATCCTTGAATAATGTTGGCTAGCAATAGTGAGCATGCAGGATTTTATGTGTTGGGTATCTCCTTTGAAATGTCCACCAGCTGGGCCATCATGGAGTTCCTGCAACACCTTCTCTGCCTCAGATTTTTCAAGACATCTAAGTAAAACATAATCATTATTTATTCTAAACAGCACATCATTGACAATTTGATATTGTCTAGCTTTTAGCCTCAATGCCCTTCTCTTCTTATAATTTAATTACATTGGGGCATATCCATTTCTTAAGTAAAATATGATATCAGCATAATTTGACTCAGTGTCATTAAGGCTTAGCTCATAAACTTGTACATCATCACCTAAGTCTTGTAGGGTTGATACATTAGATGCTCCTGCTAACATCCTGCAAAAACCTTGACTTTTTACAATTTTTGCTGCTCTGATTTCAATGCCATATTCCTATAGAGATATCACCCAATTTGCTCTCTTCTCACCTACATCCCTTTGTATCAACAAATTTCTCACTACTGAGAATGGCACTATTACTTTAGTGTGGGTTTTGAGGAGAAAATATCTCAAGTGTTTTATTGGTTTGAAAAAAGAAAAATCTTGTTTTTCAACATCTCAGTAATTCAATTAAGCCCCTACAAATTGGAGCTAAATAAAGAGATTGAGCCTTCAGCTTTTTCTTCATTGACTTGTGTCAATATGGTTGCATACGATTTATCAGAAGTGAAAGTATATAGAATGAAATGATTTGAAAATTTTGGAGTTACTAAAGAGGGATCATTAATGATTGCTTGTTTAATCAAATCAAAAACCTAATTTTTTGTGTGTCCCCATTTAAAAAGCGAATTTTTCTTTATCATAGATTGAAGAGGTAAAACAATTCATGAGAAGTTAGGGAAAAATATTTTAACAAAATTTATCTGACCTAGGAAAGATTGCATGGATTTTTTGTTATAAGGTAAAAGAATTTCAGAGATTTCTCTTATTCTATCAGGGTCAATGTGAATCCCTACTTTGGATACAATGAATCCAAGGAGTTTTCCTTCACTTAATGTGAAGAAATATTTCTTAGGATTAAGAGAAATTCCATACCTTTGAAAATTTTCAAAGATTTGTTTTAAATCTCTCAGATGATTACTGCGCTTTTTGGAATATACAATTATATCATCTAAGTAGATTACTACTGATTTGTTTACTAAAACTTTGAAGGCTATGTCCACGGCTCTTTGGAAAGTAGCACCAACATTAATTAGTCCAATTGGCATCTTCTGATAAGCATAAGTAACCCATTTTGTCTTGAATGTAATTTTCTGTTGGTCATCTGGATGTACTAGGATCTTATTATAACTTGAGAATCCATCCAAGAAAGACATTAGTTCTGAGCTTGGAACTGATTGCAATATCTTTTCCATAGGAGGCAATGGAAAGTTGTCCTTTTGACAGGTTTTGTTGAGATTGCGGAAGTATATACATATTCGAATATCATCGTTCTTGTTTCTGACTGGGACAAGTTTGGAGACCCACCTGTAATGTCTACAAGGAAAATAATCTTTGCTTTCAGCAGATTGTTCAATTTAGATTTAATTTGATTTTCTAAGTTAGGATGTAATTTTCTTAATTTCTGCTGAACAGGCTTTTCATCAGACGTCATGGGGATAGTATGTTGAATAATATAAGTGTCATAGGTTTTAAGATCTTCATAGTTCTGTGCAAAGGCATTCTTATATTTCTTCAATAAACATATAAAGGCTGATTTCTCATCTGACGTAAGTCCAAGGCCTAGATTAATATTTTGAGGTTCAAAGTCAGTTGCAAGGTTAATCAATTCAAACCTCAGAGTTGAACTCTGAAGTTTTGAATTGGTGGGTCGTTTGAATCTGTCCTTGAGGTCATATAAATCTTCCAACTTAACCACAGACTTTGGTATAACATTCTTGGTTGTTTCTTGCTTAAGTTGGTTGTCATGCTGATCTTCGTCAATTATCTGGCCATTATAAGAGCCTTCTGATGTCAAAAGGCTTATGATATTTGGATCGTTATTAAAGACTCTCCAATTGGTGATATTTTCAGGAATAGAAGGCCTAAAAATCAATTCAACAGAAAAGCAATAACAACTATAATCTCCCGGTGGAATAAGCTTGGAAGCCACACTAGCTAAGAGATCGACACTTGCATTTTGGAGTCTTGGAATAGGGGAAATATTAAACGTTGTAAAGTGGGAATTCAGGTCTTGTACTAACGACTGATAATGTTTCAAATGTCCAGACAAACAGTGTATAGTATTTCTTACCTGCTATATCACAATTTTTGAATCTCCAAACACTTGGAGGTGTTTGATATTAAGGCCAATGGCTTTATACAAACCTTGAACTAATGCTTCATATTCAGCAATGTTGTTTGTGCAGTTAAATTCAAGTCTGCATGCTAACATAGTATTTTCCCCTTCTGGGCTAACTAATATGCATCCTGCTCCTACTCCATCATTGGATTTAGATCCGTCAATAAATAATTTCCAAAATAAAGAGATAACTACAGGTTTATCTACAAAATTTACACACTTAGAAGTATCTATTCGGGAAAAGTTTTCAACTTGAGATACAACAGAGTTTTCCAAGAAAGGTGAAGTATAAGCATTAAAATTTCCTAGAAATCATTCGACTGAGTAGTTTCTGATGATATTGTTGCTATACGCAACTGGTTCATTTTTTCCTTCTAGCTCTATGACTATTTACTTTTGATTTTTTTCGCGATCAACCCTTATTTGATTTGGCTTTCCATTATAGGGAAGCCACATGTGAGACCAGTCAGTCGTGAAATAGCCATGAAGCTTTTCTGACCAGTCTCTACTAAGGATTAAGCCATAGAACTCGGGAATATCAGCTACAAGAATGTCAATGACTTGACAGACTTTGGGGTTTGATAAGAGTCTGATGGTTACTTGATTAAGTTCCCCAACAACTTCGACTTGAGATCGATCTAACTGTACAATGCGTACAACAAATTTTTGGGGTTGAACATTCAACTTTGCACAAACTATTCTAGGTAAAATGTTAGATGAAGCTCCTAAATCAACTAAACAGTTGTGTAAGTTTCTATTAAAAATTTCAAAAGTAAGGAGAAATGGAGGAGTATGGGATTTAGATCTTCCTCCAATCAAAGCAATGTCAGTTGGATCAATTTTGTTTAAAGAGGTGCTAGGGGGTCTTCCCATTTCTTGGGCAACTTGTGAGATCACAGCAGCAAGAAGAGGTGAAGTAGGTACTGCTTTGAGTTCCTTAAGGAGTAGCTTCTACTGATGTTTCAACTTGCTAAGCTCATGAAAGGTGATGTTTGCCCTAGTCTTTTTCATATCATCAACAATATTATATTCCATTTCATCAGATACTATTAGGGTTTTAGTTGAAGGTGAAGAATTCAATTGAGAAGGAGTAGTTTGAGTGGATTTTGGTGAAGATTTCTTACCTATTGTTTTGTCCCTGGGAGTTGGCATTGAAGCCTTCTGGTTTGGATTTGTTTATGGAAAATCAACAAGGTTTTTACTTCGGGTGGCAATAGGAAGTTCTTCTTGTGTTTCTTCATTGGGAAGTATAAAATCTCACATTCCTTGTAACTCTGCCACTTCTTCATCATCCTTTTGTTCTTCATTTGTTGAAACTTCATCTTCCTCTCCATCTGATTTACCATTTGATATAGCTTTTGGAGGTTTAGGATCAGCAGGGGAATTCCTTTTAAATGGTCTAAAGGATTTCTTAGAGGAAGTCCTTGCTACCTATTTTTTAATATCGAGCATTTCATTAGACATTGTTTTGAAGACTTTTTGCAAACCTTCAAGATCAAAAGGACGTTTTGGTGGTTTCTTCTTGGATTCATCCCTGAAACTCACTTTCTTGAATTTATGTTCTTCTAATGCATTTTTCTTATCTATAGCTAGAATGTGTTTTTCTATTGTTATTGCCTCTTTCATATTTTTTTCCAAACTTAGTTTGGCAGCTCTATCGACGAAAATAGCTATGTTTGAAGGGAGAGCAGAAATATACCACTGATTTTGGACCTCATCGTTGGGCTTAGATGTCGTTGGTATCTTAATCAATAATTTATTGAAGCGAGAGTTGAAATCTTTTATTGGTTCTTTAGGTTCAGCTTTCAAATTGGAGAGATCATTGATTAGGGTAGTCGTGGATCTATCATCTCCAAATTTAGTTAAGAACTGCTCTTGAAAAGCATCCCAACTATTAATATAACCTAATGGTAATGAAAGGTACCATGATCCTGCTGCTCCTTGTAAAGTATATGGAAATAATCTTACAACTACATCTTCTTCTACTACTTCATTCAAGTTAATGGACAACATAAAATTGTTTATGTGTTCCTCAGCAAGTAGGCCATTATCAGGATTGAACTTTGGTAACCATTTCTCTGGATGGGTTGACAACGGATGTAAAGGTGCAGCCATCCTAACAGCTCCTAGATTTTTCCATGGCCTTTGAGGAGGTTGAGCCATTGTTGGTATCTGAGAAGAGGAAGATGTCGTAGTGGTTGAAGGTGATTGGGTAGAGGAAGATGGAGTTCCAGTACCTGTGTCAATCATGATCTGGAGTGGTGAGATGGATGATTGGTCTTATGATGATATGGATGGAATGAATGAAGATGATGGTTGTGTTGATGAAAGAACCTCGCTGTGAGATTCAGATGGTGTCTTCTTAGCTTTCTTACGGCTTGGTAGAGGGAATTCGAATGGTGGGATTCCAAACTTTTCTCTCTATGCTCTAGTTAACCATTGAGATGGGGTAAACTAAGAGGTAACACTATCTTGGGATAACTCATATTCCTCTTGAGATATCAAAATCATCTGTAATTTATGAATCAAAGATTGGACTTCAAGGGCTTCAGTAGAAGAAGAATGACGTGGCTTCTTTGGGATTTCAATAGTGGGCTCTATAATTGTCTTTACAACTTGTCGCTTAGGATTAGGAGATTTGGAATGTGATCGAGAAGTTGGAGGTGATGGTGAGGGAGTTTTACTCTTAGAATGGCCTGTTAATTTGGATTTACTTGCCATTCACAGTCAGGCCCTCCTTCTAGCACCAAAATGTTGAAGCCTCGAAAATCATTGCTTACAACATGGGGAAAAACCACCCAGTTCGAACCTTGGTTGGCAGCGCATTTTTTGTTTAGTGTAGTGGCTCATAATTGGACCAGTTTCCCAATGTAAATTATGATAGTGTTGATGGGATGATATATGATAGTTCGAAGGAATGTTTAAGCTAAAAATAGTCTAATCTAAACTAATAATCACATGCATATATCCTAATTTAAAAACTATCTATCTATGACTATACCCGAGAATAAAATTGAAATATGCGATCTACAATAATGTCTTGGAGCAATTGGTAATAAAGATCATTCAACTACAATAAGGAATGAAATCGTTTTAACAATAATTGTTTCAGGTAAATAGTTTGCTGAAATGATTGTGAAAGATATATCGCATAAGAAATTATTCACATATTCAGCATAAAATTTAGGCCATCAACATACAAAAGTGCAATAATTCTAACCAAGATTTAAACATTCATACATAAACAATTTGAAGAAAACATTATTTCTTAATACATAAATAAAACAAAATTAGAAGATAAAAGTACCATTTGTAATAAGTTTTTCTCATGTGTTTCAGTAATATCAACCTATTTCTAATCAATCCAACACAATCTAAGAGTACACAAGTGCAATTTCAGTAGAATATGACAAAGAAAATGAAAATAAATCCTGTTCGATTCATTTCACCAGAACTTCCTCAAAGGGACAGAAGTGCATGTTTTGAAGATTTTTTTTGATAAAATTTCTGGACCCCTCTCTAAATGCATGAGACGAGTTTACTAAATTATAATTCCTAATAATAGATTACTACAAAAATAGTTGAGGCGGTTTGAACGACCTTCCTCAAATTATGCAAAACAAAACTAAAATAGAAATAAAACATGGTGACTAACTCCTTTGCGTTTGATCTTTGAGATCAAAGATGTCCATCATTAGTTTGAGTTGTGTTAGTCGGCCGATTGCAGATTTCAACTGCGCAGTGAACATGGAATTGGTCATTGTTTGCACCATTTTCTATGTGGAAGTAGTTAGGCATGGCAGGTTCATCCAATGGCTATAAGGTTTAACTAAATATTTCCAGTGCGCTTCCCAGTTTAACCTGGTCATTTGCCTAATTACTTCCTCTTTTTCCTGTGTTGCCTGCCTCCACTGTTGTTCGAGCTATTTGACATTTGGAAGAAAACGTGGTACAGTCTCTACCACCAAGTTGGCACTGTGTAAATTCTCATTGATGTTTTCAATAACACTATTTGTTGCTGCTGCTACGACTGTTGTTGCCTTTTCTGCTTGTCTAAGCCGAGAATCCCAGTCTGCAAATATAATTTCTTTATGTGACTCCTCTAGTTTAGGTAAATCGACCTTTCTCCCATCCTCTGAATTCTTCCAGGTGATGAAGTCGGAAACTCTTTTCAATACTTCATCATATTCAAGTCTCATGTCAACAACTTGACTCGTTAACTTGTCACTAGTCTCACAATAAGGACTCAACTACAAGACCTTCTGGCATAGAATTTCCTTTTGGTGCATTACCTGGGAGTTAAGGCTGAGCGATTCAATTACAAAATAATCAATTTTCAGACTGTCCTTATACTTATCTCTTATTGCTTGTATCTGTACTTCCTTTTCTGCTAAGTTGGATTGATGTTTTATTTGCCTCTGCTCAAATTCTTGTTGGAGCTTAGCTATTTGCAATTCTGCTTGTTGGTTAGATTTTTCTTTCTCTAATTGTTGTTCCAACAACATAATTTTATTTTCCTTTTCTCTAAGAAACATTTGCACCTCTGTTGCTTTATCAATAGTCGTTGTAGCATAGGCACCTGTAAACTGCAATAGTCTAATAAGGTTCTCAGATGGGTCGATGGGTGAATATTTCCAGACAATATCCATTGAATCATTATCGGGAGTAGTAATAATTGTAGCATCCAACCTCCTCTTCTTTCTTTGCCTTTTGACGACAGCTTTGTGGGCTGGGCTATGGAACACATCTAAAGAAGGAATCTCCCCAATTCTCAAAACAATTTTAGAGGTAGGAGTCGCAGGAATGTGCTCTACCTCTTGAGTACTTACAATTTTCTCTATTGTAATTTCTTGTGTTTCTTTGTGTTGTGGAGTCTGTAGCTCAGGTTCTTGTCCTTCTGTATGGATCTTTTTGTTAAAATCCTCCCATTCTTTTTCTAAATCAATCACCGAGGATTTTGTTGACTAGGTGGAGGCGGAGTGAATTTCAGCCTGTTTTTTAGCTGAGGTTTGCTCAGTTGATTTTGCTATAGATCTGGTTGTATCCTTTTCTAACTCCTTTTCTTTACTTCCCCCATTCTGTGACTATTGTTCTGAGTGTTCTGATTCCCTGGTATACTTCTCTTGGGACTCTTCTTTAGAATCATCTTTAGAAGTTTCTCTGGAGCTCTCTTCTAGGCTTACGCTGGGATTTGGATCCCTTATTGGTTCAAACTATAATTGGTCCAATGGGACCTTTAACAATCTCCTTTCTCTATATTCATGAAAGTATTCAAGATCTTCTGGGTCAAAAACTAGTGATGCCATGTGCTTCACATCTGTGAATGTCTATTTTTGTAGAAATATGTCATCAAATGCATCTTCCTCATGACTGAATGCCTTCATTTTCACCAGGGTAGTGAAGGCATTTGCAGTGGCATTTGGGTCATACTGCCCTCCTGGGAATTTAGGTAATTTTAGAGATTTCATGATCTCCGCTTCTTTGCATGCATGCCTAAAATCATGCAGTGCAAATGCTCGACACTGCAACAGAAATGTAGGCCAAATGGAATTTTTCTTTTGCTTTAATCCTTTGCTGAGCCCACCCTCACTTGATGTTTGGTAGGCTATCTCTCTAGCCATCAATTTTTCTGGGACATAGTATGGGAGGACATGTGTGAGGCAATGCTCCCAAATACTCTGATATATGTTAATGTTTCCTCCCCAAACCATCTGCCACCGGGAGGATATCCACTTTGGCTTCCTTAGAAAACCTAGGGGCATTTTGGTTGTAAAATTGTTTATGGATAGGCAGCATGACTCCATGACAAATTTTGTAAAAATGGGGGAGAAACTGAGACTCCCACATGTCCTTATGATATATATGAATGGGAGGTGGATCCTTCACAGTCCACTTCCATCCCATGACAAGAAATTTTGAACCAAAAAAAATTCCATCCATCACATAGGCACTCATAAAAAATGAAGGGTAAACCCTCAAAGAGACACTCCTTTTCCTCCTATAATCGATTGCCTCCTTTGCTAAATTATCAAACAAAATTTGGGCCCAATTCATTATGGCTACGTTTACGGCTGCATCTATTAATGAAAACCATTCTGGGGAAAATTTAGTGTTATCAGGCTTGGTAAACATCCTACATAGCATGGCTACTACAAAACTATGAGAGGGAGAAATAGATGTTGTAGAGTACATACCCCTTTTGTCCTTTTTGATCTTCCCCTCATTTTTTGACCAGGTCCACATGACATCTGTTGGGTCCTCATTCTCCTTGGAAAACTTCTTGAGGAACTGTTTGTTGTAGAGCATTTGTGGCTCTAGTAGGTTGTACATAAGCCATAGGTTGTCTGGCGAAAAATATCCCATAACCTCTTGGTTGCTATTCTTAAATTCTTTGTCTGAGATATCGACCTGATTAATTATCCACTTGACCATATCTGTATAATGGATTATCTTTGGTCGCACGGCTATGCGATGTAGAAATGAGCATGTTGTCTCAAAGATGGAGGCATCTGAGGAAACATTATCGTCAGTTGTCATCTTTGTTTCCAGAGGTATTGGTTCCTCTTCTTCTAACAAATCATACATGGTTTCCCCGTTAGAGGTTCCTCCTTCTCTGCTGCACGTAGTATCTGTGAATAAAGGAGTCATTTCTGATTTCTCAAACACAACTACCTTGCCCTTATTTGACATTGCTCTCAAAGACTCCTTCTGTGGATTTTTCCTGAAAATGCAGAAAAAACTGCAACTATTGGATATACAGAGATAAGAATGAATGTAATATGGAATACAGATAAATTAAAAAGGTGATAAGAAAGGAGTTTTGTTTGAACGCAAGTGAGAAGATATCGTATCATGTTGAACGGCTTTTCACACATAAATGCCATTAACCATTATTAAATGCCCACTAATGGTTTGTTATATCTTAGCTTTAATTCTCATTAATGTCCGGATCATAAGTCGGGAAGAAATCTTCTAGGGTGGTGAACCTTTAAATTGCGAAAATTCCAATTTTGTGATCTGCGATGCAATATCGTAGATCACATTATCACATTATGTTTGTACACTTTCCTTATCGTTTATTTTGTTTGTGCGAGATGCGAAATACGGGCCGCTTACTATCGTTTCCAAAACATAGCTCATTTGTCAGGTTTTCTCGTGTATAGCCCTTTTTATTAAGCAGTGAACCTAAATACTCGTTTGTAATGTATCTCGGGAGTGGGTCTGGGTCTCAATCGCATTTCACAATCTCGCCAGATGGTAAGTTTGTGGTGTTCTTTTTAATGTCCGAAATGCGATGCAAAAGGGGAAATGTTGTCATCACAATTTTGCATCTCGCACGTTTTAAGGTAACTCATTAAGGTGCGCCTTCTAAAAATAGCGATATGCGATGCGGGCCTTAGTTTTAATAAGAAATGCCTTAGGAATTAGTTTATATAAGAAACGTACTAGTTTCGAAGTGTTTTAGCACGGAGTCCTCTTTTGATCGCTTTTCACTAGTTTTAGTGGATTAGCAAGTCTTTTAATCACCTTAATCATGCGATATGGGGGAAAGGCATACATTTACTAGATTTTTGAAAAGGTGTTTGATTGATATCTTGTTTTATTCCAAAATTTAATAAGGAAGATGCCTAAATGCTATACTCATTTTTGGAAGGATTTTTTAAAGGGTCCCCATTTATTAATGTAATATTGACTACTTCTATTAACAAATGGGGGGTTGTTGAATAACATAACACTCCCATAAATAAATAAGTGCTCATGCACAATCCTATTTAAATAAATAAAGAAAGTCAAAAGAAGAGAAAGCCTTCCTACGCAAATAAGTGAATCAAGAAACTTCGCTAGGGTACTACCATGCTATATGGAAGTAGAGAAATGTTTTTGTTCCTGTAGTGACTCCACCAAGGTACTGTCCAGGCCTACTGGTAGCAGAGAAGCAACATAGATGAAAAACTATACTCTTAATATCTAAATCGCTTATACTGGGGTCATATCTGTACTGCAGAAACCCTAAGTCCCATTTGCACGGATGGAGATTTGTCAGTGTGGTTGGAAGGATCTAGTCACATGGATGAGATTTTGTGTCATTGATTATGGTTGAAACCTTCATGTGTTGCGCCTCCAATTATGTCCCAAAATTGTAATGGATCTGAACTAGGGGGCACAATATGGGATATAGAGGGAGGTACCCAAGGCAATAATGAGATGTAAGGATAATAAATAAATGGGCCATATTTAATCAATAAAGTGGTTAACCTGCATAATGTAAGGGACCACAAGTAGTTGGGAAATAATGTGAAATATTCCTAGAAATATGAAGATCGATCCAAGAATAGAAATAGAAATACTTCTTTATTAATATAAAAACCCTTCAGGTAGGGAAACACCACAGAACTACTCCTCAATGAAGGAGAACACTCCACAAGTGATATGATTTTCAATATAATAATCCTTGACATCCCTCAATGAAGAGTCTCTAGCCTCTATATAGGCTTGATACATACAATACCATGGGTAATTACCATGAGTAATTACCATGAGTCTCTCAATGCCATACATCTAATACAATGGGCTTATCACATTATTCCTAACTACTTGTGGTCCCTTACATTATGCGGGTTAACTAATTTATTTATTAACTATGGACCATCACATTATTACATTATTCCCTTGGGTATCTCCCTCTGTAGCCCATAACATACCCCCTAGGCATACTACAAAACCCTAGATCTGAAATGCGAGCTTCAAACCCTCCAATTTCACCTTAGAGTGCACCTATTCCTCCGTAGATGAGTCCCATACCTGTGTGAGCCAAAAAAAATACAGAAGAGTGTCCCATCTTTGTGTCTAAATGAGGTAGAGGTCACTTGTATTTCTAGCCTTTCAAGATGGTCCAGTTTGCTTTAGGGTCGACCTTATCACCTGTGCACATGTGGGCTTTTCTTCATAAGTACACTTTCCCTTATCCAGTTTGAGTGATATTTAGGTCGATTTTGGATCTCTCGAAAAGAGGAATTCAATGCAATAATTATCTATATCAGGTGATATATCCAAATTGGAATTTGATCGTAGTTTCATATTTTAACACCCCCTCTCAATTAGGGATAATTCCACTTGCATCATGTCATGTGTATCCTATCATCAAATCATATCCAATATCAAGTATATCATCATTTAGTATCATCATTGATCATCTAAATTCATCTCTTTCTCACTCCTTATTTCTTAATTGTCCCTACTCATATACTGAATATTCTTGAATCTAGAAGAAGAAGAACTTGTAATAGGAGGGGAGCCTAAGCTACAACCCTCTATTCATCGGGCTACTACCTAGAATATATTTCACCGGGATACCACCTGAAATTTATGTTAGCGGGTTTCTACCTATAATCTTTGTCAGCGGGCTGCTACCCAAAATCTATTTCAGCAAGCTGCTAACTAGGAATATTGGTGGGGATTCAGATCTACGACCTGTGTTGGGCAATTTATTGGGCTTAAATTGCTGCATTAAATTATCAACCAGGGAAACTCGTAAGCTTGTGATGATGCCAGCACAATATATGCAGGAGTAGGCAACTAACTCTATGTCTAACTAAATGATTTATGATTCAATACAATATGCAAGGGAAGAGGCTCCTAACTAAGGAGGTCCTGGTTGTCCTTCCCTACAGTATCATAGAGAAATCATTGATTACATGAAACTAAAAACTTAAAATGAAGACAAGAGAATGAACTTAATTATTGTTTACATTCAAGTAGAGAGAGAGACTAACTTAGTCTCTTGATTGTCCTCTCATGTACTAATCCAAACTAAACTAAAATTCATTCATAAGCATAAGAAATGAAATGACTTGAAACATAAAAGCACAAAAGAATGAATTTCAATTACCATATAAATCAATGGAGAGAGAGCCTAACTTAGACTCGTGGTCATCTCCTCATATGATACTTGAAACATAAAAGCAAAAGAATGAATTTCAATTATCATGCAAATCAAATGGAGAGAGATTCTAACTTAGACCCTTGGTTGTTCTCTCATATGCTGATAAGATTCCAATTTAAAACTCATTCATCAATCATAAACAAATCAAATCCTCAAACATCTAAGCAATTAAATGAAATAAGATCTAATATGAAATAACATGTTTCTCTCATCCTTTTAGAGTGAGCTCAATTCTCTTAAGAACAAGACAAATTATTCCATATACTACATTAAGGAAACTTATATCTAAAAAACTACATAATGGAAATAAAACTACATAATGGAAATGTATGAAAAATGAAGCTTTATTCTATGCCATCATAAGTTGGATACAATGCTCCAAGAGTCCTCCCCTTTGGAATGGAAGAGGTACTCCTATTTATACAATGAGATGAGATAACAAACTCATAATGATGATCCACTAATCTCTCTTTAGTTCCATACATTTCTCAACCATCTAGACACATAACCCTATCCTCCATGATTTCCTCCATGAGGTACATGATTTTCTCCATGATCTTTTCCATGAGGCTTATCTTATCAAATTCGAATTTGATCATTCAAGGCCACATAAAGATGCCCTGGAAGCTTCCTTTGTGCCTACACATGTCAAAAAACTCATTCTAATTGTTAGGTATAAGTATAAGCATATTATTTTCTAAAGTTTAGCCATAAATCCACTTAAAAATGTTAAGAATTAATAAACTTTGGAAAAACATTGTTATAACCCAATAATGAGGTAAATGTAATGATATGGAGGTGGAATGGAGGTGACATGAAGGTAAAATGTGAAGATATTGGTGAATAATGGAGTGAAAATAGGGACCATTGTGAGGCCCAACATCTGCCCCAAACTGAAGGTATTGCATGTCCTCATGCAATCTATTACATTACTTTTTGGTACTTGAGCTTTGGCTTAAACTCTGCATGATATCATTTACATAACGTTTGCAAAGCGTTATTTTGATGAATTACAACTTGGTTGGTTCTTGTGTTTCAACCATATTTTGTTTGTTGCATTCAATGTATGATCTTTGCATATTGATAATGTGATTTTTATTGCAGAGTATTTTTGTTGGAATGCATCATGGTTGGTTCTTGTGTAACAACCATGATTCCGTTGGCATTTTGTTGGAATGCATCATGGTTGGTTCTTGTGTAACAACCATGATTCTGTTAGCATCCAATTAACTTTTAAATACTTTTGACAAAGCCATTTGTATGCTCATGTAATAGTGAATATAGCTTGAAGGTAAGTGGGGTTAAGAATGTGATATATGAATGTGAATGTGATATATGAATGTGGATGTATCCTTCCCCTTAAACAGATGATTTGGGCAATTATGTGAAATGGGGAAAGCAAGGAAAAAGGAAGTGAAGTTTTTCCAAAAATTATTATTCTAACTTTTCAAGGAATTTAATGGTTAAAAGTTAGAAAATATCATACCTTAACTTACCCATCCAAAATGGATGAGAGCTGTGCACGTGTGGCTGCAAGAACTTTTGTTCATGGTCTTCTTTACTTGGTTGGAAAAATCATGCATGAATCATGCATGTGCAGCTGCCACAATTCTGCTCTGAATCTGATTCTTCAAGTTGTGGATGAAAAATGGATCTGTATTGTTGTATCGGCTGTTGGATGATGAATATGATGAGTCTGCTGAATATGGCTGAAAATCTATAAGGCTTGGAAGGTATATAAAATATATAAGTTACATTTCCCTCCCAGCCTTATTGATTGACTTGTCCTCAAGTGATGGCAAACTGAAAAAAACAATGAAAAGAAATTGGCTTCATCTGCTACAAAATATGGGTCTTCAAGTCTTCAACGCTCGATGGCACAAATCTTACTATGTGATTAGATGTGTCGATGTCGAACATAGCAAGAAGTTGTTGACTTAGTGGCCGTTAATGAATGCCCCTAGCCAACACAAGAGCTCCCACCATTGATTCCAATGGGAGTCAGGATGCCTAACACATCTTTGTAGGTACGAATAAATTTGTCGTGGTCGAGTCACCTACAAGATCCAACGAACAAGGGATATTAATGTACTCCCATTGATCATTGGCAAGAGTACTTGCCATTAAGGCATGCAAGCCTCTAGGTGTTTTTTCAATGATACTTAGACTCGAGGACTTTGACTCAAGCAGAGTTTTATTGCGGAAATGAAGGGGAATGGTAATGACATGGAAAATGACAATAAGGAAATGCATGGTGTATGAATAAGAACTCTTGCTGTGAAAAATGGACATGGCGATGGTATGCTTTATGGACATGGACAATTGGTGGAAAATCTTTTGCAAAAAGGGAGTGCAAATTAATGGTTGTGGACATGGATTTTTCTTTTAGAATTTTTCATGAAATTAGTCGTTTGAAGACCAATTGTGCGCACAATGTAATCTCCTTAATGAATACTTGATTATCCTGTAACCTGTAAAAAACTTGGTACAAAGTAAACATAAGTGTGCTCATGAAGAAGTGGCGAGTTTCTTCGTGATTCTTATGCAAAAATTTCATACCAAATAAAACAAATTAAGGGCAAACAAAGTGTTAAAATTGACTTAATCATGATATTAATATCAATCCATTTGTGAAAATAACCATGAAGAGTAATACTCCCTGTTTGTGTCAGCTGACTTCTGTGCATGGCGAAAAGTTTGGCATCATAGATTTGTTGTGTCCTGCAGATTAGTGCGTTATAAAAGCATACAACAATATCGATTTGCCAACTCTAAACAAGTTCGTTAGCATTTAAATAATCCACCAAATTTTCTTTCAAATTATGCTTCCAAATGTTCCATTTCAAACCGGCGTGAATTTTGTGAATTTTTTTTTTTTTTTTTTCTTTTATTTTTTAATATTTGTTTTTTTTCTTTTTCTTTTTTTTTTCTGTTCTCATGATGCTCTCAATTTTTGTGGCTCCAAAGTTTTTCATCATGCTCTCGTAATTCCCCTGATTCTCTCAATTTTCATGCTCCCAAAATTTTGTTTTCTGCCAATACCCTTCACATGCCAATGTTGACTTCTAAACAACAATTGTTAATAATTTTTTTTTTTTTTATAATTATTTTTTATGTAAAATGATAACAAAAGATAATATATTATAATTATATTAATATATTAATATAATTAATATAATCATATTAATATGTTAATATATTAAATTAATATATGAACATAACTAATACAACCATATTAATATATTAATATACTCCCTTTTTTTTTTATAATTATTTTTTATATAAAATGATAACAAAAGATAATATATTATCATTATGTTAATATATTAATATAATCATATTAATATATTAAATTAATATATTAACATAACTAATACAACCATATTAATATATTAATATAATTAATATATTGATACAATGATATATATATATTAATACAAATCAAATGTTATCAAAACATATCCATGATTAATAAATTATAACTAAATATATACAAAACAAATCCCAAACATAAATAAATAGGATATTTTACAATAAATACAAAACAAAATTAAACTAAAAATAGAAAAAGAAACCCAAACAAAACTTAAATATTGGCACGTAAGGGATAAGGAAACTCCTCGACAACTACATTGTAGAACCTTTGAACGTCTTGTAGCATTCTCTCATCATCTCTTGTAACGAAGTTAATTGCCACACCCTTCCTTCCAAACCTGCCACTATGACCAATTCAATGGAGATAGTTTTCTGGCTGGGTAGGAAGGTCATAGTTGATGCACATCAATACTACGTGCCAGCAGATCAGTTGTAATCAGCACACGTGAGGATCCAGATCGAAATTCCCTCATAATGATATCCCTGGTGTTTTGATCCAAGTCCTCCTGAGTAGCAGAGACAGTGTGGTCACGAGCTGTCATGAGCTGTCATCTTGTCCGTTTATCATAGATCTGGTTTTTGAAACCCCTGGAAAGCATTTCATCGGCTTCATCCAGCACAAACATCTTGATGCAATCGGGGCGAAGAGAGTGCCTGCGTAACATGTCAAACACACGGCCTGGGGTTCCAACAACAACATGAACTCCACTGATCATCGCGAACACTGGTTCCACCTACGCACACATGAACTTTAACCTGCAAGTAATCCCCGAGAGCGCGCATGACCTTTTCGATTTGTTGTGCAAGCTCTCGAGTATTACATTCTAAACGTCAGTGATGCAGTTCCAAAGGACGATTTCCCTGCACCTTCAGGACTTGAAAATCAAAATAAGTCTGTGGATTTGCAAGAAGAGGTGTCGCCCAAGAGTGTCGAGGCTACAACAGAGAATAAAATGTCGTAGGAATAGACGAAAGTCTCTGTTAGAACGGTAGGAATCTGCAGTTTCAAGTGATTTTTGTTTTGGTACTAACAGATGCTTTTGTCCAGGAAAATGAGGGCACTGGGCCGTGCAGTTTCTGCATCTGCTACTGCAATTGGATGCCTCGCAATTCTTGACATCAGTTAATTGTTTTGGATCTGAGATAGGCATTCAACAAAATGTTTGGCCTCTGATGCTGATCATCTCTATTTTTTCGGGGTGATTTCTGTATAAACTGATGCAGATAATCGCTTAATTCATATATATCAGGAGGTATAAAACTACTCTAATCCAAGTCCCCCTGATTAAAAAAAAAATTAACAATTGCGATTGATGTATCGGGCCCAGTGGCAGAATGATGGCGGGTATCTCTCAGAGATGGATCAAAATCAACTGCGCAATATGCAAGAGCATCTAGTTTTATGGCCTTCAATGAAAGCGGATCAAAAACTGATGGATATAAGCCAGATGTCATAGAGACGAGCAATGATTTTCTTTCCCTCTGTAGAGAAAGACTCTCCAAGCCGAGTATCCAGTGAATAGCGAGCAGGCGGACAAAAAGAGGTTGAGATACCTCCTTAGATATTAATATTAAGCGTCTAAAAATATTTTTGTCTTCCCCATCAAAAGAATCCAGAAAACGAGTAAATATCATCAAAACAATGTGACAAAGAACAGGATCATAAGAATATATCAAACCAGATCATGAGAGGATATCCAAGAATTGGATCTTTAAGCCCCGCGAGTTCAATCAGAAATCCAATATCTTAAATCCAATATCTTAACTCCATTGCGAGTTCGGTCCAGGTAATGACTGCCTCAAACAACAAACAAACACAAAAAAAAATGGTTAATTTTTTTTTTTTTTATTAATGTTTTTTAT
Source organism: Pinus tabuliformis (assembly GCA_031772625.1). Classification (NCBI taxonomy): domain Eukaryota; kingdom Viridiplantae; phylum Streptophyta; class Pinopsida; order Pinales; family Pinaceae; genus Pinus; species Pinus tabuliformis. The sequence continues at coordinate 124,869,956 of CM062818.1, forward strand.
ATTTTTTAAATATCTAAAAAACAAAAAATGATTAGTGGTTTTTTCTTTTTTTTTTTAAAAACAAAAGAAAATGGTTAAATTTTTTAATATCTAAAAAAACAAAATGGTTAGTTTTTTTTGTTAATAATAATAATATATGTTATGATACATATAGTATTATTATTTTGTGGAATTTTTTTTTTTTTTTTTAATCTAAAATTAAAAACTAAATTTTTATTTTTTTAAAATCTAAAACTAAAAAACTAAATGTTTTTTTTTATTTTTTAAATCTAAAATTAAAAAACTAAATTTCATCTAAAAATTTAAAGATGTTTTTTTTTATTCACAAAATTCTTTATTGTCTTTTTGCAAATTAGTTCTCCAGCAAGAGTATGTTTATTTGAACAAAATCAATAGACTTTCTGATCTTCCTGATCGCACGAAGCGCAGGAAGAGAGCATACTAATCACTTGATTTGTTTTTATTCATGCAGGGGGGGTTTTTTTGAAAAGACGAAATTTAAAACTAGCTAAACACTAAACCATCAGAAAACTCAAATTTAAACTTCTTTGTGAAGATCCTGCTGTCACCAGGTCTCACAAGTTATTTTGTCTAAAGAAAACTACTAGTACTGAATTAAATTTCTAATGCCTAATCCCTTAGCACCATCCCCGGCAATGGCGCCAAAATGTTGGGCAATTTATTGGGCTTAAATTGCTGCATTAAATTGTCAACCAGGGAAACTCGTAAGCTTGTGATGATGCCAGCACAATATATGCAGGAGTAGGCAAGTAACTCTATGTCTAACTAAATGATTTATGATTCAATACAATATGCAAGGGAAGAGGCTCCTAACTAAGGAGGTCCTGGTTGTCCTTCCCTACAGTATCATAGAGAAATCATTGATTACATGAAACTAAAAACTTAAAATGAAGACAAGAGAATGAACTTAATTATTGTTTAGATTCAAGTAGAGAGAGAGACTAACTTAGTCTCTTGATTGTCCTCTCATGTACTAATCCAAACTAAACTAAGATTCATTCATAAGCATAAGAAATGAAATGACTTGAAACATAAAAGCACAAAAGAATGAATTTCAATTACCATATAAATCAATGGAGAGAGAGCCTAACTTAGACTCGTGGTCATCTCCTCATATGATAATTGAAACATAAAAGCAAAAGAATGAATTTCAATTATCATGCAAATCAAATGGAGAGAGAGTCTAACTTAGACCCTTGGTTGTTCTCTCATATGCTGATAAGATTCCAATTTAAAACTCATTCATCAATCATAAACAAATCAAATCCTCAAACATCTAAGCAATTAAATGAAATAAGATCTAATATGAAATAACATGTTTCTCTCATCCTTTTAGAGTTAGCTCAATTCTCTTAAGAACAAGACAAATTATTCCATATACTACATTAAGGAAACTTATATCTAAAAAACTACATAATGGAAATAAAACTACATAATGGAAATGTATGAAAAATGAAGCTTTATTCTATGCCATCATAAGTTGGATACAATGCTCCAAGAGTCCTCCCCTTTCGAATGGAAGAGGTACTCCTATTTATACAATGAGATGAGATAACAAACTCATAATGATGATCCACTAATCTCTCTTTAGTTCCATACATTTCTCAACCATCTAGACACATAACCCTATCCTCCATGATTTCCTTCATGAGGTACATGATTTTCTCCATGATCTTTTCCATGAGGCTTATCTTATCAAATTCGAATTTGATCATTCAAGGCCACATAAAGATGCCCTGGAAGCTTCCTTTGTGCCTACACATGTCAACAAACTCATTCTAATTGTTAGGTATAAGTATAAGCATATTATTTTCTAAAGTTTAGCCATAAATCCACTTAAAAATGTTAAGAATTAATAAACTTTGGAAAAACATTGTTATAACCCAATAATGAGGTAAATGTAATGATATGGAGGTGGAATGGAGGTGACATGAAGGTAAAATGTGAAGATATTGGTGAATAATGGAGTGAAAATAGGGACCATTGTGAGGCCCAACAACCTGCATCATCATTAGAGAGCATATCATCAGGGAGCATATCTCAACCTAGAACCATATCGAGGATAATATCTCAACTGGAAATCTCATGGGGGAGCTACTACTACCATCCCATATCGAGCAATAGGTGATATAGGGGAGCTACTACTCAACCCATCCTATTTCCTACTGATCTTCCCAGCAATGACCCTCAATAATCATGTGGTAGAAAATTTACATCATAATCCAACCTTGGACGAAAATCGTTGGTTAAGTGAGGAGGGACAATCACAACAATCCCTGCTTATGGATATCATGCGAACTAGGGTATACTTTGCAGAGACTAAGATATGGTGAGCTACTACTCCAACCCTATGGGTAACAGTTAGGGGTGATACCCTATTTTCCATATTTCCCTCAACCCAAGGAGCCCTCTATCTCAATTCCTCATCTTGGGAGATCAGACATGGGGGAAGAGGTGGCTCAGTTTCCTCGATCAACAATGCTCTCATCATGCTCATATCTAGTATCAACTTGATCATCATGTAGCTTAAGCTTGTCTTGTACAACAAAACTATCTCAATATATGTAGGTAACTTATTCCTGACTATATGTGTGATAATTGGCCAATTAGTTCCCACTTTTTGTAATCATAATGTATCCATGTAATATCCAGATCCTACTCAAAGGACTCTCCAAGGATCTTCTTCATCCTGCCACATAGCTAGTTATGCTAGGAACATTGTACTCAACCTTGGTTGTGTTATGGATCTCCCATCCAAGATATCATTGCAAATCTCATACTAAGGCAGCATCCAAATGTTCTTATCTCATCAACAACAATCCTAATCATCATTTTTACATCCAAGTAGTCACATATCACCAGAAGATCATCCCATGCAAGTAGTTTTATGGATCCTAGGAAACAACTCAGTGTGCATGAAGTGACTCAATCATGAATTGATTCAGTTTCTATGCACATCATGCATATATATGGATGGATGTTGAAAACGTGACATCAATTCTTTAATGAACTATTGTTTTTCAAGTCAAGTTCAATAATATCTCTTCACAACTTCTTGAAATTCAACTGGAATGTCCAAGGATTTGCATTTCCACTTTAAAAAACTTCTTTAATGGCTTTGCAATATAGATTTTATTTTCCCAACTTCAGAAGCTGATTCATCATCCCATGATTCATCATGTGAAGCTTAAGAATCCATCTCCCTCTTACTTTGGTCATCACAGGCTCATTTCGTGTCAAGAGTAGACCATCAATATAAATCCAAAATCAAAATCAAATTCATACCTTGAAACACTTCTGAAGTAGAGGTTTGTATCAACACATCTTCTTCAATAACTGTCAATGCAGACATATCTGGATTGGGGAGATTTCTTCATACAATTCTATCTGCAAATATAATAATTTACAAGAACAATATGATTAGCCTTACACTAATCAATATATTAATATCAAAACTAATGTCAAACTCATCAATATCATTTATATCAAATTCTCTATACCAGGTGACAAGTAGAGCTCTCATCAAGTCATGACTTCTTCTATTATCATGTCAACAAGTTATCATAAGAAATATCAATGTAAATTTCATCAAGGTGTCCTCATGATCATAATATAATTCACTAGATGAAAATGCATAGACCAAGAACAAGTTGTGCAGGTTTCATCCATTCATTGAGAGATACCTTCACACAAATTATAGTTGTCGATACTTCAACCGATGTGATAAAACCAATAAGGCCAATAAAAAACCATTATCAAACACCAATATTAGCCACTGGTCACTATGCCCATATAGCATTATTATCAAAGCAAATCATCAGCCATCAAGTCAAACCATTATTCATTAGGTCAAATCCCAAATTTTCTATCATAGAGAGACCTATAGTTCAGAGCATATTTCAACATCAAGCATCATGTAAAAACTCTAAACATTGCGTATATTAAGCATCATAATCATGTCAAACTATTGCAACACAAACGTCAATGATTAAATCATAATGAAATATTTATAGGCATAACCCAGTCACCTGCAAACATAAGTTCAATCTACATATTCATATTATAGTAAACATTCAAACTTCCCTACTCGCAGATATATATGTGGTCTACTCCACATCTGTAGGACTGACATCCTTCAAGCTCGCAAATGTTTATGTTGTATACTCCACATCTATAGGAATGACATACTTTAGGCAAACATTTGATTTCATGCATAAATCTTCATTTTTATGTCCAAGCGGCATAGTCGCACCCATAGGCCTTCCTCTGTGTGGTTCGTAGACTACAGTCGCACATGTAACCCTTCTTTTGTGTGACTGAGGTTTAGAGAACAGAAAAACTCTCTCTCGTTAGATCAAAACTTTGATGCAAATCAACAATGTCATATATTTGTATATTTATGCCCATAAATCATACTTCAACAGTAATAATGCAAATGACAATAAGGTAAGGGATCTTATGGAGAGATTCTCCCTCTAAATGGGAATCCACTTCAGTCATTTTCATTCATGCCATCAACCTGTCTATAATACTATCATGCATCAACAGATCTATTAGATCATAAATTCAAACCATATCACATGTTCATCATGGTTATATTAAGTTATCATCAGCTACTTCACCATGACATCAATATTTCATCAAGGGTTAGTGTCAAATATGTAATAGGAGCATACTTCAAGAATCATGATCACATCATAACTTCTTTGTCACATAACTCAATCAATTAAGTTAGGGCATTCAATTTTACCATATGTCATAATCACTAAGCACACCAAAGCATAACCATGGTCAACAAAAGATATTGAATATCTCTCTCATGGTTAGACTTCCATTATTATGGCTACCATGATTTTCACAAACAATATCAATAGTATCAAATTACCATTTACTTGAATCAAGGTGTTAGCCTTCTTCATGGGATCAATGTATCCAAAATAATAGATGTTATCCAATCATCAAGTATACCACTATATGAAAGAAGTAGCTTCATAGAACCAAGAAATTCATCATGTCTAATAAGTGAGATACTTTTTTAATATCAAGTGCACCATTTCATCATAAGAACCAAGAATCCAAATCACTTTCATATGTATGCATGAGCCACTTGATAAGGATACATTATCATCATACCTTAGGGCTTATATTTCCATCCAACATTACAATTGAAGCATAACATTGAATAAATATACCATGCATACCTTGTAGTGTTCAAATACATGTGTATCTTTTCATTTGACATAGGCAACTTGTAGCACTTTTTCATCTTTTCATCAAGATACTCTTCACCTTTTCTAGCTCTATCTTTTCTTTCCTACATATCAAATGATCGTCAAGGAGGATCCTCTTATGAAATCACATCAAGGAGGTTAGAAACATCCAAATACTCAAATATATATGCAAGAAGTATAATTGATGATAAAAAAAATAATCAAATCCATAAGTCTAAACAAAAGTAAGGATATAAATAAGCATCATAAATTGGAACTTATATTCAATGAGGGGTGATCCTCTCCCTCTTGAACCAATCTTCAAGAGCCATCACATTCTATTCATAAACTTTATCAATAACCAAGCCTACTAGAGACTATCCCATCTAGGGCTTCATCAAATCTGATAGAAGTAGTTGAACATTTCCACATTGACCATGATAGATTTCATATCTCAAATCTTTTCCGTAAACCAAGGTTTCTCTCAAACCCTAAGCTCATAATATCCATCAAAACCTAATACACAAATTGCCTAAGGTTTTATTCAAACCCTAGAATTATTTAGGTCTCTACCATCCTCTTCTTGCTTTCATCAAAAGTTCTCCATGGGGGTGATCTCCATGAATTTTCTTCAACCCAGCTCTGATTCCATGTTAATTTTTTCTTAGGGCTATATTGCTATTTTCTTTGATAATTAAATTTATTCATTAACACATTAAGTTCACCCCATAACATCATAACATTATTCTGATTTACATTATTATACAACAACATATGCAACTATGTAGAAAGAACAATATCATCATCATCATTAATGCAGTGGAACATAAAGGAACAATATAATAAAATAATTCACACATAGAAACACCAAGATTGATCGGAGATCAGGGAGAAACCCAATATCGGGAAAAACCCTTGAAAATTATTCTCATATTGTCATAAAATGATTCAACAAAAGAGAGTACAATGATCCATATCTTCATCAATCCAACTATTCAACAAAAAAATTGCAACTTACATGGAATGGACCCAACAAGCTTATACTCAAATTCTAATTCTCAAGCCTGTAATGAACTGTCATTATCTGAAGTCAATTGGTGAACATTGTGGTAACTAAGTGAAATATTTGGAAGAATGAGATTTCACATTTTAGGTCCCAATCGCACGAAGGAGGTGTCATGTGAGCGACTATAGATTTCCTATTCGCTCCGTTAAGCATCACATGCGAGAAAATGGGGTCACATTTAGAATGTGGAAACCCTAACTCCAAGTCGCATGGATGGAGAGTTGTCCATATGACAGGAAGGCTCCAGTCACATGGATGAGCCGATATGCGAGTGAATTTGGTCGAATCCTTCTTGTGTTGTTCCTACGACTATGGCCCAAAACCCTAGATTTGGAATGCGAGCTCCGCACCTTGCAATTTCACCTCAGAGTGAATCTATTCCTCCGTGGGCGAACCTCAGACCTATATGAGACAAACACCAAGATAGAAGAGTGTATCATCATTATGTCTAAATGAGGTAGAGGGAACTTGTATTTATAGCCTTTCAAGGTGGTCCACTTTGCTTTAGGGTTGACCTTACCAAATGTGCACATGTGGGATTTTTTTCATAAGTACACTTTCCTTTATCCAATTTGAGTGATGTTTAGGTCGATTATGGTCTTCTATAGAAAAGGAATTCAATGAAATCATTATATCTATTAGGTGAGCTATCCAAATTGGAATTTTACTGTATTTTCATATTTTAACAAAAATGGGTGGATAAAAGAGACTATGGATATATCCTAATAGATTTTAATAGAATCAATAAAAAAACATAATGAATATGTCTCAGAATTCATATGGGGATTTAATAAGTTGTATAATATCCTTCCTGCTGAAATTAAATCCACCACTAGTTGCTGCTAGAGTGGTTTTTGCTATACCTTTTGAACTAGAGTTTGGATTTACCCTTAGAGAAAGAAAGTCTTCTACTCTAGACCAAATTCAAATTGATGCCCTAGAGCCGAGGAAAATTTCACCTCTACTAGAAAGTGGAAAGGGAATTTTGAATATGGTGACAAAAGGAGGGGAAAGTAGGAAGCCAATTCTTCGAGCCATGGAAAGGAAACTCAAGAGAAAAATCTAGATGAGATGAGCAAGTTAGTAAGGAGTTGTCCCGACAAACTCGTAAAACTGGAGATAGAGAAAAAGAACCCTCCTTAACAGAGCCAACTAGTTCCCAACAAAAAATTTAACCCCCATTATAGGAGGCCACTCTTTTAGTTTTTACAGAGGGAGAAAAAGGATCAGCAAGATCATATTCAACTTCCTTTATATTTATAATTTCATTCTAAAGAGAATTTGAAAGAAACTATAGAGGTTCAAGAAAACCAATTATCTTCTCTTTTTGAGGAAGAAAATGAAATAGAATAACATGAAGAGGAAGGAAATGACCCGGACACTTGATTAGATGATGGGGATACAGTGTTGGCTTGTTGGGGCCTAACCCAGGTTCGAAGTTAAGTAGCCAAACAAATCCCTATACTACTGACGCATTCGGTAATAGTCCGCGGAGCGTAGATTGAAGTCTCACCTGAAGTAGTATGGGAGGGTGCTAGAACCAGGTTTCCGCACACTTGAGATGTCTGAGAGGTTTGACTGGTCCACTATCTATTCCTGCGCGCAGTTCACTTCATGCACTTCCCTGTTCCTCACGACCTGATACACTGCCTTTGCGCAACCCTAACCAAGGGTTTTGGAGCTCCTGCACTGCTAGAGTTGTGCTCTGCGCTATTACCCGAGATCTTACTTATCTTCCTATACCAGTTAATTAATTTTCCGCATTTGGATGTCTTACATTATAATTAGTTATATAAAACATTCATATAAGTTTTCACAGTAAATAAACAATATACTTGCAAATTATATCCAATCATGCATTAAATTAGGAAAAGGTACACATAAATATAGTAAAACTTCTCTTTATTGATTCTCCCAACGGTCATAGACTCGAGTGCTGCAGGGGTCCGCGCACTCAACTATGGACTACTAGGCCTCTGCGCACTCAGCTGTAGAGCCTTCCCCTACTCTACGACCCAAAGACACACTTTACACTGTTACTCAATCACTCAAACTTCTCTTTCTCTTCTATTCTATCTGCCCTATCTTCTCCACTTAGAGCCTCGCTCTATTTTTCAATCCCATGGTCTGTAGACCATGGGTAGGTCTATTAAGCTGACATTACATTACAAAACGAGGGCGAACAACCCTATGACTCTCTCATAAGTTTGCGCTTTGCACCCACAATTCACAGCGCTTTTACAAGAAGATTTGGTAAAAACTTGCCTTGGGGGGATTCCATGCCCACTAGACCCCCAACACAAACATCCTAACTTGCCCTCGAGTCACTCTATCGGCACGAAGATCTTTGCGCAAAGTCCTTCCAACTCTGTGTTGGAAATAACACTGACAATGGGGGGTGAATTAGTATTAGCAAATCACTAACTTTTTCATTTCCATAATCAGATTCACATACGCTACTTCAGTTAAGGGAACCCGCATGTACACGTAACTGTGTTTAATGCAACTAGCATATATTCAGTAAACTTATGATTTTGTTAATCCATTATATGTTGGTCTTTAATCAGTGCATCAGAACTTTATTAACTATATAAATAGTAAACAGGTGTAGTAAAATAGAATATATCATCACACATAAGAAACACACATGAACACCATGATATAAGGTGGAAGCCCAATGTGGGACAAAAACCACCTACTGTTGTCTTCCTTTAATATAAGAAAAACTTGTTTACAATCTTGTACTGGCACCGAATCATACTAGTATGAAGGCACCCACCTACAGAAGGATACAACCTTCTCTTGTTCTCTAGCTACTACTGGAAGGGAGCTACAACCCCCTAGCTCTTATACTAACCAATATGTTTACTAGTACGTAGGCGCCGACCTACTGAAGGCTCCAACCTTCACACTTTTTCCAGCTACTACTGGAAGGGAGCTCCAACCCCCTAGCTCTTGTACTAGCCGATATGTTTACCATTACGTAGGCGTCAGCCTACAGAAGTCTACGACCTTCTATCTTCCTCCAGGGACCACGTTTCATAAATTTTCAAAATGGATCCTCCTGGATCACAACACCATAATCTGAAGGCCACATTTCATCCAATTTTCATACTGGACCCATCAACAACATTGAAGCTCAAAATCAATCACCACTGCAACACAACTATTGCATTAACCATCCATCAAACATTCAACCATCAATCATCTAATCACTGAATCACTGAAGCCCTTTCATCAAAACACAGTCACCAGAGCACAGAGCAGAAACCAAAACTCTACAACAATCACTAGAACCAACTGCATATTTAGATATCACATTTCATTATGTATGTGCTACTCTGATGAACCAAACCCATGTGTATATGTGCTTTTACCAAAGTGAACCCGTGTACAGATTTGAAAATATTAACTCATAACTTTGTAGCTATTCTAGACATCAATCAGACCCAGATGATAACATTTATATAATAAACATGCATCAGCAATTTAGATCTATTATATCCATGATCAAATCACATAATGATAAAAAATTCCAAGCCTTAAGATCCCGATCCATCATCCATCATCACCCACATCAGTGCATCCTTGGTTCAGATCAAGAAAAGCATCACAAACCCATAACCTGCATACTGGATCTAACACTTCATCAGATTGTCAATACTTGCACACTTGCCCTTTGGCCTAATGATCTTCTTCTCCTTATATAGGTTTAGGCCTCTCTCAATACCATGGTCCAAAACCATGTAGGGCCGATACCTTGGACCCAATACCTGGGGTCAATACCTCGGACCAAATACCATGGATCAATATCAAAATACCATGGGCAAAATATCACAAACCAAAACTTAGTTTTCCAACATGTACGCGCCTTTCCTTCTATGAAAGTGCGTGTGTACATTATATGCGCCTTTGTATATAGTGAACCTGTGTGTATACGCGGCTTGGTCAATGGTGAACCTGCGTATGCCTTTCTTTCTTCATTATTGTTGTTTACCTGCTATACTATGATCTTTCATCTGAGAGAGTCGCCATCAAGGACAACACTTGTGTCATACCTGTATCATAATGCCAACAATATCCCCCTTTGGACTTGATGGTAAGTCACTCTCCCCCTTTTACATCAAGGGCAAAGGGTGGACCAATATATTCTCTCCCTTGATATACATTTTGTTGTCCATACTCCCCCTGATTACATGTTGAAATATTTGATCGAGCTCTCCCTTTGTACATGCGAAGATGTACCAATCCGTCCATGCTCCCCCTAAGCACATGTAGAGTCTACAAAAATATTTTTCAAAAGAATAACATGACTCTACAACTCAACTACGTGAGTATGACCTCCCTATGACTCATACATACATCAATCTTCCAACCAAGTGGGGATACACCATTTTGACTCATCCACCCAACCAAGTCGGGATACACCAAATGTTTATACATGACTGAAATAGACATTATTACATGATCCTTCCCATGCAAATTGGGGTTACAAATTAGGTCTTTTCATGACCTTTACATCAAATGAGATACATGAATTTTATAACAATGACCAACAATCTAAACAGGACCATGATAGTCATCAGAAACTATCATACACCATATATGATCTGCACCATAAGCATTTGTCACCAGCATCCAGACCTATGACCTACAATACTATTCTCTTAGCCAATCATTTATCCACATAAGCATCATCACCAAAGATTTCTAACCATAATGCCAATAATGCATTTATTCAAAGCATATGCTCTCCCTGAACCTGTTCCATCTATTCATTGTCAGATCTGATCATGCGTATATCAGCAAGAAGTATCAAGGTATCATCATCATCAAGTTAGGATCAAAAGAAATTCTAAACAACATTTTATGAGTACCAACACATTTCCACACATCATCAGTAGATTGTAACCATTATAAAATAGAGAAAATAATTGACTGAATCATATCAGACCCTTTTTCTTGAGTCTATCCCACTACTTTTCCTCAAACTGACATATACACGACTGTGCAGCTTCAAACTCGCGTATATATGTAACTTGTCTTCATGAAACTTGCGTATGACATTTGGAACACTGAAGCTTCACACTTTAAACTTCCTCTGAGTTTGTTATGTCTATATACTCTGCTATGCCACATCTTTCTGACTGTACTTCCTTCTTCTTCCATATCTTTGACTGTGATGATGTTTTCTCCTTTTGGTATGGTGCCCATACTTTGTTCCTGCATTGCTTTGCTATATGTCCAAACTTGTTACATGCATAACATATTACATGTTTCATATTCCTTCTGTAGCAGTCAATGGCTTTGTGACCAAACATATTGCAAAAAAAACAATATCGCTTGAAGTACCTGGAACATGATGATGTTTCTGTGTGACGGTCTTGCACCATTCTCCTTATGCATCTCATCTTGCTGCAACATGTCCAATATTATGACATACATAACACTCAACATTTTTCATCTGAAAAAATAGCAACTATCATTTCCATAGTTTGGAGTAAAAGATTTTCTTTGACGGATTTCTTTCCTTAGTTGTTGATGTGGTTGACCTCTTATCTCCTTGTTGAGCATTTCAGCTTTTGCATTAGAGTTCCTTGCCTCACCCTGAGAGCTAGATTCACCTTCAATAGATTCATGAAAACGAAGACTAGTTTTGATAGCAGGGAATATTTGACTATTAAGAATATCATCCAAAATCTTAGAACTGTCTTGAAATCGTAACAGTTTATCCTTTTCTTCTAATTTACCTTTTAAGATATTTATGTCAACCTGATGTTGCTCTTCCTTTTGTAGATGTTGTTTCTTCAAGATTTCTGTAGCTTTTCTTCCTTCTTCCACTTGTTGCCTTAATTTGAGAGTCTCATTTTCCTTTTCTTTATCTGCTTCATTTTCCTTATTTTTTAATGATATCACTTCATCCTGCAGCATTTGACATACTTTGAAGGCACACTCCAACTGAGCTTTTAATATGGAAACTTCTTCTTGTAGGGCACTCTCTCTTTGTTAAATATATCTTGTTGATCTGATGCTACATCTTCCATCTGAGGCAAGCTGTCATTGTTCCTTTGAGTTGTCTTCTTCTTCTGGCGTGCTTTCTTTCCATTGTTCTACGGATCTCCTTCAAGTGATCAAGCTTCTACCAAAGGACCTACTCTGATTCCAATTGTTGGAAATAACACTGAGAGAGGGGGGGATGAATTAGTATTATAAAATCACTAACTTTTTCATTTCCATAATCAGATTCATATACGCTACTTCAGTTAAGGGAACCCGCGTGTACACCCAACTGTGTTTAATGCAACTAGCTTATATTTAGTAAACTTATGATTCAGTTAATCTATTATATGTTGATCTTTAATTAGTGCATCAGAACTTCATTAACCATATAAATAGTAAACAAGTGCAATAAAATAGAACATATCATCACACATAAGCAACACACATGAACACCATGATATATGGTAGAAGCCCAAGGTAGGACAAAAACCACCTGTTGCTGTCTTCCTTTAATATAAGAAAAACTTGTTTACAATCTTGTACTGGCACAGACTCATACTAGTACGCAGGCACCCCCCTGCAGAAGGCTACAACCTTCTCTTGTTCTCCAGATACTACTAGAAGGGAGCTACAACCCCCTGGCTCTTGTACTAGCCGATATGTTTACTATTACGTAGGCGCCGGCCTAGTGAAGGCTCCAACCTTCACTCGTTTTCGAGCTATAACTAAAAGGGAGCTCCAACCCCCTCGATCTTGTACTGGCTGATATGTTTACTAGTATGTAGGCGTTGGCCTATATAAGGCTACGACCTTCTCTCTTCCTCCAGGGACCACGTTTCATAAATTTTCAGACTGGATCCTCCTAGATCACAACACCATAATTTGAAGGCCACCTTTCATCCAATTTTCATACTGGACCCATCAACAACATTGAAGCTCAAAATCAATCACCACTGCAACACAACTATTGCATCAATCAACCATCAGACATTCAATCATTAATCACCCAATCATTGAATCACTGAAGCCCTGTCATCAAAACACAGTCACTAGAGCATAGAGAAGAAACTAGAACTCTATAACAATCACTAGAACCAACTGCATATTCAGATATCACATTTCATTATGTATATGCTAATCTGATGAACAAAACCCATGTGTATATGCATTTTACCAAAGCGAACCTGCATACAGATCTGCAAATATTAACTCATAACTTTGCAGCTATTCCAGACATCAATCAGACCCAGATCATAACATTTATATAATAAACATGCATCGATAATTCAGATCTATTCTATCCATGATCAAATCCCATAATGATAAAACATTCCAAGCCTTAAGACTCGATCCATCATCCATCATCATCCACATCGGTTCATCCTTGGTTCAGATTAAGCAAAGCATCACAAACCCATTACCTGCATACTGGATCTCACACTTCATCAGATATTCAATACTTGCACACTTACCCTTTGGCCTAATGATAATCTTCTCATTATATAGGTTTAGGCCTCTCTCAATACCATGGTCCAAAACCACGTAGGACCGATACCTTAGACCCAATACCTGGGGTCAATACCTCAGACCAAATACCATGGATCAATACCAAAATACCATGGACCAAATACCATGGACCAAAACTTAGTTTTCGAACATGTATGTGCCTTTCCTTCTGTGAAAGTGCGTGTGTACGTTATATGTGCCTTTGTATTTAGTGAACCTTCGTGTATACGTGGCTTAGTCAATGGTGAACCTACATATACCTTTCTTTCTCCATTCTTGTTGTTTACCTACTATACTGTGATCTTTCATCTGAGAGAGTTTCCATCAAGGATAACACTTGTATCACACCTGTATCATAATGCCAACACTCTACTCGAACTGCTGCAAGGTCGGCAGCGCACTGAGCTGCTACCGACTGGATCTACTACATGCATTGTTCCGAGACTACTATGTCGGAAGTGCTTCTTTGCATCTATGCATGTATCCCCTGCATGTGTGCAAGATTACCTTCAATTTCTACTGTGACGGTGAAGGCCTCGTCGATCCAAGGGTGAATGTGTGCCTTCAAGATTGCTTCCTTGTGTCGTGCCATGTCCACCTATTCTTTCAACGCTTTCACCTATTGCATCTACGTGAGCCTCTGAATGAGGGCCACCATCTGCACAGTTCCTTTGTCGTTGTCATATTACTATTGGACTTCTTGCACCCCTATCTCTAAGCACTGGATGTTCAGGTCCTCTTGCAGATTTGTGAGGACCTCAAATGATTCTTCCAACATGTTGTTGCAGTCTCGCACTGCATTGTCAATCTCCTCCCGTCCCGCTGTAATAGCGCTAGCGCACTGTTCTCTGACTTCCAGAGGGGTGGATGGCTATGCTTTTAACCGCAGCTCACCGATCTAAAGGTTCAGCTCCAGCTGAACCTTTGTCATTTCCTCCTATGCCTCATGCACCCCTGCTCCTAATCTGTGGATGTGCACCTCTACTGGAGTGTCTGGTAGGATGGCCAGCTCTGGGACACTTTCACAAACTTCATTTATTAGCTGTACCAGTTGTTGATTCTGTAACACCACTTTGTCACGCTGCAAGCTCAACTGTTCCATATTAATTTTCTACTCACTGAGGACTTGCAATGCACAGCTCTCCCTAGCTCGCAGCTCCACAGTTATCCCATCCTGCGGAATGTATAATGTCTCCTGCGAGAGTGCAACCATATTGATATCGAGACCCTTCAACACACTAACCATAGGCATGTTGGCCTCATTTGTTGTCACTAGTGCCCATTCTAGCAGCACTATGGTATTCATCACTCAAGCGCACAACATCTATTCTGCTACCATTTTTCCGATTGCAAGGCTGGTCAAAAGGGTACTAGCATGAGGAGGGCACACCTATAACTCCTGCAGCTGCGCTGTGAGGCCCCCCAACACAATATGGTTCTCCTGCATGAAATTTTGGAGGGCCTCAAAGGTGACATCAAGCACTGTCTCACTAATGTCATGCAGATCACCCTCGGTTAGGGTGATCAAGTCAATAGACAACTTCGATGCCTTGACCTTCTTGAGCAGTCCTGTCTACTTGGTTAGGTGTTGGTGCTTCAACTATGTTGATATGGTTTATGCGTGCGTGCCTCACTCTTCTTCCTCTATTTCTTGCCCATGCAAAGGTGACATTTGGCCTTTGCGTGCCTTCACTACTACCTCCTACACTATTGTTGTTGCTGTGGCCTTTTCTTGTTCAGTTGCTGCCTGTGCAGCGTCTCGCACTGCCCGTGCTTCTGTTGTCACTGCCTCCTTCCTTCTCTTTTCTGCCAACTGTGCAATGCACAATTTGGCCTCTTCTTTCTTTCTTTGTGCCGCCGAATTCTCTATCTCCACGATGTCTGGAGCACACCACTCCGGCGGCCATGTCTCCAGTACATTAAACATGACATCGTCCGTGGCTACAAAGGGTATCATTCTCCATTATTTGGCTGGGTCCTTGCGTGCTCTGATGTATATGCTATGGATGTCTAGTTTAAATTCTGCAAAACTCTACTTGCTGTTGTAGACAGTGGGCACCAACTGTGGCTTGCAGTCGATCCCCATTCTGAGATTCATCTCCATGAACACCCAGAATATTTTATTGTTGCAGATCCTATTGGCATCCTTTGTGGTCTAGAGTGAAGTGTACTTCATGGCCTCCAACAGATCCCTTTCAATTGTGGGGAATTAACTATCTTCTGGCAATTCCCCTGCCACGAGCACTATGGATAGTAGAAGCCATGCATAGTGGGATGTTTTTCCTTGTTCCTGAGCTTCGCGGCAATTCTCCAAAAACTCCTTGTAAAGGAACTCAGACCAGTTAAACTGGACCCCCCCGTGAACTGTTCAACAAGTGCTACCACCGGTGCAGGTACCTCGTCCACGCGGCACTTGCATATAACCTTACCAACCAGTATTTGGGTCACCACTCTCACTACTTTATTGTTGATGCTGGATATGGTGTAGCCCCTTTTCTTCTTTTCTAACTTGTATTTCTTCTTGATGGCCTCTGTGATGGCCAAATCACTACTCTTCCCTTCCGAGATGTCTACAGGGTCCTCTCCTTTGCACGACAACTAGGTAATGCAGTGAATCAAGTCTTCTGTAATGGGGATGGGCTCCTCCAGCCACAAATACCCATCATGCACTAGGCAGAGTAGTTGCTTGATGACGAAAATGGTTATTGGGGCACAATGGAAATGTGGCACCTAGAGCAGGTTAAGTAGCCCGACCTTTTCCACTCTGCGCAACCACTTTTGCAACTCTAATTCTGTAATCCCCACTGCGGTGTTCTTCTTGGGCTTCATGAGGTGTGAGGTCTCTAGGTGAGGGAACTTCTCATGGTTCGTGAGGTCCCAATCTTCAAATTTTAAGCTCCGCACCCGTCTCAGGTGCGTGCCCTCAAAAATAATGTTGTCTGGGAGGAGCGGGGTCTGGAGCGAGCTCTTGGTCTTGTCAAAGTCCTTGGGAACTTTAGCCTTCCCTTTCTGCGGGGGGACATAGGTGGGCAGCTTTATCGCGGGGTGCGTAGGCTTAGTTTCCTCCTCCATGCCTTCATCCTCGTCCTCTTCGATAATAAGGTACTCTAGGTCTTCTTCTTCTTCATCGGTCTCTATGGCAACAACTTCCCCTTGTCCTCCATTGACAGCTTAGTGCATAGCGAGTTCCGTGGGGACACACGTATGAGAACCATCGCTTGTTTGTCCTTCTTTGGTCTTGGCATGCATGGTGGTTTTAGGATTTCTGCCACAATCCCGGAAGCTTCCGGAGCATCCCCCACAGTCATGGCTTGCACGGCTTCTTCGGCGATCATTTTGGTTATTTCCATAAATTCCTCAAATGCTTCCATCATGTCTCTCCAAAAATCTATCACTCGCGAACTCAGGGGCTCAATCAATGCTTGGCATAAAAAAAACAGGGCTTTGCTCAATAGCTCAATTCGCAAATGACCAAGTGTTGCTTGATGGGCAACCCCTTGTAATTTATAGTGTTTTTTTAATTTGAATTCGACCGTTCCCCCCAAATCTGGTTCATTATTGCTCCCTTGGCGGCAAATTTTCCCAAATCTTGCCCATAAATCACGTCTTAAATGCCTGTCGCCCACTCCATTTGGTCCCAAGTTGAGAATCCCATCATGAATAGTGACTTCAATGGTCACTTTCTGGCCAAACCGCATGGCAGGGAAACCCCCCGTGCACGGTCACGGACCTTGTGACTCTTTGCTTTTGTGTGCAGCTCCAACATCGCGTAGCTCTTGGGCATAGTAGTTTATTGTCCCGCGCTTCCTTTCAACTACCTGGAGCACTAAGACTGTACTTCCCTCGACTAGTCAGGTGCTCGCACCACCTGTGTAAATTTTCATCGTGTCACCCATCACGTTTCTTGGAAAATACACACCTTTTATTCTTATGGGTGGCATCGCGCACTTTATCATCTGTAATGCACTACCCTAGTTGATTTGCTTAGTAATATGTCGTCCAAGCCAAGACACTAGAGTGATCAATTCGCGATGATAGGCCTCAAATTTATCATCGTGATCATACGCATCCTACCCTATCACCGCGGTTTTTTTATTGAGAAAATATTCTTTATCTCATCTTACAGCTTCTTGACTTCCGTGTCTACGAGAGTGCTTTTCTTCCTTAATCGTACCCTTTCTTCTTCAAGTTCTTGGAGCCTAGAATTTCCCTATTGGATTTCTTCTTCCAAGGTTCCGTAAACTGTCATATCTACCGATGCTATCATGCACTGTCTAAGCTTTTCATGTACTATAGGGCTTACAGTGTTTGCCTTATACTCCAGCCCCGGTGGTGCCTGCACGGTCAGGTTCTTGTACGCTGTCCTATAATCCCATAGAACCATTGATACTCGTAGGTCCTAGTCAATCCACTTTGCATTGTGGACCTTGTTTAGCACTTCGCATACTTTGTTAAAGGTGTCTGCGTGGATATCCTTCTATGCATTTGGTCTTTCCATACTTCGTGGTCCCAGTCAGAGGGGTCATTTGCGCCATTTCCTTGCGTGCACCTGCTTACTGATCGTGTCTCCTACCATGAGGAGTGTGTGCACTCCTGTAGGTTTCGCACCGTATGCTTGTATCCACCTAGATAGGTGGGTGCATGGGCCATTTCGTCTATCAATCTTGTCTGTTAATCACATCGGAGGCTTCCCAAACCGTGTGCGCATCATTCTTCTATAGTCACGTGAGTCCTCAAAAATTCATTGGTGTGTACCCCATCATCTTGCGGGTGTAACGTGCAGTACCCATTTCAGAGCATCGAAGTGTTATTTTTTTGGCACTTCTCTTTCAAATTTGTTCAAGAAGTCATCCACCTCACTTAACCCGTCATACATAGGCAGATCTCTTACATCTGTTGCTACGCAGCGCAGTGACCTCGTCATCATGTTATAGTTCAGTGTGGTTACCTCGTGTAACCGGTTCTGCCATTGTTCTATCTCCTTGTCAGAATTTTTTGTGCAGGAACTTTCGCGCTCCCTTGAGATTCAGCCATCTGCGGTTGGATTTACCAAGTCTTTCTCCCACGTGGTTATTTTGTAGATGCAGTCCAGATCATCATCGCTGTCATAGTCACGCATTGGCTCCGTGTAGCGTGATCCTTTTGCAGGGTCTAAAGGTACCACTACATGCAGTGACTTTTTCTCAAAGATCATCTTGCATTTCTTCAGATTTATCACTCTATTCATGTCAGTGGCCCAATCTGTTCTCAATAGCATGGGGTAGGGATCACTATCATCAACAATCTCTATGACTTCAAAATCTGCTAGTGAGCTTGCTCCTTCAATATCTACTTTGATTCCCTACAATCTCCCCACAGGTAGGATCTTTTGCTAGTTTTCCACTCACAGTTGGATAGGAGACCATTGTAGCGTAGGTCTGCCCATGCACTCCCATGTTTACTTTGGCAGGAAGTTCACGTCCAATCCTAGATCCAGAATCACTTGGTCCATCTCATATTCCCAATTTGTTCGGTCAATCTCATCTCCCTTCATGTTCATGTCATGTGATTCCCACGCAGTTCTCTTGGTGTAGTCCCAACGCATCTAGTTATGAGTTCTTGCAGCCCCTTTATAGCGGTGTTGCTGCGCAGCAGCTTCATGCATGTCTCCAAGAATGTAGTGACCATCGATAGGTCCATTTATGGCTCCAGTCTGTCTTTACTCCCTAAAGTGGAGGCATCAGTGAAGCTTCTCTTTGCTTCCATGAAGGTCTCCTTAGCGCACTCCAAATCAAATTTGGGTTCCTTCGTTGGAGCCTTGCAAACCAAAGTAAATTCTTCAGGTTGCTTGCCTTTTTCATCCCCTATTGTAATTCCACTTCAGAGCATGATATTTACATTAGGGTCTTCCTCGCATGGCTCAGACCTCATCATTTGTAGGCTCTGAGTCGGGGGAGGGTGGAGTGCTCCTTAATCACGCAATGTCGCTATCAGTGTGGGACAATCCTCTGTCTCATGATCAAACAACATACAATATAAGCATGATGGTCACGTTGAATTCGTACAATCGTGGGCATAATTCCCCGGCCCTCTACAATTGTAACATATCATCTATCCATGACCTCTTCCTAGTCCCCCATCACCTCAGCCTCATTCGTGCCCCTGAAATCAGTGTGCACCATTCTTGCATTTTAATCTAGGGGTTGTGTTTCAACCTGAACTCTATAGGTAGGAGCTTGATCCATCATCAGCTCATAACTTCTATAGGTGCACTCATCGTGTCCCACTAACCTACATAACTTACAAAACAACTGCTATGAATTCTACGTATACTTTTGTAATAGATGGTAGTTATCTGTAACATGATTTCCTCCTATCTGAAAAATCACGCACCATAGTGTAGGCACCGCTTTTGGTCCTGCTTGTGCCTCCGGTCTTAGTGGCATTGGCCCTCCTCCCGCAAGGTAATTCGTAAACACCAGGCAGTGGGACTCCTTGTCATGCCCCTGACCCTTACATTTTACGCACTATACCTCATCACGCATCTCTGGCCGGGTTGTCCTGTGTTGTTTCAAACTCTGCATCTCTAGGCACAAGTTTCAACTGCACCTGAATCTACTGAAATCCTAGGTTGGGATCTTGTATCAGGGTCTTGTGCAATCTCATTGTGACCTCTAAGGCCTTAGCCCGAGTTCTTAGCCTCTATTGCGATAGCACATTCTGTAGATGTGGCGTTAACGATGCCATGAACCATTCGCAGTGTTGCCCATCTATTAACATCATGTTCGCTTTGCGAATTATGCACTTCAGTCATTGATAAATTCCCATGGGGTATCACTTGGTAGCATTGTGATTTCCTTGAACCTAATGATCGATTGTGCCCCCGACTTTGGCCTGCTAAATTATTTGTTTAGCGCAACTTGGATATCAGCAATCCTTGCATTCAGATTTTCATTTGTATGCTTAATGTACCAGGTTAGCGTGTGATCCTGCAGAGCGCTGTCCAACATTGCCTTCTTTATATTGTCATCTGTGACTCCCTGTGCTTCCCATACAGCTTTTCTCATGAACCAGAACTGATCCGGATCTTCATTCCCTATTCCCTTGAACACTGGTAGCTTTATCGTGCTAGCCATACTACTTTGCAGTGGTGGCGAATGTGGTATGGGTGAAGATGGGGGTGAAGACGGTGAAATTGGTGGTGGTGTGGGTGGGGGTGGTATGCACAGAATTCTCTGCCTTATCAGATTAATCGCACTTCTTGGCAAGACCTTCGCGAGCTCTTCCTTGCCCCCTCGCGGAGATGAAATCAAGGGGCTAGTCTCTAGTTCTATTCTACCTTCCTTTCTGTAGATTCTCCCACTTCAAGTAGCCCCAAACATCAATTTATTGGCATAACCTATTTTTCACACAACAACATTTTAATCCAAGTGTTAAACGATTTAACGTACTTACCTCACGGTCCTTTGAGGAAGTGTCATTCTGCCTCACTATAACTGATTGAAGTATCTACCTCGAATTCAGTTATGAATCCTCCTATGATTCGATCAAGCCAGTGATCGACAACGTGCACGATCTTATCTTCTGACACTTGTAGTCTGTGCAACAATTCTGGAGTCCACCACAATAGGTCTCTCAAGTTTACACCTTCCTTGACTATCTGTTAGCTTCACTATCCACTCGTATAACTCAGTGGGGAAGGACGTGAAGAAAATTTCATGGATATCTGTATATAAGTAGCAGTATAACCCCTCTTCCTTTGATAGTCGCGAATTCCTGTTTTCCTGTGCTGTGAAATTGTGAATCTTCTTGTCGAACCAATCTTCAATTCCTTTCTTTGTCAGATTCCAGTGATACGACATCATACATCTCTATGCAAATCCCGGTCCCAGAAACAGAACCATTTTTTGGCTTGTTGGGGCCTGACCCAGGTTTGGAGTTAATTAGCCAAACAAATCCCTATACTACTAGCCCTTTCGGCAGCAGTCCGTCAAGCATGGACTAAGGTTTCACCCGAAGTAGTATGGGAGGGTGCTAGAACCAAGTTTCCACACCCTTGAGATGTCTGAGAGGTTTGACTGGTCCACTATTTGTTCCTATGCATAGGTCACTTCGTGCACTTCCCTGTTCCTCATGGCCTGATACACTACCTTCGCGCAGCCCTAACCAAAACAGTGTAAACTTTGAAATGGGAACTGATACTATTACCCGTTTCGTAGAGATAGCAAAAAAGTGACTTGATTTTGAAAAGGGGTGATGCAGAACACACATGTTTTTTTAGAGCATAATTTTTGGCACTTTAATTTTTTTTATGTACATTATGTTAGAATGGTAGTGATTTTCATGTCGATTTAAAAAAGTGAGTATTCTGCATCACACCCTTTTTTTAAAAGACCTATTTTTTTACTTTAAATTTTCTAATCTATGAAATGTAAATAATTATTTTCTAAATTTAATAGTTTTTTTAAGTGGTCGTTTTCTTCATATTTTCTAGTTTTTTATTTTAATTTTAATTTTTTTTGTAGTGAGGTTTTTATTGTTTTGCATTTTTAAATTAGAAAGTCGATATTTTGAATTTTCGATAATCTACATATTTATACATCCTTAATTAATTTTTCAATCCACATGAAATAATTGTTTCTAAAAAACAATATTTTTTAACAATGGACATAAAAATAACCATTTTTGACATAAATATAACAAAACAACTACACGTTTTGATAATGTTTTACTAGAATTGACATGTCAAAATACAATTTTTGTACGAAACTTTTAACTAAAAATGGTTAAATAATAGTTTTTTTATGAATTTCATGTGAAAAAAATAATAATAATCATTTTTTTTTTAAAAATAATGATTAACTTAAAAATCAATGCGAAAATCACATCACAAATATTGAACGCATAACAACCTTAATTGATTGATTATTCTTCTCATAAAATGTCAAAGTCAAAACATTGCAAAGCTTGATTTCCAAGCATAACTTAAATTTAATAAAAAATGTCACGTAATCCAAACTCTTCATACTCTAGAGTTTCATCATTGTCTTCTTCCACAATATTTTCTGCTTCCTTTTGTGTTGGGTGTGGAGCCTGATTATCTTCTATATTCAAAGGTATCGCCACATTGGATCCCAGTTCAAAATGGGGGTGGCAACGCCACCCGTAAAATATTCGCTGTAGGGGGGTCGAGGGGGGGGCAGCTGCAACCTTTGGGAGCCCCCCCTGGCGGGGGGTTTCGGGGGCAGCGCCCCCAAAGCTAAAAACAACTGTAAAATTGCCTTGTAAAAGTACAGTAATTTCTAGTCAATCTAGGCCGTTCATTAGGCGGATGATCTGACGGTAGAACTTATGTTTAGTTTAGGGTTTTTTGCCCTAGAAGGCAACCCCTCTCTTTGTATGAGGGCATTGTATTTGAGGCTGTGTGATAGATGTGTATTTAGTGAGCAGGAAATAGAGAGGTGAGACTGTGAGAGAAAACATAGGATATTATAGCGGATCTGCTGTAGGTTGTGTCTCTTCATTTTGCTGGATAATAGAAAGGAAGGACTGGCTGTTCAGGGTGGACGTAGCCCAAACTCGGGGAACCACGTATATTTGTGTCTCTCTTGTTTTTTTGCTTTCTGTGTTTATATTTCTGCAATATTTTATGTGTTCCATTGCTCCATAATATATAATTTTCTAACATTTTGCTCATTTTCCTCTTCTAATGGATCTTTGATGTCTGCGAATCTCCCAATGTATGTCTTTCCAAACATTCCATGTAATGGTGGTTGGGGTTCCTTTGCCTTTTTTTTCCACACATGATTAACTAAAGTCCCCTTTCTTCAACCCAATTTCTTGCATTGCATATGGAAGAAATTGAAGAGCATTATGTCTTTGCTGAATGAAATTGCACTGTAATGGATCTTTCTCAATTGCAATGCAATTTCTTCCTTTTTGAAGGCAGCATGCTAGTGTTGTACCTAATTATCAAGCACAAAATAAATAATGAAGTAAATTAGTACAATGACATATTAATTAAAAAAATAACATATTGAAATTCAATTCCATATAATAAAACTTACCTGAGAATCTCCTTCATTTGAACATATGTCTATAAGATAGTTAATCAATAATTATGGTTTTTTATAAATGTTAACTATCTTTCCTTTTGTTTCTTTGTCTTCATATGTTAGTTTTCTCACAACAACATCATAATTCAGTTTTTGGCTATGACTCTTTCCGTCCACCCGATTAAAAATCATAGACATATGGCTATCATCTTTTGCCCAACTATCGATATGAATGAACTCACAGTCATTTATAAATTGTTGATCTTCATTGTTAAGAAGATTTGACTTTTGCCTGTAACATGAAATAGTAAAAGTTCAGTTAACTTGTACATAAATGAATTTTTCAACATTAATCAAATATACATTTTAAACGTCTTACCATGTAAGTTGCATCCTTGAATTTGTTTTCCCCTTGAAGCTTGACAATATCATTACCAATTGTGTGTTTGAATGAAATGTCACAAATATCCATAATGGTTATGATGTCACTTCTACAAATCCCGCAACCACTTTATTAAAATCTTGATAAATATAAGGGTCACTATCATAGTAAATGTTTGGAATATTGAAACCATGGGGAATATCTGCAATAACTAGGGCATAATCCCTTTTTGGTATGAGTATAGCAATGTCTTCATAGTCGCCTTGTATTACTTGATATTGAATAGTATCTAGCCCATTCCAAATTAAATGATTAAGAGTTGGATCAAGTTCCATTCTTAATGCGTTGCTTCCTCAGTCTTTCGATCTTTATTTTTTTAATAAAAGTCTTGAAACTGTATGGTGCTCCATTATCTTCCTTTCTCATCTTTTATAAAATGAACAAATATATGTGTAAGCTATAAATTAAAAACAGTACATAGATGAATAAAAACGAATGTATAAATCAAGATACCTTTTTAAATGCAAGATAAAAAGTTTTTAATGTTGATGTAGAACTTGAATCTGGATAGTTGCGTACAACATCATCCCAACTATCTTCACTCAACAATCTAACCATTTGTTCTTGAATTTTCATGTAAACTTTGTGACTGCATAGATAAAGTAAGAAAATGTTAATATAATGATATGTATAACAAATACTACCAAGAACAACATGTTTTATTTAAAAGATAACTATATTCTAGAAATAAATAAAAATAATTCAGCAAACTTACTTTTGAAATTCTTCAGACATTTCCTCCAATGATAATTCCCTTGACCTCACACAAGATAATATTGTTTTGACAATTTTTTCATCTTTCACTCCTTGCATCGCCCTCCAAGGCGTGATAGTCATATTTTCTGGAAGTTGTTTCAGTTCAGGAGCTTATTTACTGTTGCTACATATCAATGGCTTAGACTTTTTGACCCTCTGGTTTTTAATGCCTATGTCTTCCCACATGCTAAAAATCTCATCAATCAACTTCCAAACATCTCCAGTTCTAAATGCCAATTGGAAAATGTTATCAACACCTCTAAATAAATCACTATTTTCTTTGCCATTTCCACCTTTTGAATTGGTTTTATCTTCAATTTGATAGCCTATTTCCATACAACATTCCTTTTGGAAATCTGCAGTAACATTTATCCTATCCCCACCACATTTTTCTTGAAATTCACTATGAATAAATCTAACCCTTTGGATGAAAGTCATAGACATCTTATATTCATTATCTGAATTATGATCCCATGCCACTAACTTTGCTTCTATTTCATTTAAACCAGCATAAATGGTACATTTCATTGTTTCAAAATGTGGGTTATTAGGATATTCCTCCATCAATTGTCTTTGAGCTTCTACAGAATGGTTCCCCCCAAGCACATAATAATTGTATTCAAAACATTTTGACTTAACAAATGCTTCTTTGTTGGGAACTTGAAGTGGATCAACAAGAAGCACATAACTAACCACATGAGCATATGGATTGTACCTCGTCAATGTCTTCAAGTTGTGAATATGCAGATGATGTGGCTTTCTGACTTGATATTAACATTGTCCTTCACTTGCCTTATAGGTTTGTCTGGCATTAAGCTGAATGTAAGACCACCATCAATTAAGTTTCTCTTTGTCAAATTATGTCGAATGGCATTTTGTTTTGTTTTGATAATGTCATCATCTAAATCTTCTCCTGGTGTAATGATTTCTTTGCTTTCTTTTGAAGTTTCACTAAGTTCTTGACTGCTGGTAATGACCACTTCAAAATCTTCAACTTTAATTTTCTTCATCATAACATTCTCAACAGATTTATTCTTGGGAATTCTTACTTTTGGTCTTTTATGACTTTTCTCAGTTCCAATGTCATCTTCAGTAATGGCAACATATGCTTCACTGTCAGTTTCAACTTCATCGTCCTCAAAAGTAACTTGTTTACCCTTGCTAGATTTATCCACCAAAGGCCTTTTTTCCTGATTCTTTGGATGTAGTTGTGTAGCATCATCAATTACTACATTTTTCTTGTTTTCCATATCTTCTTCTGACACTGAGTAAAAACTGCTGACAACTTTCATGATATCATGCTCTATGAAATGAATGCCTCCCAACCTAATTGAACAACTTTCAGTAAAATTCTGCCAAACAAAATATCATATGTCAATAAAAGCAAAGTTAAAAAAATATAGCGAGACACTTTCAAGAACGTAAAATACAAATATAAATAACAATACTTACAATGTTTTGTGTCATCTCATTTACGATTTGTTTACACAACGTAGATACCTCTCTCATGTCATACAATGAATATGATAGTCGGTATTTAATCCTTTCATGTGACTTGGGAGCTTTTGTAAGTATGTAAACAACTTCAGTGTTCGATACTGAACACATATCTATGACTCTTCCCATCACCTCAAAATTTCCATTATCATTCGGTATATCAATATATAGATGTACATTCATATTTGTGCTTTCCTTTTCTTTCACATACCAAACTCTTGATGGAAATTTCACCTCTTTCGAATTCTTCCAGTCTGAAATTATCTTCTTATCACTTGAGGCACTTGAAAGATTTTTAGCCATGAGCTCAGGTGGAGTTCGTTCATCAATGTTTTTTGAAGATGCACCTTTAAGACTCTTTGGTCCAGAAAGATTCACAGAAATTTTCTTTGATGCCATTTTCCTGAAAAATAGAAACACATAAATCATTAAATAACAAAAACATATTAACTTAAATTAACAACGCAAATATATCATAAATATTTTATTTGTATAATCAGGATCACCCAGCCACCCCTAAAAGGCGGGCGGGCGGGAGGTCGGGTGAGGGACAATGGGGTGGGGTGGACAGCCAGGTGGGTGAGGGCGAGTGGGGTCAGCGGGCAGGCTGAGTGGGTGTGGGCGAGAGGGGTGCGCGGGTGTGGGCGGGGGCAAGCGTGCAGGGGCGCCGCACCCGGCCCCCTTCCACCCCCATGCACCCACGCCGACCCTCTTCCCTCACACCCACCCACCTCTCCCCCATCCCTCTCGCTCCCCCTCACCCGCATGCCCTCCTCGCCACCCTCTCCACCAACGTGCCCCCACCTCCCACCAAATGCGCGGTCCCCTAACCCGCCCCCTCGCGCCGAACACCTCCCTCTCAGCCCCCCTCACCCACACCCACTCCCACCCCCGGCCCCCCCACCCCCTCACACTCCCCACCGTCTCTCCCCCCCGCCCTCTAGCCACACCCCTCCTCGCCCTCCCCCTCCACCCCCTGCCCATGACCCTTCCCCTCCCCCCTCACACTGCCCACCCCAACACCCCTTGCCCACCCCTCCACCACCCATAACCCTTCCCCTCGCCCCACTCCCCCATCACACTCCCCACCCCTCGCCCCCCTTCAGCCACCCCACCCTGACCCCATCCCCCCTCACACTCCCCACCCCTCGCCCCACCTCGCCCACCCCACCCCGACTCCCCTGCCCGCCCCGCCCACGACCCTTCCCCTCCCCCCACTTCCCCCTCACACTCCCCACCCCGACCCCGCCCCCCCTCGCCCACCCCACCATGACCCCACCCCCACCCATGGCCATTCCCCTCCACCTACACCCCCCCACCCACAACCCCACCGCGACCCCCCCCTCACACTCTCCACCCCGGCCCATGACCCCTCTCCCACCCCATAACCCCCCCACACATGCCACCCTGACCCCCCCTCCTCGCGCACGACCCTTCCCCTCCGCCTACCCCCCCCCCCCTCACACTCCCCACACCCCATCCTTACCCTACCCCCCCACACCCCCCCGCCACCCCCACTCACGACCCCCCGCTCACACTCCCCACCCTGACACCCCCTTGCCGACGACCCTTCGCCTTCGCCTACCCCCCTCACAATCCCCCATGCCCCCCCTTCACACTCCCCCCTCCCCATCCCCCCCCACCTGTGCCCACAACCCCACCCATCCCCCCTCCACCCACGCCGAAGGCCCCACCCCTCCAATCCTCGCCCATGACCCCCCCCTCACACTCTCCGCCGACAACCCCCCCGACACTCCCCATCCTAACCCACCCCTCACACTCCCCCCACGCCCCCCTCACTCTCCCCCTCACTCCCCCTTTGCCCCCCGTCACACTTCCCCCCCCCTCGCCTCGCCCCCCTACCCCACCCCTCCCCTCCCTCCCCTCCCCTCCCACCGCCTCCCCCACCCCTCATAAATATTTTATTTGTATAATCAGGATCACCCAGCCACCCCTAACAGGCGGGTGGGCAGGAGGTCGGGTGAGGGACAACGGGGTGGGGTGGACAGCCAGGTGGGTGAGGGCGAGTGGGGTCAGTGGGCGGGCCGAGTGGGTGTGGACGAGAGGGGTGTGCGGGTGTGGGCGGGGGCGAGCGTGCGGGGGCGCTGCACTGTTGTGGGGAAAAGTATCCGACTCGGATGACCCTATCCCTACTCTAAGGGTGACAGTCCTTAGCAACAACTGAAAGTAAAGCTTTGGTATTTTCCTTTATGAAAGTACAGAGAAGGAAGAAAAGATTAACCAACCGGTGTCTTTCGCTTTTGTCGATCCTGTCCTCTCTCTTTGTCTCTTGTTCCCAGCTCCTTGCTCTCTTTCCCGGCCCAGCTACACACAGATCCTGCACAAACAAGAGAGGGAAACTACAAGAAACATGTACTCATAACTGATGCATGGATTAGAGTGAATCAGATATACAAGTAAATACAATACATCAATGCAATACAAGTATATAGGAGAACATTCAAAGCTTTATTGATAGAAGTAAAAGGGTTCTGAGGAGATTACAACCATCAATGGCTCCAATCCAGCAGCACCTCCCCAGCAGCAAGAAATCTCCTCTTCACCTCTATAAAAGCAATCACCCAATAGCTCTAACTGTAAACCAACAGCACTTCCTTGCTTTGCACAAAATTCCAGCCTCCTTAGACCTCATAGAAGAGCTCTATATATAGGAGATTTGGAGAAAGGATGAGTCAGCTTGAGGCTGGCATAAAGCTGACTAGTGTCCTCTCCCACTTTAGTTAAACTTCAGTTCTTGAGTCCACTTGGAGATCCTTGCTTACACATGGAGATCAAGTACCTCTTACTCATCACAGGGCGAATCCCTTGAACCAAGTGTCAGTTTGGAAGCTTCCTGGGCAGTTGACACCTTGCAGAATGACTGTGCCACTTGGCCAATCTCGCCCAGCGCAGGTAGCCTTCATTGGTTTTGACTTTCAGCGCAGGTACAAGGAGGAGCAGTTGACATTCAGCGCAGTTGCTCAGTGGAGCAGCTGACATGATCCAAAAATAGCCTGTTTTGAGTGTTTTTTCAGGTGGAGAACTGATGGGAAGTGCTGTGGTTTGCTGACCTTGTTCTTCTAGGGGTAAGAACAACATGTTTAGGGACTGAGGATCCCTGTAATTATTGACATTTCATGCTCCATGCTGCGAGGCACAAAAATGTCTATAACAGTTGCCCCCTAAAGTATGAGGCCGTTTATCGGGTGAAATGCTTTATCTAGAGGGTCCGAAGTTCATTCCAGTGCTGAGGGGGCGCCCTGTAATACAATACAATACAATACATTATTTTTCATTCTGTTTTCATGATCTAGCTGAGGCGGGCATTCCCATGCTCAGCTTTATAAATACATTTTGGTACATAGAACAGACGATCATCTGATGGTAGACCGATAATTCTCTGCTGGAATTATCATCCTTTGAGTAGGATGATCATCTGCTGCAATGATGTACATGACAAATGCTTTTATATTTCCTGAATATGTATCGCAGCCCGGATGGATGAAACTAGATCCGGGGTCTTCAAACTCGTTCGATCTTCACTCTAAGTACAAGTCGATCCATGTGAGAATTTCGCTGAAGTCGAACATGGAAAGACATCGCTTGATTACCGGTCAATGATGAAAACCGTTAACAAGCGCGAGAGGGATCACCGATAATGATAATGACCCTCAAGGTACCGCAGTACAATTCACGTGGCGTGAATAAAGGACTTGGCGTCGAACGCCACGCAAAATCTTCTGGTCGAAGGTCATTGATGTATACCTGTCGCCGGAAGTGAGAAACTTGCCATTGAGGCATGCAAGCTTCAAAGTACTGATGGGGTTGTTCCTAGATCAACTCCTTGGATAATGAGCTGAAGTCGACAAGAAGCGATCCGTCAAAGGAGGGCCTTAATGAATCCCACATCAATGACACGGAACGGAGCTAATGATTTTAGTGGAGGTGAAAACAAACTGTGACATATGATTCAGGGTGGCGATCATGAATGGATGAAGGATAATGTATGGCAGTGGATGGGACACGGTTGACACTTTCAGAATGACCTCTCTTGAACATATAACGACACTGATGCGATGGATCGGTAGCATTACCCCAAAATGTGGATGGTTTGGCGAAGACCATGGTGATGAGACCGGTGAACGAAACAACCCAACCCGATGTGGTACGGAGGAAAAGTGTCATGTTCAAGAGCGACTTGCTACCATTAAACTTTGATGTTCTCCCAATTTTTCCCCAGTCATTTCTGACCAGTACCTCTTTATTTTTGTCAAGCTTGAGGAGGATAACATATGCTTGTTCTATAACCTGCCCTTCGGGCAAGCCCATCGCTATGATTTAACGAGCTTAG
Source organism: Pinus tabuliformis (assembly GCA_031772625.1). Taxonomy (NCBI): domain Eukaryota; kingdom Viridiplantae; phylum Streptophyta; class Pinopsida; order Pinales; family Pinaceae; genus Pinus; species Pinus tabuliformis. The sequence goes on from CM062818.1 coordinate 124,900,839, forward strand.
CGATAGGGAAACTCATTCTCGTCTAAAGACAAGTTTGTCGCTATTTAATGAATTTAACGAGTCTAACGACAAGGATAACTCGGTCCTTTTCATTTTTAGAGAGTCTGAAAAGGTACAGAAAGTTAACTCCATAATTCCTTTTTCGTCAGCTAATCCCTTAAGTCTGAAAAAGTATGAAACAATACAGAAGGGATGGCTGTTCGGTACTTTTAACGAGCCGAACAAGACAAGCGCTCGATCCTTTTGTGCAATAATCCCTCAGGTCCAAAAAGATTAAAATCTAGAGGAGGGATAGCGTTCCGGTCGTTTAACGAGCTGGAAGGCCAAAACTCGGCAAACTTTTCATATTTTACGAGTCAGTGAAAAGAGCTCAAAGAAGACTCGTCTTTTGAGGAACGAGTGATAAACAGGGATAGCAGCAGATTCCAAGTACAGGTTGGAATTTTCCAATCACGGCAGTGTCACAAGGATGGCTAGGTGAAATCACTCTTCGCAGCTGTTTCTCAAAAGAGGTAAACACACAAATGGAGGTGAATGATCGGCCAAATGAACAGTGGAGGTGATGGTGCACAAACACGACCAAGGCTTTTATGGCTGATGAATTTACGATCTCAAAAGGTTATTTACCGGGATAGGTTCATTTTTTAATGAGCTTGAACTCTGGTGGAAACTTCTGCTCACACTTTTCTATTTTTTAACGAGCATAAATTCCGTGGTAAAACTGCTCGGATCTTGCGTTTATTTTTAACGAGCATGAACTATGTGCTAAAACTGCTCGATATACCAGTCATAAAAAGAACGGCTCCTGTGAGATAGCTATTTTTTAAGGAGCTTTATCTCACGAAGCTATGCTCCAATTTTGGCAAGTTTTTACCTTTGCCCCACAGGCTTTCTTCATGCAAGGTCGGAAACGGCTAATCCTACGAGTTTAAAGGGAGGACCTAAAAATTTAAAAAATAAATAGTCGTCCCTTGCTTGCATTCCAAAATTTTGCATGCCCCCAGGTATAGGATAGAATTTCGAGGCTGCCCCTCCTCTCCCCTACCTCTGTTTTTCTTTGGGTGTTCACAGCTACTTGTCATCTTGCCAATCTAATGTTAACGATACTAGTCTTCTCGTTATTTTAAGGGGTCTTATGCGGTACTCAGGCTTCTCGTCGGCCCACTTTTAACGAACAGCTATTTGTGACAAGAGAAGATCACCACTCAAAGACAAAACATTGGTATTATTGAGGGAGGCTTGCTTCTTTCTTATTATCCGAAGAGGGTTCTATTTGCTGCCGCAAATCAATCTCTTTCTTCGGCGATGTCTAACGTTAGGTTACTAAAGATGATGACCACCTGTTGTAGCAATAGAATCTCTTTCTTTGGAGGCTGCCCCTACTTATCCTTCAAAACATATGTTTTAATGGGTGAGGCTTGTCTTCGAAGATGGTTACTACTTGCTACCGCAAATGGTCCCCTTCCTTGGTATCCTGATTATCTAGACAAGGGGAGCGAGAAGCTGATTATCTCACTCGCATAACTTTGACAAAAGAATATTATTCTAGAACAACCCCTCTTCCACCGCCGGACGGGGTACGGACTAGTCCATTCTTCTGCGGAAATTCTACCTTATACCCAGGGTTTCTTTTGCCCGAAGTAGACCAGGGTGCATGCCCCCTAGGTTCCAGTCTTTCTTTCCGAATCACTCGCACTCATCGGGAAGGAGGACTGGGGGTGGAGGCAAATCTTGAGTGAACAGACCATTTAGGATTGGTATTTGACTATTTGCGATGCGAGATCCCGGAAATGAAAGTTGGTCTACGAGCTTGACCATCCTTCCTTCATGTGGAAAACACATTACTCTAAAGAGTGAGGAGACTATCGCTCCCATGCAATAAATATAGTCACGTCCAAGGAGTAGGTTATAATCCAAGGGTCCCTGGACGACCATCACGTTTAAATTGACGGTCTTCCATTTCAATGTAACAGGTACATTGGGGAGGATCCCTAATGGTCGACTGGTTCCTTTATCAAAACCTGAGAGATTTCTTAACTCAGGTAAAAGCGCTGGGGAACCCAGTGCTTTCCAAGCAATAGAGGAAAGGATACTCACAGACGCCCCTTCATCAATGATAGTACTAGCCATAACCATTCTATAGATCTGGACAATGATTCTGAATGGTATACTGGCTGGTAACCGGGGTCTGCCTAGTTGATTCCAATCAAAGGATACAACCAGGTTGCTTGGTGGTGGGACCGAATATACGGCCGGGTATGACCCTGATGATGTTCCTTCCTGCGATAAAGGAATGGGCGCATTGCCCTGACGCTCATCAGAGTCGGTGCTGATGAAAAGAACTTGGATGGTGTCATCCTTATTCTCTTCAGTGAGGGTGTCGCATGAAGCTGACTCTTTGGCGACGGTGTCATTTGAAGACGGGTCTTCAATGACGGAGTCATTGGACGATGAAACCTCTGAAGGAAGAGTCGGGTCAACTGCCGTTTCGACCTTTAGACTTTCGTCTGGTCTGGATTCAGTAGGTTCATTCTCAATGACCGACACTTCAGCTGACCACTTGAGCGGGTCAACTGGATTTTCAACTATCGAGGGATTAGGCGCGAGTTTTTGGTATCCAGGAGGAAGTCGCAACGGTGAAACCGGGCGATCTTCCAAAACTCTCTTTGCCTCATCTAAGAATGGACATTTGTGGATGGCATGATTGCCTTCACACAATAGACAAGGTGATCTTGGTCCCCTTCTTCGTCCTTCACTCTCGTTAGTTGACGGACTGCAATCAACATGACAACCAGAGGTTGATGCTACCGGATTGTGCAACCTTGGGGACCAGTCCCTTAGTATCCGGGGAATACAAGGACAATCACGATGGAAGTGGATCCCTTTGCAAATGACACATGGCGATTTAGGCCCGGTCGGTGCAGTGTGTGGGTTTTTGTCAGCTTTCTTCTGCTTGCCCCCAGTCGCCTTCGCCAGAGGCTCCTTCTGCTTCTTTTCTCTCTTCTTCTTTTCCTTCTTCTCCTTGGGAGGCTGACTCTTGCCAGCTCTACCTTGCGAAGATGAAGGATCAGAGGAAGTATCGTAAGAAGTGGAAGGCTGGTGGGTAGTTCTAGATTGTTCTGACTGTTGATTCGACTGCTCAGGATTAGTGGCGATCTGGACTACATTAGTTGAAAAGAGCCATACAGGTAGGCCGATTGTCAATCCTGGAAGTGACAATGTTGCCATATGAGGCGCACCAACATCTCCCCAAGAGGAGAAGGGATTTGGACTTCCGCCAAGGTTACTTCCTTGGTTGGTGGGCTCCATACTTTTCAACTGAAAGATCAACGTGGGAATAACAGGTGATTATGTTCCGCTTAGAATAAATTTTATTAACGACGCTTTTAGACACAAACTTGCTTTTTCATGTTTTAAGAGTCGAGAAAAAGCTAAAGATTACTCTAGTCGACTTCGATGTATTAACGAGCCCGAAGTGACAAATGCTCGGTTGGACTTTTTCAGTTATAGAGTTTGAAAAAGGCCAAAAGAAACTGCTCTGGAGATCTAGGCAGAGGGTGTGCCAAACCTTTCGCGAAACCACAGAATACGTTTTATGGTACGGGTGGTCGATCTTCGTGAATGCTGTGTTCACTGCATCGCGATCAGTAGGGCGGCCGACACGGCTTCCTAAGGATAAAGGATAAATGCCTATAGGGGTCTCCCAATATACGCGACGGTACGCGGGAGCACAAGTCCGTATTAGTGCCACCGACTCTCAGGAGGAATCACCCACCTTCGTAGAGATCGACAGTCACTACGTTTAACGACGCCGGAACACGTCTCTACCTAGACCTCTAGATGTTTACGTTATGTTACAAAGCGTTGTTATGTAAATTGGATTTATTTTAATGTTGATCTTGCTTAGCAGTTTGCCTTTAAGGATCACCACGAGATGTATATATACAACTTCCTAAATGCAATCTAAGATGAGAAGCAAAACTTTTCAATCTTTCAACTTTGAAAACCTTAATCTACTGAGGGAAAAGAAAGACACAACTTTTCGCACAGATCATAGAACACACACTAAAATGCAAATTTCCCTGAATCGTCAAGCACACAGTCAAATGCAAATATGCACAATGCATGTATTTCTTTTCGTTATCCTTAATGTTGATGTAAGACAGAAAGGAAAATTGTTGTATGACTTTTGAATCTAATTTCAAGCGAAAAATAAACAAGCTTGTCCAAAATCAAAAGACACCTTAAGATCGACTTGTTTAGACACTGGAAATGTATAGATTCAAACCATAAAATGAAAAACAAACAAACTCAAACAGCCATGAACAGTAATAAAACTAGCTCTTAAGATCACAAAGACACTTTTTACAGTTCAGGATCTAAGAGGTCACCGCTATACTGGTTCGCTTTTCACAATGGGAAACTGTAACTGAAGCAAGAAATACTGAAAGAACACTCACAGTTTCATCACACAACTGAGGCGGAATAATGTCAAGGAAAGTTGGTTTACAGCAAGTACAATGACCAGCAATCAGCAGCAAAAATCAGTGAAAACAGGGCTAAGACACAGTGGGAAACCTCAGGAAGACATAGCCTAACTGGGTCAGCGCAGGCTCTGGTCTGTCAAATTGACTCTCAGCGCAGTTCCCGAAGGGAGTACCTGCGCTGAAATGCAGACTGCCTGTGGACAGCCTGCACTGAGACACGAGAGTTGCGTTCACAAGGATTTCCGGGTCATAAAAAGCTCAAAAATGCACTGTTTTTGCTGAAATAAAAAGCTATAGGTCAAGTACAGGCTAAGGGATGATCAAGAGGATGAAAAGCTATCACAAAGAGTACAAGAGTCTTTTGTAGATCAGCTCTTCAAATCATGAATCTGCTCAGAAAATGAGCAAGAGTAGCAGCCCCTCTACTTCGCTTTTGATATAGTCAAAAGCTTTTCGATTTGGTACTCTTTTCTTCAGGAAATGAAAAGCAAAGATACTACAAACACCAACAAGATACTAGGCTCCCCAGTGGAGTCGCCAGTTTGTTGTGGGGAAAAGTATCCGACTCGGATGACCCTATCCCTACTCTAAGGGTGACAGTCCTTAGCAACAACTGAAAGTAAAGCTTTGGTATTTTCCTTTATGAAAGTACAGAGAAGGAAAAAAAGATTAACCAACCGGTGTCTTTCGCTTTTGTCGATCCTGTCCTCTCTCTTTGTCTCTTGTTCCCAGCTCCTTGCTCTCTTTGCCGGCCCAGCTACACACAGATCCTGCACAAACAAGAGAGGGAAACTACAAGAAACATGTACTCATAACTGATACATGGATTAGAGTGAATCAGATATACAAGTAAATACAATACATCAATGCAATACAAGTATATAGGAGAACATTCAAAGCTTTATTGATAGAAGTAAAAGGGTTCTGAGGAGATTACAACCATCAATGGCTCCAATCCAGCAGCACCTCCCCAACAGCAAGAAATCTCCTCTTCACCTCTATAAAAGCAATCACCCAATAGCTCTAACTGTAAACCAACAGCACTTCCTTGCTTTGCACAAAATTCCAGCCTCCTTAGACCTCATAGAAGAGCTCTATATATAGGAGATTTGGAGAAAGGATGAGTCAGCTTGAGGCTGGCATAAAGCTGACTAGTGTCCTCTCCCACTTTAGTTAAACTTCAGTTCTTGAGTCCACTTGGAGATCCTTGCTTACACATGGAGATCAAGTACCTCTTACTCATCATAGGGCGAATCCCTTGAACCAAGTGTCAGTTTGGAAGCTTCTTGGGCAGTTGACACCTTGCAGAATGACTGTGCCACTTGGCCAATCTCGCCCAGCGCAGGTAGCCTTCATTGGTTTTGACTTTCAGCGCAGGTACAAGGAGGAGCAGTTGACATTCAGCGCAGTTGCTCAGTGGAGCAGCTGACATGATCCAAAAATAGCCTGTTTTGAGTGTTTTTTCAGGTGGAGAACTGATGGGAAGTGTTGTGGTTTGCTGACCTTGTTCTTCTAGGGGTAAGAACAACATGTTTAGGGACTGAGGATCCCTGTAATTATTGACATTTCATGCTCCATGCTGCGAGGCACAAAAATGTCTATAACATGCACCCGGCCCCTTTTCAACCCCACGCACCCACGCCGACCCTCTTCCCTCACACCCACCCACCTCTCCCACATCCCTCTCACTCCCCCTCACCCGCATGCCCTCCTAGCCACCCTCTCCACCCACGTGCCCCCACCTCCCACCAAATGCGCGGTCCCCTAACCCACCCCCTCACGCCCAGCACCTATCTCTCACCCCCCCTCACCCACACCCACTACCCCCCCCCCCCCCCCCCCCCCCGACCCCCTCACACTCCCCACCCTCTCTCCCCCCCGCCCTCCACCCACACCCCTCCTCGCCCTCCCCCTCCACCCCCTGCCCACGACCCTTCCCCTCCCCCCTCACACTCCCCACCGCCACCCCCCTTGCCCACCCCTTCGCCGCCCATGACCCTTCCCCTCGCCCCACTCCCCCGTCACACTCCCCACCCCTCGCCCCCCTTCAGCCACCCCACCCTGACCCCATCCCCCCTCACACTGCCCACTCCTCGCCCCACCTCGCCCACCCCACCTCGACTCCCCTACCCACCCCATCCATGACCCTTCCCCTCCCCCCAATCCCCCCTCACACTCCCCATCCCGACCTCGAACCCCCTCGCCCACCCCACCATGACCCCATCCCCACCCACGGCCATTCCCCTCCGCCTACCGCCCCCCCACCCACAACCCCACTACGACCTGCCCCCTCACACTCTCCACCCCGGCACATGACCCCTCTCCCACCCCCTACCCCCCCCCCAAACTCGCCACCCCGACACCCTCTCCTCGCCCACGACCCTTCCCCTCTACCTACCCCACCCCCCCACACTCCCCACCCCCCATCCCCACCCTACCCCCCCGCCACCCCCACCCACGACCCCCCGCTCACACTCCCCACCCTGACACCCCCTTGCCGACGACCCTTCCCCTCTGCCTACCCCCCCTCACAATCCCCCCATGCCCCCCCCTCACACTCCCCCCTCCCCATCCACCCCCACCCGTGCCCACGACCCCGCCCATCCCCCCCCCCCACCCGTGCCCACGACCTCGCCCATCCCCCCGCCCCCACACCCATGCCCACGACCCAGCCCATCCCCCCTCCACCCACGCCGAAGACCCCACCCCTCCAATCCTCGCCCATGACCCCCCCCTCACACTCCCCACCGACGACCCCCCCCTTCACACTCCCCCCTCACACTCCCCCTCACTCCCCTTCTGCCCCCCCTCACACTTCCCCCCCCGCTCGCCTCGCCCCCCTACCCCACCCCTCCCCTCCCTCCCCTCCCGTCCACGACCTCCCCCACCCCTCCCTCCCCCCACCACCCACGGCCCCTCCCCACCCCACCCCCTCTCCCCATCCCCCCCGTCCTGTCCCCACCCCACCTCTCCCCCCTCCCCGCTCTCCTCTAGCCCCCTACTACCCATGGCCCCTCCCACCCCCTCCCCTCCCCACCTCACCCCCTCTCCCACCTCCCCCCCACACGGCCTCCCCCTCCCCTCCCTCCCCTCCCCCCTGCCCTTCTTCCTCCCCCCATAGCCCACGGCCTCTCCCCTCCCCCTCCCCCCCCTCACTCCCTCCCTCCCCTCCCATGGCCTCCCCCGCCTGATCGGCGGCGGGGTGATTCTGGGAATCACCCGGCCACCAGTGAGGGCGGGGGAGGCCGTGGGATGGGGGGGGGCAGAGAGGGGGTGGGGAGGGGTGGGAGGAGAGGGAGGGGAGGGGAGAGGGGGTGGGAAGGGGCCATTGGTGGCCAATGGTAGGGAGGAGTGGGGGAGGCCATGGGAGGGGAGGCAAGGAGGAGAGAGGGTGGGGAGGTAGGAGAAGGAGGGGGGGAGGGAGAAGAGGGGCCGTGGGCAGCGGGGGTAGGGAGGGGAGGGGGAGGCCATGGGAGGGGGGGGGGGAGGAGAGGGCGGTTGGGAGGGAGGAGAGGGAGGGGGAGGCTGTGGGAGGGGAGGGGGGGAGGAGAGGGGGGGTAGGGGGATGGAGGGAGGGAGTGTGAGGGGGAGCGGAGGGGGGAGAGGGGGTAGGGATGGGGAGCGAGGCGAAGGAGGGGGAGTGTGAGGGGGGGTGGGGAGTGAGGGGTCGTGGGTGGGTAGGTGGGTGCGGAGGGGGATGAGAGGGGTCATGGACGGGTGGGGAGGGGGTGGCAGGGGAGTGTGAGGGGGGGTAGGGGGAGGGTGTGGGTGGAGAGGGGGAGGAGGGTACGAGGAGGGAGGGGTGTGGGGAGGTTGTGGGAGTGGTGGAGGGTGGGCGTGAGGGGAAGGGGTGGTGTGAGGAGAGCGCGGGGGGGGGGTGGGAGTGCGGGTGAGGTGGGCAAAAGGGCGAGTGTGAGGGGGTAGGGAGGGTGGTTGTGTGGGGAGGGCGCGTGAAGTGAGGGTGTGGATGATGGGGAGGGCGTGCGGGTGAGGGGGTAGGTGTGGGTAGGGATGGGAGTGTTGACAAGTCATGTGGGGATGTGGGGGGGGGGGGGGGGGTAGGGAGGCAGGGGCATGGGGTGTGGTTGAAGGGGGTCAGTGTATCGAGAGTGAGGGTTGGTGATAGGGGGCGAGGCAAGCTACGGCATCCACCTTGGCAGCTTGCCTGTCCACTGCGGGGGTTGGGTGATTATGAGAATCACCCAACCCCTGTGATAGGCCGACGAGCCACCGGGGTGGGCGCTGTAGCCCTCACATGCCACCCCCCCCCCCCCCCACGCCCTCACACCCTGCCTGACCTCCTTGCCCACCGCGCGACACCACAGTGGCCCACACATGACTATTAGGCGATTGAGTTTGATCGGGCCCACCATGCTCACGATGGACGTAATTGTTATTTTGGCTCAAAAAAATTATTAATTTAAAAAAAAAAAGATCTTCTTCATTAAATTAATTTAATATGAAAATTTTCAAGGAAAAAAATTTAACTTGCCTTTCAATTGTGAGAATTCTTCATTGAATATGTTATTGATAGCAATATAGCTACTCCACAAATTCACAAGTCTTTCAACGAACTTCAGAAAACCTGGATGTGACGTGAGTAATAGCGATAATGAAATTTAATATATAAGTGAAATTACAGAGATGTTTTACTGTACGGTTAATGTGGGGTAATTTGTTTAAAAATATTATAAAGCGAATATTGTATAATTGTTTTAGAACGGGTTAAATGTGGGATTAATTTGTTTTAGAATATATTATAAAAATTTAAGAAAAATCAATTGTTTAGTAAATATTATATACTTTAACTATTAAAATAATTAATGTAGAAGTTGTAGTTTACAATTTAAATTTTAGTGATTTATTTCATAAAAAAATTTAGTTTACATTTTTCAATAAATTGTAGAATAAAATAATGAAGGTAAATAAATCTAACAAACTTTTTGGAGGGAAATATTTTCGCGAAAATTTTTGGAGGGAATAATTTTGGAGGGAAATTTCATTCTTTAAGGTATATAATATCCTTAGGAGACTCTCCATTTTCATCATTCAACATCTTCTATTTGAAAGGGATGGATTGTTCTGATACTGAAGTTTCAATTTATACACCATCAACATCTTCATCGCGTAACAACTCTATTCATATTGAGGAATATAGCAAGAATTCTTCCACTATGAATAGAAAGTCAATTCTTCCACTTAGTCTTGATTCTAAGAACTATGAGAGCAACACTGATGAAAGATGGGATGGAGAATTTCAAATAAATAAAGAGTCACAGATTTCACTTAGTCCTAATTCTAAGGACTATTAAAGTAGTGGTAATGAAGAGCATGATGGTGAAGTTCAAAAGAATGGAGTGTCACGATGTCCACTTAGTCCTCATTTTGAGGACTATGAGAGTAGCAGTTTTAAAGAGCATGATGGTGAAGTTCAAAAGAATGGAGTGTCACGGTGTCCACTTAGTCCTAATTCTGAGGACTATGAGAGCAGCAATTTTGAAGAGCATGATGGTGAATTTCAAAAGAATGGAGTGTCACGGTGTCCACTTAGTCCTAGTTCTAAGTACTATGAGAGCAATAGTGATGAAGAGCGTGATAACGAATTTCAAAAGAATGGAGTGTCAAAGTGTCCACTTAGTCCTAATTCTAAGGACTATGAGAGCAGCAGTGATGAAGAGCATGATGATGAATTTCAAAAGTATCGAGTGTCACGGTGTCTAGTTAGTCCTAATTCTAAGGACTATGAGAGCAATAGTGATGAAGAGCGAGATGATGAATTTCAAAAGATTGGAGTGTCACGATGTCCACTTAGTCCTAATTCTAAGGACTATGACAGCAACAGTTATGAAGAGAGTGATGATGACTTTCAAAAGAATGGAGTGTCACAGTGTCCTCTTAGTCCTAATTCTAAGGACTATGAGAGCAGCAGTGATGAAGGATAGGATGATGCACTTAGTTCTAATTCTAATGAGTATAAAGGTAGTAGTGACAAAGGACAGGATGTAGCAACTTCAATAAGTAAACAGTCACATTTTCGACATAGTCTTAATTCTATGGACTATGAGAGTAGCACTGACAATGCACATGAGGAAGAATATCCATTAAACATCGAGTCAAATTTTCCATTTAGTCTGAATTCTAAGGACTATGATAATAGCACTGAAGAAGGGGAAGATGAAGAATATCCTCCAAGTCAATATTTGAAAAGTATAGCTGATCATAGTGTGGATAACATTCCTCTTAATGATGATGAAACTCCTTATACAAATGATGATCCAATGATGGAGATGTTGCCAAGAAATATTGTATCAAGGAGTAGGAGCAAACCTTTTCGTATCAATGCAAGTTGTTCTAGTTATACAAGGGGTAGAATATCTGACGAGAAGAAGTTCTATCAGTGCTCTCATATCAAGTGAATGTTGCCAAAAAAATTGCTTGAAACATATGGATTTCACATTGCATTAGAAAGCAGGAAGAGATATTTGTCAATGAATAAAAGCATGAAAAATTCATATTTAGTTGGGTGCATGCAATCTACATTGTTAGGTTATGATTATCATATTAGGAATTTATTTATGTGTAGAAAAGCTTTCAAAATGTTTCATTCGATTGGGAATTTTCGTCTTTTGAGAATTCAAGAAAATTTGGAAAAATATCCTACATTTTATTCAGAAGTACGTCATAAAAGACAGTTTGGGCCATTATCAAATACTGTAATGTCATGGATGAAAGATTTCTTTTCAAAGAATGGAGAGTGTATGCCAAATAGAGAGACAATACATATTCTAGATAATTTTTCAACACGAGAAATCTATAACTTATACAAAGAATATGCAGAAGGTGCTGAGGGACATGGCCAGTTTATTACATATCAATATTTTGTGAAGGTATGGAAGAAAGAATTCAACAATGTCTGTATTCCTAAGAAGACAAGGATGGGGATTTGCAGTACATGTGCTTCTCTTAAATAAAAAAGGGACAAATGTGAAGGCTCAGAAAGAGGTAAGCATTCATAACTTTAACTTTTAAAATTTTATAGTCATCAACTATGAAGACATATTTCTTAATGAATTTCTTTTATGATTTGTAGATTTAATTGTCAAAGAACTTCTGGAGCATCGCAAACAACAAACAAAGGAAAGGAAGAAGTTGTACAGGCATCGAAAGAATTGTTATGATAATCTGAATAAATATTTGGGTTTGATAATTGATGGTATGGACCAGAAGAAAACACTTTGACCACATTTTGTTCGCACACCCAAAAATTTACAGGAGGAAAATTTTATTCATTTTCGCTTGGTCGGTTGTATGGTCTTTAATGGGAAAATGTTGCCAAGGGTGTACTTCACAGCTCCAAATATTCATAATGATGTAAATCTAACCATAACCATAATTCATGATGTGATTTCTCATTGGTCTGGTAATCTTCTTGAAGTTTTGTATCTACAATTGGACAACACTTGCTGTGAAAACAAAAATCAGGTTGTTTTTGGATATCTAAACATGCTTGTTGAATCGAGAATTTTTCAAAAGGTAAAGGTTGGTTTCCTTCTTGTTGGGCACACTCATGACCATATTGATCAGATGTTCAGCCATTTTTCAGTCACATTGAGGAGGAAGGAAGTTTGGAGCTTGCCATCACTAATTGAATGTATTAAGAAATCATACATGCCATAGCCTACTTTTGATGTGTTGGAAGAAACTGTTGACATGTGAAGGTTTATTCTGGGATCATATGGTGAGGGGAAATTCATTGAACAAATTAATGACATTAGCTTCCAACATCAATTTCGTATCAAAAAAATTGATGGGAAAACACTAATATGGGGCAAGAAGTATTCAACTACTACAGAATGGGCACCGTCATCAGGTTTGCAATTTTTGAAGTTCATTCCAGATCATCCAATATTTGCATCAAAAATATTGTTATTAAAATCAGTTGGTGAAGTTCATAATGCACGTAGACATAATAGAGATATAAATTATTCTGATTGCGTGGAAGAAATAAAAAAATGTATTAGATATACATATGAGTACTTTGACATTGCTGATTCAGTTTGGTGGGAGTCATTTTTCAATAATCAAAGTGATATCATTTCAACAACAACAAATGAAGATATACCTTTGAAAAATCCATTTATTTGGCCATAAAATGTGTCGAATGAACATGAGGAAGTAAACATTTTTGAACAACAACAATCTCAAGGTATTATTAATTCTTCATAGGTAGCAGAAAGGGAGATGTATATTGGTTCCAGAAGATCTCGTGCACAACGTGAAACCATGAAAGACCTTTATAGGGGTTCAATATAGGATATTAAGGAGGGTTGCATGATTGCAGTGCTAGCAAATGGAGATCCCAATGGCTATCCATTTTGGGTTGCTAAAGTTGTAAAGGTCTTTACAGAAAATGAGGATGTTACAAGTGTTGAAGCACATTGGTATGCCACAAATACACACCCATTCAATGGTGTGTATAAGCCAGAGATGGTAGTTGACAAAAAAATGGCAGAAAGAGAAAAAGAAAGGGTACAAATATAAATTGCCACCGCACAGACATATTAAAATTGGAGGATGTTGACATACTTGTTTATGACTTCAATTTAACAAAGAGAGGAATTCTTCGCTTCAAGACGATAAAGATTCTGAAAAGGTTGTTACCAGAAGGAACAGTGTTGACATGGGAGTCTGTTCAAACTAGTCGTAGATCTAGAAGAATTTTGAAACTTGAAATGTTGGGCATGTATGTGGACTCAGATGGGGCACTAGTTGATGAAAGAGAAGAATATGGAACATCTTCGTTAGCATCCAGTCACTCATCTGAAGATGTGAATTCTGATGGTGTGCAAGAAAATATGAGTGATTTTGAATATTTGTTTAAGACAGTTTATATAACTGATGTATGCATCGTATCTTCAAATAAAATTAATGTTTTCCATATGCTGTTAAATAAGAATTTATGAGGCATTTTTATGTTGTTGGATTATATGTCTTAATTATGATAAATTTTATTGTTTAACATATCTATAATGCAATATTAAATTAGAGATATAATGTATGTTTTATTCAATATACAAATAATGACTTTTGAATTCATTCAGTGATGTAATTTGTTCATAATGTCATGGTTTTTTAATTTTATAGTTGAAAAAATTTCAATTTCTTTTGTATCTAGCATGTTATGGTTGAAAATATGTTGAATCTATACTTAGGAAAGAAAAATGATATTCTACCAAAAACATTAATGTGTTTTTTTCCTCATAAACAACTTTGTTTGACACATAAAAATTTGATTTCACTAGCATTTTTTTAAAAAATTTAAAATTGACCCTAAAAAAAAATCATTGTTCCACTATCATCACTTTCGTTTTGAAGCTATATTTTGCATGAAAATTTCATAGTAAATTTCATAGTCACTGCGATTTTTAAAACATGTTAAAAATTGATGCCTAAAAAATAAAAACATCGTTCCAGTATACACACTTTTCACTTTTAGCATTGTTTTTGATATTTTTTTGGAGTTTTTTGGCGAGAGTTCCCTTTTTGAGTTTATAGTTCCCGTTTCAAAGTTTACATTGTTCAAGGGCTATGGAGCTCCCGCGCTGCTAGAGCCATGCTCTATGCTATTACCCGAGATCTTACTTATCTTCCTGTACCAATTAATTACCTTCGCGTACTTGGATGTCTTATGTTATAATTAGTTATATAAAACATTCATATAAGTTCGCGTAGTAAATAAATAGTATACTCGCAAATTATATCCAATCATGCATTAAATCAGGAAAAGGTACACAGAGATATAGTAAAACTTCTCTTTATTGATTCTCCCAATAGTTACAGACTTGACCTATCCTGCGCACTCAGCTGCAGGGGTCTACGCACTCAGCTACGGACTACTAGGCCTTTGCGCACTCAGCTACAGAGCCTTCCCCTACTCTACGATCTAAAGACACACTTTACACTATTACTCAATCACTCATACTTCTCTTGCTCTTCTATTTCATCTTCCCTATCTTCTCTACTTAGAGCCTCACTCTATTTATATAATCCCATGGTCCGTGGATCATGGGCAGGTCTATTAAGCTGACATTACATTACAAAACGAGGGTGGAAAACCCTGTGACTCTATCATAATTTCATGCTCCACGCTCACAATTCGCGGAGCTTTTACAAGAAGATTTGGTCAAAACTTGACTTGGGGGGATTCCATGCCCAACATAAAGATAATTATTGTAGACAATTTACTGACCTCATGCAGGCCCAGTTACACTAGAAATATGATTTCAGGTCATCTAGGAAAAGGTTTACAATGCAAGATCAAAATCAGGAACCTCTTCACTCATGTCCTCCTAAAACAATGTAAACTTTGAAACTGGAACTATAAACTCAAAACAGGAACTCTAGCCAAAAAAGCCTCGTAAAAACATCAAAAACAGTGCTAAAAACAAAAAGTGTTGATGCTAGAATGTCATCTTCTTTTTTCTAGGGCAAATTTTCAACATTTTTTAAAAATGGCAGTGAAAACCAATTTTTTGTGCAAAAATTGTCAAAAAAACACTCTCAAAACAAACTGTTGATGTTCGAATAACACTTTTTTTTCAATGGTAAATTTTGCAGGAAAAACACCCTCAAAACGAAAAGTGTTGACATTGGGATAACACTTCTTTCTTTCAAGGGTAAAATTTTAACATTTTGAAATAATGGCATAAAATATTTTATGATGACCCAAAAAACATTAAAATTTCAAAAAAATAATGGAAACATGAAATAAAATTAAAAATTAAAAAATTAAAACAATGAAAAAGCACAATAAAAAAAGTTAAAAAAAAAAACAAAACATAAATTAAAATATATATTAAAAACAAAACATAAAATAAAAATAAAAAACAAAAAAATCAAATATATAAAAAAAGACGAAAAAAAAATCAAACATCAAAAAAAAAAAATCAATTATAAAAATGTAAAAAAAAAACAAAATTAACCTATAAAAGATAAGTATTAAAAAACTAAAAATAAAAATTATAAACAAATAGATAGTAAAAGAAGCATATTTAAAAAAATAGAAAAATAAATAAATAAATAAAATCTTGTAAACCATAAAAAAAATTAAAAAAAAAAAAAAAAAAAAGAAAATTAACCAAAAAAAATTAAAAACTACTAAAATTAAGATTAAAATATTGATTACTTAAAAAAACAAATATAAAATATATATAAAGACAAAAAAGGTTAAAAAACAAATTATCTCATAAAACCATAAAAGAATTTGGAAAAAAAAAAACAAAATTAATATCTATATATATATATATAATTAAGTAAGTAAAAATAGAAAAATTAAAAAACATTAAAAAAAATAAAAAAATAAAAAACACAAAATTTAATTAGATTAAAAAATATAGAAAATTAACAAAAAAAAGTTAAAAAACTAGTAAAATTAATATTAACAACATTTAGAAAAGAACTAAAAAGACAAAAATAAACTCAAATTATAAAAAATAAATAAATGAATAAATAAATTATGAAAAATTTTAAAATATATATGCCTTCTCAGATTAAAAGAAAAAAAAAATTAAAAAACATTTAAAGTTTATAAAGAAATATATGTTTTTTATTTAGAAAGAAAATATTAAACTTACATTTTTTATTTGAAAACAAAAAAAATTAGAAACTATAAAATTATAAAAAAATTTAAACAATTTTTTTTTTCTTAAATAAAAATTAGTAATTTTTTTAAGCATTTTTTTTTAAATTACGAAAAAATTTAAATTTTTTTTTTTTTAACAATTTTTTTTATTTTGTAAAAAAAAGTAAAAAAAAATATTTTAAACGCTTTTTTTATTTAAAAATTAAAATTATTAAAAAATTTTGAATTTTTTTTTTTTTTTTTTTTAAACAATTTTTTTATTTTATTTAAAAAACAAAAAAAATTTACCACCCGCCGCCTGTGGTGCCACAACCCTAGGTGGAGGGCCTGCACCCAGGGTCGCACCACCATGGGTGGTGGGAGGTGAATTTTTTTTTTAATTAAAAAAAATTGTTTAAAAAAAATTGAAAGTTTTTAATCATTTTTTTTAAATAAAAAACAAATTGCTTAAAATTTTTTAATAATTAAAAAAAAAAAAATCATTTTTTTTTAAATAATAAAAAGAAAAATTAAATTTTTTAATTTTTAATTCTTTTTTTTTAAATAAAAAAATGTAAGCTTAATAAAAAAAAAAAAAATAAAAATAAAATATATATATATATATATATATATATATATATATATATATATATATATGTTAAATCAAAAATACATATTTGTTTATAAACTTTAAATGTTTTTTAATTATTATTTTTTTTAATTTGAAAAGCCAAATATATTTTTAAAATTTTCATAATTTTTTTTTTTTTTTTTTTTATAATGTAGTTTGAGTTTATTTTTGCTTTTTTAGTTTTTTAAAATGTTTTTAATATTAATTTTACTAGTTTTTTTTTTTTTGGTTAAATTTTTATTTTTTTTAATCTAGTTTGTTTTTAGTTTTCTTTTTCTAGTTTTTGTTAATTTTTTTTTTTTACTTAATTTTATATATATTTTTTAAATTTTGTTTTTTTTTCACATTCTTTTATGGTGTATGAGATATTTTTTTTTAACATTTTTAATTTTTAATTTTGTCTTTTTTTATATATATTTTTATATTTGTTTTTTTTAAGTAATTAACTCTTAAAAAAAGAAAAATCAAAAAACTTGAAAATTCGTTAAGAAATCATAATTTAAAAAAAAATGGACATAATAAATTTTAAAGTGTGAAAAATAAGTCCTCTTAAAAAAGGCATGCTGCATCAAGACATTGCATCAACACATTTCAAAATTAGCATAAAAATCACTAACATTTAAAAACAAATATTTATATTTGATCCATAAGAAAATTTAAAGTGTAGAAAATATGCTCCCAAAAAAAGAAGTTTATTCTGCATCACCACTTTTCAAAATCGGGTCACGTTTTTACTACCCCTATGAAACAGGTAATCGTATCGGTTATTTAAAGTGCCAAAAACTATGCTCTAAAAAAATATATGTGTTCTGCATCACCCCTTTTCAAAATTGGGTCAATTTTTTGCTATCCCTACGAAACGGGTAACAGTATCAGTTCCCGTTTCAAAGTTTACGTTGTTCTAAGTCAACATATAAAGGGAAGAAACCTCACAATCATGCCTCACCAACCAAAAAGGAATCCTCAATCCTATTTTTAATGAGCTCGAAGCCTCCAAAGTAGAGTCGTTTCCACCACAAATAAAGCCAATTAGCAATGAAGACAAAGAACCTATTGAGATTGTCAAAGTTGATAGGAACCCCTCTGCTTTAAATCTTCAAAAAGAGTTGGAAAAGGTTAAGATCTTTGTCCCTTTGACTGCACTATTGGAACAACCCAGTTATAAAGCTCAAGTATCGCAGTTCATGTGTTCACCCACCATTGTCCCCCTAAAAGATAGCTTAATCTTCAAGAAGAGATGCCAATGGTTGTGTTTCAACCCCATGTTTAGGAGCAAGATTCTCTTGCTATCCCTTTCTATGTCACCATGGTGATTCATGATCTCATACTACATAATTGTATGCTTGACTCACGTGCATCTCATAACCTAATGCCATTGTCTGTGATGGAAAAGGTTGGATTTTAAATAAAATAACCATACAAATATATATATACTCATTTGAATCCAAGAGAGAAAAGTGCTTAGGCATGATCAAAGACCTAGTGGTAAATTTGGCTCAAATCCTAGTAAAATGTGTATTAATGGACATTGTAGTCGCTGACATCCTTGCAAGGTTTGGTATGCTTCTGTTGAGGTCACGAAGATAGAAAACTAGGGGATCCATCAAACTAGATTTGACATATGCTTCCATTCTTGTGTTTGGTGGAGAAGAACGTAAATTATACATAGAATCTAGATTTGTGAAGAAAGTTACAAAGGCTGATTGTTCAAACAATGCTCCTATGTATGGTAAAGAGAAGGATTTGTATTGTCTGCTATTAGAAGAAAATGATCAAATCATGGATGAAATTCAAGTGGAATGTTTTGTTCATCTGAGTAAGAAATCATTGGAATGTAAGAAAATATGGAAATTATATTTTGATGGTGCCTATTCCAAGGAAGGAAATGGGGCAGGTGTGTTGTTAGTTTCTCTAGAAGGAACCTCGATTCCTCTCTCTTTCAAGCTAGATTTTGAGGCCAAAAATTATGTTGTTGAATATGAAGCTTTGTTGTTTGGGCTATAGTCTACTAAAAACCTAAAGGTTAGGTTCTTAATTGTATTTGGGAATTGATATCTAGTGGTGAAACAAGTAAAAAACCAATGTCAGAGTAAGAATCCAAGTTTGAAGGCTTACCGAAATGAGGTGTGGGATTTGATTGAGAAATTTTTCTTAGCCTTCAATATTCATTTTTTACCTAGAGAAAGAAATCAAATGGTTGACCCTTTGGCAATTGCTGCTAGTAATATTAAGCCTCCTCAAAACTTGTTGCTCAGATATGAAGCTGAGGTCAGGTATAGGCTATTAGTATCATATAATTTGAAGTATTGGTAGGTGTTTGAGGATGAGGAACAAATCAAGCATTTTATGGAGTTTATTGGAGAGTTTTGAAACTCAGTGATCAACTAGGAGGACAAGAAGATGACAGATGAAAAACAAGTTGGTTGGGAAGAAACTATTGTTGGTCCCAAAATTTTACAATTAAAGGGTATTACCATCCCTAGAGGATTTGTCCCATTGGAAAAGCTATTTATCCCAAATGATATAGCTTCCAATCCAATTGAACAAGATCTCAAGGAGCAGGTGGAGGATTGTAATTTTGGCATAGAATAAGAACCTAGAGTAATCAAGGTACATAAAGGAGTTCCTAAAGAATAAAAACAAAGGTATTTGGACCTTTTTAAGGAATATATGGATGTGCTCGCTTGGTCATGTGATGATTTGAAAACTTTTGACACCATTATTATTCAACACAAAATTCCTTTGAAAATTGGAGTGAAGCCATATACACAAAAGCTTAGGAAAATTAACCCTTTGTTAATTACATCAATTGAAAATGAGATGAAAAAGTTACTATAGGCTAAAATTATTATGCCTTTGAGGTACTCAGATTGGGTAGAAAATTTAGTTCCTGTGAGGAATAAGAATGAAGAAATAAGGCTATGTGTTGATTTCAGAAATTTGAGCAAGGCCTCACTGAAAGATAAATTACCCTCTACCTAAAATGGACTACATTCTGCAGAAAGTACTAGGGTCTTCCCAAATTTCCATGATGGATGGATTCTCAGGATATAATGAAGTTGCAGTACACCATGAAGATCAGAAGAAAAGAACTTTTACTACACCTTGGGGGATGTTTATGTATGCCAGAATGCCTTTTGGACTCATAAATGTTGGAGCTACTTTCCAAAGAGCAATGGATATAACATTCATTGGAAAATAGCTTAAATTCATAGCAATTTACCTAGATGAAATCATTGTCTTCTAAAAAATGGATGAAGAGCATATTAAACATTTGTAGCTCACATTTGAAAAATGCAGAAGATATGGTCTGTCCTTAAACACCAATAAATCTTAGTTTCCTTTAAGTGAAGGAAATCTATTGGGCCACAATGTGGTGATAGAAGGAGTGAATATTGGTCCCAAAAGGGTGGAAGCCATCAACAATATTCCATTACCAAGGAATAGGAAATAAATCCAGGTCTTCTTGGGTAGAATCAACTTTTTAAGAAGGTTTATACCAATTTATGTTGAAATTGTTAAAGAGATCACAAAGATGTTGAAGAAGGATAGGGAAGTAAAGTGGATTGTAGGATCCAAGGAATCATTCATCAGAATTAAAAAATAATTTTTAGAAGCTCCGGTCTTAGCTAGCCTAGATTATCAGAAGCCATTCCTCATCTTGTCTTGTTCTTCTCCTAACATGGTGGAAATGGTTTTGTTGTAGAAAAATAACGAAGGACAAGAGCAACCAATCTCATTTTTATGTTAAGTGTTAAGAAATGTTGAGCTAAAATAAAATATTTTAGAAAAAGCATGCATATGCCTTATCAAAGCCCTAAAGGATTTTCAAATTTATGTCCTTCAGTCAAATATAATAGTTTATGTTCCTAGAGTTGTTGTGAAAGATATCCTTGTGCAAGGTGATAGTGAAGGCAAAAGAGGCAAGTCGATCACCAAGATACAGGAATATGATATGGATATCAAACCCACTAAGTTTATCAATGGGTGGGGATTAACTAAAATACTAGCTGAGGCGAGCTGCCAAGCCTTAGGTATAAACTTTCTAGCAGAGAAGGATCGAGAAAGTGGAAAAGCAAAGGGACAACAAAATATTGAGGCCTTAACATAGAAATTTAGATGGAATACTTTGTCTCACATTGGTATAAACATATTGTCTATTACTTTTTTTTTTGAGGTGTCCAGTAAACTTTCACAAAGTTAAATACATGGTTTTGAGATTGCAGGCCCATAAGTTTATTATTTCAAATGGCTAGCTATATTGGAAGGACCTAGTCAGGATTTTTCTCTTATGCCTGGTTGAAGTAGAGATTTATAAGGTTATGTGTGAGTTTCATTACTGCGTCTATGGAGGACATTACAGTTGGTGATCCATAGCCTATAGTATCCTCAAAGTTACTTTATATTGTTCCAATTCATTTGGTGATGTGCATGCATATGTTCAGGCCTGTGAGAGATTTTAGGTTTTGTAGAGAAAGAAATGTTAGCACCTTGTTCCTAGATCCTTATTTTTTGGAAGAACCTGTTATCACTCAGGTTGTCCCCAGGTTGTAAAAAGGGATACGGCCGAGGTAACCACAGACCAACTTTGGACTGCAGGTTCTAGCCCACCTGCAATCAGAGAGGGTTCTCTCTTTCAGATTTAGCTTTGTTGAAAAGGATTTTAGGCTAGGTTTTGAGTTCAGAGGGTTTTTGTTTTGTTTTTGGTGGGAAAATTGATGTTTTTAGGTAGAGAGGCAAGGCATATTCTGAAAGTTTCAAACCATTGGGCATGGAGTCGAGGAGGAGAACTGCTGGTGCATTTCTTCGGTCACAATAAGGGAAAATGGAGCAAGATAGCTAAAAATGAAACAATGTTTCAGGTATTAATGATGGAAAGAATGCTAAGTAATGAGAGGCAGTTAAGAATCTCTCAATCAGCTTAACAGATGTAGGTAACAAAGCTCTACCTAGGGGCAATTAAGAATCCCTAGATAATTGGCAAACACAGGTGAATAGGGGTAAATATGAGCCAGGAGGAATTCATATTCATAACCAATTCATTTAGAGGAAAACATAAAGAAATAGCAGAAAATGAGCATAGAGTGTATTTAAACAAATTCTAAGCTATTCTTTCTTCCTGCTATTTAGACAGTGGTAAACAATAAAACGGAGGTAAGATGCACTTATTGTTTCAGGCTGCAGCACAAGGATTCCATCTTTAGGTCTTCAAAACATTCATTCACCACAAACAGTTTGCTCTCCAAGCTTTCAGCAATCTTTGATTATAGAAAAATTCATGTATACAATGTGAGTCTCTAGTGAAAATTCTCAATTGACCAACGCTTGAAACAAGGTAGAGAGCGGTATATATAGGGAAAAACTCTCTACAACTGCTTTTTTTTTTCTTTTTCTTTTTTTTTTTACATCTTGACCTAAAATAGGTCATAAAAAATGATTAACTGACCTAATTCTATCAGAAATAAATGCATGAAAATATCTCAGGCTGCGCTGAGGGCGGCCGTATCAAAACTGAGTAAATGATGTAGTCCTCAGTGGCTTGGTGCAGTGTTTTCTGCAATAAATGTGTATGGGTTTCTACTTCTTTGTTGTCTGTTTGCATTTAAAGCTTTAACTGTGATTTAAGGGCAAGGATGGGCTTACGCCTCTTAATTTGACTTTGCTGAGGGGGTTCATCAATGCTTAGGTGCTTCAAGCCCCTAAAAAATCTTGACTGATACTCTTTGGCTCTTCTTCCTTCTCTGATACTCTCTGACAATAAATTGGGATGCTGTTCTGATGTGTTGTGTGTTAAATCAGCATTTAATGGCCATTGTTCGGCTCTGTCTTCCATAAAACTGTCTTCTGCTCCTTCTTGAATGCTTTGGTAAGAAAAACGGGTCATTCGGTGCCTTTCGGGCTTGCAGGGGGCTGCGTAATGCAAAGATTCCCTAAAGATTCCCCATTCTGGCCTAATTTATCCAGCGATTTGCGCTAGGCTCAGAAACTGCCTCAGACACTGATTCCGGGGCTCTGGAGTGTGATTTTCGCCCTTCGCGCTAAAAACTGATGATGACATCAGCATGACGTCAGCATGACGTGACTTTGTACGGCGGGTGACGTCAGCAATGACGTCAGCAAGATGACATGGCAGGATGACGTCAGCATGATGACGTCATCACGTACGGAGGTGACGTGGTAGTACGACAGATCTGATGATGTGGCAGGACACGTGGCAGGTGACTCGGCGGTACAGTGGCAGGAAGGCCACGCAGGCGGATGACGTGTCATGGTGACTGGGCAGGCAGGTGACGCAGGCAGGTGACGTTATTGCGCAGGAGTGGTAAATGGTTTTGGGTGCACCGCCTTAGTGCCTGAGCAGTTTTGGAGGGAGGGGCTCCGCCATAGCCCAGAAGGCGACGCGTGGCGGGAGTACGGCAGCAATACCGCCCATCTCCCGGACACTATCCTTCGGGCACGTTGGGAGATGGGAAGGCCCGCCAGTCGTTGATCTGGGCGCAGGACGATCGGACAGCTGGCGGGAAGGACGGGGCGATGACAGGTTAGTGGGTGGGGATATTCGCGGGAATATTCCGATTCAAATATAATGCGGCGGGGGTTTTTAGACTTAGGGAAAGTGGGTTACAGGGTTTAATGAGCGCGGGTTAATGTATTTATGTACAAAAACTTAGGATAAGGGCGAAGTGTGGGTTTTTTGAGGATTTTTAGGGCTAGGGGGGGAGGTTATTAGCATGACCAGGTGTTATCTAATTCCTGCTATGACACGGATGGGCTAAAAATAGCCCCAGATGGACTATTTTTTCCCTGGACTTAGAAGAAATTTGGCTATATTGCCTGGGAAGGGATATTTACATATGGGAGTTTTATATACATATTTTTAGTAGGGGAAGGGGGAAAACTAATAGGGAGTTATATACTAGAGTTAGTGGTTAATATGGTGATGATAAGGAAGTGCTAAGGTAGGGGACCTTAGGCTAATTTTGGGAAAAAGAACTTGTAAGGAAATGAAATCCTTGAGCGAAGCAGATCTCCACTAAGGCAACTGACATGGAAAATGATGAACTAAGAGGAATCAAGCAGATCTTGACCTCTTTTGGGGAAATTAGTAAGTGACTTGGGGAATTAGAAGAAGGGGAAGTTAGTGATGTCCAGCTTGAGCTCCACTAGACGAAAAACTGTCTGCACTGTGATCTGAAGAGATAAAACACTTTGTAACACAAAATTGATCATCAGTCATCATTCTGCAACCTCACAGCTACCTACCCAGCCTACTCACCTAACATTGTTTCTTCTTTTTGGTTTGGGTGCACTTAGACTTGCAAACCCAGCTTTACAATTTTTCTTTTGAATGATTTCCTATCTAAATCTATACTTATTTCTGCCAGGGCCCAGATTAAGCAGTTGTGTCCCTTTGATTCTCTACCTATCTACAGATCTGCCAAGATTAAACTGTTTGATCAGATGTCATTCTCTACATTCTAAAGCAGGAAATTGAAACTTAGGGAGACCAAGATTAAACTATTTGGACCTCCCTTAAATGAAAACTCTTCAAAACTGGAGCAACTCATCAAAATTGGAATATAGTAGTGGCATTTGGACTAGCACACTTCATGGATTTTTGTGGAAATATGGAACACTGCAGTTTGCAAAGTATGAGATATTTGGCATGTAAAAATGTCAATCATGAAAAATGAAACCCTGTTGCAACAGGAGGCTAACAGTGGCTCCACTTGGGGATGGCTTTTCCTTGTGAAAAGTCAAGAACAGCAGGTCAGACTGCCTTGATCTTCTATGGTTGCTGTGAACTGGAAGCATTTGTTCTGGCTACTAAAATGTAAAACTTTGAACTATGAACAACCTCCTCCTCAACTGAATTACTGTGAACTGTGCAGCATCGCCTGCTTTCTTCTGCGTGCTTGATAATTATGCACAAAGACTGCAAATAGCTCTTTTCTACCATGAATTGCTTGTAATGTGACAGTTTTTTCTCTTGATACTTTGCTAAAAACTGGTGTAGAAATAGAGCTTTAAAAACTGTGTCTTTCACAAATTTACTGCTTTTCCTTAAACAATCGGCCTGCTTATACAAAATGAAAACAAAGTGCTGATATATACACACAACACTGTACAAAGATATATACAAAGCTGCATCGTATCCCTTAAAAGGGGTCATGGTAATGTTTCAGCATACGGCCATTGACAGGGCCTTCTTCAGCAATGCTGTCCTCTATAGATCTGAGAAAATATGTGTTATTTCCCTGAACAGCAGAAATAACGAATGGACCTTTCCATAAAAAATCAAACTTGGCATGTTTTCCCTTGTCTTCCCTTCTTGAGTCCCATCTCAGAACTTTGTCACCAATATTGAAATCCTCAGCTTTAGCTCTCTTATCAAACATCCTTTTAAGCTTTTCTTGCAAAATTTGAGCTCTGTCATAAACTTGTTCTATGGTTTGTTGAAGATGAATGGTCTGATTGATTCTTCTTTGAATGTCATTTGGTTCAGCCTGAATTTCTTGTAACAATTTGATAGTAGGAATGCCCAAGGATGAAGGAAATCTAGCCTCCATACCATATACTAGCTCATAAGGGCTCATCCCAATGGATCTTTTGCTCGAGAGTCTGTCTGCCCATAGGGAATTTACCAGCTTTTTGTGCCAGTTCTTCTTGTTTTCTTCTAGCACTTTCTTTATGATGTTGATGAGGCTTTTGTTAGATGATTCGGCCAAGCCATTACCCTGAGGGTAATAAGCCGTAGAGTGGCCTAATATGAAATCTGTGGCAAAAATTGATCATCTTTTTGGACTTAAAGGCAGCGGCATTGTCAGTGATGATTTTCTCAGGGCAGCCAAATCTAGACAGGATATTTCACTCAAGGAATTGGATAATGATGGTGTCATTGGCTTGTCTGCAAGGAATGGCTTCAACCCACTTGGTGAAATAGTCAGTGGTTGTTAGGATCCATTTGTGCTGGCCTGAGGAAGAGGGATGGATTTCTCCAATGAAGTCAAGACCCCATTGTTGAAAAGGTTGTTCGGTTGAGATGGGTTTGAGGGGCAGCGGTAACAACTTTCTTTTTCCCTCAAAGATTTGGCATTTGTGACATGACATGGCAAACTTCTTTACATCTGCAAAAAGAGAGGGCCAATAGAAACCAGCCCTTAGAATTTTATCAGCAGTGGACTTCCAATATAGATGTCCTCCACAATCACCTGCATGGAATTTTTTCATGACATTATTAGTTTCATTCATGGTTAAACAATTAAGCAATATACCTTCATGATTTCTCCAAAATAATGCACCATCTATAACACAAAACTTTAAAGCCTTCATTTTCAAAAATCTTTTCTTGGTCCTGGACAATCCTGGGGGAGCACACAGGTTTAACAATACAAAGCAAATATCAGTGTACCAAGGGCATTGGAGAAATATTTCACTGATCTGTGGAGTCGCCAGCTCCGGTTCATTGTCTAGCTGGTTTATGTCTAAGGCTTGAAAATTCGTTTCGGACATCAGTTTAGCTAAACCTTGTCCCTTTATCAGCTTGGTTGGTTTTATTTCTATGTCATATTCAAGGATGCTTGCAATCCACTTGCCTCTTTTGCCTTCTAATCCCTCTTGGGTCAATATGTCTTTTACAGCAGCGTGTGGGACATAGGCAATCATATGTGAACGTAATATGTACACTCTGAAATCCTTGATGGCCTTAACAAGTGCATAGGCCTAGTTTTCCATGATTGGGTACTTCAAAGGGGCGTCTCTTAAGGCTCGGCTGAAAAAAGCAATTGGCTTTTCAGCTCCTTGTTCATCCTTTTGCAAAAGGACAGCGGCTATTGTGTGATCAGATGCAAATGAAAATATGATAAAATCTTTGTCAAACTGCGGGCTGGTGAGTACAGGGGTTTGTGTCAATGCCGATTTGATACTTTCGAATGCTTGCTTGGTTTCCAGGGACCATCTTACCTTGGCATCCTTTTTTAACATGTTGCTTAACAGTCTTATCAATTCAGCTAGATTTGGGATAAATCTTCTTAGGAAGTTGATTTTCCCAAGGAATGCTTGTAGCTCTTTTATGTTTCTTGGATATGGAATTTGGAGGATGGCTTGGATTCTTTCAGGGTCAATTCTGATCCCATCTTTTGATATAATGTGGCCAAGTAACTTGCCTTCTTCGAGGCCAAACAGAGACTTCTTGGGATTCAAGGAAATGCCATACTTCCTACATGTCATAAAAATTTGCCTAAGATGCTTGAGGTGTTCTTCATCAGATTTGGAAAATGGGGTCAAGTCATCAAGATAAACAACTAGGAAGTCATGTATTTCTTTGGCAAATGCAATGTCCATTGCTCGTTGAAAAGTTGCACCAGCGTTTTTAAGTCCAAATGGCATCTTTACATACTTGAATGTTCCCCAGGGTGTGGTAAAAGCTGTTTTGTCTTGGTCGTCCGGGTGAACAAGTATTTGGTTGAAACCTGAAAAACCATCTAGCAAAGAGATTCTAGATGACCCCACTACTCTCTACAAGATGTGGTCCATTTTAGGCAAAGGGTAATGGTCTTTTAGGGAGACTTGGTTTAAATTTCTGAGATCTACACAAAGTCTGATTTCACCTGTCTTTTTTCTTGTAGGAACAAGATTGGATACCTATTCAGAAAATCTGATGGGTGTTATGATGCCTGCTTCAAACATCCTCTTTACTTCCTTCTCAATCGGTGGAAGAAGCATAGGGTTAATTCTTCTAAGTTTCTGCTTGAAGGGTTTCTGGTTTGGTTTTAAGGGGATTGTGTGTTGGAACACCGAGGTTTCATAGGATTTCAAATCCTCATAGCTCCAAGCAAATACATCCTGGAATTCTTTGAATAGGTCAATGTACCTGGGCTTTTGATCAGGTGGTAAATTTTTGGATAGTTTGATCATTTTTGGATTTTCTTCCGTCCCAATGTTGTGTTCCTCTATATCAGTGTTAATGGGTTGCAATTTTGGCTTTCTAGGAACGTCATTGGCATCAAACATGTCTTCTAATGGGGTTAGGCCAGCAGGCAGAAAGTTATCCTTTAAGTCAATGATCTCTACCTCTTCTTTGGCAATGTCTTCCAAATGCATTTGTTTCAGGTGTTCGATGTTTTCTTTGTCAAAAATAGTTGGGTTCAGGATTTGCTTGGCTGTTGCAGCTGTTGTAGCTTGTTGTTCTTCATTTGTTTGCTGTTCCGAATCTGTCATAGCATCCAAGTCAATGTTGATATTCGAAAACTCATGCTCAAGGGTAAGGAAATTATTAATTTGGACATCATTTTCGAACACTTGCCAATCTATGATGTTATTTGGGACAGCAGGCCTATGTTTTATTTCAGCTGTGAAGTGATGGTTTGGGTCAAAAGGGAGCTTGCATGTACTAGCAAAGGTGGCTAGGCTGTGTGCATGAATGTTATGTTCTCTTGAAATTTTTTCAAGCTTGAATTCAGTGAATGCATTGAGTATATTAGTGGCAGCAGTCCTATAGGCTCTCATTCTATTGTCGCTGGTAACAAAATTACCTTTCATCTGTTGTATGATTAAATCAGAGTCTCCTAAAATAGACACTTTAGCAGCTCCTAGTGCTTTGAGGAGTTTAAGGCCTAACAACAGAGCCTCATACTCTGCCATGTTATTTGTGCATTTAAAATTCAGTCTGTAGGCATGACCTTCTGCATGGTTGTTATATGTATTGTGAATCCAGACACCTGCCCCTGCTCCTAACTTGTTAACAGAGCCATCAAATTCTAAATACCATGTGATTTCTTGCTTGTGGTTGATGCCTAAAGTGTCAATGAACTTAGGATTGGGCAGATTTGAAATTTCTATTTGGGGAAGTTCTTCTTGCATGCTGGTTGCAATAACTGTTGTGACAGTTTCATCAGTATGTACAACCGATTCTTCATTGATTTGTGCTTGTTGTTCTTGGGCCAAGGGCTCATTCTTGGTTGGAGAATTTGTATCGTCATTAAACAAAATAAAGAAATCCATATCCGAATGGATTGAATAAATGGGAAAATTTTCAGGCTTGCTCTCACTACTCACCACATATTTCATGAGCGTTTCCCTATACAGTCTCTTTGGTTGCCCAAAGACTGAAATGGTGGCATAGGAAAGGTCTAATTGAAGGGATCCTTGAAGCTTTGCTCCCCATGATCTTGATAGGAGCATACCGTACTTTGGTGGAATGTCAACGACTACCACATCCATGAGGATGGTCTTATTTGGATATTGAACTAAGGAGACACACATATCTTTGATGAGGCCTAGACAATTCACTTGACTTGAGTCAAATGAGTACAAGTCTTTGTAAGGTCTTGTAACATCAAGGTTCAGTTTTTCCATAACTGCTTTGGGCATTAGATTGTGCGATGCCCCTGAGTCAAACATAGCATTGTGCAAAACTTTCTCATGTATATGCAAACTGACATAGAAGGGTGGAATAGGTTCATATGTTGACTTTCCATTAACTTCTGGACCAAACAGCAGCTCAGGAGAATCATCCAAAACATTTACACCGTCCTTGTTTTCTGGAATTTGAAGTGACCTTTGAATTTGTTGCCTATATATATCGTGTTTGGCAAGTTCTGAGAGGGGGATGGATATTTTCAACTTAGATATTTTTGCCTCTAAATTAAATGGTTTTTCCAATGGAGTCTTGGTGTTGATAAAGGCAGTTTTTTCCTTTTCATTTAAATTATCTGCAATTTGCTCTTGTTTTTCAGCGTTATGAGGACTGATAGCTTGCGGTTTTTTAGTTTCAGGAAAGTTTTTTGGAACACTGTTCGAGCTTTCTTTCGAGGAAGAAGGTGGCAAAGGCTGATCTTTGGAAGGCTGTATTTTTGTTATGTCTTCTACATTCACTTGATGCGGGTTTGGAACATTTGTATCAGCGGGTTCTATTCTGATAGCCTTGCTTTTGGTCTTGTTGGGCTGTTTGCCATCCTTGATTTTACTAGGTTCCGAAATGTCAATGGTCCTAGTTCTCAGCTTATATTGTTTATGTACTTCATACACAACAGTATCATATCCTTGTTTAAAATCAAAAGACTCACCAGATTTAGTTTGAAACTGATTGTAATCGAGTTCATTTTGGTCTTCTTGGGACAGGACAGTTTGGTGCTCACCCTTTAGATCCATCAGGTTCATGTGAGTGTCCTCTATGGGTTCACTAGAAGTAGATCCTTCAACATAGTTATCTTGAAAAGGGGGTCTTATGTCATGGTCTTGGTTAGACCTACCAGCATTTGTGTTCTGCGTTTTCCTAAAATTTGGATTCCTTAAGGTATTGGACTGTTGTCCTTCCCATGATGCTTTTCTCTCAACATTTTCTACTCTTTCTCCTAGCCTTTGTAGGCCATTGATAATAGCATCAAGCTTTTGATCAAAGGCTGAGGGTTCTTGTTATGCTCTTATTACAAAATGATACCCAATACAGAATATGCGAAGAAAAGATACCCAGAACACAGAATAGCAAAAATTTTATTATTCAGAGAGTAATGTTCACTTGCATCTTCGAGGGGGCAACCTCCAATAGAGCAGAGCTCGATTACAAAATAAGACACGATACTCCTCGCAGGGAGTCTCTATCCTTTATATATGACTCATACATGCAATACCACGGGCCAATACCGTGGGTTTTATTAATACCATCTATCTAATACTACGGCCCATTTGCAACTAACTGTGGTCCCGTCATTAATTGCGGGTTAACCACTTACAAATATTAATATGGGCTTTATTGACTCTTGACTATGACGTGATCCCATGACATAAATAAGGGGGTTACGGTGGGACCCTAACATGCCCTCCCCCTTAAGACTAGCATTGTCCTCAAGGCTGAAGCTGCGGAAACTGCTGAAGAATAGTGGCTGGTTCCCAAGTTGCATCTTCCGGAGAGGTGTCTTTCCATTTGACGAGGACTTCCTTAATCATGCGGCCGCGCAGGTGTTTGTCTCTTGTGTCTAGAACCTGTTCGGGTTGAAACCATATTGACCCTTCTTCGTCCAATTCAGGTAGATTGGTTTGAACTCGGCAATTGTTCCTGATCACTTTCTTGAGGCACGATACATGGAAAACTGGATGGATTTTTGCATTAGGTGGCAAAGCCAACTTGTAAGCCACTTCTCCAATTCGCTGAAGTACTTGGTATGGTCTGTAGAATTTTGGAGATAGCTTCTGACAACCCTTGTCTTTGAGTGATGTTTGCTTATATGGTTGCAGCCTCAAAAAGACCTGATCCCCTTCTTGAAATTGGCGCTCTGAGCGATGCTGGTCTACCTGTTGCTTCATGCGGTTCTGAGCTTGATGAAGATTCTCTCTAAGATGGGCGAGCATGGTTGCACGGTGTTGTAGGAGTTGATCCACTGCTTGTACTTTGGAGCACCCCTTGATAGCCTGTGAGACCCAAAAATCCTCTCAAGCTCTTCAAGGTCTTAGGTTGAGGCCATTCTTGCATTGCCTGGATCTTTTTGGGGTCCACCTTGACACCTTCACGCCCCACAATGTGGCCCAAATACTCAACTTCTTCCATGCCAAACGAACACTTGGACATCTTGACAAATAATTTATGCTTGCGGAGCAGGTGTAAAAGTAGATCTACATGCTGAAGATGTGCAGCCCAAGTGCCACTATAGATGAGGATGTCATCGAAGAAGACAAGGACAAATTTCCTGAGATATGGTTTGAGAATGTGATTCATAAGACTCTGAAAAGTAGAGGGGGCATTACAAAGACCAAATGGCATGACCAGGAACTCATAATGGCCTTCATGGGTTCGGAAAGCAGTCTTGGGAATGTCGACTTCCTTCATGGGAATTTGGTGGTAGCCTGAGCGAAGATCCAACTTAGTGAAGAATTGAGCCCCATTGAGTTCGTCCAGCAAATCGTCAACCACCGGAATGGGAAATTTATCTTTGACTATCAACTTATTGAGGGCCCTGAAGTCGGGACACATCCGCCACTCCCCATCTTTCTTGAGCACCATGACCACTGGGGATGAATAAGGACTAATGTTGGGACGAATGACATATGCTTCCAAAAGTTCCTTGATGATTTTTTCTATTTCATTCTTTTGGGTGAACAGATATCTGTATGGCAGCACATTTGGGGGTTGGGCCCCTGGAACCAAGGTGATTCTACGATCATGTTCCCCTCGCGAGGGTGGAAGCTCATGAGGCTTGTCAAAGACCGGCAGATGATTATTTAAAATCTGTTGCATCTCAGGATGAATTGGTAGGGACTTGGTTTCGACGACCTAGATGGCATTAAATTGAGCTACCACTCCATGATTGCCCTTTTTTAACAACTTTTCCATCCGATGCGAGCTGATGATAGAGGGGGCTCCCGCCTGGAGTCCACGGAGGGTATGTGTGTAGTTGTTCTACTTAAAACTCATATATAACTCCTGAAAATCCATTGTGATTGGCCCAAGAGTGCGGAGCCATTCAGCGCCGAGGACAATGTTGCAACCCCCCATGTGTATGGCAAACATGTGGGTTTTCAACTGATAATCCCCCATTTGAAGTTTGACATTTTCACAGTGGCCTTCACATTTCATTGTGCCCCCATCCGCAATTTGGACTTGGAAGTTAGAAACTGCTCATACAAAACAATGCACTGCTTCTGTGATTTTTTGATGGATGAAATTATGGGTACTTCCACTATCAATCAAGACTACTACTGGGCGATGTTTAAGAAAACCCCTGATTTTGAGAGTTTGAGGGGAAGAAATCCCTGCCAATGCATGCAGCGAAATAACTGGTTCGTCAGAGACATTCTCCTTTGGGTTGTCTTCTTCTAGCGCCTCATGTTCCTCAAGTGGTGGATCTTCCTCTGTTGAGCTGTAGTCAGTGGAATCTATTTGAAAAAATTTGGGCTCCTTGCATTTATGACCTGGGGAGTATTTTTCATCACACTAGTAACATAGTCCTTGCTTCTGTCTTTTGGCCATTTCCGTAGGTGACACCTTTTGGACCTTAAGTGTTTGAGTCGTGTTGTGAGCCTGTGGGGGACGACCTTTAGCGGGGAAATTTGGGCGACTGTATTGGGCTGCTAATGCACGTTCCACGTTACGGGCTACCTTGCAAGCCTCTGTCCAAGTGGGAGGGTGGTGCAGTAAGACTTGAGCTTTGATGGCTTCTTTAAGACCACTGATAAAACATTCCATGTAGAACACATTTGAGAGACCCCAAGTGCGGAAGGCTAAGGCTTCAAAAGCTGTAATATATTCATCCACTATACCTGTCTGTCGGAGCTTAGTAAGACGACCCAAAAAAGAGTCCTCCTCTTCAAAGCGGTCTCGAAGAGCTTTGGTAAATTGGGTCCAAGTCTTAAAAGGTCCATTGCAATGTTGATGCCATTCCCACCATTGCCACCATTCATTGTCCAAGTACATGCTCCCCAACATAAGCTTAGTCGCATCATCTAAGATATGATTCAGTTTGAAATATTGCTCCATTTGTGCTATCCATGCGGACGGGTGAGAACCGTCAAATTTGTGCATATCCAACTT
Organism: Pinus tabuliformis; assembly: GCA_031772625.1. Taxonomy (NCBI): domain Eukaryota; kingdom Viridiplantae; phylum Streptophyta; class Pinopsida; order Pinales; family Pinaceae; genus Pinus; species Pinus tabuliformis. Next base: position 124,934,102 of record CM062818.1, read on the forward strand.
GGGAGGTCGCTGACTGGGTGGTGGGTGGGTGTGCCAGACGTGAGGAGAGTGGCTAGACTCACCCTCATTGTATTCATTGTCATTATACTCCTCCTCATGGGCTTGCTCCTTGCCCTTCGAATTAATTGCTGGACTTGGAGACTTAGTCCGGTAAGCTGCTTATTGATGGATTGGATGGTTTCTTCAAGTTTGTCCATTATGTCATTGGCCATTGCTTGAGCTCTAGTTTCTACCATACACCAACCTGATGAAAAATTGGGACCGCCTAAAAATTTTCACTAATAATTGAATGGTACCACCGTGCTCAGCTCGTCGTCCTGATTCTAATGGGCTAGATCACCAATAAGCGCCCTGGAAGATCTCAGACTTTTTTTTTTTTTTTGAAAACTCCTAACGGAGTTTTACTCCTTCCTGATCAATACTGCAGTCGCCAAATCCTCAAAATGTCAATGCGGCCAAAAGTCCTGCGAAAATTATACCTCGATATAGGAACCCTTCACAACAACTCCGATCTGGTGGATCTGAGAGATCTGAATGGCGGATCGGATAGCTCTGGGCAGCGGAACAGACTGCTGCTGTGGATCGGCTGGCTCTAATAGATCTGAATGCCTGATCTGCGAACTCAAGACTGCGGGACTAATGTCGGCTGCTGCTGCACCCCGTTGCACTAGTGGATCTAGAATAGATGATGCGCGATCCCCCGATAGAAAAGGGAACTATGGTCTTGAGGAGTGTCAGGTGCTACAGATCGCAATATACATAAGGGTCTGGCAGTAGTACTCGGCCCAATGTTTCAGGGCTCTAACTAAGGAGGATCGACTGTACCCTTAGCCGTACAACCCGACTACCCTATCATATGGGCGAGTAATCTCTCCGAGTGCTATTCTCAGTGTACTGTAGCCACAATACGGCTGACGATTTATCTATGGCGAGGTTTCAAGGGAGCCTAGGGGCTTCTGATATACCCAGAGGGTACGTGGAAGACAGTCCGTGCGCGGTTCTGTCTAATGCACTATTACTCGAAGGGGTACCCACAGGGGTTACAAGGGAGTCCAACAGACGTGACCACCTCTTGTATTTCCTGCGTGCATGCCTCCCCAAATCCGCAGGTTAATGCGCTCAATGACAGATCCCGTGGTTTAAAGACGCCGGAACACGTCTCTAGCGAAAAGAAAAAAATTGCTAAGAATTGGAGATCCCACCGGCCTTGGAAAGTGCTCTGATACCACTTGTTATGCTCTTAACCTTCAAAATGATACCCAATACAGAATATGCGAAGGAAAGATACCCATAACACAGAATAGCAATGATTTTATTATTCAGAGAGTAATGTTCACTTGCCTCTTCGAGGGGGAAACCTCCAATAGAGCAGAGCTCGATTACAAAATAAGACACGATACTCCTCGCAGGGAGTCTCTATCCTTTATATATGACTCATACATGCAATACCATGGGCCAATACCATGGGTTTTATTAATACCATCTATCTAATACTATGGCCCATTTGCAACTAACTATGGTCTCGTCGTTAATTGCGGGTTAACCACTTACAAATATTAATATGGGCTTTATTGACTCTTGACTATGACGTGATCCCATGACATAAATAAGGGGGTTAGGGTGGGACCCTAACAGTTCTTCCTTAAAGGTGGTTCTTCTTTCCATTCTAGCTCTGTTTCTCTTGGCAATTAGGTTAGCCTCAACACTGACAACAATGTTTTGCATGTCTGCAAGGGTCTGAGAATCTCTTTCTTTTAACTGATATGCCATATCAGGGTCAAAACCATCCGGAAATTTGTACAAGGCCAGATTAGGGGGAGGCCCTAGGTTCTGTGGTATTGCGTTGTAAACATTATTGAATCTTGCACGGTACTCCAAAACAGTCTCTTGAGGACCTCGTTTAATCATATCATATTCAGCTAGTATGTGCAAGGGGTCTTTCTTTTTCTCCCATCTGTTGGTAAAGGATTGGTAAAGCTCATCTGGGGTGGTTATTGAATTTGCAGCAAGTGATCTGAACCAAGTTCTCACATCACCTGTTAGACTCTGAACAAAAATTCTCATTCTCACGCTATCATCATCTATTTCGTAGTTTTCAAAATAGTCTTGCATCTTTTTGGTATGCTGAATGGTAGTAGAAGGGCTAGTACTATCAAAATATGTGATTTTAGATTGGTACTCTTGAGGTAAAGCCCCAGCATTAGCAGGTAATTGCAGGGGTGCATATCTATTAGCCATATAGGCAGGGATAAGTGGGACAACGGGGATAAATGGAACAACTGGAGTAACGGGGATCACAGGGGTAACTGGAACGCTGGAAACAACAGTAGTGGTAGTATGTGCAGTGAATGAAGGTGTGGAAGGAGGAGTTTGAGGTGTAGATGATGAACTAGGGGAAACAGGGGTCGAACGAAACAAAACCTTGACAGGAGTCGGAATACAGCTAGGGTAAGCTATTTCAGGACTTAAATCAGCAAAATTTTCCTGTCTTTCTTGCTTCCTAAGGATTTTCGGGATTATGTTAGGGTTTTCAGAAAAAGCTGGAGGGTTTGGATCGGGATTTGACCTTGTATGTCGTGGGTTCTTCTTGGGAGCCAGCTTCCGAATTGTTTTTTGGGTATTTTTCTGGGAATATTTTTGTAATTAGCAAGGAACTGATCAGATTTTGGAATGGCTGTGTATAGCTTAAAACTAGCATGAAGATTGACTGAAGCAGCTTTTATCTACTCCTGTAAATGTAAAACAAGAACAGTTTCAAAGGCTTCCTGGCTGACATTCAGGCTTCATCTGTAGTTTTAAGGGATATACAGCAATTAGAAAATCGATTTTTCCTGTGGATTTTTACAACCTTCTTCGTGAAATTAACTGAGGAAAGTCCCCAGTGGAGTCGCCATTATGTTATCACTCAGGTTGTCCCCAGGTTGTAAAAAGGGATACGGCCGAGGTAACCACAGACCAACTTTGGACTGCAGGTTCTAGCCCACCTGCAATCAGAGAGGGCTCTCTCTTTCAGATTTAGCTTTGTTGAAAAGGATTTTAGGCTAGGTTTTGAGTTCAGAGGGTTTTTGTTTTGTTTTTGGTGGGAAAATTGATGTTTTCAGGTAGAGAGGCAAGGCATAGTCTGAAAGTTTCAAACCATTGGGCATGGAGTCGAGGAGGAGAACTGCTGGTGCATTTCTTCGGTCACAATAAGGGAAAATGGAGCAAGATAGCTGCGCATGAAACAATGTTTCAGGTATTAATGATGGAAAGAATGCTAAGTAATGAGAGGCAGTTAAGAATCTCTCAATCAGCTTAACAGATGTAGGTAACAGAGCTCTACCTAGGGGCAATTAAGAATCCCTAGATAATTGGCAAACACAGGTGAATAGGGGTAAATATAAGCCAGGAGGAATTCATATTCATAACCAATTCATTCAGAGCAAAACATAAAGAAATAGCAGAAAATGAGCATAGAGTGTATTTAAACAAATTCTAAGCTATTCTTTCTTCCTGCTATTTAGACAGTGGTAAACCATAAAACAGAGGTAAGATGCACTTATTTTTTCAGGCTGCAGCACAAGGATTCCATCTTCAGGTCTTCAAAACATTCATTCACCACAAACAGTTTGCTCTCCAAGCTTTCAGCAATCTTTGATTATAGAAAAACTCATGTATACAATGCGAGTCTCTAGTGAAAATTCTCAATTGACCAATGCTTGAAACAATGTAGAGAGCGGTACATATAGGGAAAAACTCTCTACAACTGCTTCTTCTTTTTTTTTTCTTTTTTTTTTTTTACATCTTGACCTAAAACAGGTCATAAAAAATGATTAACTGACCTAATTCTATCAGAAATAAATGCATGAAAATATCTCGGGCTGCGCTGAGGGTGGCCGTATCAAAACTGAGTAAATGATGTAGTCCTCGGTGGCTTGGTGCAGTGTTTTCTGCAATAAATGTGTATGGGTTTCTGCTTCTTTGCTGTCTGTCTGCATTTAAAGCTTTAACTGTGATTTGAGGGCAAGAATGGGCTTACGCCTCTTAATTTGACTTTGTTGAGGGGATTCATCAATGCTCAGGTGCTTCGAGCCCCTAAAAAATCTTGACTGATACTCTTTGGCTCTTCTTCCTTCTCTGATACTCTCTGACAATAAATTGGGATGTTGTTTTGATGTGTTGTGCGTTAAATCAGCATTTAATGGCCGTTGTTCGGCTCTGTCTTCCTTAAAACTGTCTTCTGCTCCTTCCTGAATGCTTTGCGAAGAAAAATGGGTCATTCGGCGCCTTTCGGGCTTGTTGGGGGCTGCGTAATGCAAAGATTCCCTAAAGATTCCCCATTCTGGCCTAATTTATCCAGCAATGAACGATTTGCGCTAATCGGAAATCGCTCATTAAAAACTGCCTCAGAAACTAATTCCGGGGCTCCAGAGTGCGATTTTCGCCCTTCGAGCTAAAAAATGATGATGACGTCAGCATGACGTGAATTTGTACGGCGGGTGACGTCAGCAAGATGACGTGGCAGGATGACGTCAGCATGATGATGTCATCACGTATGGAGGTGACGTGGCAGTACGGCAGATCTGATGATGTGGCAAGACACGTGGTAGGTGACTCGGTAGTATAGCGGCAGGAGGGCCACGCAGGTGGATGACGTGTCATGGTGACTGGGCAGGGGGTGACGCAGGCAGGTGACGTTATTGCGCAGGAGTGGTAAATGGTTTTGGGCGCACCGCCTTAGCGCCTGGGCGATTTTGGAGGGAGGGGCTCTGCCATAGCCCAGAAGGCGACGCGTGACGGGAGTATGGCGGCAATACTGCCCATCTCTCGGACGCTATCCTTCGGGAACGTTGGGAGATGGGAAGGCCCGCCAGTCGTTGATCTGGGCGTAGGACGATTGGATGGCTGGCGGGAAGGACGGGGCGATGACAGGTTAGTGGGCGGGGATATTCATGGGAATATTTCGATTTAAATATAATGCGGCGGGGGTTTTTAGACTTAGGGAAAGTGGGTTACAGGGTTTAATGAGCGCGGGTTAATGTATTTATGCACAAAAGCCTAGGATAAGGGCGAAGTGTGGGTTTTTTGAGGATTTTTAGGGCTAGGGGGGGAGGTTATTAGCATGACCAGGTGTCATCTAATTCCTGCTATGACACGGATGGGCTAAAAATAGCCCCAGATGGACTATTTTTTCCCTGCAGTTAGAAGAAATATGGCTATATTGCCAGGGAAGGGATATTTACATAGGGGATTTTTATATACATATTTTTAGTAGGGGAAGGGGGAAAACTAATAAGGAGTTATATACTAGAGTTAGTGGTTAATATGGTGATGATAAGGAAGCGCTAAGGTAGGGGACCTTAGGCTAATTTTGGGAAAAAGAACTTGTAAGGAAATGAAATCCTTGAGCGAAGCATATCTCCACTAAGGCAACTGACATGGAAAATGATGAACTAAGAGGAATCAAGCAGATCTTGACCTCTTTTGGGGAAATTAGTAAGTGACTTGGGGAATTAGAAGAAGGGGAAGTTAGTGATGTCCAGCTTGAGCTCCACCAGATGAAAAACTGTCTGCACTGTGATCTGAAGAGATAAAACACTTTGTAACACAAAATTGATCATAAGTCATCATTCTGCAACCTCACAGCTACCTACCCAGCCTACTCACCTAACATTTTTTCTTCTTTTTGGTTTGGGTGCACTTAGACTTGCAAACCCAGCTTTACAATTTTTCTTTTGAATGATTTCCTATCTAAATCTATACTTATTTCTGCCAAGGCCCAGATTAAGCAGTTGGGTCCCTTTGATTCTCTACCTATCTACAGATCTGCCAAGATTAAACTGTTTGGTCAGATGTCATTCTCTATATTCTAAAGCAGGAAATTGAAACCTAGGGAGACCAAGATTAAACTGTTTGGACCTCCCTTAAATGAAAACTCTTCAAAACTGGAACAACTCATCAAAATTGGAATATAGCAATGGCATTTGGACTAGCACACTTCATGGCTTTTTGTGGAAATATGGAACACTGCAGCCTGCAAAGTATGACATATTTGGCATGTAAAAATGTCAATCATGAAAAATGAAACCCTGTTGCAACAGGAGGCTAAAAGAACCCTTCAGGAAATGGGGAATGGAATTCATTGGATAAATACACCCACCATCCAGTATTCAACACAAATTGTTACTTACAACCACTGATTACTTCACTAAATGTGTGGAGCCCATCCCATCCAGAAATGCAACCAATGCAGTGGTCATCAAGTTTATGGAGGAGAAAATCCTTGTGAGATTTGGTTGTCCAAGGATTATTATCACTAAGAATGCCCAAGTATTCAAGTCTATCAAGTTTATTAATTTCTTCCAAAGGTATAAAATCATCACAGTCTACTCCACCATGTACTATCCACAGGGAAATGAATTAGAAGGATCCTAAAACAAAAATATAGTTAGGATTCTCAAGAAGACCATATTAGAAAATCATAAAAACTAGGACTCACAACTGAAGTTTTATCTATGGGCTAACGGAGTTACTACCAATAGGTCAAATGGAAAGTCCCCTTTTGAGTTGGTGTATGGGAAGGATGTAGTTTTCCCTATCCAATGAGCAATGCCAATAGCTAAAATTATACAATATTTAGGGAAGGAGCCCAAATTTCTGACCAAGAGAAAAAATCAACTAGTAAAAATGCAAGAAAATAGAGAGTAGGTGACTCAGAATTTGGTTAATTACCACGAAAGGATGAAATCTCTTTTTGACAGAAAGGCAAGGGACAGATCACTGCAACCAGGAGATTTGGTACTCAGGTGGGACATAAGAAAATAGGATAAGGGAAAGGATGGGAATTTTGATCCCTTATGGTTTTGACCATTCAAGGTATATGAAGCATAGGGAAACAATACCTTCTTACTAGAAAATTTGGACAGTGAGTTTCTTGGACTTCCTGAGAATGGGGAGTTTCTCAAGCTCTATTTTTAGGATTAAGGAAATCCATTCTCACCCACAGTCAATACTAGTGAGCCATTGTACATACGAAATAGTTTTTGTTTTATGAGTATCTAAATTAAATGACCCCATGCCCAATGGATAAAAGGAACTAATCTACATGTTCTTAGTACCTTGCCAGAAACGTACTATCCCTAATTGGAGTTGTTGTTGTCACATGTCATACCCTCTTACTAACTATGACACATGGTCCTATTTTCCATTCCTAGTATACAAAATGATGGATGCAATTTTGGATAGCCAAAGGAAGAGATGAAGTCTGAAATACAAAGTGAAAACCAAAATGGGGGCAAAGAGGGCCAAGCACCTAAGTGTTATAGAGAATACCAAAGCAAGGAGACATTAAAACTCAATTTTTAATTCCAAATTGAAGAACTTCCAATGAAAGGAGCTACAATGGGGAGGGGCACTTAGTCACAAGCATTTGAAAGAACCAAGGGCAGGCACATGTCAAAGGAATGCATCTTGATTAATAATCGAGCATGTCTTGGGGTGGATCATTGTTTATATTCACCAGAATGACTTTGGTAGACACTTTGAGGGGTAACTTGCATGAAAATTTTGCGAGCACTACCCCCAGATTGGGAAATTTAGCGGGGTTGGATCAACCAATCAACAACCCAGATTTATTCTCAGAGGTCTTGGCCTTATCTCACCCCCCGTTCATTCAACCATCAGAGATGGATGGGGACCACCCTCCAAACATGGACCCACTAATAGAAAGTGAGTGTCAAAGGTAATGGTAAATTATCCCCCTACCCCTCACTCATGTCCACCTTGTCACCCCTTTTATCATCCTCCGCCACATGTCCCACCCCATGATTTCATCTGACGTCATGCAACCATTTCCCCTCCGTCTATAACAACATTTCTGGGTTCAACTGTTTGAATTTAAATTTACTCTTCCTATTGCAAACCTCTCCCAATGTTCAACTAGTATGCCTTGTCTTTCATCAACCGAATTACCCCAGGACTCCCACAAACGTCGTTCTTTGGCTATGACCTACTCAACTAAGTAACCCACCAGTTTCCCAGCTAAAAATTATGTCTTTATGCTAAAAATGAAGACACCAGTTCCAAAGACCCCAAAATACTGAGAATTTAAACCCTCTGCCAACATTTATCCATTGATGGACATGGAGGTGCAAATCTTTGACCTACCCTATCCCTACCCCCAGTCGAACCTCCGATTCGACATGTATGACCGCCATGATAGTGGAGAGGAATCTTTTAGTGTAACTGAATCAGGGTTCTACTATCAAATTTTTCCTTCCTTTTATCATTTCCACAAGTTCATTTCTTGGCTAGGTGCCATACATTGAGAAGCCTTTTTTTTTTCATATCTTCTAAGGGGAGCGAAAATTTTAAAGTGACCCTAAAGCTCATTCAGAAAGATCTAATATACCTATTTTCTCCTGATCCTTAGAAACTCACTGAAAGCACCTTATTTTATAGCTATGCCACCCTCTCCTTTGTGGAACAACAAGCCTTCTTGCATATTATTCTGGATCCTTGCCACCAGTCCTTGCCTGTTACTGAGACCTCCTAAATATCCACATCTATAGAGGGAGTGCAGCCCGTCCTCACTAAAGTTTCTCTTGTGTTTAGAGAAGATCATGCCCATATAGCTACTAAAGCCACTATTAGGTTTCTGAGAGAGATTGTGTAGCTAGGTCATCTTTTCGATATACCTTCTTTCCTGGTTGAGTCCATCAAATTCCAGTGTGCCACTTTTCTACAACCTCATTGTGCAGATATTATTCCCTAATGTTTTATTTCTTCCTATACACTCATGTTGATGAATGTGAATGCGTAGGTCTTATTCTGATTGATTCAAACAATAAGAGGAAATTTTTCTTTGATTTGGATGTTGTTGTTAGGGAAGAACCAAATAATGAGGGCTATTCCCAATTTATATCCTCTTAAATGGTCATTTCATACAAAATCATTCGTAATGTCTCACCAACAAGAATCTTGCCTCACCAAAAAGAGATCCTCCAGCTCAGTAAGGACACCAGGGTTGGTGATTGGTATTTGTTCGAGTATACCAAGATTTGAGTTTATGGGTATCATGTTCCCCCTTATCGTCTACCTATGTTCATGCCAGTGAGAATATTTTCCCTGAAATTTATCAGACAGAGCCTACACATGGACCAAATCCATTTTGTCTCTACTAAAAATGGTTATATGTTCAAGCTCGGTAAGCCTATAGGACCTTTCATGGTTAACACCAAGGAGACCTTACAGTCAGCTGAGAATCTACTGAAAGAGATGAAATTTGAAATGGAGGATATTTGGCATGATGACCCCCATGGTGACATTGCAAAGAAAAGAAAGGACATTAATGCTTCAACTTATGATCATGAATACAAGCCAAATATTGAGTGGAAATATAACCTTGATTGATGGCATATTAACACAAAAACAAAGATTGAGACTCCAACAACAAAGGAAAAGACATAGAAAAGGAGTGTGGATGAGACCGAAGACACGGAGATGGAGGGCATTCACACAAGAAAAAGGCCCAGGATCCAAGAAGCAGAGGAAGAGGAGATTGAAACTAGGTTAATAGATACAAAGCCAGACCAACTAGGATTCTAGGTGGCCCTATAAGACCCACAACAAGCGTATGCTTCCTCATCTACACAAGTAGCCCTTATGAGTTCTACAGAAAGTTCAATGATGACAGAACCCAATTGGCTTATAGGGAAAGTGATAGAGGAAAGTAATAAGAAAATCAGGGAAGAGATGCAATAGAAACTAGCACCACATTCAATCCCTTGTTAGACTAGAATCCTGGCTACCATGGACCTGGAGAGAAACTAGATGAAATTCTCACTGCATCACCCCTTGGAACCATCACCGTTATGAAACTGGCTTAAGAAAAAGATAGAAAGATAGATCAAGGCCTTAGAATTCAGCCTCTTTGAGGGGGCAACCTCCTTTACCTTACATAAATGAACAATTCTTGGATGATTCAAATGACAAAACCTCGTTTCTATATATAGGAGTCTAAGGAGTCACAATATAACCCAACCGACCTAAAAATAATAATATAAAGCCACAAAAATAACAATAGGGGGATTCTATGGGGCACAATAATAACAATATGGGGACAATAGGGGCACAACAATATTAATAAGGGATACAACTACAATAGTAATGGGGTAATTACTAGTATTATAGGGACCCAACATGCCCCTCTCCTTCAAAAAAGTGTTGTCCTCAATGCTTGAGTAGTTCTGGATTCTTCTGTATAAAATTCTCATCCTCCTATGTGGAATCTTTAGCGGATAAGTTGTTCCACTTGATAAGATACTTGGAAACTGATCAATTTCATAGCTGTCAAGTTCTTGCTTCTGTGATTGCTTCCAGTTCCAATATAATTTTTCCTTCCTCATCAAGTTCTGGCAATATTGTTTGAACTAGGAGCTTGTCGCCTATAACCTTCTTTAAACATGAAACATGGAAAACTGGGTGCAATCGAGAAGCTGCAGGAAGCTCCAATTTGTATGCCATAGTACCAATCTTTTGCAACACCTTGTACAGACCATAATACTTTGTTGATAATTTATTATCCTTCTTAGCTTGCTTGAGAGACATTTGCTTATATGGTTGTAGCCGTAGGAGTACCCAATCGCCTACATCAAAACTTCTTTCACTGTGATGTTGATCTACCTGTTGTTTCATTCTATTATATGCCAACACGAGGTTATCCTTTAAGAGTTGGAGGAATTGTTGTTGATGTTCGATGTGATGTTCCACTGCTTCAACCTTAGAATTTTCTCTTAAATATTATGTGATGGATGGTGGCTAATATCCATAAAGTGCCATAAATGGGGTCATTTTTGTTGCTGTATGGAAGGAAGTGTTATGCTTACAATAATCTTTGGGTTTCCATGTACCTTTTGAATTGTTTCCATAAATGCAGTAGAAACTATACTCCCTTTAAATGGATGTGATAATGCACAAAAGTGTGCATACTTGGTAAGTCTGTCAACTACCACCATGATGACACTCATTCCCTCATACTTAGGTAAACTTGTGGTAAAATCCATTGAAACCTCCTCCCAACGTTGGCTTGGAATGGATAAAGGTTGTAATAGACACGGCGTCTTAATTGTTTCAACTTTATTTTGTTGGCAAACCAAACATTCGCTAAAAAAATTTGAATATCTGATTTAAGGCCATCCCAAAAAAATTCCTTCTTAACCCTATGGTAAGTTTTTAAAAATCCTGAGTGCCCTCCTAAGGGAGAAGTGTGTAATTCCATAAGAATCTTTTGTTTTAGCTGGGAATTCTTACATAGGTATAAGTGATCTTTGTACCATAACGAATCATTTTGCTAGCTAAATGTATCAGACGTACTAGAATCTTGTTGTAACTTTCAAATAAGTGTCCACACTTCTTCACCATTCTTCCATTCCTCCCTTGCTTCATTTATCCAATCTAGTTGGATAATAGAAATGGCACACAACAATGCTTCCGCATCCTCATCCTTTCTTGAGAGTGCATCTACCACCACATTTTGCTTCCCTTTTTTGTAGATGATTTCAAAGTCATAACCCAACATATTTGTGACCCACTTTTGTTGTTCTCCAAAGGGTAATCTTTGTTCTAAAAAGTATTTAAGGCTATCATGATCTGTTTTTACCTTGAAGTGTCTTCCTATTACGTAGGGTCTCCATTTCTTAAGTGCATGGAGTATTGCCAACATTTCCTTCTCATAAATAGCTTTGTGTAAAAACTTTCCCTTCATTGGACGACTTTCAAAAGCAATGAGTCTTTCATCTTGCATTAGAACAACACCAATTCCATTTCCTGAAGCATCACATTCCATAATAAAGGTTTTTGTGAAGTCCGGTGTAGCTAAGACTGGTGCTTGGCACATTTCCTCTTTAAGATGTTCGAAGGCCTTTGTCACCTCTGGAGTCCATGAAAATGCATCTTTCTTCAATACTGTTGTTAGAGGTGCTGCTATTCTCCCATAATTCTTAACAAACTTGCGATAATACCCTATGAACCTGAGAAATCCTTGCAGATGCTTTATGGATGTGGGGATTTTCCATTCCTTAATGGCTTTAATTTTGCTAGGGTCTACCTTAACTCCTTCATGAGATACAATATGACCCAGATATTCCACCTCTTGTACTCCAAAGGAACATTTAGATCTTTTTGCATATAATTGTTTCTCCTCCAATAGTTGTAGCACCCTGTCAACATGTTCAACATGATCCTTCCAAGACTTGCTATAGATTAGTATATCATCAAAAAATACTAACACAATTTGTCTAAGGAATGGTTTGAAAAAGGAATTCATCAAACCTTGAAATTTTGAAGGTGCATTGGTAAGGCCAAAAGGCATGACCAAAAATTCATAATGACCCTCATGAGTTCTAAATGTTGTTTTCAGAATGTCTTCAGTCTTCATTTTGATTTGATGATATCCTGAACGAAGATCCAACTTGGTGAAGTATATTGATCCATGCAATTCATCCAATAATTCATCAATGACAGGAATGGGAAACTTATCTTTAATGGTGAGCTTGTTGAGCTCCCTATAATCTGGACACATGCGCCATGATCCATCCTTCTTGTGCACCAATACTATTGGAGCAGAGAAGAAACTTTAACTCGGTTGAATTATACCAACCTCTAGCATTTCTGCAACCATACATTCAATTTCACTCTTTTGGGCATAGGGATATCTATACGGCCTGATGTTTGGAGGAACACTTCCTGGAATCAGATGAATAGCATGATCATGATCACGAATAGGTGGGAGACCTTTGGGAGTCTCAAATACCTTGGAATGATTGTCCAAGACATTTTGGAGATCTGGAGAAATAGATGATTCCAATGTGGAAACATCTAGTGAACATAATTGTGCAATTACACCTCTTTTTTCCTTTTTTAGAAGCTTTGTCATACCGTTAGAGCTGATTATATTTCCCGGTTTCCCTGCAATACCCATTAATTCAACTTCCTTTCCTTCCATAGAAAATTTCATGAAAAGTTCTTGAAAATTAAAAGCTATTGTACCCAAGGATTGTAGCCATTGGACTCCTAGTACAACATCAACACCTCCCATTGGAATGGAAAGAATTGGGCTAGTCAATACATATTCTCCCATGGATAGCTTGATATTATGGCACTTTCTGGAGAAAATTATTGTTCCTCCATTTGCAACCATCACTTGACACTCTGGTGCTGGATATAAGAAGCAATTCAATTCTTTTGCTACCTTACAATGAATAAAATTGTGGGTACTTCCTGAATCAATCAACACTATTACCTTTTTCTTCTTGATTTGTCCTTCTATCTTGATGGTTTGAGGAGTGGTAATTCCCACCAATGCATTACAAGATATGGTTGGATTCATTTCTTCTTTATCTAGGCTTTGTTCCTGGAGTATATCCTCTTCTTTTGACCTTTCTTTCTCCTTTTCTTCTTCCTCTTCACAATCTATGTAGAATAATTTCTTCTCAGCACACTTATGACCTTTAGTGTATTTGCTATCACTACTGTAACAAAGCCCTTTTGCTCTTTTTTCTTCCAATTGTTGTGGTGTCAACCTTATAGGTTGTGGAAGACTAGGGGCAACAACACTTCCATCTTTATAGTTGTGAGTGGTATGCTTCCTGGTTGCCATAATTTTTCTTTCCATTTTTCTTGCTAACCTAAATGCCTTCTCTAATGAATCAGGTTCCCAACGGTGAATGTCATGTTGGATATTATCCTTTAAATTCCCTATGAACACATCAATCCTATGCTCCTCTGGAATATTTTTTACCCTTATTTTCAATTTTTGGAACTCCTCAATGTGCTCCATTATTGAACCCTTTTGTTTGAGACTTATCAATTGGCTAAAAAAAGTGTTGCTTTTTGTACCCTCATAATGTGCTGTCAGTTCTTCCATAAAAATTGCCCAAGTGATAATTTGTTTACGAGAGCAAGGCCATCGATACCATACAATCTGATTTGGTTCCAAATATAAAGTTGCAATACTTACCTTTTGGGTGTTTTGCACATTATTGAGATCGAAAAATTGCTCCATCTATAATATCCATGTTGTGGGATCCTTGACATCAAACTTCCTCATATCGATTTTTTGAATATGGTGGATCTTTGATCCCATATTAGAGTCTATGAAATCATGATTAACATTTCTTTTGTTCGCATCATGAGTATCCTTTACTACCCTTTCACCATTAGTAAGTATTTCTTGTAGAAAATTTGTCAAATCTGTCTTCAAATCTACCATGTCTCTCTTCAAATCTGTCTTCAAATCTATCTTCAAATCGTCCATCTTAGCTTTCACGCCCTTTATCTTAGCTTCTATTAGCTTTTGTGAGAGTGACATTTGTTGCACTTGGTCTTGTAATTTTGATATATCATGTAGCATTTCTTCCTCTTCTTCATGAGTCATGCTAGAGCTTTCAGGTTGCTTACTAGGTGTTTGCATTTTCTTTCCTCGAGGAATCAGTTACCGATAATAATGCTCTACTATGCCCTTTGAATTCCTTCAAAATAAATTTTCAAACCAAGCTTAAGCAAAAATTTAAAAAAATCTGCACACCTTTTTTCACTTTGTACTTTCAGATCATCCAGTTCTGAAATTGCGACCTACAGTAGCCCTCTGTGTCCTCTTTCCAATGCCACCAGTGTGATCCAAATTGGATTCTCCAAGGACGAGTTATGCGAAATATTCCACAGTGATCTGATTATAGACTAGTTCAATAGAGGGAACTTGTACGACGTGCCACGAGTCACTATTTTGACCTTTGCCTCTAAAAAATATATACAAGAAACTACAATTTGTCCTCTTTCTGTACCTTCTTACGAAATCTCAATCTGATGCTCAGAGAGAAAGTTATGACGATTTTTCCCAGGTCACCTGTTTGGAATGTAATTCAGGAGTCTGCAAAAAGACCAACTTCCTCAAATCATATCTCTACAAATATAGCGCGAAAATCTTCGAAATTCAAATCCGAGATTCAGCGTGATTTCTTCTCAAATGTGTTTTTTTTTAGCTTCTGAAATGTAGTAGAAAAAAGGTTATGTCAAAAATGCCACGATGACCTGTTTGGAGTAGAAAAACCCTAGAATCCAAAGCTCTGATACCAAATGTTATGAAACTAGCCTAAGTAAAAGATAGAAAAGATAGATCAACGCCTTATAATTCAGCCTCTTCGAGGGGGAAACCTCCTTTACCTTACATAAATGAACAATTCTTTGATGATTCAAATGAAAAAACCTCCTTTATATATATAGGAGTCTAAGGAGTCACAATATAACCCAGCCGACCTAACAATAATAATATAAAGCCACAAAAATAACAATAGAGGGATTCTATGGGGCACATTAATAACAATATGGGGACAATAGGGGCACAACAATATTAATAAGGGATATAACTACAATAGTAATGGGGTAATTACTAGTATTATAGGGACCCAAAAATCACTACCATCAGGCTCACAATTTAGGGCTTTGGATGTGTCTCAGGATCTAACAAGTGTCCCTTTTCCTAACAAGATCAAATTCCATAGGCAAGTGGGAGAAATGCTATACAATGAGTTAAGTAGGAATACCATGACCATAACCAAATCTGAGAAGATGTTGGATAAGGCTACAAAAAATCTTAATCAAGAGAGATATGATTATATAGCTCTACATATGCAAAATGGGAATTTCAAGGAACTGATTATGAAACTAGGACTGAATCTAGAATATAAAGTTTCTTTCAAGGCCCTTTTATAGAATTTAGAAGTTGAGATACATGAATTAAGGCAAAAGCTAAAGATTCTCATTAGTGAACATGTGTAGTCCAAATAACTAGCACAGGTAGAAGAGGAAAAGGATATCCTAGACAAGAAGATAATAGATAGAAATAAATGAGTGGTCACCCTTAAGCAGTAGGTAGCAGAACTCTAGTAGAAAATAGATTCCCACATTTGTGCAGTGCTCCTGCCAAATAATCCTTAGAACCCTAAAAAACAACTTATTAAGACCCTCACCAAGCTACAACTCTCATAAGGTGAACTCAAGAAGGTAGAGGATGATTTAGGTAATTCCAAGAAAACCATTGCACAAAAGGAGAAACAACTCGAGACTACCAAGACCAATCTAGAATTGATCAGCAAGAATTTACAGGTAGCTAATCAAGAAATCACTGAGCTAAAAGGCATACTAAAAGGAAACATGTCTCTCCTCAGGATAAACAACTGCTATGGGATGAAGTGATAACAGAGATGAAGAACAACTGGGAGTATATAACTCTGATGGGAGAGAAAAAAGTTGTAATCAAAGACTATGGTTTCTTCACTTTAGATGCCAAGGAGCAAGGTGAAAAGAATGCTTAAACTAGTAAGAGACTCATCCAATATGTCAATGGAAATCCATTCAGTGAGTTGAGGGCTACAGATGTGGTTGTTCAGGTGTCTGCAATCATGGAGATCCATAAATTAGTCCAAAAAGAAGATGCTAGAGCTAAAGTTGAAGAATTCCTGGGTATAGTACATAAGGATGTAACTGCTTTTAATTCAGATTTCGAGCACAAGGTCCGAGCATGATTTCCCAGTGGTTGTGATGTTGTGGGAGTACAAATTTCATGTGATAAATACAGTCAAATGCTCATAGAGGCTAAGAGTAGAGCTTATGCATCCCAAGAGAATACTTCAAACTTGAACATAAAAAGTTTTGTAAACTATTTAAGGACATATTTCAACCTACTAGGGTTGGTGAAGACCTTGTTTCACTCCAGGCCAAACTATGTAGGGCTCACAAGTCTCAATATTTCTAATCAGGTGTTCTTTCATTCTCTTCATTCAAATCCAATACTATGGAAGCGATGTGACCTATTCATCAATCCAATAACTTTTCCTCCTGAACCTATCTAGCATGACTAGAGATATTTCTAACCATGTCAATCATGACACCTTACTATGTTATGTTTTTTCTAAATATTTTTATTTTCAAGAAAATAAACTCTTGTTAGTTAGGATTTGGCCAGTATAGTTTTTCTATTAGCACACTCACATCCTTTTGTTATATTTAATCATTGGAAGATCAAGAAGGAATATTTTGTAAGGGGTTAGCATCCTGAGGCTCTATAAAATCAATTTATTATACATTACATAGGGTTCCAAATTTTTATTTTCGAAGGGGATCGAACATTATGAATGAAGAGAATGGGAAATGTATGCTCTGTCCAAAGATTAATAAAAATTTTGGTGATTCTGGCTCACGCGAAGATGTAGTATGTATTTTTCTTATGTGTTTACTCCATCTATCGTGTTTTATTCTTAGATGACATGTAATTGTAGTTGTTGTATGTATTTATTTGTGTTCATCGATTCATCTAAGTCTAAATTTTGATTTAATATTTTGTTGGATATCAAGATTTAACATCCTTAAGATGTGCTCCATGTAATCTAATGTATTATTCAATGTTTCACTCATCCTCTTCTTTTTGAGGTCGGGTGCACTATATTCTACCTTTAGCCTTGTGTATTCGATTTCATTTCTTTATAGCCTTCTAGCTCATCTAATGTAATGGAAAATGAACTATTTTCTTTTGCAGGTTTATCCGCCATAGTTATATATTAAATCTTTTATGAGTCTTCTTTACTATCAATTATATTGGCCCTCTTGGAAGAGGTTCTAAACCAATTTCTCTTTTTTAAATGTGTTTAATATTGATTTTAAGTGAACAATATCAGCAAATCTTGCAACCAATCATCAAGATGTCTTAGGCATTGGTGTATGCTAAACCTAGGGGCTATCTCAAGGAGCTGCAACAGAACTGGTGGATCCAATAGTATTACTTCAAGAAAACGTTGGAGCAAAGTGTGCAAGAGTATATCACAAAGTTCAGAAAGATGGCCATAATGGTGGGTATCTCACCAAAGAACCTGGATGTATTCCTACAGTATTTGAGAGTCTACACCACCATCTTCGGGAGCTCATCATGATGTTCAAGCCCATACCAGTGGATGAGGATTCTTTTCAGGCACAATACCTAGAGAACATAGGATTGAAAAATGTGTAATCAAGTGGAACGAAGCAGAAAGAGGTAAAAGCTAAAAACACCATAACCATGGCACATCAGTGTAAATATCCTAGCAACACCTGAAACCACCAAAAACATTGACAACCATACAGAGGAGAAGCATTGGAGGTGGCATCTCGAGCTTAATCTGAAGAACAAAAATAAATACAATAAGAAGAATAATCTCATGGACACTGATTCAAGGAACCAAGTTGAAGGAAACTTGGATGTGGATGAAAAGATTGTTTGTACATCAATGTAGAAGGATGTGTATCTGAGTAGCATTTAGCAATGGGAATAGAAATAAATTACCAAAATATTCAATATAAATATACAGGTCAAGAAGACAAAGATTAATGCTCTATTTAATTCTCGATCACAGGAAAATTTCGTTGTAGTAGAGCTAGTCAAAAAATTGGCATGGAAGTACGTGATCACCCAAGTTGATATTCATTAGGATGGGTAAATAAGGATGTAGAACTAAAGGTAACAAAATAGCACATAATTAGATTTTCCATCATTGTTGATGTTATTAATGAAGTAGAATTAGATATGATCCCCCTTGATGTACGAAGAGTTGTGTTTGGGAGTCCCTACATGTACATGTGAGATGCAATATTCATGTAGAGATTAACTAGTATTGGCTCATCAAGGATGGAGAATGTTTCACCATCAACACACACAGAGGAATGTCAAAAATTTCCTCGTAAGTTTTAGCCAGTACAAGAAATTGATTAGTTATCAAAAGAAGTATTTTTTATTGTTTTTAATAGAAAACAAGTCTGTAGAAGAGCTAGTAAGAAGAAAATCATCCCTATAAGGGTGTACTAAGAAATAGAAACAAAAATTGGAAGAGTTTATATACGCATATAGGGATTTGTTATGAGAACCTAAAGGTTTACTACCTAGGAGGGAAGTGGAGCATGAGATCCAGCTATTTCTAGACTCCCCATTTCCAAACATTGGGTTGTATAGTCATTCTATTACGGAAGAAAGTGAGGTGAAGAAACAATTTCAACATTTACTAGAACGGGGTGTCATTCAAATGAGTACATCACGATGTGTGTCAGCCATCATCATTGTTCCAAAGAAGGATGGGACTTGCAATATGTGTATCTATTATAGGGCATTGAGATGGATGATATGCTAGACCAGTTGCAGCAAGAAAAATACTTCACCAAGATGGACTTAAAGTCTGGATATCACTAGGTTTAAGTCAAAAAAGAATATACTTGAAATACTACTTTCAAAACCAGGCAAGATTTGTTTGAGTGGATAGCCACGACATTTGGTCTATGCAATGTGCTGGATACATTTATGAGATTGATGAATGATCCATTGTACCATTTTATAGATTCATTTGTTATTTTCTATTTGGATGATATACTGGTATACAATGCTACTTGGGAGGAGCACATCTCACATTTGACGTAGGTGTTGTAAAGAAGCATTGGCTTCTAGAAAATATCAATAAGTGTGATTTTGCATAACAACCTTTAGTGTATCTAGGGTATGTGATAGGTGGAGGAGAGCTTAAGATAAATCTTTCCAAGATGGAGGCCATCATGAAATGGTAGGTACATACTAATGTTTATGAGTTTAGGAGTTTCATTAGGGTAGCAAAGTACCTGAGAAATTTCATAACCTCATTTATAGTAGTAGAAATGACAATTCACACCATAATAGAAAGTGGAAAGAGTTTCTAGTGGGATAAGGGTCAGTAGAGGGCCTCTTAGGATCTAAAGAAGAAGATAGGTGAAGCACCATTTTTTCCATTAACAAACCTTTAGCATTCATCTCAAGTGGAGACAAATTTGAGTGGGTATTCTATGGGAGAAATCTTCATGCAGGGAGGAAGGCATGTATGCTACCATTCTAAAGTATTTGATGGGGTAGTTCTTAACTACCATATCTATGACAATGATATCTATGAACTACTAAAAGCTATGAATATTGGAGGCACTATATGATGGAAAAGAAGACAATAATCCACATAGATCATGAGCTGCCACAATACTAGTAGGTCCATAGTATGCTACAATAGACCAAGCATTAAAAGTGGATGGGGTTTCTATAGTGTGTCATTTGGTGATCAAATATAAGAAGGGAAACAAAAACAAGTTGGATGACATGCTTTGAAGGAAACCCACATAACATATCACAACTTTTGGAACTATAATGCACATGGAGACATTCACCCATGATGCATACAAAGAGGCATATTCAAAGGATGAGGACTTCAAGGAGGTGTTTCCATAGTTTCAGAGTCAGATTCATGTGCGCGATGGTGAGAATGTCATTGATTAACATCTCCAGGATGGGTTACTCTATAGGTTGTATAAGCTATTTTTTCCTAAAGGTAAGCTATTGTAACTGATTAGAGAATTTCACACCTCCAAGGTTGCACGTTTCTTTTCTGCAGTGAAGACCATGGCCAACTTGTAGAGGCATGTGTATTGGTCCAAGATATAAGAACATGTAGCTAGGTTCATAAGAAGATGCATGTTTTGTTGTACCAACAAGCCTAACAAAAGGAAATAAGGTCTAAATCATCCCTTACCTATACCCACTCGTTCCTTGGAGATAATTTCCATGGACTTTGTTTTATGTTTATCAATATTCACGAATCGACATGACAACCTATTTGCGGTAATTGACAAGTTCAAAAATATGTATGTTTTGATGCCTTATAAAATGACCATTAGTGGGAAATAAGTAGAAATATTATTCTTTGTATATGTTTGGGTGCACTTTAGAATACCAAGGAGAATTATTTCAAATAGGGGCAATATTTCTTAGTGCATTCTGGACTACAATATGGGAGAATATGGACACAAAGTTGAAGATATCTACAACATTCCATCCACAAATAAATGGGAAGATATAAGTAAGTAACAGGGATTAGGTGCAGCTTCTAAGGGGATACAACCAAAAGTATTAGAATACCTGGGATACAAATTTAGTATATATATGACATTCTTACAATAGAGCACTCCACACTTGTATTGGAAAGTCCCCATTTGAAACTTGTTTTGGATATTTTCACCTTCACCTTTGGACATTGCATATGAGTAAAAGGAGTGAAGGAAAATCTTACAGGAGACACATTGAGGGTTGAAACATTTATACATAAGATCATGTAGATACATATATAGGTACAAGAGACATTGTAAAATTAAAAGGATAAATATAAGACCAAGCATGATGAGTAAAGAACATAGAAATCGTTCAAAGTGGGAGATAGAGTAAAATTACAATTGAACAAGGATAGGCTATAGGGTCTTGGTAAGACAATAAAAGCCCTCGGGTATGCCCCTTTGAGATAGTAGAAAATGTGGGTAATAATGTTTATTGACTCAATTTATGACCATATATGTGCATTTACCTGGTTGTGAATGTAGAGAATCTAAAAATCTATGAGCCTTCCCTGCTAGATGAGGAAGAGGAATAGGTCCTACCTTTTGTGAAGGATCTAACACTAGAGAATGGTACACCCAAGAGAAGGTGGAGGAAAAATGGTACACCCAAGAGAAGGTGGAGGAAAAATGGTACACCCAAGAGAAGGTGGAGGAAAAATGTCCTCACCTCATTTAGTAGAACCTTTTGAGGATCAAATTCCTCCCAAAATCAGGAGGTATGATCTAGATTGGATCATTATATTATTTTTCATCCATATTGATGCTTTCAAAGTGGAAAAAGTGGAGTAATCGACTCACAAGACCATTTTTACTAGTGGGACCTGCTTCGGCAAAATGGGATTTGAAACCTTTCAGGAGCATTTTGAGGCATAAAATGACATTTTTGGGGGGTAAAAAATTTTTTATTTAGGCTGGCGCCTTTTTCTCCTATTCCACACATAGATGCCTTTCTAATGGAATAATAATCACATCAATCATAGTCCATATGCGAAATTTATGCCACTTAGAAGTTGACCTTGTTGTTTTCACCACCACAATTAAGGAGGATGCCATGTCAGCCCACATTATATATGAAAAAGGGGCTAGCCATGTGATTATGATGAAAAAGACTCTATAAGTGCCTATATTGTAAGTGTAGCTAAAATTTGAGGTAGTCAAACCTAACCATTAGTAGGTTATCGACTTGTGTTATAACTGGGCCACTAGGGGAAAAAGAGGTTCCATTCTTTTGAGTGAATTTCTTCTATAGTGGAGAAAACATAGCTGAGAGGGATAGTAGATAGAGCACATAGAGAGCATTTGTTCATTGTAGTAGCGTAGACTTTACAGGTCATACCTTATTGTACTATTAGGCAATTTCTGTTCAGAGAAAGAGAGCAGAGCAACCTCATCTTCTAGTTGGGTTTTTCTCCTGAAAGGGTTTCACAAGTCATATTTTGTGTCAAATGTGTGCATGATATTTTCTTTCATTATTCTATATTTTCTGCATAATTTTAAATTGTATACATATGGTAATAAAAGTAATCTACATATCAATAAATGCAAGGAGAAATAAAAATTTAATAGTGTAGATTTTAGATTTTTAAGTATAATTTTGTCAAATATGTTTTGAGGAACTATCTAGTGGAATGTCGATGACATTTGGATCCATACATCTTGGTGCTAACTACCCTCTTAAACCTTCTCCACTCATGGATGTGATAAAAAATGTGAGTATATTTATCTTGTTTAAATTTGGATAGGAGGTCAATCCCGATATCTTGTCATGTAGATAGTAGAAAACAATTAAAAAAGGTATAGGAAAAGGAAGCATAGTCAATAAAGAATGCCTTATAAAGCTCAATGTACCATTTAGTGGAATAAATAGTTGGGGTTACTTGGAAATGATGCAACCTCACATAATATGTTGGTCAAATTAATTGTCTTTTGAATAAGGATCATTTAACCACACTCACTCATAAATTGTCAACTAGGGTAGGTCTTTTTATTTCAAGGCTTTTGTGCAAATTATATTATAAAACAAATCCTACAATCCATAGCCCTAATTGAAGTTAGAAGGAGGTAGTTACTATGTTGACCTGGCCTCCAACGTCCTGTTATGGAAATGGGGTATAAAAATTTGAATCTTTCTAAACTTCCTCAAAACTTAAAATTGATGAAATAGTTGCATTCAGCTTGTTGAGACCTTTCCAATGATATAAAATTTCCTTTAATCCAAATTTTGGATCAAAATATATGAAATATTAAAAAATAGTCTATTAGGCGTTTCCATGCCATTTGACCTTCCACATGGCACCTCATGTGGCATCTATGCCATCTAGCGAGTCTACATGGAAAGATCTTTCATCCTTTGTTGTCAAAGGTGAACCCTTCCGCACAAACCATAATCCACTACACAAGGCCCTGAACCAACTAGCCTAACCTTTAGAGCCCCGACCTAGATGTGAGCCCAGCCATACTCGAGAGCATCACTTGGTTGTTTTTAAAATCACTTGATTTCTACCTTCGAGTCGACTCACTCGACCCTCGACATTGCAGATCCTACACGTGAGTTTCAACCTATTTTTCAAACTGTTATAATTATAAAAAAAATCTCGGTTTCCTAAGAAATCTCTCAGGCCCGAGGCCTTCATGACTTGATCACCTAGTTGAACTTGAACTTTGTGAGGCCAAGGATGAAGATCTAATATCCTTCACCTTTTTTTTTTGCACAATGGCCACAGAGACCTTGAATCAATGAACTCAGGTACATTAGCTATATTTCATTGAAATACATTGCATTCTAACACTAAGAGTCCATTGAAATGAGCATAAACTTTGGCCATTACCTTAACTAACAAAATATATGGAAAATGTGCACCTGCATACACATCCCATAACATCATGGAAATCAATCGATTTTCCCAAAACACAAAAAAATCATGTATTTCTTTTTAGAAAACAACTTACATTATTCAATCATTATATGTAGGGTATTACTTAGAAACATTAACATATCTATGCATATTGTACGTTCCATCCATTTACATGGTTCTTTATATCAAAAAACCACAAGCAATACCAATACTTTTGTAGATCCAGGAAATCTAGTCAACATTTCCTAAATAGACATGAATTTTAACCATAAAAAAGATGTAGCCATCTCCTTGACTAAAGAAAAATAATAGAGTTTAAGCTTAGACTTAAACATAGGAATTGTACATTCCTTGACAAACACATAATCAACATTTCAACCTATATATAGAAATTCACATTCCTCAACACCATCATGAGATTTTAATTAATACACTAACATGCACATATCATTCAAATATCATTGCATATGAAAATACTTATCTTATATGGAAAAATATATTGGTGACTGGGATTGGGACTTCAATTGTTCTCCCAACCATAAATGAGCTACAACCACATTTACGAGTAGTTTTCACCCCCGATCTAGATTCCAGTGCTTAAGGAGGAGTTCCTGTGAGTGAAACTTCATTCAATGTAGACAGTTGAACCATGACATCACAAGGACACTATTCCTTCATCCACTAGCTACATGTGCTTCAAGTCTATGTCCTCTAATTCTTTAGATGAAATCAATATTCATGCCAGGATATCACAATATAGAGAGTTTCAACTCACATTCAGGAGAAGAGAGTCTACAGTAAGGGAAGGTTCATCAGTGTATAAGCTATTGATGGGTAAGGATATCACCTTTCTAGGTAGTTCATCAGTGAATCAAGCACCAAACTTTCAACCTCGAGGAAACTTCTAGTGGTTCATAAACCCTCACAAACACCTAAGTGACTCTTCCCAAACTAGTAGGTTCATCAAGCCATGAGCTTTTAGTTGGTTCTTTAACCTTACAGGAAACCAATTGATATATATAATGCTTTCACCCAACAAGCCTCTACGAGGGTTCTTCAGCAAGTTTTAATCTCTTGAGAGTTTGATTTCTCTGTAATCTGATTACTTCTATCTTTGTGTACTCACCTCCACCCTTGGAGGAATTATTCTTAAATTATTAATTGTAGTGTTCCCTCCTTTGTTTTCCATGTGTATGTACGAAAGGGAAAAACATAATTTTTTCTCCTCCACTATCTCTACGTGAGAGTTATTTTGAGTGTGAGTGTGATCTCTATATTTAGCATACACATGTTTCTCTTTTTCCTATTCCACTGTAGGTCAACTTCCTTAGACAATGCAACCCATGTTGTCTTCAATTTTTTGTCCTTTTTAAAATTATGGTCGGAGTTTAAATGACACTTGGGCATGTCCTCTTCTTTTGGATTATTATATTTCCTAGTCATCCCATTTAAATCCACTTGGATAACTAGGCCTAATATTTTAAAACAACCCATTTCTTAAGCAATCTCCCTCCTGAAGTTGTCTCAAATATGTGTCCCTTCTCTCATCCTTTAATTAATTATTATTTATTTACAATGGAAAAATATAACTAGGAGATTTCACAGCCCCCACCCCCTTGGGGGGAACACTTTCCTCAATGTTCAATAACCATATACAGAAAAGCATGCTTTAAATTAATAGTTACTAGTTATGGAGCTTTATATATGCAAATTTGTACAACATTTAAATTGTATTTATGTTTTCTTCTACTCAGCAAATAAGAAAGGATACATTTCCCACATTTGGTAAGCCATTTCCCATGTGGATTCCTCGGGTCCAAAGTGCTCCCACTGCATTTTGACTTTCTTTATTGCTCAATTTTAGAGCATGAGCTACCTTTGATCTAGGATGCATATAGGTTTCAGTTGGAACTCTCCCTCCGGTTCTAACTGTAACATAGACCAATCAATTACATGATTAAAATCTTCCCCATATCCTTTAAGTAGCAAACTATGGAAAACATCATGCACTCTAATTTATGGAGGAAAATTTGTCATATATTTTGTTGGCTCTATCCTTTCGATCACTTCAAAATTCCCACAAAACCATGGTTCCAACTTCGCACATGACCCAAATTTCAGGGAGCTCTTCTTGGGTCTAAATCACAACAAAACATGTACCCAAACTTGAAACTCTTTGTGAACTCTATGTTAATCCACATAGTTATTCTTCTTGTCCTGTGGCACCTTTAAATTTCTTCTGATGGTTTGAATTTATTTCTCCATGTCTTTCAAAATGTTAGGCCCAGTAAGGACCCTATTCACTAGATAACTCTAGCTAATATGAGTGTTACAACTTCTCCTAGAAAGTGATTCAAATGGGATCATTCTTAATGACTCTTGATACCCATTGTTTTATGAAAATTCCACAAGTGGAAGGTACTATTCCCACTACTTTGGCTACTGCATTACATAAATTCTTAACTCGTCTCCAATAATTCTATTGTTCTCTCTGTTTCCCATTAGTCCAATGATGGTATGTTATGCTAAATGCTAGCTTTGTTCCCAAGCCTACAAATATTTCTCTCTAAAAAATTTAAGTGAATTTAGCATCTCTATCCAAGATAATATTATTATGAAACCCATGAAATATCACTATTTCCGTAATGAAAAATTGAGACACATTAGTGGATAAGTTAGTAGACTTAACAACTAAAATGTGAGCCACCTTTCTCAACTTGTCGACCACTACCATGATAACATCATTTTTTTTTTTGAATTCTTTGCTATCCCTGTAATAAAATCCATAGAGTTAACCTTCCACTTTGATTCTAGAATAGAAATGCACTGCAATATGCCAGTTGGGTGTTTGCACTCAGCTTTTACTTGTTGACACTCTATTCATTTGGAGATAAATTAGCCACCTCTCTTTTCAAATTTGGCCACAAATAAATTTTCTTGATGGTTGGTAGAGTATTTTGATATCCTGGATGGTCATAATATTGCTTCACATGTAACTCTCTTAATACGAGTCTCTTCAACTCACTACTATTTGGGACATAAATTCAGCTTTTGAACTTAATTCACCACTTTTTTGTAAGGAAATAGTTCTTACCTTCATTACCTTAAGAGCCATGCTATAAATTCTCTTTTTAATTGTTGATACTTTTCATCCTATTGATCAATGTTTTCAATATTATATTCAAGATCATTCCCATAGGAACTTATAGCTACCATTCATTTTATTCCCACTCATCTACTAAGTGTGTTAGCCACTTTGTTCTCCTTTCCATTAATGTATTTGATCTCAAAATAAAACTTGTTGAGCATAGCAAACCATCTAGCTTGTTGGGAAATTTTTTAGGTTGGTCAAACAAATATTTCAAGCCTCCATGATCAATCATTAAAGTGAATTTTCTACCAATGGGGTAGTGTCTCCACATCTTCAACAGATGAATGATGGCAACCAATTCTAGAACTTGAGTCACATAATTTTTCTCATGTTCATTTATTTTTTTGGATTTGTAATAGAGCACTGGATCCTCCTACGTTAAGATTCCACTAAGTCCCTCTTTACAAGAATCCATGTGCACAAAATTTGATCCTTTATCAGGTTTGCAATACTTAGTACTGGTAGCCATTCAAAACTCGTAGCACAATCCATTAGAGAAATTTTAAGGTCAAAAATGGATCTCAGAAAAAAACTATATAAAAAAATACACTTTATAATAACCAATAGGATTCAATATTATGATGTCAACCATGGGGATGATTCACCATTTTTTCAGTAAAAAGGTAAAAATATGAAAAAAAAAAAACTACTTTGTCAGCTTCTATATTCAACTTATCTCCCTGTGATTTTACTCAAATTTTGAGTGCAAGTACTCATTGGATGTAGAATTTAACTTTTCATCCGAGTACCCATGTTGCATAGTTTTGATGGACCCTACTATATGAAAAATGTGAAATACATTAAAAACATGATTGCAATCATGTTTTTCATGTATTTCACATTTTTCATGTAGTAGGCCCATCAAATGTATGCAACATGGGGACTCCTTGGGTGAAAAATTAAATTATACATCCAACAACTACTCTTTCTTGAAATTTGAGTAAAATTGTAGGGACATAAGTTGAAAATATGATTGGAAAATGTAGATTTTTCCTTTTTCCCTCCAAAACATGATGAGGTAATCTAATATTATTTTATTATTGCCACTATTATTTTATAATATTACTTAGGAGGATAATTCTAGACCTTAAAATTTCTCTATTGAGCCATCTATTTGCACTTCTCTCCTTTCTCTTTTAAGGAAGTAATTGGATAACCAATCCTGGAGAATTATTTAAAAAATATCCTGCAATAGCCTGCTAGTCCATGAAGACCTAACCTCAGCCACATTCTTAGGTGTTATCCATTCCATGATGGGCTTAACCTTCTCTAGATCAAATGCTACTCCCTCCCTTGAGATAATGTGTCCCAAGTAATAAATTCATGAGTGAAAGAAATTACATTTACTAAGCTTTGCATAATTCTTATGCTCTCTTCACAATTGTAGTCTTGCAACTAGTTTTTCATCATGCTCCTCCTTCGTCTTTGAATAAACCAAAATGTCATCAAAAAATATTATGACAAACTTATCTAGATAAGGGTTCAATACATTATTCATAAGCCACATAAAAGTTGCAGGTGCATTGGTAAGTCTAAATAGAACTACCACGAATTCATAATTCCTATACCTTATTATGAAGGTTGATTTATGGATTTCCCCATCCTTTATATGCACCTAATGATAACCTAATCTCAAATAAACCTTGGATAATACTATTTCTCCTCTTCCCTGTTCAAATAATTCATCTATTTGTGGTAATGGATACCTATTCTTCATGGTCACTTTATTCAATGGTCGGTAATCAGTGCACAACCTGAGTGTGCCATCCTTCTTCTTAACAAACATAACTGGTACTCCCCATGGATATACACTTGGTATTATGTAGCCCTTGTCCAACATCTCCTTGATGTGCAAATTTAACTCAACTAATTCTGGAGTGCTCATTTTATATGGTGCTTTGGATGCTAGAGCTACTCCTAGTTTTAATTCCATAGATAAATCCACCTCTCTTTAGGGAGGAAACCCGGATATATCTTTAGTAAAAACATCTTGAAACTATTGTAAAATTTGGTATTTCCTCAATATATCATTGCCATTATTCTTAGCACAATGATTACCTTCATCATTGTTGGATATTTGCACAACAAATAGAAGACATCCCTTCCTATGACTTTTCTTTGCTTGCATGGCCGAAATTAATCTCATCAAAATGGGTTACATATTTCAAAAAAATACTTTATGATCTCTATCTTCATTTGGGAATTCTATGGTCTTATCAAGACAATATACCTTGGTTCAATGCACATATAATCAATCCATGCCAAGAAATACACTATATGGTCCCAACGACAACACATTAAGGTTTTCAATAGTTGGAATCCCATTTAATTCAATTGGACAAACCTTCACCCAATACTCCACTCATTTTTCTGTCCATGTGGAAAATTGAACTATCCAACACTTATTGTGTGCTTCTTTCCTTACTTTGCATCTCTCAACAACAATGAGGATGATGTAACTAACATCTGAACTGGGAGAAATCAAAACTAAAATGTTTTGTCCACAAATCATACCTCCCATCTCTATATTCACTTCCTGATGACAAGCATGATGATTTACCCACTACTACTTAAATTCTTAGTATATTTTGAGCCACATGCTCGATTGTTTCTACCTCTTGTGCATTGTATAGTCTTGGGCTATCATGCTTGTGTTGTGGGAAATATATCCTTACATTATGTTCTCCATAATTCCATAACTTAAATGGACTCTTCCTATTGCCCTTGGTTTCTTCCTGAGTAAAATTACCTCTACTAGCAGTGTTGGACCTCTGCTGATTTTCTTGGTTAACAAAGGTCGCACTCACTCCCTTGGTTACTTTTTCCCTCTTTCTCTTATGCTTGACATTGCCCTTAAATTTCTAGTATGCTTTATATTCAAGCATGTTCCTAGACTACTCATAGTAGTGCTTCAATTTCTGGATTGTGTCCTCTACTGATTTGGGCTCATCAAACTCGATTCTATACTTGAAAGGTTTTAGAAGTTTGTTGACATGCCTCTAAATATTCGATTTCTCGTCCTTAATGTATAGGACATACCTTAGCAACACTAAGAATTTGGTGGTGTACTCATCATCTATCACTTGTCCCAAACTGAGTTTATAGATCTCCGTAGCCTTGCTATCAAAATATCTCTTAGATATATATTTGTTCCTAAAATACTCCTCAAACTCCATCCATGACAATTATTTTTCCCTTATTCCCTTTACATTTTTCAGATGGTCACACCATATATCAACCTTTCATCTTAGGCTGAAAGTTTTTATCTTTTCTTTCATATTCTTTAAATAGTTATGGATTCAAAAGAACCTCTTCATTACCAGTAGCCAGGCTTCAGTGTCCTCTAATTTCCTCATTTCACCATCAAAGATAAGAGACTTAACCTTCTTGAACTCCTTTGATATATATTCTCTTTCACTTCTTCTCTCATGATGGTGATGATAGTGATGATGATGTGGCCTTCTATGAGTGTCCTCATATTGCTTCTCTTGGGTTCCCAACTTCTTTTTTAGAGTGCTTAACAGAGTACCTCCCTTCACAGTGTCCTCACTAGAAAATCATTGCCTCTTTCTAGATCTACTCTCATTTTCCCTATTAACTATTTCTTCTTGTCCCAAAGGACTATACGTATCCCTATGGCTAATCCCGAACTCTTGTTGCCTCTGTCTTTGTAAGTTCATTAGGCTTTATAGTATGACTGCATTGACTTCTGCTTGTGTTGGTTATGCTTTAACTAGTCTTTTATTGTCAATTAGAGAAATTTTGAGTTCTAGAATGGGCCTCTTAATGAATATTATAAAATAATAGTGGAAATAATAAAACATTATTAGATCACATCATCAAATTTTAGAGGGAAAAAAGTAAAAAAATTACTTTTACAACTCATATTTTCAACTTATTTCCCTACAATTTCACTCAAATTTTGAGTGGGAGCACTCTTTTGATGCATAATTTAATTTCTCATCCAAGGAGCACCCATGTCTCATACTTTCTATGGACCCTGCTACACAAAAAATGAGAAATACGTGGAAAACATGATTGCAATCACATTTTTCATGTATTTATCATTTTTCATGTAGAAGGGTCCATTAAAAGTATTCAACATGGGTAGTCCTTGGATGAATTAATAAATTCTCCATCCAATGAGTGCTCCTGCTTGAAATTTAGATTTGAGTAAAACTATAGGGATATAAGTAGAAAATGTAATTTTTTTTTTTTTTTTTACTTTCTTACTCCAAAAATAGTGAATAATCCCCCATTGTTGACATCATCATCTTTAAACCTATTGGTTTTTATGAAGTTTATTTTGTTTGTAAATTTTTATTTTGAGGCCCATTTTAGACCTCAAAATTTCTGTAATGCAACCTCGTATCTCCTTATTTAAGCTCTTCATATCCTCAATGTGTCCATCCAATTTGGAGAGTCCACCCCTCCTCATTTCTCAATTGATATTTCCTCTTTAAGTGTCCTTTCTTCTTCATATACATGTTATGATTAGTCAAAGATATATTGCACCATTCTTATCCTCACTTCTTTAAACCTTAGTGTCTTCTTATGTGTTTTCACACACACATAATTGTTAGATTCAAACAAATACATAATAGATGTTATCACCTTGGGTTATTGTTAGAAATCTACTAGTGTAAGGATATTTGAATAATACATCGTAAGTTAGCATATTAATAACAATAAAATCACATCAATAGTTAGTACCACGCAACATACATATTCTCATCACCATGAAAACACAACAAACTGTACATATTATCAATCCACACAATAATCAAGTTTCTAATGCTTATCATGAGATCACTTTAATGCCTCACTTGATCTCCAAAGGTCCAATGTTGAACCTTTGTTCAGTTAATTCTATGATAGATCCCATCCACTCAAAGTGTTGAACTTGGAAGCTCTGATACCACTTTGTAACACACCCCCTACAATCCCCAGCCCTAATTGAGGTTAGAAGGAGGTGGTTACTATGTTGACCCAAGATTCAAGGTCTCATTATGGAAATGTGATGCAATCCCAATTCTGAGTCTATTTCACCAACAATGTCAAATTACTCTGTGAAGGCACTTTCTTCAATCTCTTCTCATAGTCACTTTATGGGATTATAAATATTACCGTGGGAGGAGACAAAAGGAAATGTAGGGCCCATCTATAGCATTTCAACCCTAATTCAAACCAATACAATCATATCCGCTAATGTTAAACTCGACTCCTTATTAAGGAAATGGGCTTAACTTTATATAACGACTTTCGAAGCTCCTCTTTTCTACACACATTGTGTGTATGTCCTTGCACTATTTCTTAGCTCTTGTTCCTCTAAAATGGATCCTTAATGCCAGTAACTCTTTTTAATAGTGCATTTTATAAACTTAGGGGCTCATGGGCTTCCATCCTGGCCTACTTCTCCACATTATTACTTCCACATTGGTCACTTGTAGTGAAAATCCCCGCTAATCCACCTATCCACCTTTCAGTTCCATTTGAATGCCCAAATCTTAATTAAAAAATCTTTTGAACTTGACAGTTCCGACAAATAGAAAATTTCCCATCTACTACAACTTCTGTCAAGTAGTGTATCCCTAGTGCTCGATAATTTTTTTAAACCAACTATTTGAAACCCTTGTCGTCTTATGACCCGACGCCATTAATTAATGGACTTTGTCTCCTGCATCATCAAATCTCGTCTCTCGACGTTGTCAATTAAGAGACTTCTGTTGAGACTCAAAACACCTAAGCGTTGTGACTATTTGTCTATCCTTCTTCTTGTCCTGCAACTCCCAACTCAGGTTCGTCACCTCTACCTTGACTCAATCTTTTTTGTATCCACCATTATTATGGATAATTCATGATCATTTATCATAAATTTTAACATCGTTCAACAATTTCGCTTCTTCTACAAGTTCTCGCTTCTACTATAACGAATATTTCAAACCTTTGTAATATCCACACTTACTCTATGCTAATTTGATCATGAAAATGATATATCTATATATATATATATATATATATATATATATATATATATATATATATATATATATATATATATATATATATATATATATATATATATATATAGATATATATAGATATATATATATATAGATATAGATATATATAGATATATATATGTGCGTGAATCCTTCCTAAGCTAAATTCTCATGGAAAACACAATAACTATGCGTATACAATAGGTTAGCAATAAATAAATTATGACTCACACTCTAGGTTCATATATTTTAAATAGAGTTCCTTATCTATATTTAAATATGTACAAAATTAAAAATAGGCCTCTCGTGCTCGACCAAAATTACATTTAGTGTCCCTGATTTTTGCCTTGACGACACTTGGCTTCCTTAAGCCTCTTGGCTTGCACTCCTCTCTCTATATCTCCTATTTGAATTAGATATTTATAAAATAAGGGTCAAAAACTAAATTTTGGTTGAAATCCACTATTACCTCACCTAAACTATATCCTCTAGATCCATATTTTCGTCAAAAGATCTAACCAACTTCAAACCAACGTCTTCCAATCCAAATTAGAATCTCCCTGGTGCCTAAAGAATCATCAGGTTCTTTCTGAAATGATACCAAAAAAATATTTAAACCTTTCTTTTTTCTTCTTTAGAATTTTGAGTTTCAAATATGTTCCTATGTTTTGGTGTTCTGTTGGCGGTGTCCTTTTGTTGTAGACTTATGTGCTCTCAATATCCAATGTTTTCATAATTATTCCAATCTTTTTCTATGATAAATAATCTTCAATATTAAAATTGTGAAAAAAATCAACAATTCCTTTGGTGTAGCTTAGCTTCTTATTCTCATCCACTCTTATTTTAGGTTCAAATATTTGAAAACTCTGATACCACTTTGACACAAGACCAATTCTGAGCCACCTTTATGCACATTTCCCAGTTACTCTATGAAGGTGCTTTCCTCAATCCCTGTGCACTTTGGCTTTATGGGATTATAAATATTATAGTGGGAGGCTTTAATACAAAATATGGGAGGAACCAAAAGGCAATGTAGGCCCCTCT
The DNA here is from genome assembly GCA_031772625.1 of Pinus tabuliformis. Lineage (NCBI taxonomy): Eukaryota > Viridiplantae > Streptophyta > Pinopsida > Pinales > Pinaceae > Pinus > Pinus tabuliformis. The sequence continues at coordinate 124,968,109 of CM062818.1, forward strand.
ATATCATTTCAACCCTTACTCAAACCAATAGAAGAATATGCCCTAATATCAAACTCGAATACTTTTTAAGGAAATGGGATTGCTTTTATATAACGTCTTCTAAATCTCCTCTTTTCTACACACATTGTGTGTATGTGCTTTCACTCTTTCTTAGCTCCTTGACCTTTTTTCACAGTGTTATAGCCTTATGGTATGACCAAGGCTTATGGAAGCCATGGTTTGACCTTTCCTTATATGAAATTCCTTGAAGTGTCTAGGGTACAATCCCCCGAGCTTAAGCTTCGAGGTTGGTCCATAATTCCACACAATAATCATGCCTTTGATACTCATTGCCTTCACCTTTCCCTTTCCACATTCTTCTTATTATATCTCCAACATGAACACACAGGTTGGTCCACCACATTCTTTCTACACTTACACACATATATATATATATATATATATATATATATATATATATATATATATATGTTTATGTGTGTGTGCAATATAATGCAGCTCGAATACCTAGATGCATGTAACTCTTTCTAATAACACATTTTAGAAACTTATGCGCTCGCAAGCTTCCGACCTGTCCCAATTCTCCACTTTATTACTTCCACGTCAACTAATTGTAGTGAAAACGTACACTAATCCACCTATCCACTAGTCAAACCTACTTGAATGCCCGTATCTTAATTAAATATTCTTCTGGTCTTGACAGTTTCAAGAAATGGAAAATTTCCCATCTTCTACAACTTTTGTCAAGTGACGGATCCCTGGTGGCTGGCGATATTATAAAACCATCTATTTGAAAACCTTACAGGATTCTAACGTTCCAACCTAATCTTGTTTATTAATGCATTTTGTTTCCCACATCCTCAAGTCCCGTCTCCCAGCGTTGTCAATTAATGAACTTCCATTGAAACTCAAAATGCCTATGTGTTGTTAATATTCATTGCTCGTTCTACTTGTCTTGCAACTCCTACCTCGGGTTCATCACCTCTACCTTGATTCTATTGCTTATGGATCCTCCATGATTTTGGTTAACTTGTGATCATTGATCCTACAGGTGATCAATGATCAACAATCTCACTTCTTCTATGAGTTCTTGCTTCTACTGTAATGAATCTTTCAACCCTCTTTAAACTTCATGCATCCTTTGTGCTACTTTGGTATATATATATATATATATATATATATATATATATATATATATATATATATATATATATATATATATATATATATACATATATATTTGTGTGTGTGTGTGTGTGTGTGTGTGAATCCTTCCTAAGATTAGTGCCTCCAGAAAACACAATAACTATGCATATATAATAGGTTGGCAATAAATAAATGATGACTCACATTTTGGGTCCATACATTCAAAATAGATTTTGATTCGGGAGCATTGGAACACCCTTAATAAAAATTTAAATTCAAAGTTGTGAAGGGGAAACGTGGACAATCATTGTAAACCGAGGCAAATTCTGTTTAAACAGAGCTAAATTGATGGAATTGATAAGTCTCTAGAAGGATTAATTAAATGTAATTATCTGCCATGCATGAGAATAGAGAGATTTATGGGTTTGATTAAGAGATTATGGCAGAATATCGTGGATCTCAAATGATTCCTCCCTTTGTAATTTCCTATATGAGAGAGTCTACGTTGTGTGAAATAGATATTGGGTATGCAATGTAGCCGTAGGGAAATTTGTGATTTGGGTCATGAGGCCTTAGCATGTAATCGAGTTCTATTTATAATTGAAATATACGTGTTATTATACATCTAGGCGAAATTTGGGTTTCGTGTGTCTGTGTATGTACATATATGTTCTTTACTGTAATTTGATAATTGTGTGTATGAGTGTAAGGGATGAAGTTCCTACGAACTTTGCCTTAGACAAAGTATGGTAGAGATAGATTTGTGTTGAAATGCGAATTCCACCTATAAGTGAACAAGAGATCCGTTATATTTGAGAATAGATCAATGGAGGAGAGTTTCAATCAAAACTGTAGTCGACTGAATAACACAGTAGAAACGGCAAAATCAGCCAGATCAATGGGTAATAATGATGAAAGAAGAATGGCAGAGATTAACACCATGTGTTAGTAGAAGGATGGAGTGGTCTTGGAAATATGGTAGGTGGTATCTCGCGTGGCCTAAAATTTGTAATCGGTATTTCTAAATTCTACGTGATTAACCTTAGCAGTCGACACGTAGCATGAGAAAACCACTTTTCTTGCACACTCTTGATTTGGGATCGATCAAGCAAGATTTCACATAAGATTGCATGATAATCGTTGGATCAAGTGGGGTTGATCAATGGTGGAGATTGGCCAAGCTATTTGGCGAGTGGGTGATGCGATAGCTGTTGGATTGAGGAATGAGATCGATGGTGGAGATTTGGAGCACCAAAAGTCAAGTGCTAAAAGGAATACATCAGTTGTGTGACACACGGTTGACGGTGATTGGTCAGGTTTTTTGTGAAGTCCGCTGATTAAAATGTTTCCGATGTATACGTGGGCCGATAACCCATAGGTCCACACATGAATTATCTAAAGATGCAGTTTTATTGCATCAGATTTTCTCATCTATATTTAAATGTGTACAAAAATTACAAGAGACCTCTCCTCTTCATCCAGATTTACATTTAGTGGTTGTGATTTTGGCATTGGCCACACTTGGCTTCCTTAGTTCTCTCAACCCACACTCCTCACTTCCTATCTCCTATTTGAATTACATATTTCTACAAAATGGAACCATAACTAAATTTTGTTTTAGATCCACTATTCCCTCGCCTAAACTAGATCCTATAGAGGCATATTTTCCTCAAAGATCTAACTAATCCCCAAATCTCTTTAATTCTATTAATGTTCCTAAGATTTCTCCAAAAGAATAGATATGATTACAGTTGTATTTCTAAATACATATTTTTTCTAGTACTCTCTAAAAAAATAGGAAAAATAATAATTAAACAATTACATTAAATAAGGGAACCAACTCCCTTGGTAAAAAAAAACTCCTAGGTCTAGTCAAAATTTAATTTTCACCTAGAAGTAGAATTCTCCTACATAAATATGGGGTCTAAAAATCTTGACATTTTATTTTTCAACTCCCTCAAAACTTAAAATGGATGAAATTGTTGCATTCGCCTCATTGTGACCTTTCTAATCATATTAAATTTTCTTTAATCTGAATCATAGATGAAAAGATATGACTAATTAAAAAATAGCTTTTAAGGCATTGCCATGCCACTTGACCTAGGATGTGGCACCCCGCGTTGCACCCCTCCTAGTGCCCATGTGGTTGCTATGCCACCTAGTGAGTCTACATGGAAAGACATGTTGTCCTTCTTGATCAAAGTTCAACAGTTCTGTGCCAACTACAAGTCATTACATTGTGCTCACCCGACTAGCCTGACCTCTCAACCCCTGACCTTACTCGATTACAACACTTGGTTCGATGAAAAATCTCTTGAGTTATGCCTTCTAGCCAAATTACCCAACCATCAACTTGGCATGTCCTACAGGTGAGTTTCAGCCTATTTTACAAATTATTATACTTTAAAAAAAATGGATTTCTTAAGAAATCACCCAGGCTCGAGGCCTTCACAAATCGATCATTTGGTTTAACTTTAACTTCATGAGGTCGAGGATGAATATCCAATATCTTTCACCTTTATTTTGGTACATCATGGCCATAGATACCTTGAGTCATTGCGCTCAAATACATCAGCTATATTTTATAGAAATACATTACATTTTGACTTTCAGAGTTCGTTGAAACAAGCATAAAATTTGTCCATTACCTAATTGGAAAATGTGCACCTATGTAAACATCCTAGAACCTTAGGTAAATCAATCTAGTTTCCCAGAACACAAAATGATCATGCATTTCCTTTCAAAAAATAGCACATATTGCATGTTGGGTATTAGTTAGACACATTAACATATTTATGCATGTTGTATGTTCCAACCATTTACATGAATTTTTACACTCAAAAGAACACATGAAAGGAAAATATTTTTACAAATACAGGAAAGCTAGTAGACATTTCCTGAATACACAGGAATTTCAAGCATAACAAATATGTACCTATCCCCTTGAGTCAAAAAATTGATTGATTTTAAGCTGATAGTTAAACATAGGAATTGGCCATTCCTCAGCAAACACAGAATCAATATTCCCACATAACCTAAATTCAAATTCCTCAAAATCATCACAATATTTTAATCAATACACTAACATTTACATATCATTCAAATACAAGTGCAGAGGAAAATACTTATCTTATAAGGAAAAATATACTAACGACTAAGATTGGGACTTCAACTCTCCACCCAACCATAGATGAGCTACCACCAATGTTTCTTGTATCTCTCACCTAAGCCATAGATTACAACGCTTGAGGAGGATTTTCTCTCAAGGAAGCTTCATCTAATGTAGACATTTGAATCAGGATTTCACAACGCCACTCTTCCTTCATCAACTAGCTACATGAGCATCCAATCTATCTCCTTTGATTCTTTATACAAAATCAATATCCACACTACAGAGAGTTTCATCTCACTTTTAGGAGAAGAGAACACATCAAGGGAAGGTTCATCAATGGATAAGCTACTAGTGAATCACCTCTCTATGTGGTTCATCAGTGAGTCAAGAATCATAGTTTCAACCCCAAGGAAAAATTTGGTGGTTCATCAACCCTCATAAGCACATGAGTGAGTCTTCACAAACTAGTAGGTTCGTCAATAAAAAATATTATTGTGGGTTCATTAGCCTTATAGGAAATACATTTCTCTCTATAATTATTTTACCTAAAAATAATGTGTGAGGTCTATTAAACTATTTTCTTTCTCTCTAGAGCTTGATTTCTGTGAAATATTATTACTTCTCTCTGTTTACTCACCTCCACCCTTGAAGGAATTTTAGGCTTACATTATTACTCATAGTTTCCCCTCCTTTGTTGCCTATGTGTATGCACATGAGGGATAAACAAATTGTGTTATCCTACACTATCTTTGTGTGAGGTAAATTCTTAGTGTGAGTGCTCCATAAATCCCTTAAGGCCAAGGAAAGGGATCCCAGAGGTAACCACAAACCACTTGTAGGTTAAGGTCCAGTCCCTCCAATCTGAAAACATAGGATTTACTATTTTCTCAATTTCACCAAATATTAACTAAGGTTTTTTTTATGTGAATGAATGAGAGAAAATTGAGATTTTAAATGTTGTAAACATAAAATTGAGAACTAAAAATAGACATGAGCAGTAGCAAGAAAATAAGAAAACAAAGCAAACATTTATGACAAAGTTCGTCCCTCTTGGAATACGTCTGCGGGTCTACTTCGAGTTGGCATCCGTTATATTAGGAACGCTGAAAATGACTCTTTACATAAAATTTCACTAATCTGGACCATGCATGTAGGCACTACTGGTTACTATTAGAATGAATGCCTCAGGCTTTTCTCTCCAATGCATCTTTCAAATTAAAAAAAGGCCCAAAGATGGCCAAGATATGCCCAAAAAGTCATTTGCAGGCACAAATATCATAAGTTTTGCAATATCATTGTACAACTCCTTTGCTCATGGCGTCATGATAAGTTACTTTATAGGCCCACAAGAGGTCCCTGGGTCAAACCTGAGGACCTCCTAAGATTTTCTTTCGGTAAACATAGAAATATGTTATAATCAATGACCATATTAAAAAAGGTTTTGAATTACAATACATTAATACTAGCGGATGCGGCAACTATATTTTTACCTTGGAATTTTTGGTTAACCATAGTGCTAACAACCCTTCGGCCATCAATTAACCTGGTGGTATATACAATATGCAATCATCGTGGTTGAACTGGCGGCTTCCTTGCGGAATGTGATCGGTCCTGATTACCTGCTCCCAGACGGTTATGTGTTGACGTGCCATATAACCATTGTCATATCCCATGCTCTGTGCCATTTGACTGCCACCTCCCATGTCACATAATAACACTTTGTGCCCATTTAACATATAGTTTTAACCCACAGTGTTCTAATGGACCGACAACCACCGTGGCACATGGCACATTAATGTTTGGCGAATATATATTTATTTAAACCTCGACGGTCACATACCCGTGGAATTGTTTGTTTTGTAACCAATGTTTGGCGTGGTCACATGTAGTTGGAACAACGGTGGTGAAGGATTGAGTACACCATATATAGTAGTCTATTTGGAGCAGCATAACTTATCTGAGGGTTTGGCGGGGCCGCCAGGTTAGAAGGCTTCACCAACCCTTACCCCCATACACAATATAACTTTAAATAAAACATTGTGCCTATGTATTATCAAAGCAAAAACATGGTGAAATGGTAAAGTTTTGTGGTAATGCAATGGAGGTCATGGGTTCGACCCCCAACTCTACCCATCTGACCGACCTTTGACCTGTTCTTGCATTTAACTTTGACTACCTGCATTGACTTTGACCTACCACTTGGCTTGCAATGCCCTTTTTTTTCATGATTGACATAAACTTTAGCGGGCGTTTTCTCCTTCATAAGGAGGCTATTTTTCAAACCAAATATGCCACCGAATTACCGTGATGAGCTATTCATATAGGCACTAGTTTTGCAAGCATCTGAGGCCATAAAATTTTGAGCATTTTGAGGATCCTCCTGGATCATTCCTCTTCACTAGAATCTTTTGGACCACCAAAAATTTGGTTTTAAGTAGACATAAGGTGAGGGTACAACTCCGTCACCCATCCAATCTCCATTTACCTTACCTTGCTTGGATTCATTTCTTTGAGTCCCACTTGAAGATACTCAACATCTCCATGATTGGAAGTGAAGACTTTCCTGTCCTAGATGGTATCCTCCTGTAACAAAGTCATACATTCAGGTGAAAAATCATCTACAATTGAAACTTGAACATTCTCCTCTAGATCCATGATAATGGGAGGTTCATAGAACTTCAAATTTTCAACATTTACAACTGAATATATGTGCATATATGGAGACAAATTTAACCAGAATGCATTGTACCCAATATTTTCAAAAATTTCAAAGGGAACATACTTGATAGGCCTCAACTTTTTACCTTCACCTTTCATCCATTATTTTTTGATGTGTAGCCATACTTGATCACCAACCTAGAAGTGATGATCCACCTAATGCTTGTCATGGCGCATTTTGTACTTGGCCTGAATTTTTTCAAATTGGTCCTGCATTTCTTCATGAATCATTTGGATTCTTTGAATGAAATTGATTTCTTTGTCAGCATCTCCATGTCCATCCTCCTTAGCTTCTTCACCAAACATGAAGTCCGTTGGCGATTTTGGAAGGTAACCGAAACATTTCTCAAAAGGAGATCTAACAGTAGAAGAATGCAAGGCCCGGTTGTAGGCACGCTAGACATAATGTAAGGATTCATCCCACAACTTAGGGTTCTTGTTGCAATATCCTCTGAGAATATGTACCACTGTTCTATTCACCACCTATGTTTTATCATCTGTTTGTCGATGAAAAGTTGTGTTCCTTTCTAGCTTAGTGTCCATGAGTCCCCACAAATCGGACCAAAACTCTCCCATGAAATGAGAGCCCTATCTAAAATGATGGTAGTAGGCACCCAAAATGAACCCATAGATTTGAAAAGAACATATGTGCAATCCGTTTGGTAGTTACATTCTTTTTACATGGAACAAGAATATACATTTCGCTAAATCTATCAACCACAACATACTAATAACCATGACCTCTTCTAGACATAGGAAGACCTACAAAATCCATATATATATTTTCCCATGGTCGAGAAGGAATTGGAAGTGGCATATACAAAACTAACTTTATATTGCTTGGTTTCCTTGTTGAACACATGACACAACCTTTGATTTACTTAGCAATCGTTTCGTTCATTCGAGGCCAATAGTAACACCTTTGTAACTGTGCCACTATCTTACCTACACCAAAATGCCCTGAAACATGAGAAGAATGTGCTTCCATGATCACATGCACTCCTTCTCCCTGTAGTACACACAACTTGCAAATATGGTACAATAACCTATCATGAACATGATAATACGCTTCTTCCACCCTAGCACCATGAGTTAGTGATTCATAAACATATTTGAAATCAATATCTTCAACATATTGTTCAATGTAACTTTCATGTTCTAAAGAACTATTTTGAGGAATTACTAAAGCATTCAAAGATGGTCTAGATAACATATCAACTACTTTATTGGTGGTAACTTTCTTATATTTGATTACTAAGTGGAATTGTTGTAAAAACCCCATCCATCTATAATCTTGAGACTGTTGCAACTTAGTTTGAGATTGAAGGTACTGAAGTGGCTGATGATATGTATGAATCACTATTTCTTTGCCCATTAAGTAATGTTTCCATTTTTTAGCACTTTCCACTAATGAAAATAATTATTAATCATGTGATGGACAGTTACAAATTGCTTTAGAAAATGTTTCTGAATGAAAACAAATAGGCTTTCCTTTTTGCAATAACACTGCACCCATTTCATACCCACTAGCACCAATTTCTATTTCAAATGGTTGTTGAAGATCTAGTAATGTTAAGATTGGAGTTGTCTCAATTTTCTTCTTTAAAGTATCAAATATTTTTTTTTGTTTTCCTCCCCACTAGAAATAAACTTTAGAACTTGTCAAAGAATGAAGTGGTGATGCAATAAAAGAGAAATGAGAAATAAATTTCCTCCAATACTGAATTGCACCCAAGAAAATTCTAACTTCGATCACATTTTGAGGTCTTGGCCACTTAATGATTACATCATTTTTAGCTAGATGTAGTTTAATATGACCTCCTCCAACTATATAACCAAGATAAACTAAGGAATTTTTCCCAAATTCACACTTAGAAAGTTTGAGATAAAGTTTCTCTCTTTGCAACACATCAAAAAACTGTTTAACATGCTTTACATGTTCTTCCAAACTTGAACATAAAATAAGAATATCATCCAAATAGACTATGACAAACTTATCAAGAAAATAATGAAACACGTCATTCATCACTCTCATAAAAGTTGTTGCAGTATTGCATAAGCCAAACGATATAACCAACCAATCACAAAGCCCTTGTCTAGTCTTAAATGTAGTTTTCCATATATCATTCTCTACAATACGAATATGATGATAACCACTTCTTAAATCTAGTTTTGTAAAGTAAACAACATTCTTTAACTAATCAAGCAAATCATCTATTCTCGGAAGATGATACTATTCTTAATGGTGATTTTATTTAAGGCTCTAAAATTAACACACATTCTCCAAGTTCCATCTTTCTTAGGTTCTAATATGATCGGTGCTCCACATGGAGATGAAATAGGTTGAATGAAGTCTTTATCAACCAATTCCTAAATGTGTTTCTTGATTTCTTCATTTCAATTACCAACATATGATACATGCCAATATTCGAAAGAGGGGAATTAGATTGTAATTGATTCTCTTGTTGTATTTCTTATTTTGGAGCTAGACATTTTGGTTCATTAAAAAATTGTTTATAAGAATCTACTATTTCAACCAATTTGTCCTTAAACTAAGAGTCACACCCTTGAAAAGAATCATACATATCCTTAGGTTGTTCTTTAATAAACATGACAACATAATTTTTACTTGAACTTATGATTCTTTTAATTTGATTTACATTGATTAAATCCAAGCTTGTCTTCATTCTGTGTGCCCTGACAATGTATTCAATTCCATCCTTAACAAGATGATACTTATTCTCCTTTCTATGAAATATGGCATCTCGATCATAAAGATAAGGACTACCCAACACAACCCCACATTTATCCAAAGGAATCACATCGAAATCAAATTCATAAACAAAATTAGTTGTAATTGCAAACCTTAAATGACACGGTTTTGTGACTTGCATCTGACTGTCTTCCTTCAACCACCCTAAAGGGTATGGTTTTGAATGATTTTTAGTTTTCAATCCCAGTATCCTAACTAGTTCCTCCGATATTAGATTTTCCTGTGATGCACTATCGAATAATGTATCTATCTTAGTGTGCTTGGAGATAATCCTAATATGAAACATTTCAACTCTGTTATTTTCCTCAATCACATCATTAGATTTTGAAGAAGATGCAAAACAAGTAGAACTAGATCTAGATTCAGAAGGATTCCCTATCAGACCCATAGCGGTTATCTTCTTTTCATCACTGTAGTCAGATCCCAAATCTTTTTGGACTGCAACATTAGCTTTCATCTCACCCTTCTTCTTAATCAACTTCTTTGGCTTAAGTCCCGATGAAGCGTCCAACACTTGGACTCATCATGTCCAACCCTCTGAAAATGAGTACAAGTAGGCCTTTCTCCTTCTTTCTTAGCTGCTGCTGATTTATTCTCCTTTGATTTTCTCTTCCCTTTGTTTTCTTTCGAGTCTTTGTTTTCTGAATGCTTGAATGGTTTCTTTGGAACTTTTAACTAAAAAGGTCTACTACCTAATTCAATATGAATGGCTTGTACACACACTTCATCAAATTTAGTTGGATTAAACATAAGCAATCTATGTCACAAATAATAATGTAAACTTCCAATATACTTTAACAAAGTTTCCCTTGTGTTTAATGGAACATTAAGTGATAGTTCCTTTTTCCTTAATTCTTGTTTAAACTCTTGTACACTTTGTCCTTTACCTTGCCTTATATGTTTCCAATATATTACAACATGTTTCATATATCCTAAAGGATAGAATTCCTTTCTAAGAGCTTTAACAAACTTAGACCGTGAAGAGATAATTTTACCTTTATGCTGAAAATCTGATTGAGTTTTACTTTCCCAACAAATCAAAGTCCTTGCCCCCATTCTAAGTGAAACTAGCTAGAGTTTTGGAGATTTGTCAACAATATTCTCAATTCTACAATACCCCTCCAGTTGCTTTATCCAGTTATCTAACTTTTAAGGATTCAGTCCACCATCATATACTGGAAATTCAAACTTAACATCAAGGTTAAAAAAAGTAGATTTCTTTTGTTTCTTTGTGAGTCTGAATTTGAGCTGGAATGATCAGAAGATGAAGATGGAGGAGAAGGAGGTTCATTACCATAAAATTTTTCCTTTCCCTTTTAACTTTTGTGCATTTAGAAGATGAAGATGCATATGTAGTCTTCTTATCTTCATAAAGTTATAGAATCATCCTTTGCATATTAAGGAACATCTGCTGAAATTTCTCCTCGCTCTTTGTCTCACAAGATTCCCCTTCATTTGAACCTACCATCTTCTGCGAGACTTTCTTCCTTTCAATCTCTGGATTTAACTCTTCAAGTTTCCCTTCTCCACGTTGCAACCTGGATCTAGTCAACATTGACATTGGAAAATATCCTACTCAAACATGATCAACCTTGCTTCTATACCAAAATATGATCCGAAAACACAAGATTGACTATTTTCTCAATTTCAGAAAATATTAACTAAGGTTGCTTTTATGTGAATGAATGAGAGAAAATTGAGTTTTTAAGTGCCTTAAACATAGAATTGAGAAGTGAAAATCAACATGAGAAATAGTAAGAAGAGAAGAAAAGACAACAAACATTAATGACAGAGTTTGTCCACCCTGGACTACGTCTCCGAGTCCACTTCTAATGGGCATTTGTTATATTATGAATGCTCAAAAAGGCTCTTTACATAAAATTCCACCAATATGAACTATGAACTTAGGCACTACTGGTTACTATCAGAATTAAGGCCTCAGGCTCTTCTCTCCAACGCATCTTTTAGATTACAGAAAGACCCAAGAATGGCCAAGATGTGTCCAAAAAATGGATTTATAAGCACAAATATCATAAATTCTTCAGGCTCATTGTCTAAATTCTTCGCTCATGACGCAGAGGTAAATTATTTTATAGGCCCACGAGAGGTTCTGGGGTCGAACCCACGGGCCTCCCTAGATTTTCTTTGGGAAAACATTGAAATATGTTATAATCGGTGCAACCATATTAACAAACGTTTTTAATTACAGTACATTAATATCAACAAATGCACCAACAATATGCTAACTTTGGAATTTTGGTTTAACCAAAGTCTTAACAATCCTTCGACCATCAATTAACCTAGCGATCTATACAATATTAAATCACCATGACTGAACTAGCGGCTTCCCCGTTGCTGTGATCGGCTCCGGTTACCAGCTCCCCGGTGGTTGTGTGTTGATGTGCAATATAATTATTGTCATATCCCACACTCCGTGTTGTTGGATTACCACCTCATGTGCCACATAATAACACTCCATGCCCATTTAAGATATATTTTTAACCCGCAGTGTTCTATTAGACCACCGTCCCCCATGGCACATGGCACATTAATGTTTGGTGGATATATATTTATTTAAACCCTAATGGTCACATACCCGTGGCATTGTTTGTTTTGTAACCAATGTTTGGTGTGGTCACATCTAGTTGGAACACTGGTGGTGAAGGCTTCACTACACCATATATAGTAGTATGTTTGGAGTGGCATAACTTATCAAAGGGTTTTGTGGGGCTACAGGTTGGTGGGTTCTGCCAACCCTTACCCCCATATACAATATAACTTGCATTTAAATAAAACATTGCACCTATGTATTATCAAAGCACACACATGGTTCAATGGTAAATTTTTGTAGTAATGCAACGGAGGTCGTGGATTCGATGCCCAACTCCACCCATATGACCGACATTTTACTTGTTCCTAGACTGACCTTTGACCACCTACGTTTAATTTTCCCTGCCACTTGGCCTGCAACGCTCTTTCTTTTTCTTATTTGACATAAACTTCAGCGAGAATTCTCTCCTTCATACAGAGGCTATTTTTCAAACCAAATATACCACTGAAATCAACATGATGTGCTCTTTAGCTTAACGCTAGTTTTACGAGCATCCGAGAACATAAAATTTTGATCATTTTGAAGATCCTCCTAGATTTCCCCCTAACCTTGGAGAGGGCTCTCTCGCTAGATCAAATATCAGTCAAAAGACTAAAGGGATATGCATTTTAGACTATTTATTAAGCTTACAACTAGATGAAAAAAGCTTTAATGATGATTTTTGTGAGTGAGGGCCACTGAAGTATAAGATTATAAAACATCAAGGCATGCATGATCCATAGATAAAAAGGTAGACACACATGTAAAGGAAAGGTAGGTGCACATTTAAAGTCATGTATTGATTGTAGTATAAGGAAAGAATGATTGAAACAAAAAAATATCCAATCAAATGTAACAGAAAATATAATTATGAATACTACTACACAACTAATGGCCAAATATTTAAAAGAACCATGAGAGAGCAATCAATAATTCTTGTTGAAAATAGTAACAAGAAATGTTAAAAATAGAATCCATAAATCCTAATTTATTTTGTCCTTGAATTAAACTGTGAATTAAAATTGTAATACTTCTCTCATAGAAACTTGTAATAGTTAACTAAGTTAAGTTGACTTAGTTAACTTAGGAATTTTGAGTTGAAAGTCTATATGGAGTCATGTAAGTGCAATCCCTAAGTTTTAGGGGTCTTGATTGATTTTATTTATGAGTTGTAATTAGATAACTCAATTTACTAAGTTATGGTCACTTAAATTAGTTTTAACTATTTGTGGAACTAATAGAGGATTAGCAGTCAATTGGTGCACTGCTGCATCCGCAAGAGTTACTCTAGTTAACTAAAGCTTCCCTCATCATAAACTCATGCATGTCAGTTCAGAGAAAGACACAATTGAGAATAGAGTGTAGGGACAATGTATTATCAATTGTATTATGTTTTGAGCTGTACAGATCATGCATGCAATTAGGAAGAAGACCTAGTTTGGATTGTGCAGTTTTGGAAGCATGAATTCCTCATTAAAAGGATGTTATTCCTCTTGGGAATTACGCAAGGAAATAGGGCCTTGGAGAGAAGAAAAATAGGCTAAGTATTTGGCTTGGGCTTGGTTGTGAGTTGAGAGTTGATTATACTTATGTAGGGATTGTTCTTGTTAGAACAAGCATTGTATTCTCATATTGGATTTCAGATTAATGCAATATAGATGTTAGGGGTTTTGAGCCATGGCTTTCCCGGATACATATTGTGTTATGTGCCATTTATTTATCTTCTTCTTGCTCATATTATTTTCATCGATCTATTAGCTTTTGCTAGTTGAAAGTAGAAGTAGATTCTTGTCCTATGCTTGAGTACATTGCATGAGCTTGTGAATATACAGAAAATTCTACATGGTATTAGAGCAGAAGACAATATAGAATAGATGAATTATGTAACTCTAGTTTAGAGTAGATCTAGAAGACCCTATGTTTAGACTTCTTAATGGATCTAGAAGGCTGCTAGTGGGCAAATCAGTGGGCCAATTTTTAGTGACACAAAAGGTGTTGTGATCATTGATATTGGTAGATTGAGAAGTAGGAGTTTTTTTGGGTGGTGAGTTTGTAGAGCAAATCTGAAATTTTTTGTTGAAATTTTTCAAAAACATATAGTAGATATGGATTCCTTGGGAAACAATATCCAAATAAAAAAAAGCATTTTAATAAGAGTTTGGATGAGGGAGATATCGCCAATTTAAAATGAACTCTTTCTTTTTCAGAAAATTTTGTGACAGTGAATGTGCAAGTCAAGAACCTGCATGCTCTTGAGATACAAGATGCATGCAAAGCTTTGAGGAGAAAGGAAAACGTTAGAGACTTGGTGGTTGAGAGGGAGAGTGAATTGCCTCTCATGATGCAACCCTAAAAGAAGCCTCAGAAGCAGTCTTAGACAATTGTGGAGCAGCCACAACTGGAGAAGCAGACAGGAGACTAAGTGGAGGTATACACTCATGCAGAGACCTCCAGTAGGGGAAATTTCCAACCAAGTGGGAAGAGGGAGCACATGCAACCATACCTCTAGGTGTGAGGTGGATTGATGTGAAGTGATAGTCCTAAGAGGATTGAAATTTGGCATGGGCCATTGAGAGATTATATCTCATGGATCATACCTTGCTACGTGAACCCAAAGTACATAGTAACGAGAGGAATCCATGGTGATTGATGCAGTTAGAGATGAAAGTGATAGAGGCTAGAGCAGTCAGATACTGAATAGCGTAGGGAAGGATTGACAATAGTTCAAAAAGGTAGAGTCAGTGGAAGCATGCAAAGGAATTATGCAAGGAAATAGGGGCTTGGAGAGCAGCAGAAGAGGCTAAGGATTTGGCTTGACCTCACTTGTGAGATGAGACTTAATTATAGTTGTGCAGGGATAGGAATTGTTAGAACAAGCATTCTATTCTCATCTTTGATTTTTTATTAATGAAATATAGATAGGTGGGGTTTTGAGTTATGCCTTTTCCCAGATACATATTGTCTTATGTACCATTGATTTATCTTCTTCTTGTGTTTATTGATTTCATCGATCTATTGGCTTCCACTGGTTGAAAGTAGAAGTAGATTCTTGTCTTGTTTTTAGTACATTGCATGAGCTTTTGAATATATAGGAAATTGTACAATTCTATCATGTATAAGAGCCAAAATTACCCTAAGCATCTAAGGATGAATTCAAGACAACCTCTTTAGAAATGGATATCAATTTAGCATAAATAAGACATGAAATTGGAACCACACACCACAAGAATCTCTAAAATTGATAGCAAAGTCTACTCTGAATTTTTTATTAAAATGCTTACACACAAGGCCTCATCCTACTCTAAACAACTCCCCATTATCCCCTGTTACATTGTATACTTAGCCTTAAATACTATTTTTGACCAAGGACCACATACATTGCATTTATCTCCTAAGTGGATCAAAAGGTGCATTTTATCAGAATACCATAGGAAAAATAGTAACTCAGAAAATTAGTCTTATCCTCATCTACCTATAGTCCTCTGCAAAATCCTGAACTCCCTGCCATTGTGCCAAAAATCCTATTGATGCCTTGGTATATGATCTGAAAAGAGATCTAAGATAATTATTAAGGTATTACAGACTCATGTGCATGGATTTTCCTATGTTATTTTATGCAATGTATCGATAAGATTGCAAAATACATAGAAAATGAAGTAGTTAAAGAACATAATAGACAACACACATAAACACATCAAGTTTAATAAGGAGTGTAGAGCATTGGAAAGGTATGTTTTAACGAATAACTTAGTGGTGTTTCAAGCAATAGTTGTAACCTTTTCTTTGTTATAAAATAGGGAGAATGTAACGAGAATGAGCACGAATGACCCAATCACTAATAGTTATCTTCTCTATGCAGGTAAAGACAAAAGTGGGAAAGCGCGGTGCAAAACGAGAATTCCATGAGGAGATAACGGCTGTCCCTCCAAAACCAAATAAAATCCAGACCAGGGCGAGTAAATCAAGGCAGATCAATCCGGGACGAGATGAAGGACTGTCAGTTCGGAAGGCTAGGCAGAGAAAAGAGAGGAGTTAACAGTTTAACAGATCCCTCAGGATCTTTGATCCTGAGGGATCGTTACTTTCAATTATTTTGTTGTATAGTTAACTCCGCTATTACTTGTATAAAAAGGGAGAGCATCGAAGACTTAAGGGACTTTTGATTATCTTGTATCTTTACTTTTCGTTTACAGACTTCACAGTTGCCTAAACTCAGACTATCGAGTCTCTTTGAGACTTAGTTTTGATGTACTATCATTGATGTGTTAATATAATATATTTGGTGTTACTTTCTCCCTGCATCTGAAGTAAGTTACGGTGGTGTGCCATTGGAAGCTAAGGGCCCGGCTCCAACAGACACTGGCTGATTGTATCATTTACAGTTTGGCTTTGTGTGGTTTGTTTATTGTTTTTAATAATCTGATATACTTACATGCTGTTCCATACTTGTTCATCAGTAGTTTTCCTTTTGTAAATCTTTGTAACAAGTTTACATCATATTTCCAGAATTGATCACATAACATTGTTCTGAGCTGTTCACTTCTGTTACAGAATTTATAAGTGGAACGTTTTAGCTACATATGGATGGAGTGATGATCATAAGAAGATGGAATTAATGTCGTGTGTGGACTACTAGTGATTATTTCAGATTATGTGTATATATGATTGACGTTTCCTGTTCATGGTGATTTGCTGTTCCATTTGATTAAGCTTTCTACTTGTACAAAAGGTTGCTCTTTCTTTGTATAGAATTGAGAGTGTTGAACTCGCGAGATTTAGTTTCTTTACTGCCGTTCCTTTTACTGCTGTTCCATTTCTGAATTGCCGTTCCATTCTGCTTTCTTGCTGTTCCTTCTTACTTGCATTCATTGGTTTGGTGTGAGAGGAGGATCAAGGCTGTCGTGAGACACAACAGACGCTATTATGCTCCCAGATCCATGATCCATACTCTAATTCCTTTTCCTTCATCAGTTTCTAGAGGGATGGGTTATTGCTTCTGTACCCTTGACTGATAAAATTGTCGTGCGTGATTCCTTTATGCAAAAGTAATTTAGCCATAGCTTAGCATCCGTTTACTCTTGTATTTCTTAGACCTATACTACTAAGCATTACTCTAACAAATAGCCTCAAATTGAGATAACCTTTACAGTAAAAAAACGCTCCTGGATTGACTTGTAATGTGAGATAACTAGAGGTGAAAAAGGCCCTTGTTACAGCTCAACATTTTGGCGCCGTTGCCGGGGAAAGGGTATAGCCATTTGTCTTTTTAAATAGGGTAGTGTACGAATCTGCTAGGGGAGGGTTGGATTTTAAAAACGGAAGGTAAGAACCTGCGTACGGAGCACGTAAAAGCCCTGCTCCACCATCCACTTTCCTAGCAGAATTGATTGGTTAAATAGGATTTAGCAGCTTAGTTGGAGTGCATGACTAAGCAGAAAAAGCCAAAAAAAGATCAAAAGCCTCCACCCAAAGCCAAGGGGCCGGTGACACTTGGACGAATGACCTTCATTGACGAAATCTATAAGAAAGCCGAATCTCAGCCATCAGTAGGTTATAGGAAAATCAATTCTAAACAGCCTACTAGTTCCCTTCAGGCCTCGGGATCAACATCTGAAGCCTTTGCTGAAGTGCACAGTCAAACAGAAGAGCAGGACTTTCAAGAAATTGAGAATTTGACTCCTGGACTATTGCACGAAGGGAATCTTAGTAACCTTTGCGAAGGAGGAGGAGAAATAGGGGAAACCGGGGAACCTAGATCTCCTATTGAACCAAACCAGCCTTTAAATAGCCCGGATAAAGGAAGCGCTGCAAAAATCTTCGTTGAAGGAATTCATTCACCTCAGACAGTGGGGACCATCATTATCCCTGATAAAGGGAGTGTTGTCAAAACAATCCCTGTTAAGACTACCCCTTCTCAACCAAGGAACACTCTCTTGGAAATTCCTAAAGATTACTGGCATATATTCGATCCCATGGCGCAGAATCAGCCAAACACCCAGACCTCCACATTGCAATATCCTATAGTAGATTCTGCAGCAAATGCGCCCATGAAAGCTATCCCTCTCCAGCATATCCCCACATTTCATGGCCTTACATCAGAAGATCCGGATGCATTCTTGTTCGAATTTGATGTATTATGTAGAGGATACGATTACACCACCGATCCCCAGAAATTAAAATTGTTCCCCTCCACACTGAAAGGGGCTGCTTTAAGATGGTTTATGGGCTTAGGTGGTGGGGTTATTAACAATTGGGATCAAATGAAAGAAGCCTTTTTAAAGAAATATCAGGATTACTGTAGGTCAAGAGAACTAAAAGATGAAATCTTTCAAATGTCAGCCAGACCAAACGAAACTCTAGAAGAATATGTAGAACGTTTTCAATATAACTTGCAAAGATCTCCCTATGCATCGTTACCTCTACCTGATAACGTGTTGAAAACCGCATTAATTAGAGGTATGAAAGAACAATGGATTGAAACGTTGAATATTATGGGGAAAGGAGACATTTATCAGGAAAATTTTGCTGATATCATTGATCTGTGTATTAGGAGCTCGAGAGGCAGCACGAGGATAAAACCAGCAGAATATGATCGCTTTACCAGAGATAACAGAACATCAACAGAGGGAGTAACACGTGTGGAACTTGGAAATTTGCTATAAAATTTTAAAACTGATATCCTGGGGACATTAACTACATAGCTTGATATTGTGCAGGCTAAACAAAAGCAAGCAGAGGCGGAACAGAATCTAGCGATCTTCTGCCCTCGATGCAGGAAGAAACATAGCCACAAGGAATGCCCGCTAGATACAGTCCAAACATGTGCTATCTGCACCAAGGACCAC
Source organism: Pinus tabuliformis (assembly GCA_031772625.1). NCBI lineage: Eukaryota > Viridiplantae > Streptophyta > Pinopsida > Pinales > Pinaceae > Pinus > Pinus tabuliformis. The sequence continues at coordinate 124,987,293 of CM062818.1, forward strand.
CTGACTGAAAGCTGCCCCTCACTCCCTGGTTTGAAGGCAGTATACAAAGAAGCAGAAGAGGAGCCAGAATCAGCATATTTTATTAACCAGCGTCGTCAATGGCAGCCAAGGCAATCTGGTATGTTTTCAGACCCCTCCTCTTCTTTTCAACCTCCGCCGTTCAATGCTCAGCAACAGAATATGTGGCAAAATCAGTCTCAGCCCCCGTTTTCGAATTGGTCACCTCAAATGTTTCCTACTCCGAATCCTTGGATGAACCAATTTGGCTGGCCAAACTGCCCTTATCCCCCACCATATTGGCAGAATAATTCATATCCTCCGCAATGGACCCCTTCTACTTCGCAAGGTTCACCCTGGCAGACAAGCTGGCCAAAATCGACATATCAGCCAGCAGGATCAATTCCACTCCCTCAACCAACTCTGCCAGCCTTACAACAAAATCCCCAGCCTAATCTAAGACCGCAGCTCCCAGCCCAACCCAACCCCAATCCGAATAATAGACCAGTTCAATCTCTTCAAATTATAGAATCCTCAGAAATTGAACCTGATCTGCGGGAGTGCAATGATCTTCAGTTAAGATCTGGGCGAATAATAGAAACTGAGGGACATAGAACAACTCACATTGAAGATCAGTTACCTATAGAACAGCCGTCACAATAGGAAGATGTAAATAAAGACCAAGCTCATCAGCAAGTAATTACATCTCCTCCACCTTTCCCAGAACGATTGGCCATTCCACGACCAACGCAATATCCAGATTTTGATATTCTGGTTAGAACTACAAAACTTGTATATAAGAATTCCATTCCTTCAAGCTATACAGGATATCCCTATATATGCAAAAACCATAAAAGACATGTGTAGCAGAAAATCAAAAAGAAATGTAACCTCTAACCCAAGAGTCCAGGTAGTCGGCACCTTATCCGACCTCCTATCAGGAAAAGAAACACTAGTTAAATACAAGGACCCTGGAAACCCAATTGTCACTGTTCAAATCTATGGGCAGACCTTGACCAACGTCTTAGTTGATCTAGGGGCTGCAATTAACATCTTGACAACATCAACTTGCCAGAAGCTCGGAATTACATCGGTAGAACCTACTTCCACTTTGTTAGAACTAGCTGACCGATCAGTAATTAGACCAGAAGGCACCTTGTATGATGTCATGGTTTCAGTGGACTCCTGGGAATACCCGACCGACTTCCTGATAATTAATCCAAGAACCCGACTAGATGGACATCTGCTAATTCTAGGTAGACCGTGGCTCGCTACTGCTGACGCCTACATTGGTTGCCGGCAGGGAAACATGACCATAACCAGAGGGCCGGATATCAAAAATCTAATCTTGTACCCTCCAGTGCAGCCAAGCATCACGATGATGAGAACCAACCTGCGCCCTGCCTCATATATTACTGACAATATTAGACCCCCATTAACAGTCCAGGAAGCGCTAGATTTCAAAGATCAAACGGAAGACGATGCCATCAATAAATTCATTAATCAAACAGAATCCACATCGTATACACAATGTTTTATGATAAAAGCGGCATTTGATAACGAATTAGAGGAGGATCCTCTGAAAGACGAACATGACCAAATTATACCTGTGACTTCTGTCGCTAATAGCAAAGTAGTGCAAATTGAACCGGGGAAAACTTTAAATATTAACGCTAATCTGACACCAGATCAAGAGACAAAACTCATCCAGCTGTTACGAAAGTATCAGGAGGCATTTGCATGGGACTATCCCGATATGAAAGGGATTGATCCCCAGCTATGCACACATCATATTTATATCGAAAAAGATGCAAGACCTGTTCGTCAACCACAAAGAAGACTCAACCCCCATTTAAAAGATGTTGTAAAAACTGAGCTTCAGAAACTTTTAGATGTTAATTTTATTTATCCTATCTCTGACAGCAAATGGGTCTCTCCACTTGTGGTAGTACCTAAAAAGAACGGGAAATGGAGGATCTGTGTGGATTATAGAGAATTAAAAAAAGCCACACAAAAAGATCACTTCCCTCTCCCATTCATAGATCAGGTACTGGACACCTTAGCAGGCAAGAAATTCTTTTCTTTCTTGGATGGCTTCAGTGGATACAATCAGATTCAGATTGCCCCTGAAGACCAGGATAAGACTACCTTTACTTGTCCCTGGGGAACGTTCGCTTATCGAGTCTTACCTTTTGGTTTATGTAATGCCCCAGCCACATTCGAAAGGGCTGTTCTTAGCATCTTTGCAGATTTAATTAATGATGGATTGGAAGTCTACATGGATGACTTCACACCATATGGAGATGACTTTGATCCAGCTCTAGATACTCTCGAAAAAGTCCTACAGCACTGCATTGCTACCAGACTTTGTTTGAGTCACGAAAAGTGTTACATGATGATGACTGAAGGACTCATTCTGGGACACTACATTTCAGTAGCTGGTATTCAGGTAGACCCGGCTAAAATTCAAATACTTTTGCTTATTCCGACCCCCACTAATCAAACAGAGGTACGCAGTTTTCTTGGTTTTTCTGGGTATTATAGACGATTCATACAACATTATTCACATATTGTGGCACCTTTACATGCATTAACTGGAAATGTTGACTTCTTATGGACAGAGAAATGTGACAGAGCTTTCAAAGAATTAAAGAAGCTGGTATCTATAGCTCCAGTTCTCCGAGGACCTGATTGGAATTTACCATTCCAAATTTCAACTGATGCCTCAGACACAGCAATCGGTGCAGTTTTGGGCCAAGAAGAGGATAAAAGACCATACGCCATCTATTACATCAGCAAAAATTTGACACCGGCTGAATTAAATTATACTGTCACCGAAAAAGAATTTTTAGCTGTGATACACGCTGTTAATAAATTTAGACACTATATTACAGGCTATCCCGTTATTTTGTATACAGACCATTCTGCTATTAAGTATTTAGTAAATAAGCCTGTTACAAATCGAAGAATAACCAGGTGGTTGATCCTGTTGCAGGAGTTTGATATTACAATCAGAGATCGACTAGGGAAAGAAAACCTTGTAGCTGATTTCCTCTCACGAATACCAAAATCAGTTGAAGCAGCAGCAGTCGAGGACCAATTTCCAGACGAACACTTATTTGTTGTCGCTGTTCAGACTCCCTGGTACGCTGATGTTGCTAACTATCTTGCAGTAGGTAAGCTTCCAAAACATTTAACCCCCAATGAACGGAAGCAGATTATTCAGAAAAGCACTCGATTTTCGTGGGTTGGGGGCTATTTGTTTCACACAAGCGCAGATATGGAAATCAGAAGATGTATTCGAGAGGACGAAATCTTTGATATCTTGAAAGCCTGCCATGATGGGCCATGTGGAGGACATTTTGCTGACCGAAGAGCAGCACATAAAGTATTACAAACGGGATATTACTGGCCTACAATTTTCAAGGATGCGAAAAAATTTGTCCAGGCCTATGATAGCTGTCAGCGTGCAGGACGACCTGGTCCAGCCGACGAAATGCCTTTGCGGCCTCAATTAGTGATCGAACCTTTCGAACGTTGGGCTCTGGACTTCGTCGGACCCATCAGCCCGCCATCAAACCAAAGAACCTACATTTTGGTGGCAACTGAATATATTACCAAATGGGTGGAAGCGGAGGCATTGCCTAGAGCTACAGAAGATTCGGTAATACAATTCTTGTTCCATTTGTTTGTACGCTATGGTCTTCCAAGAGAAGTAATTACAGACGGAGGACCACAATTTGTGGGACATAAATTAGCTGCAACACTCAATAACTATAGTGTCCAGCATAAAATTACTACCCCATACCATCCGCAGGCAAATGGGCAAGTGGAGAGCAGCAATAAGGTAATAGAGTCTATTTTGACAAAAACCGTTGCCTCACATCGGCGTGATTGGGCCGCCCGACTTCCCGAAGCACTGTGGGCTTATCGAACCACATGGAGGAGCACCACCGGCTATTCACCATATCACTTAGTGTTTGGAAAGCAGCCCATTTTTCCTATAGAATTCGAGATCCAAACGCTGCGAACTGCCCAAGAAGTCGGATTGGATTTAAGCGAAGCACAGAAAAGTCGATTACACCAAATTAATGAATTAGATGAAATAAGGCTCTCTGCATTACAGAATACAGCACTGATTCAACAGCAGCGAGCCAAATGGCATGATGCGCTCATCAAAAACAAGATATTTCATGAAGGAGACTGGGCTCTATTATATGATTCTAGATTTCAGGATTTCCCGGGGAAGCTTCAGACTCGTTGGTTGGGACCATACGAGATTCAAAAAGTCCATGACAATGGGACCCTTACTCTGATCACAATCGACGGATCTGGACATACATTTAAGGTAAACAGCCACCGAGTTCCTCTGTATCGCAAACCGCTCACTCAGGAATCTTTTTGTCAGCAGCTACGCCAAGATACTAACATTGAGATTATGGGCGAGGAAGAAAAAACTTCCTCACCTATAGATCAGTAAAAAATTCATCTTTTATTACCATATCTTGTATATAAGATTGTAAATTTTGTATATATGTTTTTACCATTTGTGTGTTTTTGTTGTTCCTTTTCAAAAAGAATAGCACTTGTGTGTTTTTGCTGTTCCTTTCCAAAAGGAACAGCACTTGAGTGTTTTTGCTGTTCCTTTTCAAAAGGAACAACACTTGTGTGTTTTTGTTGTTCCTTTCCAAAAGGAACAGCACTTGAGTGTTGTTGTTGTTCCTCTTCAAAAGGAACAACACTTGTGTGTTTTTACTGTTCCTTTCCAAAAGGAACAGCACTTGAGTGTTTTTGCTGTTCCTCTTCAAAAGGAACAGCACTTGTGTGTTTTTGCTGTTCCTTTTCAAAAGGAACAACACTTGAGTGTTTTTGTTGTTCCTTTTCAAAAGGAACAACACTTGTGTGTTTTTGCTGTTCCTTTTCAAAAGGAACAGCACTTGAGTGTTTTTGCTGTTCCTTTTCAAAAGGAACAACACTTGTGTGTTTTTGCTGTTCCTCTTCAAAAGGAACAGCACTTGAGTGTTTTTGCTGTTCCTTTTCAAAAGGAACAGCACTAGTGTTTTTGTTGTTCCTTTTCAAAAGGAACAGCACTTGAGTATTTTTGGCTGTTCCTTTTCCAAAGGAAACAGCATTTGTGTGCTTTTACTGTCCTTTTTAAGACAATGCATCAGATGAACTCCTCCTCACCCTCCCTTTCAAAAAGGAGTAGTATGCTCTTGTCCCTTTCATATAAAGGATGTGTTGTCCATCCTCTTTCCAAGGCCATAAGTAGCAGCTATACATTTATGCACTGAATATAAAAGTCAGGATATATCGAGATCAGCATATCATAAATCGCTATCTTTAACAAGCCCTAGCATTGATGCAACAACAAAGGAAGGATCCACACACTCATCATTTTTGCTGTCATAGTCTCACCTCCTCTGCCTTGTTGGAAAATTTCATCATGTTAAGTTCCTACAATTTTCTCTATTATTACTTGGAAATAAGAATAGAAGATTTATATCTTCCTATTGGGATGACAAGACTTCTTCCGCCATTCCCACTCTTAAGGAGGGTTGAACCACCCTTATGTGTAATTACACAAGAGCAAAGTTTGTTTCAAAAGAAAAAAAGAGCAAAAGCAAAATAAAATAAAATAAAAAAAATTATTTGTCAAATGCAGGATAGGGGGTTTCATTAAAGAACCAGCCTACTATGATCATAAGATTGGAAGCGAAGTGGCATTCCCATCATGGCCACCACACCAGGGATATGGTCCAACGGGTTCACTACATAAACAAACCTTGGAACAGGGGGTCTCATTACGAGCCGGCCTGCCCACGTTTCGCGCCTCTCTGGTGAATGGCATCATGGGTATCTGGTTACCAAGCCAGCATGATGGCCTGCATTTTGACAAGAATTGCTCTTCAAAAAATACACAAAGGACCATGGTTCAAGGGTGAAATAAACAACTCTGCCAAGGTTATGAACACCTGTCGGCAGCAGAGCTCTGTTAATGGTATCGGAGTCATAATATATACACCAATTTGGATCATATCAAATACTTCTTTCTATCCTCGTGATAATTATATCTTACACTTTGATGGATACGTCGCATGAATATCTATCACCACCAATCATGGCAAAGGTATTGACTATGACTACCTCAGACTTTATATGAGTGCCAGACGTCCTATCCTCCTGTCTTGCATCACATCACGAAGGCTTATGCAAAACGCGATCTACCTTTTGCCTCGATCTCGGTATTTCCTTGTCTAGTTTGAAACATGGCAAAATTCTATATGATGTTCCTTTATGACTTGGTGACGGGATGGCGGCTCCTCCTCCATTTGACGGCTGGGACAGCCTATCATATTGCGAGCGGGGAGGTGACCTCATTACTCCGCCGGCCACGTGTTAGCACATCATTCGGAAATGATATGGTACGAAGGTACGGTATGGATTAACGGCATGACAATGCTATTTTTGCAAAAAGTTGTTATTTACAATTTATTTTCATGCATGCATGCTCTGTGTTTTTTTCTCTCGGCTGCGATTACGTTTTTTGCGACAGATAATTGTTGTTCCATCTAGGATCCCGAAACAGAACCATGGGAGGCAAGGCTATCAGAAGTGAGCCTAGTAAGCTAGTAGTCTTCGAAGCTGCTCGGGAAATCCTAGAAAGGGCGGGGTGGCTAACTTATTTTAGCCGCCTGCGTAAATCAAATGAAACTGTGACCATGGAATTCCTGCAGAATTTGCAGGAAGAACACTCCGTAGTGGGAGGGAAGCAGATAATGGTCATGAAGGAAATAATCGCGGAAGTAACAGGATTACCAGCCTCAGGACCAATATGGACGACAAAGAAAGAGAGGTTGCAAAAGATCATAGAAATTTTCCAAGACGGAGGACAGAATCTAACAGTGAAGGGAAAAGGAGTGTTGCCGGCAACGCTAGGAGAGCCTTGGAGCGAATTGGCAAAGGTAGTGCAGAGCTACATCACCTGCGAGGGGTGAAAAGATGTGGTAAGACCGCGTCACCTTAAGCTCCTGGCTGTGTTAAAAGGAAAATGTTCTGTGAATCTCCCTGCATTGTTAAATTCATTACTGTATGATGCCTCTCGGAGCCTGAAAAAGGCACACCATGAAGACGCAGTGGTTAGCCACCATGGGTTGATCCGCCTGATAGTGAGCCACAGTCTCACTCAGTAGCAGAGTAGCTGAGGGGAGCTTATTACAGCAATTGGAGGGGGAATGGCATCACCATCCCCAAAGGCTAAGCATCCTGCTGGTACCTCTGAAACTCCCAAGAAGCCCAGAGAATCACCAAAACCCAAGCATCCCTCGGGTACACCCGAGCAACCCGAGAAACGCACGGAGTCAGTAAAACGAAAACGTTCCTCTAAAGCATCTGGACATGCAGAAAAACATAAGGAACTGGCCACAGAAGAGCGCGCTGCCTCGAAACGTAGGCATTCCTCTGGCACGCCTAAACAATCTGAAAAACGCAAAAAGGTGGTGGTGGAAGAGCAGGTGGCCAGCACACCCGAACAGCCCGAGAGGCCTAGGAAGTTAGCTCGGTTGGCAAGGATAAAAGGCAGGCTGGATAAAATCCAGCCAAGCATTGACCAGCCGATCGAAATAACAGATGAGCCACCAGCGCCAGAACAGGAACCCTCGAGGGAAAATGTGGAACGAGTCGAGAATGAAGCAGAAGCCGAGGAAGGAAATGAACATTCTGACTCTGAGGCTGAGGCCGACTATCCGGGGGCAGCCACTGAGCAGCCAATTCAGGAGGAGGAAATGGAACAATTGGGGGACAGCCCGCCACAGGACCACGCGGAGGAAGAAGAGTTGGCCACCATCTTGGCCAGCTTGGGAGATTATGCTTCACCTTCCAGTCCAGCAGACCCTCCTGAAGGACCCTCTGGGGAAGAGACGCATGAAGAATTGCATGAAGAAATGGCAGGAGGAGAAAACCCCCCTGTTGACGACGAAGAAAATGTAAATATCAACCAGGAACAATCTGTTCCCAAGACACCAGAAGAAAACCCACCTGCTGATGACGTGGAGAATGAAAATGCTTGTCGGGAACAGTTCGCTCCCAGAATGCCAGAAGAAATCCTCGATGAAAGAGGAGCAGAACTGAGGGCCACTCATGCGCCCACTGTCGAGGCAAGAGAAATTAAGAAATTGAGAAAGAAACAGCAGAGACTGCTGAACATTATAGCCCAGCTTCGGCAGAAAATTCGAAGTTTGAAAGCCAGTCTGAGAATAAGAAGGACCGTAAGGAGAAAAAGAAGGACAAACGTAGCAAGGTCCTGTCAGATGAGAAGGCGAAGGGCTTATAGGCGTCTCGTAGGTCAATACTCTGCTGATAGACCTACGGCTGTTCCAACCGGCACTAAGGGACAAAATGCCGTTCCATCTAATATGGAACATCAAAATGCCGTTCCATCTGAAATGGAACATCAGAATGCCGTTCCTATTGACGCTGAGGGACAGACTGTTGTTCCAAATAGCCCATTGGAATCAACTGCAGTTCCAATCAAAACCGAGCTGCAAGACGACATTCCATTTACAGAGGGGCCATCGTACCCCTTTATTCATGTTAAGAAAGAAAGGGAAAACAAAGCAGTCCAAACTGAGGCACCACCTTTAGGGATAATTCGGGATACGAATTCCAGGCAACGAAACGTGAAGGTCCAGGTAAGACTCCCTGCCTCTGAGAAATCATGGAAAAAGGATCCAAAAACTAAGGCCTTGCACCACGAGATGAAGCAAGCCCGACAGGAGGCTGACCAGCTAAGGGAACAAATGATCCCTCGGGAAAAATACGAGGAGTTGCAGCAGGAAGCTGAGCAGTTAAAGGAACAAATGATCCCTCGGGAAAAACATGAAGAACTGTAGCAGCAACTGCGGAACATGAGTCAATCAGAGAGTCAGGCCTTTGAAGGAACAAGAAAAGGTTGACAAGGTAACGCGTCGACTAGATGCTGTTATTAAACAATTGGACATTGTATGTTCGCTGTATAATGATGTTTTGACTTGCAGGGCCCCTGCAAAGAATTATGCTTTATTTCTCCTTGAAAGATACTTAAGATTGAAAATAAAAGCTGTCAGGGCAGGTGCCCCTATTCAGATTAATATTGTTAATGATTTTATTGATTGTTGCAAACATTATGGGGTTAAGGTCCAACGGTTACTGTGTGAATTCTATTTGCACAATATGGTGCTTGAACAGGAAACTGATTTAAACCCTGGCCCTTTCGTGGGAGATATACAGCTACAAGCCTTTGTTTCATTTGGGGTCAATAAGTTAAAGTGGCTCAGGGCTTATAATGCCTTTCAGAGGCAGGAGAACAGCCTAGATCTATGGGTTAGGGCCGAGCCTAGAGACCCAGTTCACCTATGGCAATCACACAAAAGCCTTATGAGAACCCCGAGCATCATAGAACTGCTAGGACCCATGCATGAGGATTTGATCCGAAGTAGCTTGGAATATTTTCTGGCTATTAAGGATTTTGCCCTGGATGCTGCCAAATTCCGCTATCGGATTTCTACCCCAAGCATCCAGCTCAGGGAGCCATTCAAATATGAGAATTTTGAGCTGGCTGCTGAACGGTTGACCCTTTATGGCCAGCGCATTCTGCAAGCTGGGCCGTCTTGGTTAGGATACCGGTTCCGTAGCCCGATTATTTGGCACCCTGCGCCTGGGTACCAGGCCTTGTATAATATGCCTGCAGATCAATTGAATCACTTCATTGATAATCTGGTTGCTCACCATGGTTGCAGACCTCCTCACGAGGTGCCCTCTCTCGCCTATTCTCCTACCGCTCTCCATGTTAATTATAACGTTTTCATGAGGCCATGAAACAGAGTAAGCCGGGGGGTGTGTAGAGCATTGGGAATGTATGTTTTAACGAATAACTTAGTGGTGTTTCAAGCAATAGCTGTAACCTTTTCTTTGTTATAAAATAGGGAGAATGTAATGAGAATGAGCACGAATGACCCAATCACTAATAGTTATCTTCTCTATGCAGGTAAAGACAAAAGTGGGAAAGCGCGGTGCAAAACGAGAATTCCATGAGGAGATAACGGCTGTCCCTCCAAAACCAAATAAAATCCAGACCAGGGCGAGTAAATCAAGGCAGATCAATCCGGGACGAGATGAAGGACTGTCAGTTCGGAAGGCTAGGCAGAGAAAAGAGAGGAGTTAACAGTTTAACAGATCCCTCAGGATCTTTGATCCTGAGGGATCGTTACTTTCAATTATTTTGTTGTATAGTTAACTCCGCTATTACTTGTATAAAAAGGGACAGCATCGAAGACTTAAGGGACTTTTGATTATCTTGTATCTTTACTTTTCATTTACAGACTTCACAGTTGGCTAAACTCAGACTATCGAGTCTCTTTGAGACTTAGTTTTGCTGTACTATCATTGATGCGTTAATATAATATATTTGGTGTTACTTTCTCCCTGCATCTGAAGTAAGTTACGGCGGTGTGCCATTGGAAGCTAAGGGCCCGGCTCCAACGGACACTGGCTGATTGTATCATTTACAGTTTGGCTTTGTGTGGTTTGTTTATTGTTTTTCATAATCTGATATACTTACATGCTGTTCCATACTTGTTCATCAGTAGTTTTCCTTTTGTAAATCTTTGTAACAAGTTTACATCATATTTCCAGAATTGATCACATAACATTGTTCTGAGCTGTTCACTTCTGTTACAGAATTTATAAGTGGAACGTTTTAGCTACATATGGATGGAGTGATGATCATAAGAAGATGGAATTAATGTCGTGTGTGGACTACTAGTGATTATTTCAGATTATGTTTATATATGATTGACGTTTCCTATTCATGGTGATTTGTTGTTCCATTTGATTAAGCTGTTTACTTGTACAAAAGGTTGCTCTTTCTTTGTATAGAATTGAGAGTGTTGAACTCGCGAGATTTAGTTTCTTTACTGCCGTTCCTTTTACTGCTGTTCCATTTCTGAATTGCCGTTCCATTCTGCTTTCTTGCTGTTCCTTTTTACTTGCATTCATTGGTTTGGTGTGAGAGGAGGATCAAGGCTGTCGTGAGACACAACAGACGCTATTATGCTCCCAGATCCATGATCCATACTCTAATTCCTTTTCCTTCATCAGTTTCTAGAGGGATGGGTTATTGCTTCCGTACCCTTGACTAATAAAATTGCCGTGTGTGATTCCTTTATGCAAAAGTAATTTAGCCATAGCTTAGCATCCGTTTACTCTTGTATTTCTTAGACCTATACTACTAAGCATTACTCTGACAAATAGCCTCAAATTGAGATACCCTTTACAATAACAAAACGCTCCCGGATTGACTTGTAATGTGAGATAACTAGAGGTGAAAAAGACCCTTGTTACCGCTCTACAAGGAGTTCACCCAACACTCCTGATCTACGTCTCCTGGTTCAGCCTTCAGTGGAAACCTCTCTATTGTGTCTTCAAAACAAAGTTTTACAACAGTATGAGCTAAATTTGAGTCTCAACACAAAACAATTACAGCAACAAAAGTTTTTCTTGAACCCCTCAAGCCTCTTTGAGTACACAGACTCTCTCTATTACTCACTGTATCTATCCTTTCTTTGTCTCAGCACTGTTTGTCCTATCTTCTGTCTTCTGTGGCTTTTAAGCCAATCGACGTTGCCTGTTCGTTTCCTCTTCTTGGGCTTTCTGCCTTCTTGACCTCTGTCCGCTCAGATCCCCCTCTGAGCGTTAGGAATCATTTCTAAACGCTTTCAGGGATGACGGCCACCTGTTCTATAATGGAATGGGTCATCGGGCCTTTGAAATCCCAAAAACGGTCGTTTTCTGCTTACACAGTGAAACGCTGGAAAACACGAGAAAATCTGCCAAATCATTGTTCATCAGATTTGAAATATTATAGATCCGCCTTATAAATCCTATTGGGTCCACCTGTATATCGACATTGCATCTCCACCATTGAACTAGGAGATCCCGATCCAATGGCTGTGGTTCATTTCGGGCGGCCCTTTCATACAGGGGTTAACCACCCAATGAGGGTGGTTTTCTCTCTCCTTAGCTTGGACACATGGCAGCCAATGTACGAGCTCGGGCGGGGCCTGACCCAAACCACTTACCGCCTATGTTCCTCTCAAAATCCCACTAGTTTCCTTTATATATAAAAAAATACATTAAACATTGAAAAACCCTGAAGAATGGCTTTATCGGACTTGAAATATTATACACATGCATCCATAAACCCTTTCGAGTCCGGTTTCCATTGCTTTGGCGCTTTTCCTTCATATTTCATTTATTTAACAAAAATGAAAAATACAAAGGAAAACCGTGTTTTCCAGATCTCAAAATATATATAATATCATTTATATTTTCATCGGGTCCGGCTAGCATGAATCATATTCATATCGGTCCCACTCTATTGAAATCTTTGATGTGATGTTGCGATCACAATCGCATATCGTACATCTCCCCAGGCCATTTGTAAGCGCTCCATTGTATTTGCTAATTGCGATGCTGTGATGCAACTTGGGTCGTCTATCTGCGCACTTGATCGACGGTCCTCGCTGACCCGCGATAATCACGATCACAACTATTATATGGCTGTCCCAGATAACCTCCCTTTGCCACCGCCGATTATTATTTGCCGATTGGATCTGGATTGTTGATCGTCTAGATCTGACAGCTCCGATTTAAAGTTTCTTTGACTGCCGATAAGCCTATTTTCACTATTTTCTCTATGTTCTTTCCTCCTGATAGTGTTATTGGACTTTTTCCCAAAATTCTTCTTTCGCAATAGTTTTGAATACTTGAAGACTTAGAGGGTTTTCTAGGATCCATTTGGATCATGCCTTCGCACTGAAAAGGCTTTTGGACCACCAAAATTTGGTTTTTAAGCATCCATCAAGTGAGGATATAAATTCCTCACCTGTCCAATCTCTATCCATATTGCACTACTTGGCTTTGAACCTTTGAGTCCAATTCTCAAATACTCAACATCCTCACTGCACGTAGTTCTCACCTTCTTGTCCAGCACTGTATCTTCCTGCAACTCATTGAGATATTCAGGTAAAAAATCATCTATAGAAGGAAACTGACTTTTCTCTTCTGGATCTTCAATCAATGAGGATTCAAACAGTCTCAATTTCTCTGCATGAACTACTGAATAGATGTGCATGTAAGTTGGAAAATCAAGGCGAAAAGCGTTCTCACCAATTTTCTCAAGTATCTTGAAAGGCCCATACCTTATTGGCTTCAACTTCTTCCATTCACCTTGCACTCTGTCTTTGTTGATGTACAACCAGACTTGATCACCAACTTGGAAGCTATGCTCAATTCAATGCTTATCATGCCTTGCCTTGTACTTGGCCTGGCTCTTTTCCAGTTGTTCCTACATTGCCTAGTGAATTTCTTGGATCTGTTCAATGAACTTGATTGCTTTCTCCACATCACTATGTCCATCAACTACTATGTCTTTACTAAAGACAAAATCCAAGGGAGACCTTGGTGTAAAACCAAAACAAGTCTCAAAAGGAGATCTTTGTGTAGAAGAATGTTTAGCATGGTTGTAAGCATGTTGCACATAACACAAATGTTCATCCCAAAGCTTGGGATGCTTGTTGCAATATCCCCTGAGAAACTAGATTTTTGTCCTGTTGACCACCTCTATTTGGCCATCTGTTTGTGGATGAAATGATTTACTCTTCTTCAGTCTGGTGTCTATCAATTTCCATAGACTTGACCAAAACTTCCCAACAAACCGGGAATCTCGATCAGATACAATGGAAGTGGGTAACCCAAAATGAACCCATACACGCTGGAAGAACAACTTTGCTATTTGTTCAGCTGTAATCTGCTTATTACAAGGTATTAAAATACACATTTCGCTGAACCTGTCCACAATAACATATAAATAACCATGACCTTTTCTAGATTTTGGCAGTCCCCCAACAAAGTCCATGGAAACACTTTCCCAAGGATGAGAAGGAACTGGAAGTGGAGTGTACAAGCCTATTTTTCTATTGTTGGGCTTGCTTTAGCACGCATGGTACACCCTTTAATATATGTAGAAACTGTTTCATACATTCTTGGCCAATAACAAAATATTTGCATCTGTGCAACTGTTTTACTCACACCAAAATGACCTGATATTAGAGAAGTGTGTGCTTCTCAGATTATGATAACTCTTTCATTTTGAGGAATGCATAACTTTCCCAAATAATAAGAGTTGGTCCTTAACATGATAATCCAATTCTTCTACTTGTTTGCCATGACTTAAAGTTGCATATACATCTTTAAAATCTACATCTTGAGCATATTGTTCAATGTAGCTTTCATGTAAGACTGAGTTATGCTTAACTATAGTAGATGCATTCATGATTGGTCTAGACAACATATCTGCAACTTTATTGTGTATGCCTTTCTTATATCCGATGACAATATGAAATTGTTCTAGAAAACCCATCCACCTATAGTGTCTTGATTGCTGCAATTTAGTTCGTGAGTGCAAATATTGAAGTGGTTGATGATCAGTATGTATAATTGTTTCTTTGCCCAATAGGTAATGCATACAATTATTTATCATATGTGGGATAATTAACTACTGCAGAATTAAATGTCTTAGAATGATAACATATGGATTTACCGTGTTGCATCAACACTGCTCCCATGGCATAGTCACTAGCATCTATTTCAATCTCAAATGGTCTTTGAAGATTTGGCAATGCTAGTAGTGGTGTAGTACTAATTTTTTATTTCAAGGTGTCGAATGCTTTCTACTATTTTCCTCCCCACTGAAGCACCTTGTTCGACCTTGTCAAAGCAGGTAAGGGAGCTGCAATCAAGGAAAAGTTAGCAATAAACTTTCTCCAATATTGTGCTGCTCCGAGGAAGCTTCTAACTTCTGTAATAGATTTGGGTTTAGGCCAGTTCACAATGACTTTGACCTTAGAGGGATCTATCTTCAATTCACCACCCCCTACAATATGACCCAAATAATTTAAAGATGTTTTGCCAAATTCACATTTTTATAACTTCACATAGAGATTTTCTTTTTTCAAAACATCTAGAGTCTGCTTTACATGCTTCAAATGTTCTTCCCATGTTTTACTGAAAACAAGAATTTCATCTAAATATACAATTAAAAAATCATCAATAAAAGGCTTGAGTACATCATTCATTACTCTCATGAAAGTGGCAAGAGCATTAGTTAAGCCAAAAGGCATAACTAGCCATTCATACAACCCTTGCTTTGCTTTGAAAGTAGTCTTCCATGCATCTTGTTCGGCTACTTTGACCTGATGGTAGCCACTATGCAAGTCTACCTTGGAAAAGTAAACATCTTCTTTCAACTGATCTAATAGATCATCTATGCAAGGAAGAGGATAACGATTCTTGATTGTTATTTTATTTAGTGCTCTGTAATTAATGCACATCCTCCACAAACCATATTTCTTTCTCACCAACATGATTAGAGATCCGCATGGTGATGTGCTTGGTCTTATGAACCCTTTCTCAAACAACTCCTGTACCTGCTTCTTGATTTCTGCATTCTCTAAAGCGGATAACCTGTACATTCCGATGTTAGGGAATGGAGCATCTTGCTGCAAATGAATATCATGTACAATTTCCCTTTTGCATGGCAGACCTTTATGTTATTGAAATAAGATATCATATTCTGAAACAAATTTTTCTAAATCAGCTTTATGTTTAGCATCATAGCCCTCAAATACATTGGTTTTATTAGGGGTCTTTTCCTTTACAACCATTAGTAAAAATTTATTGCATGAACTTACAATTCTTTTTATCTACCTGAGTTAATGAGAGTATAGTTATTTTTGAGCTCATGAGCTCTTACAATATATTCTATTCCATCTTTTATGAGTTGATACTTATTTTCAGCTATATAGAAAATGGCTTTTCTATCATACAAGTAAGGACTTCCTAAAATAATACCACATATATCCAAGGGAACTATATCTAACTCAATCTCATCTACAAATGTTGACCCAAATGCAAACCTAAGTTTACATTGTCTGGTCACTTGCAACTTTGCTTTATCACATACCCAACCTAATGGATATGGCTTCTTGTGAGGTGTGGTTAGTAGTCCCAACTTCTTTACAATTGCTTAAAAAGTCAAGTTTATTTGTGAACCGCTATTAAATAAATTATCAACCATTTGATGCTTGGAAATAACTTTAATATGAAAAAGCTCATGTCTTTTCCTCTCATTTTCTTCATTATCGATAGATTATGCAGAATTACTAGTAGATGCTTCAGAATTTTTACCTTTTATACCTGTAGCTGTGACTGTTGTTTCATCACCTGAGTTTGACCCTAAATATTTCTAAATAGAAGTAGCAGTATTCTTCATCTTGCCATCAAACTTCTTGGGTTTCAGCTCCAGATGCAAAGACCAGCCGTGTTCATCATCGTGTCCACCCTTCTTGCAGTGAGTGCATAAAGGTTTGTCTTTCTGTACAATGTTTGTCTTCCTCTCTTTCCATTTCTGCTTCCTCTTTTCCTTTTTCTTGCTTGCAATGAGTTTTTATGATCCCCCAATCTTTGGGTTAACATTCTTGCATATAGCCTCTAGATGTGTAGCCTTAATTGATACCTCATCTATGCTAGTAGGGTTAAACATGAGAATGGTGTGTCTCAAATAACTATGCAGACCACCTATATACTTCAGCAAAGTTTCAGGTGAGTCTACAAAAAAGCCTAGAATTAAAGCTCTTTTTCTAAATTTCTAGGTATATTTTTGTACACTTTGGCCCTTTAATTGGCGAAGAGTTTGCCAACTCATCATGGCTTGCTGCATATAAGCTAGTGGGTAGAACTATTTTTTAATGGCAAAAACAAATTCACTCTAGGTAGAAAGAATTTTACCATGCTTCTTCAAATTAGCTTGTGTCCTTCCTTCCCACCACACTAAGGTAGTTCCTCCAAGCCGAAGGCTGGCCAGCTGAATCTTTTCCTTTCTAAATCGATGTTCTACACCCTGCAACATACATCAATCTGTCTAATCCAGTTATCTAGCTTTTCTACATTTAATTCTCCATCATATATTGTAAAATCAAATTTTACATCTAATTTAATCAAAGGGCTAGAAGGAGGTGTTGATAGAGAAGGCTCTTTTCCTTTCATTTTTCCTTCTGAATGGCCATCTAGAAGAGGTTCCTCCATTCCTTTGTCTTGTTTGGAGGTTGAAGTATCTTCACTTCGACCTTTCTTAAATTCTTGATACATCTTTTCTACCATGGCTCTCATGGTCATGAAACTGTCCATGAACTGAGAGTCTGATTCCAAGGGTGTTTCTTCTACCATTTCCTCCTAGGATAGACTCTTCCTATTTTTGGGTTAGCTTCAACCAATTATCCTTCTCCTAATTTGAGCTTTGACCTAGTTAGAATTCAACAATCTAGCACAAGCTTTTCTAACCTTAGCAAACCTAAAGCTCTAATACCACTTGATCTGAAACGAGATCTAAGACAATTATTAAGGTATTACAGACTCATGTGCATGGATTTTCCTATGTTATTTTATGCAATGGATCAATAAGATTGCGCAATAGATAGACAATGAAGCAGTTAAAGAACATAATAGACAACACACATAAACACAACAAGTTTAATAAGGAGCTCACCCAACACTCTTGGGCTACGTCTCCTGGTCCATCCTTCAGTGGTGACCTCTCTATTATTTCTCCGAAACAAAGTTTTACAATATTATGATCTCAATTTGAGTCTCAATACACAACAATTAAAACAACAAGAGTTTTTCTTGAACCCCTCAAGCCTCTCTAAGTACACAGACTCTCTCTATTACTCAATGTCTCAGTCCTTTCTCTGTCTCAGCACTGCTAGTCCTATCTTCTGTCTTCTATGGCTTTTAAGCCAATTGGCGTTGCCTGTTCGTTTCCTCTTCTTGGGCTTTCTGGCTTCCCTACCTCTCTCCGCTCAGATCCCCCTTTAAGTGTTAGAAATCATTGCTAAATGCTTTCAGGGATGGTGGCCACTTGTTGTAGCGGAATGGGTCATCGGACCTTTGAAATCCCAAAAATCGTCGTTTTCTTCTTACACAGTGAAACGATGCAAAACACAAGAAAATCTGCCAAATCATTGTTCATTAGATTTGAAATATTATAGATCCACCTTATAACTCCTATCGGGTCTGTAACAGCCCAAAATAAACATGTAATTAATTAGATTAATCAAGTAATTTATAATCAACATGCAACTATCCACTAATTAACATCAAAGTGCAAATATATTAGTAGAGACACTTACCTGTGATTTTAGTTGAAGTCTGCTAACTGCAACAAGGTTTGGGGACGACTCTGTGAATTTAGTTGAAGTCTACTAACTACAAGAAGGTTTTGGGGATGACTCTCCACCCAACCGTAGGCTCAGTTGCACAAAATATTGCTAGAACTGGCCACCCCCGAGCCCTCAATCAACATACTACTATTAGGGAATCCTTTGTCTTACACACTATTCTCCCAAGAGAATGGATGGTGGAATCATGGAATGATGGAATGCCTCTCATCTTCCTCCCCATCTATTAAATAGAGAAAAAATTGGAAGGGGAACCACATGCACACACTCCATGTGTCAACATGCAACTTTACTGCTTTCTTGTTTTATTCTTTTGTTTTTAATTTTTTTGATAGCTTTACTAATTTTTACTATTTTTCTGTTTATTCTTATTTTATTTAGAACATGTAATTAATTTATTATTTATTTACTATTACTATTTTTTATTTATTGTTTATTATTTATTTAATATTATATTATATTATTTATTATTTATTATTTATTATTTATTATTAGGGGACATTAAATTTATTTTGTTATTTATGACTTCATGTAACAGTCTTGGCACCCTCTGCTGAACTAGTATAACTAGCAAGCATCAAAAGTTTCATAACACCCGGGAAATCCCAAGGAATCTATGTCCTTTTTTCCACTTTCGGAATCAAGCATAAGCCTCCTTAGTCTGTATCCTAGTCCAAGGCTGGCCCCAAGGCTTGCGCCTGACTTAGACCTCATCTGCCCCAAGGCAGGCATCCGGTACAGTGCTCAATGTCACCGGGCATCTCACAAGGTTGTCCCACTCCCTCCACAACTCACTAAGGCGCACAACCCCAGGCATCGAATTCCTTACACCCCCACCAGACTTCGGCATCCCAATACAATACTAGGCATCTAGCCTTCAATATCAGGCACTTCGCCTCCTCAAGATGGTCCCATAGCCCTCAAGAGCTATCCATCAAGATCTATACAAGACAAAGGAACCACTGACATATGTAGTGTTGATTGAGTATGTCCCCAGCCCATATGGTGTCACATATTCTCCCTCACAGGTAGGGCTCCTACGAGATCATCAAATAAACTGGCCCTCTCAGCCAATTTGTGGAGTCCTGTCAATCATCACACCTCAACATGCAACCAATGCATTAGCTATACCATCATAGTATCATAGAAAATAATCCACATGCCAAGTCTTACATGTCATCATGAGAACATTTATCATTGTTAATCGCAAAATAATGAATTTCATGCTCATGCATGTCATAAATTTGTATGCAATTACCATATTATTCACACCATATCTCAACATATGAACATCAAAGATACCATCATAAAATACCCTCATAGGTTATAACATCAACTTATTTTCATTAATGATATATCATTACATCACATAATAAATGAACCACATGTCAATTTACATCATATCATAACATCGTGATCCCTATGCATATCATATCCATCATGAGGATTTAACATCATTATCATAACAAATAAATAAATAAGCACCACATATACATCATTAACCTCTCATGAGAACTATATCCATTTATCACATACCATTCATGAAACATCATTAATATGATAACCATATCAATACTTACCATATACAGAATAATAATACACTATAAGCATTCTTATCATGGTTCATCAAAAAATAATTTCATTTGTTTGTATAAACAATGAATACCAACTATGAAATAAGATTATTCAGCATTCCTCTAGGATATAAGTTATCTCACCAATACTATTAGTGTGATGTTTTTGTCAAGATACCAATTACTTTTCAATAATCATTTCCACTTCTTCCAACTAGGAAGTTGTCTATTTACACTGTAGATACACTGATTTAAGTACATATTTAAATTTCAAATGGGCCTCATTATCTTGAGACTTAATGTCTCATCATGTAATCTTCCTTCCCAGAGTAATTTTAGTGAAATTCATTGTTAATATATTATTGTCCTTAAATCATCGATCTCAAAATTAAAATCCTTTGGTACCCTTTGGCTTAGCAATTCCAAAACCACTATATGCAATTTCATATAAATATTTAGTCATCATGATTTAATTTATATTATGCTAATTCACTTGTTTGAAGGCTTGTTGATCCATGGTGATTTATACATCATCAATATGTCCTTTACTAATCATGTTGTTTGGTTCAATCATCAATATCATTAAGAGAACTTTCTTCTTGACAAAAACATCCCTTCACTTCCTCCCACCATATATTCATAGATACAATTTATTTTCCCCTTAGTCTCAATTATCTAATATGCCATATCTACTAGCTTCAACAATGGAAACTTCTTCAATTTTTAAAAACATGTTACACTTGAAATGTTGCTACTATTCTTCCAATAAAATAACTTATCTTCCTTCAATTGCTCATTTTTATTATGGATTCTCTTCTTTAATATAATGTTATCATACCCTTCAGGGCCATTGAAATGATCTTCTTTAAACATCAAATATATTGTTGGAGGCCCAGTTGTCTGCTTTTCTTAAGCGGATGAATGCAAAGGCTTTCAACATTGTCTTGACACACTCAATACCATGAATTACATTGAAAGTACGTTGTCATAAGAAATCACAAGAGGTTTTCTTTTTTTTCTAATGATGATGACTGAAGAGCTAGCCTTGCCTTTTCATCTTATATTTTCCTCAGAAATAAAAGTTTTCTTGGTGCACACAAACCACTTATTACAAAATCTAATTACAGTAACCAAATCCCATGGAAACATAAATATTCCAGACAGCCCTCTTCAACTATGTTTTTGTTTTCTTATTTCATGTTTCTATATACTATCTCTTGCAATCCTCAAGGCTTGAATTCAACTATGTAGAGCATTTTTCTCCCATTTTGTATCTCTTGCTAGTTAAATGGAGTTTCCAAAAATGGGCAACTCAATTAATTGTTTCCAATGATTTCTTAAAATACCGGTATACCATCCATTCTCCTCTATTGTTTTTTTAAGTTTTTCATCCTTCTAAGATACTTCAAAAAAGTGATAAATTAGGTGACGAAATGGGCTTCATACTTCTAAGATGCCATAGAAAAGTGATAATCTGGGTGACAAAATGGGTTTCATCAAGTTTGTTGAGCTCCCAGGGGCTTGATGATTAAAGAATTGAACATATCCTTCCAGAAAATATATCCTAAAGATTCAAGAAAAATGTCCAACCTGAGTGCAACCTAGTATCCAGAGAAATATTACAAATCTCTCTTCACAACTGATTGCAAGAAGGACAAATTGCCTTCCTAAACATATCTGATCTAATGCTCAACATTTTCCACTTCAATCTACTATACAACATACAAAGACATCATATATATTTTGGTTATATTACAAATATGTAAAAAAAAAAAAAAAAAAACCTCAAGAAATGTGAATTCTTTTCTCTGCGCTGACTTGCGAATTGTTTCTGGCATCATGAACTCTTTATCTATTTATCTATTTTGGAGTAATATGCTTCTGGCAGTTCAAGAATTTTGCAACAATGTTGTCGGAAATATATCATCATTTCATCAAGAAGTGTTCGTCTGGCTTGAGCGAATCCAATTATGAGATGGAGCGTGCTTTTAGGATGAAAACAAAGGTAAAAATGGGAATAATGGTGGGATTATTTGTAAATTGATTTCAACCTTAAAATTCTAAATGACGACATTGATAATAAAATTTGCTTTCATATGTATCCTCCTACACTACTAGGCTATGAGTTACTCCTCCAAAAATTTACACTGCAGATGTATAGGTTACACCTCCAGAAATTTATTAAACAAAATAAGAAGTTATCATAATTGGTTTTGATGGGATCATTCATCAAAGAAGGTTTTAAGAATTGACTTTCAGCAGACACCATACCACAATGAGAATAAGGAGCTTTGTACATGCATGAACCTTATGAAAAGCCTCATAACGAATTTATATACAGCCAATACAACCCTAAAAAGCATAGTAAAACATCCTAGGACTCCCTCCTCCCACCTTTTTGGGCAGATAGATTAATTATAATTGCAAAATAACATTTTCAAAAGGAATGCCAACCTGGATCTTGTTGAAAGTTTGAAATTTTGTAACTTTGAAAACAACAGAAGAAATTGGGAATGGCCTAAAAATCTAAATAGTCCTCATAAATTATTTTGTTGTATAAGTATCTGCAGTCAGGTAGCAATATGCTATGGGCAAGCCCATGTATTTTGGCCAATCTGCAAGGTATGCTTAGCTACCAACATCTAGGTTTCGTTTACCAATTTCCACTGGTTCCATTAGAAGTAAGTTGTTTTTCACATTTATATTATAAAATAAAAATGAAAGTAGTTGATGTTGCTGGAAACAATTAGGTTTTGTCTATTTACTATACTACCACCGCTTTTGTTAGTGCATAAAATCAGTTATAATTAATTTCGTGTTTTACTATTTGAAGAATACTTTCTGTAGTTATATTATAAGGGTTTCCCTATACAATTTGGTTTTTCTCGAGTCAGTGGAAACAAAAGCTCTTTTTAAACTGGGTCTGTGTGTGGAAACTTTACAAGCTACATAGCACAAATAATGGGCTATCCTTTTAAAACTTCAACAGAAGACCCACTCTATTGTCTATCCCACTTAATATGGGATATCCCTTTGAAAACTTCAACCGAAGCCTCTCCACCTAACCGTAGGTTCAGTTGCACAAAATATTGCTACAACTGGCCACCCCCAAGCCCTCAATCAACATACTACAGCCAGGGAATCCTTTGTCTTATACACTATTCTCCCAAGAGAATGGATGGTGGAATCATGGAATGATGGAATGCCTCTCATCTTCCTCCCCATGTATTAAATAGAGCAAACATTGGAAGGAGAACCACTTGCACACACTCCATGTGTCAACATGCAACTTTATTTCTTTCTTGTTTTATTCTTTTGTTTTTATTTTTTTTGATAACTTTACTCGTTTTTACTGTTTTTCTTGTTTTATTTCTTTTGTTTTTACTTTTTGATAGCTTTACTAATTTTTACTATTTTTCTGTTTATTCTTATTTTATTTAGAGCATGTAATTAATTTATTAATTTATTATTTATTTACTATTACTATTTTTTTATTTATTGTTTATTATTTATTTAATATTATATTATATTATTTATTATTTTTATTATTTATTATTTATTTTTAAGGGACATTATAGGGTTCGCCTGTATATTGACATCGCATCTCCATTGTTGATCTGGGAGATCCCGATCCAATGGGTGTGGCTCATTTTGGACGACCCTTTCGTACGCGGGTTAACCACCCGATGAGGGTGGTTTTCTCTCTCCTTAGCCTGGACACATGGCAGCCAATGTACGGGCTCGAGCGGGTCCCGGCCCAAACCACTTACCACCTATGTTCCTCCTGATATCTCATTGGTTTCCTTTATATATTAAAAATAAATTAAACACTGAAAAACCCCGAAGAATGGCTTTATCGGACTTGAAATATTATACAAATGCATCCATAAACCCTTTCAGGTTCGGTTTCCATCGCATTGGCACTTTTCCTTCATTTTTCATTTATTTAACGAAAATAAAAAAATACAAAGGAAAACCTTGTTTTCCAGATCTCAAAATATATATAATATCATTTAAATTTTCATCGAGTTCGACTATTGTGAATCATATTCATATCGGCCCCGCTCTATTGAAATCTCTAATGCGATGTTGCGATCGCAATCGCATATCGCACATCTCCCCATGTTATGAAACCAGCTCACAAAAAGATAGAAAAGAGAGATCCACGCCTTAGAATTCAGCCTCTTCGAGGGGGCAACCTCCTTTACATTACATAAATGAAACAATTCTTGGATGATTCAAATGACAAAACCTCCTTTCTATATATAGGAGTCTATGGAGCCACAATATAATCCAGCCGACCTAACAATAATAATATAAAGCCACAAAAATAACAATAGAGGGATTCTATGGGCACATTAATAACAATATGGGGGTAATGGGGGCACAACAATATAAATAAGGGGTATAACTACAATAGTAATGGGGTAATCACTAGTATTATAGGGACCCAACATGCCCCTCTTCTTCAAAAAAGTGTTGTCCTCAATGCTTGAGTAGTTCAGGATACTTCTGCATAAAATTCTCATCCTCCCATGTGGAATCTTCAGCGGATAAGTTCTTCCACTTGATAAGGTACTCTGAAATTGATCGATTTCGTAGCTGTTGAGTTCTTGTTTCTATAACTGCTTCCGGTTCCAATATAATTTTTCCTTCCTCGTCAAGTTCTGGCAATATTGTTTGAACTGGGAGCTTGTCGCCTATAACCTTCTTTAAGCATGAAACATGGAAAACTGGGTGCAATCGAGAAGCTGCAGGAAGCTCCAATTTGTATGCCATAGTACCAATCTTTTGCAACACCTTGTACGGACCATAATACTTTGGTGATAATTTATTATCCTTCTTAGCTTGCTTGAGGGACATTTGCTTATATGGTTGTAGCCGTAGGAATACCCAATCACCTACATCAAAACTTCTTTCACTGCGATGTTGATCTGCCTGTTCTTTCATTCTATTCTGTGCCAACACGAGGTTATCCTTTAAGAGTTGGAGGACTTGTTGTTGATGTTCGATGTGATGTTCCACTGCATGAACCTTAGAATTTTCTCTTAAATATGATGTGATGGATGGTGGTTGATACCCATAAAGTGCCATAAATGGGGTCATTGTTGTTGCTGTATGAAAGGAAGTGTTATACCACCATTCAGCCAGAGGCAACCATTTGACCCATTGTGTCTGTTTATCAGATACAAAGCAACGAAGATATCCTTCCAAACATTTGTTTACTATCTCAGTTTTCTCATCAGATTGAGGATGATAAGATGAGCTATGAGCTAACTGTGTACCAAGACAAGAAAATAATTGTGTCCAAAAATTTCCAGTGAAAATGGGATCTCTGTCACTTACAATAATCTTTGGGTTTCCATGTAGCTTTTGAATTGTTTCCATAAATGCATTAGAAACTGTACTGGATTTAAATGGATGTTATAATGCACAAAAGTGTGCATACTTGGTAAGTCTGTCAACTACCACCATGATGACACTCTTTCCCTCAGACTTGGGTAAACCTGTGATAAAATCCATTGATACCTCCTCCCAACGTTGGCTTGGAATGGATAAAGGTTGTAATAGACCCGGTGTCTTAATTGTTTCAACTTTATTTTGTTGGAAAACCAAACATTCTGCCACAAACTTTTGAATATCTGATTTAAGGCCATCCCAAAAAAATTCCTTCTTAACCCTGTGGTAAGTTTTTAAAAATCCTGAGTGCCCTCCTAAGGGAGAAGTGTGCAATTCCATAAGAATCTTTTGTTTTAGCTGGGAATTCTTACAGAGGTATAAGCGATCTTTGTACCATAACGAATCACTTTTCCAGCTAAATGTATCAAACGTACTGGAATCTTGTTGTAGCTTTCGAATAAGTTCCCACACTTCTTCGTCATTCTTCCATTCCTCCCTTGCTTCATTTATCCAATCTGGTTGGATGATAGAAATAGCGCACAACAATGCTTCCACATCCTCATCCTTCCTTGAGAGTGCATCTGCCACCACATTTTGCTTCCCTTTTTTGTAGATGATTTCAAAGTCATAACCCAACATCTTTGTGACCCACTTTTGTTGCTCTTCAGAGGATAATCTTTGTTCTAAAAAGTATTTAAGGCTATCATGATCTGTTTTTACCTTGAAGTGTCTTCCCATTAGGTAGGGTCGCCATTTCTTAAGTGCATGGAGTATTGCCAACATTTCCTTCTCATAAATAACTTTCGTAGAAACTTTCCCTTGATTGGACGACTTTCAAAAGCAATGGGTCTTTCATCTTGCATTAGAACAGCACCAATTCCATTTCCTGAAGCATCACATTCCACAATAAAGGTTTTTGTGAAGTTCGGTGTAGCTAAGACCGGTGCTTGGCACATTGCCTCTTTAAAATGTTCAAAGGCCTTTGTTGCTTCCGGAGTCCATGAAAATGCATCTTTCTTCATAATGTCGTTAGAGGTGCTGCTATTCTCCCATAATTCTTAACAAACTTGCGATAATACCCTGTCAACCCAAGAAATCCGCGCAAATGCTTTATGGATGTGGGGATTTTCCATTCCTTAATGGATTTAATTTTGTTAGGGTCTACCTTAACTCCTTCATGAGATACAATATGACCCAAATATTCCACCTCCTAGACTCCAAAGAAACATTTGGATCTTTTGGCATATAATTGTTTCTCTTCCAATAGTTGTAGCACCCTGTCAACATGTTCAACATGATCCTTCCAAGACTTATTGTAGATAAGTATATCATCAAAAAATACTAACACAAATTTTCTAAGGAATGGTTTGAAAATTGAATTCATCAAACCTTGAAATGTTGAAGGTGCATTGGTAAGGCCAAAAGGCATGACCAAAAATTCATAATGACCCTCATGAGTTCTAAATGTCGTTTTCGGAATGTCTTCAATCTTCATTCTGATTTGATGATATCCTGAACGAAGATCCAACTTGGTGAAGTAAATTGATCCATGCAATTCATCCAGTAATTCATCAATGACAGGAATAAAATTGTGGGTGCTTCCTGAATCAATCAACATTATCACCTTTTTCTTCTTGATTTGTCCTTCTATCTTGATGGTTTGAGGAGTGGTAATTCCCGCCAATGCATTACAAGATATGGTTGGATTTATTTGTTCTTCATCTAGGCTTTGTTCCTGGAGTATATCTTCTTCTTTTGACCTTTCTTGCTCCTTTTCTTCTTCCTCTTCACAATCTATGTAGAATAATTTCTTCTCAGCACACTTATGACCTTTAGTGTATTTGCTATCACAACTATAACAAAGCCCTTTTGCTCTTTTTTCTTCCAATTGTTGTGGTGTCAACCTTATAGGTTGTGGAAGACTAGAGGCAACTGCACTTCCGTCTTTATAGTTGTGAGTGGTATGCTTCCTGGTTGCCATAATTTTGCTTTCCATTTTTCTTGCTAACCTGAATGCCTTCAATAATGAATTAGGTTCCCAAAGTCGAACATCATGTTGGATATTATCCTTTAAAGACCCTATGAACACATCAATCCTATGCTATTCTGGAATATCTTTTACCCTTATGTTCAATTTTTGGAACTCCTCAATGTGCTCCATTATTGAACTCTTTTGTTTGAGACTTATCAATTGGCTAAAAAAAGTGTTGCTTTTTGTATCCTCATAATGTGCTATCAATTCTTCCATAAAAATTGCCCAAGTGATAAATTGTTTACGAGAGCAAAGCCATTGATACCATACAAATTGATTTGGTTCCAAATATAAAGTTTCCATATGTACCTTTTGTGTGTTTTGCACATTATTGAGATCGAATAGCTGCTCCATCTGTAATATCCATGTGGCGGGATCCTTGTCATCAAACTTCCTCATATCAATTTTTGGAATATGGTGGGTCTTTGATCCAACATTAGAATCTATGGAATCATGATTAACATTACTTTTGTTCACATCATGAGTTTCCTTTACAACCTTTTCACCATTAGTAAGTATCTCTTGTAGAAAATTTGTCAAATCTGTCTTCAAATCTGCCATGTCTGTCTTCAAATCTGTCTTAAAATTTGCCATGTCTTTCTTCAAATATGTCTTCAAATATATCTTCAAATCATCCATCTTAGCTTCCATGCCCTTTATCTTAGATTCCACGCCATTTATCTTAGCATCTGTTAGCTTTTGTGAGCGTGACATTTGTTGCACTTGTTCTTGTAATTTTGATATATCATGTAGCATTTCTTCCTCTTCTTCATGAGTCATGCTAGAGCTTTCAGGTTCCTTACTAGGTGTTTGCATTTTCTTTCCTCGGGGCATCAGTTACTGATAATAATGCTTTACTAGGCCCTTTGAATTCCTTCAAACCAAGCTTATGCAAAAATAAAAAATTAAAACTACACACCTTTTTTTACTTTGTAGAAGCCTGATATTGAATCTGATGTATCTCTGTAATTTCGAATCATCCAGTTCTGAAATTTTGACCTGTAGTAGCCTTCTGTGTACTCTTTCCAATGCCACTAGTCTGAACCAAATTGGATTCTCCAAGAAAGAGTTATGCACAATCTCCCGCAGTGACCTGATTATAGACTAGTTCAGTAGAGCGAACTTGTATGAAGTTCCACGTGTCACTGTTTCAACCTTTGACTCT
The DNA here is from genome assembly GCA_031772625.1 of Pinus tabuliformis. Taxonomy (NCBI): domain Eukaryota; kingdom Viridiplantae; phylum Streptophyta; class Pinopsida; order Pinales; family Pinaceae; genus Pinus; species Pinus tabuliformis. The sequence goes on from CM062818.1 coordinate 125,015,793, forward strand.
AAAAAATATATAAAAGAACACTATAGTCTGTCCTCTTTCTGTACCTTCTTATGAAATTTCAATCCGATGCTCAAAAAGAAAGTTATGACGATTTTCCCCAGGTCACCTGTTTTGAGTGTAATTCAGGAGTCTGCAAAAAGACCAACTTCCTGAGATCATATCTCCGTAAATATTGTGCGAAAAGCTCTGAAATTCAGACCCAAGGTTCAGCGCAATTTGTTCTCAAATGGGTTTTTTTTGTGACTTCTGAAACGTCACAGAAAAAAGTTATAGTGAAAATGCCACGATGACCTGTTTGGAGCAGCGAAACCCTAGAATCCAAAGCTCTGATACCAAATGTTATGAAACCAGCTCACAAAAAGATAGAAAAGAGAGATCCACGCCTTAGAATTCAGCCTCTTCGAGGGGGCAACCTCCTTTACATTACATAAATGAAACAATTCTTGGATGATTCAAATGACAAAACCTCCTTTCTATATATAGGAGTCTATGGAGCCACAATATAATCCAGCCGACCTAACAATAATAATATAAAGCCACAAAAATAACAATAGAGGGATTCTATGGGCACATTAATAACAATATGGGGGTAATGGAGGCACAACAATATAAATAAGGGGTATAACTACAATAGTAATGGGGTAATCACTAGTATTATAGGGACCCAACACCCCAGGTTGTTTGTAAGCGCTCAATTGTATTTTCCGATTGCGATGCTACAATGCAACTTGGGCAGTCGATCTGCACACTTGATCGATGGTCCTCGCTGACCCACGCTAATCACGATCGCAACTATTATATGGTTGGCCCCAATAGCCTCCCTTTTCCACTATCAATTGCGATTCGCCGATCGAATCTAGACTGTTGATCGGCCAGATCTGACAGCTCCGATTTAAAGTTGCTTTGACCGGCGATAAGCCTATTTTCATTGTTTTCTCTATGTTTTTGCCTCTTGATAGTGTTATTCGACTTTTTCCCAAAATTCTTATTTTGCAACAGCTTTGAATACTTGAAGACTTAGAGGGTTTTCTAGGATCCATTTGGATCAGTATATTTCCCTTTTTCCTTTGGAACTGGCACAACAGCTACCGACTCATATGCTTATTACTTCACATATACTGTCAAAGCTCTTGCACTCTGTTTCTTTAGCATTTCTTATTTTGGTGACTAGCGGTGAAGATGCAAGCCAATACATCAAAGCTTGAACTAAATCAAAGTTTTATGTGTATTGCTACTTTGAATTGGGTGGGGGTGTAAAATCTCTGATATGCCTAGCCCCCAGGGCTTAGGTGGAATCTGTATGACCAAGGCCTAGAGACTCAAAGCCAAAGCCTTTTTAAGGGCTAAACCCTTTGGTTGGGACGAGGTTGATTATTTAATGCTTTTTGCATTATAAATGGTCCAATGTATAATGCATGGGACCACACCACATATGAACATGGGGCTTTTCTAATATCCAAACTTTCTAATGGGTGATTTTATGATGTTGCATTTGCAACCCCCACAAGACATGTGATCTTTGATATATGATGTGGATTGATTCGACGTGGAGAGGGGATAGGGGAAGGCTTGCGCTATGTTTTAACATATAAAAACTTTGTTAAAGCTTTTCCACCAAAGCTTTGCCTTTAACACAAAACATTTATTCATGTCGCCACCTGCCTTTGTGATCACCAATGTGTGATAGCCCATGCTTATCAAACCCAGCCTTAGGTTCTCAAAACTATTTGTGACCATGGGATAGTCCCCACATCAAAGCCCCTTAATCGTAGATTCTCGATCGAAAGATTTAACTTTGATGCAGCGATGTGCCTCAACGTGCGATCATCGATCTATGACCTGGTGTCATCCTCTACCACATGTCACCTTGTGAGTGGTGACATGTGTCACTATGAATTTCCCCCTTATGATCCCTAAAATTTCCAAATTTGTATTCCACATGTCCACCATATAGCCATGTAATTGTTGATGTCATATGCCACGTGGCATATTAGAACTAATCGTTGCTCACCACGTGTTCTGAGGACTTGTCCTCCTCTATTTTTTCAATGAAAACCTTTATTAAGTTATATCTGGCCCTCCTAGTGCTTTAACACTAGTGGCATATTTGTATCACAATTCACATATTGCAACATGCCTCGATTACCATTTCGTCGATTATTGATTTGTGATATGACCTGGCCACGCCTATATGTTTGATTGATGATTGAAAATCGTCAATATTGTTTTATTGTTGAGTTGTGTATTGGACCCTTCGACTACTAATATGAAATATTGGTGATTTTTTATCATTGTTTCACCCCAACCTTTGCTGCTTGCCTCTCCAAATCTCTGATATGAGGGATCTGGGACTCATAGTTAGGCATTTTCCCTTTTTTTTCTAGTTTTGAAGAGTAAACTTGAACTTGCTCCAACTTTTGATCCAGAAGTCAGTTTGAAAAAATGGATATACCATTTGAAAGATGCTTTAGAACACTTTATCATGAATACACTCACAATAGGATCTAAACCATAATTTATATCAAAAACAATCTCCAAACATTTGGACATTTTTTAACCACAGGATTTAGAGGACTGAATGACTCCTTGGACAAATAAACCTTTAGGCTATGACACTTAGTGATTCATGGGCTACATTGACCATCATATTGTCAAAATGAATAACAAGAAGGAGGAACTTCAACCCTAAATAATATGACCCTAACATTGGCTCCAATGGGGAGAACATCCTCCCTGTGAGGTTTCAAGAAGAAAAAAAAGACCAGTAGCCTAACCATGGGGCAATGGAGTCAACATAAAAATTGTAAAAATTAACCAACTGAATGCAAACTGACTGATTGAATTACATTGATAAAAGTTTTAAAAGAAATAATAAATTTGACAGCACAACACCAAAGTCTTATGGTCTTCTCCTCGGGATTCGAACTTGAATGATAGATGTCCACACCTACTGATTATATATACAATATGTGATCTCTTCTCTCTAATGTAACTCGTCAAGGAAATGGATACTTTCCTAAATTCTACTCATACTTTCCTTAGTAAGACATAAGAGGAAAGAGAATGGAAACTCAAAATTCAATAGATCCTGGAACCCAACATTGATAAAGAGTGAAAGCTTCCATAAATCCTACAACAAACTTTCCATGGAATAACTTTCCTTTTCTTTCATTGGTTCCAAGAGGCCAGCGAAAGAATCTTCAAAAACATAATTGGTTACCTTTACCTTATAATCATTAAGAGGACTATGTTCTAGAGAAAAGGATACACTCATTTCATTAATATTTCCCTCTTCAATTGAGGAAAACACCTTATCCACAGTAGTAATGTGCACATCTATAATATCAAGGACAACTTGCTCTTCTTCAGCAAATTCTTCATTTTCTGAAACTGGAGGAAGATCTTCATATGCATGAGGCTCTAAAACAACTCCTCCTATTTCTTTGCTCTCCTCTTCTTCATCATTAATGTTAGTTCCAGTCTTCGCAGCCTATCACCAGTGATCAAGATGGGATCTTCCTATGTTTGGTTTTGTTAGATTTTTTGCAAATTATCTTTAGTGAAAAACATGTTGTAAGCATGTCCATCGGAAAAAGCTTTCCAACGGTATATCACATTCCCAAAACTGGTTTCTGGATCAGAAGATATGACCAAATGAATAATTGACTAAAAAATCAACTAATGCAATAGTTCATGTATTTAATGATCCTGAGGAAGCTAGGAGATGCCATTGGCTGGTTTTGTGACTGCATTGTGATAGATAAGGAGAGAACATAGCATTTGAGGTCATAGATGTCTGCCATGCTGCTAATCCTTATCTCAACATATGGCAAACTCGTTTCTCTACTTTGATTGAAAGAGATATCCATGAATCTGTGTAGAGGTTGGTCCGTCCAAATCAATTTTTTGCAGATGCAGTTGATGCCAGATAGGAAATTGGTCCTAGAATTGGTGCCTCCTTCTCTCAGTTTCAAACTATGCTATTGAGAGAATGAGATTATTGCAAAAGTTTTATGGCAATGCAACTAGCACCTCAGTCTCAGCATCCACAATATCTTCAAACTGGACAATCATATGGAGGTTCTTATGATGCAGGAGGGTAAATTATTATAGAATTGGAAAATAAACAAATTGAATGTCTCCGAAGACCAAGCTCAGCTCCAAGCCTCATGCGCCCTACAGTCACAACACACAAGTCTAAACATCAAACCATGGAAGCACAAACCCTCCACTTACTTTGGTTCCTAGGAAGTGGGCTTGCAAGAAAAGAAGAGCTAAAGGAGAAATTGAAAGAGAAGAAAGTAGTCATGTCAGATGTTCTAACACAAACACTTCAGGTTATGCATAAGTCTCATTGTGTTTCTCTTGCTGATGTGATTGAGGATGTGAAATTGGCAAGCAAGAATAAAGTCCCGACAGTTCATTCCTTAACAATAAATTGGGCCACATTTTGCATTGATTCAAGCAATAAAGCTATTGTCTTAAAGATTCATAAATATTATGTTCAAATTTGCACAGTGTGTAAAAGGTGGCACACCAGAAGTACGAGAAGCAACATTTTTATTGTTGGCAGCTATTGCTAAATTAGTTGGTATGAAACCTCTTGAGAGATCCTTGGAGAAACTTGATGATCTTAGAAGGAAAAAACTCAATTAAATGATTGGGATCACTCGAAATTCTCAGACACCTAGTGAAACATCAGGTACATTATGATTATCATAAAATATATCTAGTTCTTCACCTTTTGTGGGAGATGGGAATGACATTGTTAGAAGGTCAGAAGATCGGAAAGAAGCCTATTTTTCAAATGCCTAAAACTACAAAAAAGACTAGGTCAATCCGCCAAGGCACAATGAAGAAGGCTAAGGAAACTAAACATAGCAAGGTTGGTGCTGCCATTAAAGCTATCGAAGATGTTGAGCTCATAGAAATGGGCTTGGAAGAGATTGAAGGAAGAATAGGGTCATTATTTCAAGCAAATGTGCTTGCAAATTAGAAGAGGCACTGCACATAGGGAGATTGGCAATGCACATAGGGTAGTTGGAGGTGGCATTGTGCACAGAGGCTGGAGCGCTATGCATAGGAAGGGAGCATTGCACGTAGTGCAGTTTCCCCCATTGTGAAACTTAACGATGCTATGTGTAGAAAGAGGCACTGCGCACCTATAGGTGGCGTTGTGCATATGGTCAGCAAGGGCCGAAATGCTCTGCTTGCCACCCCAAAACGTTGTGCTTGCCTTATTTTTTGCATAGACAAAGATTTTAGGCAATAAAAAGGAGCATTTAGTAGTTTTATTACACTTGCAACAATTTATTCACGTTGTGACAACCTGCTTAGAAGAAGATTATTTCACTGATACATGTCATGTTAGCTACCATGTTATTGAGCATATTGTTCGGATTGTTGGCTCTGTTCTGGATGATGAATAGATAACAATAGTGAGAAAATCATTAAAAAAACGGTTAGATGACAGCAATGATGCTGTTCGTCTTGGGATATTATCTATGATTTCAAACTTCCTAAGTGTAGCATCTTCATCATCTAGAAATACTGATATAAAGGGTTTTCTTAGCAATATCATATCGCATATGGATGACCCAAATGAACAAATTCAGGAAGCCGTGTATGCTGTAATTGAAAAGTACACATCTCAAAGGCCAAAATTGATACTTGAAACGGTGAAAAGTGCTCAGCAACGCCATCAGAATGTCAAATGTGATCAATTGTGGGATCTTACAACTTCAATACAAAGCGGATTCGTACAATGATCATGATATTTACTATGTTTTCATGTCTAGACCTAGTTCTTATTCTAAACCTTTTCCATTAGGGGATCTCATGGAGTCTTGGAAGGTATCTCAGTTGTATGTTCTTTAGGTGGTGAAGGTGACATCCTTTTAGGTAGTGTTACATTATTCCCTTCATGGGCTAGATAGGGAGAAAGGGAAATAAACTCACTTGTTTAATCACAGGTGCTCAGTCCTTCATCAACAAACCCAATGAAGGAACAAAAGGGGATCAGGTAGACATAATTGCTAATTAGATGAAAGGACAAAGTATGAAACTTGATGTTGTGGTTTTTCAACAGAGAATGCCTGGACAAGAAAAATTGGCAGTCAAAACACATCTCCAAATTCTGAGGCAGCAACTAAGGGGAAACTCAATTTCTAATGCATAATATGAGCAGTAAGGATCGATCACTGATTTTTAGGGATAATCCCTAACAGAAAACTTCAACATGTGGTAGTGTTCAAATCATTCAACAAACATATGGCAAAGATTTTGGGGCATCCGAGCCACCTATAGGGTACAGGTGGAGGATGATTTGATCAACATCCCAGATTATCCCAAATTTCCAGCAATGGTTCCAAAACAAACTTCGGTAGAAAATTTGACTTGTGGCATCAAATGAATTGTTCTATTTTGATGAGATTTAATTAAATTATTTAGTTATAATTTTAATTTATGTTATTTGACTGCAACACATATTTGGTTTTGATTTTTATTTTAACTAGTTTGATTCCTATGTTTAGGAAATCAAAATTAAGATGTAATAGTGTATATGTAGGAAAAATTTTGAAGATGTAAGGGTTCAATTTTTGCAGCAGAGTGAGGCTTCTTTGGACTGTGTAAAGCCTTTCCTGAATATAGTTTTCATGGATTAGTTTCTACCCTTTAGATTTGGGATCCATCACGGTTTTTAATGTCCAACATGTTTTTATCATAAATTCACTTACATACTTTGTTTTCTTTGCTAATTTTGTTACAACATTCTCTAAGGGAAGTGTTAGGAATCCATCCATGCTTGATGCTCCTTTCACATTGATTATGTTGTTTAATGTAGTGGTTATATTTTCATAATCCGTCCTCTATTAGATGCTCTGTTGAGTAACCCTGTGCTTCTCTTTCTTCTAAAGTTGCCACTGAAGATTCATCCTTGATTGATGCCTGCAGGCTAGCGGGCTTTTTCCTCTATTCTTCTCTCACTTACATCTTTGCCTAGCTAAACATTGTACTTACCTTCCCCCAAGTTTTCCGGCAGATATTAGCCTCGATTCCATATCCCAATAGTACCTTCTCTTGCTGTTTTCGACCCACAATTTTCAACAAAATCCTCGTTCTTCATAACTAGCCTAAGATTCATTTATTTCAGCCACCCTCAATTGGAAAAGAGAGAGCCCTCTCTGGTCTGGCAGAGCTAGATGCTGGATCAAAAGCTTCATCTATGGTTACCTCAGAATTACCTCTTCTCAGCCTTAAGGTTCATTTTGAGTGCTAACATATTGGCACTGCTACTGGGGAATGATGTGACAGATCTTTTCCAAGAAAGATTGTTCAAATTGCAAATCTGGTTACTGATGGTGGACAATGGTTAGACACATATGAAGGCTAAAATCATCTACCTGGTGACTCGATTGTTCAAGATCTCGAGCTTCAGAGTTTCGAACTGACTTCGCTGCCAACGAATCTAGATTTCAGAGCATTGATGGTAATCACTGATGATAGGATATGTGGAAAATCCTTTATCTAATTAAATGTTATTGACTTTAAGGGATGAGTTAGCAAAATTGCAGATTGATTAGGATTTCTCGGCATCAGTGTTTCTTTATCTAAAATCTAGCCAACTCACACCAGAAAGTAGATATTTTTTCTTGGATTAGTTGCTGAAATATTAGAAAATAAAATTGAACTATTGGATGCTCAAATTAAATCATATGAATTCCAAGATCCCAAAAAGTTCCTGGAAACTTTCCCTCCTTGAAAACTAGAAACAATAGGGCTGCCCGTGGATGTTTGCATTGACAGTTTGCAGCTGGAAGCATATGTTGAGGAGTTAGGGCAGCAAACATGGTCTGCTTTCTATGATCCTGTTGTTGTATATATGGAGTATTTTTCCAGATTTAATGAAAACCTATATTGTCTTTTGCACAACCAAAAGCATTGTGTGCATGTATGGCTGTTAGCATTTCCAATTGTGTCTTAGTTCAAGCACTCCCTAGCATCATCATTTCCATAGCTGCTTGATTAGTTGGTATAACATTAAAACATTACTTGATCTATCAATTTTGCATCAGAGTAGGGTAGTTTTGTAAAGAAATAAGTTTCCCAAGGCAACATTTCAGTTTCTGGTATTTGTTTATGTACAGATTGCATTATGTATATGCTTTTGGATTAGTGTGAGTTGTTTTGGGTTTACAGCTACTTGTGACTGTATTTCCCAATGGAAGAGGCACTTGGTCTATGGTGTTCTTGATACCTCCAAGGAGCTGCCATCCCCAATAAGGTCAATGTTAGTTCCAGTCTTCGTAGCCTCTCACTAGTGATCAAGATGGGCTCTTACTATGTCTGGTTTTGATAGATGTTCTTCGCATGATCTTTAGCTCAAAACATGTCATAAGCATGTCCATTAGAAGCAGCTCGGAAAATTTTTTCCAACGGTATATCAGACTCCCAAAACTGGTTTCTGGATCAGAAGATATGACCAAATGAATAATTGACTCAAAAAACAACCAGTTCAGCAGTTCATGTATTTAATGATCCTGAGGAAGCTAGGAGATGCCAGTGGCTGGTTTTGTGGCTGCATTGTGATAGAGAAGGAGTGGACATAGAATTTGAGGTCATATATGTCTATCATGTTGCTAATCCTTATCTCAAAATATGGCGAGCTTGTTTCTCTGCTTTGATTGAAAGAGATATCCATGAATCTATGCATAGGTTGGTCCGTCCAAATCAGTTTTTTCCAGATACAGTTGATGTGAGACAAGAAATTGATCCTAGAATTGGTGACTCCTTCACTCGGTTTCAAACTATGCTATTGAGAGAACGAGATTATTTTAGAAGTTCTATGCCAATGCAACTAGCACCTCAGTTTCAACATCCAAAATATCTTCAAACTGGACAGTCATATGGAGGTTCTTATGATGCAGGAGGGTAAATTATTACAGAATTTGCAAATAAAAAAATTGAATGACTCTGAAGACCAAGCTCAGATCCAAGCTTCATGCACCCTGCAGTCACAACACACAAGTCTAAACATCAAACCACGGAATCACAAACCCTCCACTTACTCTGGTTCCTGGGAAGTGGATTTGCAAGAAAAGTAGAGCTAAAGGAGAAATTGAAAGAGAAGAAAGTTGTCATGTTAGATGTTCTAACACAAACACTTTAGGTTATGCATAAGTCTGGCTGTGTTTCTCTTGCTGATGTGATTAAGGATGTGAAATTGGCAAACAAGAATAAAGTTCCGACAATTCGTTCCTTGACAATAAATTGGGTCACATTTTGCATTGCATCAAGCAATAAAGCTACTGTCTTAAAGATTCATAAATATTATGTTCCAATTTGCATGGAGTGTCTAAAGGATGGCACACCAGAAGTAAGAGATGCAACATTTTCATTGTTGGAATTTATTGCTAAATTAGTTGGTATAAAAACTCTTGAGAGATCCTTGGAGAAACTTGAGGATCTTAAAAGGAAAAAACTCAATGAAATGATTGGGATCACTGGAAATTCTTAGACACCTAGTGCAACATCAGGTACATTACAAAATGGATCTAGTTCTTCACCTTCTGAGGGAGATGGGAATGACATTGTTAAAAGGTTAGGTGATGGAAAAGAAGCTTATTTCTCAAACGCCTCAAACTACAAAAAACAATGGGTCAATCCACCAAAGCATAGTGAAGAAGGCCGAGGAAGCTAAACATGGCAAGGCTACTACTGCCATTGAAGCTGTCAAAGATGTTGAGCCCAGAGAAATGGGCTTGGAAGAGATTGAAGGAATAATAGGGTCATTATTTCAAGGAGATGTGCCTACAAATTAGAAGAGGTGTTGTGCATAGGGAGATTGGCGTTGCGCATAGGGTAGTTCGAGTTGGTGCTGCACACGTAGATTGGAGTGATGCACATAGGGAGGGAGTGCTACACGTAGGGCAGTTTCCCCCAGTGAAAAACTTAACGGTGTTGCACATAGAAAGAGGTGCTACGCACCTATAGGTCGCGCTACGCGTAGGACCAACAAGGGCCAAAACACTCTGCTTGCCACCCAAAAACGTTATGTTTGCCTTCTTTAGCCCACAAACAAAGATTTTAGGTGATAAAAAGGAGCATTTAGTAGTTTTATTACACTCACAACTATTTCTTCACGTTGTGACAGCCTGCTTAGAAGAAGATTATTCCATTGATACACGACATGTTAGCTGCCATGTTATTGAGCATATTGTTCGGATTGTTGGCTCTATTATGGATGATGAATAGATAACAATAGTAAGAAAATCACTACAAAAGTGGTTAGATGATAGCATTGATGTTGTTCATCTTGGGATATTACCTGCGATTTCAAACTTCCTAAGTGTAGCATCATCATCGTCTAGAAATACTGATATAAAGGGTTTTCTCAACAATCTCATATCACATATGGATGACCCAAATGAACAAATTTACGAAGCCATGTATGCTGTAATTGAAAATTACACATCGTGAAGGCCAGAATTGGTACTCGAAATAGTGAAAAGTGCTCTGGAACACCATCAAAATGTCAGATATGTTCAATTGTGGGATCTTGCAACTCCAATACAAAGCAGATTCGTAAAATGATCATGATATTTACTATATTTTCATGTCTTGACCTAGTTCTTATGCTAAACCTTTTCCATTCGGGGATCTCATGGAGACCTAGAAGGTATCTCAGTTGTATGTTTTTGGGGTGGTCAAGGTGACGTCCTTTCAGGCAGTGTTATAGTATTCTCTTCATGGGCTAGACAGGGAGCAAGGGAAATAAACACTTTTGTTTAATCATAGGTGCTTAGTCCTTCATCAAAAATCCCAATGAAGGAACAAAAGAGGATTAGGTAGAAATAATTTCTAATCAAATGAAAGGGCATAGTATGAAACTTGATGTTGTGGTTTTTCGACAGAGAATGCTTGGACAAACAAAATCGGTGGTCAAAACACATCTTCGAATTCTGAGGTAGCAACTAAGGGGAAACTTAGTTTCTAATGCATAATATCAGCAGTAAGGATCGATCATTGTTTTTTAGGGATAATCCCCAGCAGAAAAATTCAACATGTGGCAGTATTCAAATCATTCAACAAACAGATGGCAAATATTTTAGGCATCCAAGGCATCTACAGGCCGTAGGTGGAGGATGATTTGATAAACACCGCAGATTATCCTATATTTCCAGCGATGGTTCCAAAACAAACTTCGACAGGGAATTCGACTTGTGGCATCAAATCAATTGTTACGTTTTGATGAGATTTAATTAGACTATTTAGTTATAATTTTAATTTATGTTATTTGACCACAGCACATATTTGGTTTTTATTTTTATTTTAATTAGTTTGATTCCTATGTTTAGGAAATCAAAATTAATATGTAATAGGGTATATAAAGGAAAATTTCTAAAGATGTAAGGGCTCGATTTTTGTAGCAAAGTGAGGCTGCTTTGGACTATGTAAAGATTTTCCTGAATATTATTTTAATGGAGCTGTTTCTGCCATTTAGATTTGGGATCCATCACGGTGTTTAATGTCCAGCATGTTTTTCTCATAAATTCGCTTACATACTTTGTTTTTTCTGCTAATACGTTACAACATTCTCTAAGGGAAGTGTTAGGAATCCATCCACGCACGATGCTCCTTTCACAATGATTATGTTGTTTAATGTAGTGGTTATATTTTCAGAATCCATCCCCTATTAGATGCTCTATTGAGTAACGTTGTGCTTCTCTTTCTTCTAAAGTTTCCATTGGAGATTCATCGTTGATTGATGCCTACAGGGCAGCGGGATTTTTCCTCTATTCTTCTCTCATTTACATCATTGCCTGGCTGAACATTGCATTTACTTTGCCTCAAGTTTTCTGGTAGAAAGTAGCCTTGATTCCATAGCCCAATGGTCCCTTCTCTTGCTATTTTCGACCCACAATTTTCAACCAAATCCTCGTTCTTCGTAGCTAGCCTAAGATTCATTTATTTTAGCCACCCTCAGTTGGCAAAGAAAGAGCCCTCTCTGGTCTGGCAGGGCTAGATTCCAGATAAAAAGCTTGGTCTGTGGTTACCCCAAAATTGCCTCTTCTCAGCCTTGAGGTTCATTTTGAGTGCTAAAAATTAACGTCCTATTGAATACGTTCATCAGGCTCAAGAAGACAAACTTGCTACATTTCTTCATAGACATCTATCTTATTAGTTTCATCTTCAGCTGCAAAACTCATTTCCTTCTGGGAATATTCATGAATATTTGGGAAACATACCTCTTCTATTTTATGTTCTTGATATTGGGATGAAAATTCATAAAGGGATTCTTTAATTTCATCATCCATACATTCTTCATCCCCATAAATATTTTCCAGATATTGGAAAAAATATCGAAAACATCCACAACATTTTTTAGACGAAAGTCATGGAGGAAAAAATCCCTTAAAATTATCATAAAAAATTGTGTGAAAAGCTATAAGAGAACACAAACTGGCAAGTGGTAGACCTTCATACTTGGATCTATCTTTGTCTTCTACTGTTTCCATGAAGATTTTCACTAAACAATCCTTAGGAAAATTAACCCCAAGCTTATATACATGCAAATGAAACTTGAACAGATGTAAAGAAACATCATATCCCTTTTCATCTCTAAACTCTGGCAAATACATTTTCCAATATATAAAAGGCATAGGATTTGGAAAAATAAGAATACAAGATCTATCCATAGGTGCATACCTGGCATTTGTTCTTGAACCCATATTGAAAACAATCAACCAAAATTAATTTCCTTTGATCAATAGAGTCAATGTGAACATTTGATCTTTCGGATCCTTTGAAATTAGAGTCACCAGGTGAATGATTTAGACTCTCTATGTTTGCTTGTTCTTAACCATTAACAACTAGATTTATAACTTAATAATCTTTCCTAGGGAAGATTAAAATTTTTGTTTGTCCCCGTCAATGGTGCCAGAATGTTAGCACTCCATAAATCCCTTAAGCCTGAGGAAATGGATATCAGAGGTAAATACAAACCACTTGTAGGTTAAGGTTGAATCACCCTAACCTTGGAGAGGGCTCTCTCACTAGATAAACTATCAATCAAAATATTGATAGGATATGCATTTTAGACTGATTATTAAGCTTAGAGATAGATGACAAAAGCTCTAATGACAATTGATGTGAGTGAGGGCCATTGAAGTATAAGATTATAGAACATCAGGGCATGCCTGAGCCATCTAGATAAAAGAGGCAAGGCAGGAACACATTTCAAGTCATCTATCGTTTGTAGTATAGTGGAAGAATGAGTGAAACATAAAAATATCTAGTCAAATGTAATAGAGCATATAATTATGAATTCATGAATTATTCTACACAACTAATGGCCAAATATTTAGAAGAACCATGAGAGAGAAATAAATAATTCTATCATGTAAAAGATCCACAATTATCCTGAGCATCTTAGGATGAATTCAAGACAACCGCTTTAGAAATCGATATAATTTTAACATAAATAAGACACAAACTTGGAACTGCACACCACGAGAATCTTTGAAACTGATAGCAAAGTCTTCTCTGAGATTTTTAATAACAATTTTACATGCATGGCCTCCTCCTACTCTAAAAAACTCCCCATTATCCCCTGGTACATTATATACTTAGTCTTTAAATACCCATTTGGCCCAAGGACTAGATACATTGCATTTATCCCGTAAGTGGATCAAAAGGTGGATTTAATTTGAATAGCATAGGAACAAAATTAACTCATAAAATCATACTTATCCTCATCTGTTTGTAGCCCTCTAGAAAATCCTTACCTTCTTGCCATTGTGCCAAAAATATTGTTGATGCCTTGATATATTTCCCTTTTTCATTTGAAATTGGTGCAACAGTTTTTGACTCATACGCTTATTGATTCATGGATACTCTCGAACCTCTTGTGCTTTTTTTCTTTATCATTTCTTATTTTGGTGACTAGAGGTGAAACTACAAGCCAATACATCAAATATTTAACTAAATTAGAGTCTTTCGTGTATTGCAACCTTGAATTGCATGGGGGTGTAAAATATCCAATATGGCTAGCCCTAGGGGCTTAGGTGGAATCTATATGACTAGGACCTGGAGACTCAAGGCCAATGCTATTTTAAGAAATAAACCTTTTGGCTCGGATGGGGCCAATTCTTTAACATGGTGTTCCATTATAAGTCGTCTCCATGTATAATACATGGGACCACACCACATATGCATTTGGGCCCTTTATAATATCCAAACTTTCTAATAGCCAATTTGATAATGCTCCATTTGCAACCCCTATAGACTTGTGATCTTCGATATATGATGTGGCCTGATTCCACATGGAGAGGTGATAGGGGAGGGCCTACACTAAGTTTTAGCATATAAAACCTTTGTTAAACCTCTTTTTCCAAAGATTTTACTTTAACACAAAATAGATATTCATGTCATTCCATGCTTTCGCGATCACCGATGTGCGATAGCCCTTGGTTATGAACCCCGACCTTTGGTTCTCCAAACTATTTGTGACCAAGGGGAAGCCCCCACATTAGAGCCCCTTAATCATATATTCTAAATTAGAAGATTTAACTTTGATGTAGCGATGTGCCTCAACTTGTGATCGTCGATCTGTGACCTGATATCATCCTCTGCCACATGTCACCTTATGAATGGTGACATGTGTCACTTTGAATTTCCCCCATAGGACCCCTAAAAATGCCAAATTTTCATGCCATGTTTCCACCATACAACCATGTCATTGCTGACACCATATGCCATGTGGCATATCGGAACCAATCGCTCCTCACCATGTGTCTCACTGGGAGAGAGAGAAATCCCTTGTCTTGCTCTATTTTTCAAATAAAATCCTTTTTTAAGTTATATTCAACCCTCCTGGCGCTTTAACACTAGCACCATATTTGTATCACAATTCACTTATTGCAACATTAGATTGCAACATGCCCTGCTTACCATTTTGCCAATCGCTGATTTGCAAAATGACATGGGCCTCACTGATATGTCTGATCAGCGATCGCAAATCATCGATATTATTTTGATGTTGCGCTATGTATTGGAATGTGTAATCACTAATATGAAATATCGGTGATAGATGATCATTGTTTTGCTCCAAACTCTACTGCTTTGCTCTCCAAATCTTTGATATGCAGGATCTGGTAATCATACTTAGGATTTTTCCCTTTCTTTCTAGTTTTGAAGAGTAAACTTGAACCTGCTGCAACTTTTGATCTAGAAGTCAATTTAAAGAACTGGATATAACAATGGAAATATGTTTATAGGCCCTTTATCATGAAAACACCTGCAATACAATCTGAACCAGACTTTATATGCAAAAAATTCCCAAACATTTAGACTTGTTTTTACCATAGGACTTGAAAGATTGCATGACTCCTTGGACAAATAAACCTTTAGGCCATGACACCTAGTGATTCATGGGCTAAATTAACCATCATATTCTCAAAATGAATAACAAAAAGGAGACACATCAGCCCTAAATAATATGACCCTAACATTGACTCCAATGGGGATGACATCCTCCCTGTGAGATGCCAAGAAAGAAACACAGACTAGTAGCCTAAACATTGGGCAATGGAGTTAACATAAAAATTGAAAAAATTAACCAACCGACTATAAACTGACTGATTGAATTACATTTCTTAAAAATTTAAAATAAATAAGAAATTTGATAGCACATCACCAATGCCTTATGGCCTTCTCCTCGTGTTTTAATCTTGAGTGATAGTTGTCCACGCTTGTTGAAAGTATACACATTAGGTCATCACTTCTCTCCAATGTATCCAATCAAGAAAATGGCTAATTTCCTGAATTTTGATCATACTTTCCTTGAGAAAATAGAAGAGGAAAGAGAATGGAAATTCAAAATGCAACTAATCTTGGAAACCAACACTGATAAAGAGTGAAAGCTACCATAAATCCTACAACAAACTGGCCATGGAATGACAATCCTCCTCTTTCACTAGTTCTAAGAGGCTAGCAAAAGAATTTTCAAAAGTATAATTGGCTACCTTTACCTTAAAATCATCAATAGGAATCTATTCTAGAAAAAGGGAAACACTCATTTCATTAATCTTTCCCACTTCAATTGAGGCAACCACCTTATCCACAATAGTAATGTGCACATCTATAAGATCTGGGACAACCTACTCTCCTTCAGCAGATTCTTCATTTTCTGAAACTAGAGGAAGATATTCATATGCAAGAGGCTCTAAAACAACCCCTCCTCTTTAACTCCTCTCCTCTTATTTATCATTAATAGTCTGTTGAATACGATCATCAGGCTCAAGAAGAAAAACCTGCTGCATTTCTTCATAGACATATATATGATTAGTTTCATCTTCAGCTACAAAACGAATTTCCTCCTGGGAATCTTCATGAAGATTTGGGCAACAAGCCTCTTCGATTTTCTGCTCATGATATTGGGATGAACATTCACAAAGCGCTTCTTTAATTTCATTAACCATACATTCTTCATCCCCATAAATATTTTCCATATATTGGAAGAAATATCAAAAACATGCACAACATTTTTCATCCGAAGGCAGGGGAGGACAACATTCCTTAAAATTTTCATAAAAAATTTGTGTGAAAATCTATAGGAGAACACAAAAGGGCAGGTGGAAAATCTTCATACTAGGATCTTGCTTTGTCTTCTAAGGTTTCCATGAAAATTTTCATTAAACAATCCTTGTGAAACTTAAACCCAAGCTTATATACATGAAAATGAGAATTGAAGAAATGTAAAACAACACATCTCCTCTTTGATCTTTGAGCTTTGGAAAATAAGTTTTCTAATCTACAAAAGGCATAGGATTTGGACAACCAATAATACAAGATTGCTAAATTATGGTATGTTCTATGCTTAGAGCAGTTTACTTATTTTTCTTCTTATTACCCATAGATTAGCAATCACATATACATTAAGTAAAATGTAGATAGAACATTAAATGATCAACAACAACAAAAAGCCAAGACAAGAGACACAAGATGTGACGGCTAGCCAGGGACAAACCCTAATGTGGGGAAACCCTTTGATCAAATATTCTTTTATCCTCAATAGTTCAGTAGAGAGATAGTACAAAATCTAAATTCTGTAATTTTATATCAGTAGCAGCAAACCCTAAATCAACAAAGTCATACTTGGCCAAACTAGTTGAAATTGACCTCTAAAATGATTGTTCAATTTCTAGTCAAATTGTCCTCGAACAGCCTGAAGAAACAGCCCTTGAACAGCCCCAAAAGTATAATCAATTTGCATATTTTTGAAGTCAACTTGCATCCCTAAACTAGGGCAGTCAATATCGTTCAAACCAAAGGTCATATCACCTCGGTTTTTGTGCCAAAAATTGCATCTTTCCTAGGAGAGGCAACCACACCCAATTTGCACTTCTGGATGGTCAACTCTTGGTCAATGCGGGTAAAAAAGATCACCTGCTGCCCTAGTGTCCTTCTTTCTATGTCTTCCTTGCCCTAGGACATCTTCCTTTCAGCCACACATGTGAGAGAGAGAGAGAGGCTCCTTTTATGCATAGGAGAGAAAGAGAGAAGATGAGTGAATGAATTGTCCAAATGAGGAGAATCATCCTTGTAGCAAACATTGAGGATGAATAGACATGAAAATTGGGCATCTGAGCCTACATAAGTTTGCTAGTCAACCTTGACAATTTGTCCATAATCAAAATAAATTCATATCTCCATAAATAATTATCAGAATCGGATGATCTCTAGATCAATCCTACACCTCTCGATGAGAGGAATCTAGGAAAAATATCAGAAACCATAAATAAAGTGATCCACATGGATTTTGGCCCTAGTTTCCAATTTTAACAATCCTTCTAAACTAGGGAGAACTTCATCTGCAATCCGTCAGACCATCGCTGCTATCCATCCATCAAATTCACTGTCATGTATAGCTTGACCCCACTCTTCTATGCTTTGATATGATCTGCTCTGCTGGAACTATGAATAAGATGAAATGATTGAGGATTTATCATACCATCTTCCATTGACCTGAAGTCAGTCTCAAAGTGTGAACCACTCTCACTGATCTGAGATCAGTATCATTGATCCCAGATCAATGGAGGTCATCCTAGCGTAGGGAGTATGGTAGGTACAACGATGTGTGCATCGATATTACTATATGGTCCCTATCCTCATTTCCTTGATCATTGATCAGATGAGAGGTACTTCCCATGAGTCCTAGACTGCATGGGTAGGATGCCTCGATAGTAGAACTAATCATCCTGTCCACTGGAGAATGAATCATCCTATCCAATGGATGCCACGGAGAACTAATCATCCTAGCCTACAGGAGAACTAATCATCCTGTTCCATAGTTTCCACGGAGAATGAATCATCATAGCCCATAGGAGAACTAATCATCCTATTCCACAGTCGCCATGGGGTGTCACAAGGGAAGGTTGAACCTTTACCTTGTACATAGTGCACCACCAGGGGATGGTGAGTTACCCTATGGTCACATGTCATTCCAAGAAGTACCCCGCATCCCCATGGAGCTCCCAAAGCTCAATACATCATACTTGACCCTCATAAGAGGGTCTCTGAATGACACCAAGTCATTCATGGAAAGTGTTGACCTTTCCTATGGGCTTTGTCAAAATGTTGGCGGCCTGTTCATCTGTACTGATATGTTGGAGCCTTATTGCTCCTCACTGTACCATATCTCGAATATAGTGGTACCTGATATTGATATGCTTGGAATGGTCACGAAATACGGGATTCTCTAATAAACAGATCCCTCTCTGGTTGTCACATAGGATCACGGTGGTATCCAATGTAAATCCAAACAGCTCATTGAAGAGCTTTCACAACCAAATTGCCTCATAGGAGGCCATGCTAGCAGAAATGTACTTTGCCTCGACGGTGCTCAAAGCCACCAACGTTTGCTTCCTTCTCATCCAAGATATCGAGGCAAATCCCAAAGAGAAACAACACTCGGAAGTGCTCTTTCGGTCCACCACACTGCCTACCCAATCAACATCAGTATACCCAAATAGTCTCACATCTCCGACAGTGTATCTCAACCCATGAGTGATTGTGCCATGAAGATATCTTAATAGATTCTTCACACCAATCCAATGTGAGTGGTGAGGCTCAACCATATGTTGACTCAATGTGTTGACTGCAAAGCATATATTTGGATGGGAGCTCACCAAGAACTTTAATGCTCCGACAATTGACAATACTCGGTAGCATTTTGTAAAATAGGTCTGGCATCACTATCACTTAACTTCTTGAAGTCAAGCCCCATCAGGGTAGCTAACGGCTTGCTGTCCACCATGCGAAATCTCTCAAATATCTTCACCACATATTTTCCTTGAGATAGGAAAATCTCCCATGGTTTCTACCATACTTCTGGTCCTAGGAAATAGTGCATAAGTCCTAGGTCTTTCATCTCGAACTCAGAAGCCAGCTCCCTCTTACATTCGTGAATGAGATGGTCTGCACCTATTAGAAAGAGGTCATCAACATATAGCACCAGTATGAGAGGCTTGTCATCTATAACCTTAAAGTAAAGGTTAGGGTTGTCTTCACACATAGTGAATCCCAGCATCATCAAGTAGTTATCGATTCTCTCATACCATCCTCGGGGTACTTGCTTTAGCCCATAGAGGGCCTTCTTCAACCTGCACACATCAGATTCTTGATCATAAATCTCAAATCCTTTGGGTTGCTCCACATATACCTCCTCTTTGATCGAACCATGTAAGAACGCAACCTTGAGATCCATCTTATGTAGGTTCCATCCTTGTGAAGCAACAAGGGAAATGATCGAGCGGATGGTGGTATTTCAGGAAACAGGGGCAAATATCTCATTATAGTCTATACCTTACTTTTGGGAGAAGCCACGAGTGACAAAACAAGCCTGATACTTTTCTATACTTCCATAAACTACATGCTTTATATTGTAAAGCCATTTTGAAGTGACAACTGCTTTGTCCTGGGGTCTAAGGACCACATCCCAAACATTGTTTTTCATAATAGTCTCATATTCCTCGGCCATAACATCCTTCCATAATTGATGCTTGACAGCATCTGTGAATGATGAAGGCTCATTTTGGATGATCGTGCTCATGATGTTCAGGTATCCCTGATACTTGTGCGACTTCTTACTTTCACAGAAGGTTCCTCTGGGTGCAAAGTGTCCTTCAGCATCATCAAGTGTCCCCCTAAGCCATGAAGGCCTCTTCCTAGAAGAGAAAGGCTCTTGTGGAAGGGATTAATAGGATCCATAGGTTTTTTCATATCGGGCATCATCTCATCTTACTTTTCCTTCGGTTCCCCGGTGTCAGCTTCTTTAGATCCCCTTAAAGTAGGAAGATTGTCTACTTTGCTAAGAGCCACATCTTCGTTAAAGTTGACATCATGACTAATCTAGACTTCCCTTTGACCAGCTACATAGATTCTATAGCCCTTAGTATTTTCACTCTATCTCACGAAGATTCCTCTCTTCCTAGATGCACCCAATTTATTCCTTTTCTCTTTAGGTACATGAAAATATACAGGGCTTCCGAAAATTCTAAAATGAGATACGTCAGGTTTCTTACTGGTGAACATTTCTTTGGGACTCTTGGAACCCAATGTTTGATGAGGGCATCGGTTTTGTACATATAGAGCGGTATTTGTAGCTTTGACCCATAGAAACTTCGAAAGTCTTTGAGCATGGAGCATAGCATGGACAGCTTCCACAATTGTACAATTCTTCCTTTCCACCACACCATTCTGCTCAAGAGTATATGGTGTAGTAGTTTCCCTCTTAATGCCAGCCTCTTTGCAAAAGTCATGAAACTCATTGGAATCATATTCAGTCCCCTTATCAGTCCTTAAGGTCTTGATATTTTTTTCGGTTTGATTCTTGATCAAGGCTTTGAAGTGCCAAAACCAGGAGAACACTTCATCCTTGTTTTTCAATAAGTATATCCAATTCTTGCGAGAATAATCATATGTAAAAGTTAGGTAATATAAATATCCTCCCAAGGAGTTCACAAGCATCATACTGAATATGTCTAAGTGAACCAACTACAATATATCGGAGGTCAAGCTTTGGCTTGAGGGGAATGATCCCCTTTTGAGCTTTCCTTTGGCACATCCTAGACATACACCTTCTTGCTCTAATCTGAACTTGGGCATCCCGATCACCATTTTTCTTACATCGGGTAGAGCTTTATAATCAAGGTGAGCAAACCTATGATGCCATAGTTTGGACTGAAGAGATGTATCACAAGACATGACACCCAACAGATTTCCTCCAATCTGATATAATGAATCAACTCAAAACCCAAGAGTAAAAGAATCTTTAAATTTCTTTTTCCATATAGGTACATTTCTATCGCTGAAGGCCACCTTGTAGCCTTTGTCTTCCATTGCCGAAATGGACACCAGATTCTTTTTTAGATCAGGTACATATAATACATCTTGTAAGTGGATGGTATTACCCTGATTCAATTGAAGAATGACATTTCCTATGCCTTTCACGGGATATTCTGAATTATCTCCAAGAACAATTTCCAAGTTGGTTTCCTTCTCTATCAGATTATAGAGAGCTTCTTTGTAACCAGTGAAGTGCCTTGAGGCACCACTATCAATAAACCAATTTCCTAGCGAGTCCGGGGGAGCAGTAGTAGATAGAGCTACTGGTAGATAATATTAATCTTGCTTATTGTTAACAATGTTAGATTCATACCTGGAATTTCTTGCCTTCTTGAATGGTTGTCCTCTTCCTTAATTTCTGGCACTTCTTTTACCTCTACCATTTGACCTGCCACTCCTTTGATTGCCTAGAGAGATATTTGATCATCGTCTCGGTGTGAATCCCTTTTATCAGGGCACTCCCTTACATAGTGACCTATTTTATTCCAATTGTAACACCGTTCTTTTCTTCCACCCTTTGGTCCAGCCTTTTGTTTGAATTTAGCCTCGGAATTGTTTCTTCTTTTAGTATGAGAAGAAAAGGAAGAGGGATGACCTTTAAGTATGGGCATTTCTTGCTCTTCCACCCTCGTTTCTTCTTGAATGCATCTAGCCATTAATTCCTCAAATCCATGAATTACGTTATTATTGAGAAGAGTAGTCCTGAATATATACCATTCAAATGACAATCCTCCAAGAGTTGTGAGTGTCATTTCCCTATCAGGAATTACTTCCCCAATAGATAGGAGATCATTCTTGATCTCGGTGATCCTTAAGAAATATTCTTGCATACCCTCATCTTTGCCCTTCTTAATTTCCTTTAGCTTATTTCTAAGAAACAAGACTTGATTTGCATCATTAACTTTGAATAAACTCACCAGTCTATCGTATATTTCCTTGGAGCTGTTCAGCTCAGAAACATAGGCCACAAAGCGCTTGTCGTTAGAGTCCTAGATGATCTTCCTTGCTTTGACTTCTTCCTTTGTCCATTTGTTCCTAGTAGCAATGGATGTATTTGATGTAGGCTCAACAATTCCACCTCTCACATGGTCCAACACTTCCTATTCTTCTAATGTTACATCGAGAGACATCTTCCATCCGTGATAGTCAAACTTCTCACGGAGTTTGTCTTCAGCAGGGAAGTGTGTTGAGGACCCCATGATTTCTTTAAGGTAGCCTTTCCAACCTTCTCTTTGGTGATTTCTCTTGCTCTTGATCTTGCTTGGGCTTTGTCTTCACCTCAGCTATGATACCATGTTAAATTATGGTATGTTCTATGCTTAGAGAAGTTTACATATTTTTCTTCTTATTACCCACAGATTAGGAATCACATATACATTAAGTGCAATGTAGATAGAACATTAAATGATCATCAGAAAACAAGCAAAGACAAGAGACACAAGATGTGGCGGCTAGCCAGGGACAAACCCCAATGCGAGGAAACCCTTTGATCAAATCTTATTTTATCTTCAATAGTTCAGTAGAGAGAAATAGTACAAAATCTAAATTCTGTAATTTTATATTAGCAACAACAAAGTCAAACTTGGTTAAACTAGTTGAAATTTACCTCTAAAATGCTTGGTCAATTTCCGATCAACTTGTCCTCGAACAACCTAAGAAACAACTCTTGAACAGCCCCAAAAGTACAGTCAATTTGCGGATTTCTGAATTCAACTTGCAGCCATAAACTAGGGCAGTCAATACCGGTCAAACCAGAGGTCAGATCACCTCAATTTTCGTGCCAAAAATTGCGGCCTACCTAGGAGAGGCAACCACACCCAATCCACACTTCTGGATGGTCAACACATGGTCAACGTTGGTCAAAGAGATGACTTGCTGCCCTAGCGTCCTTGTTGGGTCCCTATAATACTAGTGATTACCCCATTACTATTGTAGCTATACCCCTTATTTATATTGTTGTGCCCCTATTACCCCCATATTGTTATTTCTATGCCCCATAGAATCCCTCTATTGTTATTTTTGTGGCTTTATATTATTATTGTTAGGTCGGCTGGATTATATTGTGACTCCTTAGACTCCTATATATAGAAAGGAGATTTTGTCATTTGTATCATCGAATAATTGTTCATTTATGTAATGTAAAGGAGGTTTCCCCCTCGAAGAGGCTGAATTCTAAGGCGTTGATCTATCTTTCCTATCTTTTCTTGAGCTGGTTTCATAACATTTGGTATCAGAGCTTTGGATTCTAGGGTTTCGCTGCTCCAAACAGGTCATCGTGGCATTTTCGCTATAAATTTTTTTCTGTGACGTTTCAGAAGTCGAAAAAAAAACCCATTTGAGAAGAAATAGCATTGAACCTTGGGTCCAAATTTCAGAGATTTTTGCGTGATATTTGCGGATATATGATCTAAGGAAGTTGGTCTTTTTGCAGACTCCTGAATTACATTCAAAACAAGTGACCTGGGGGAAATCGTCATAACTTTCTCTCTAGGAATCAGATTGAAATTTCGTAAGATGGAACAGAAAGAGGACGCTTTGTAGTTTCTTGTATACCATTTTCAGAACCAAAGATCAAAAATTGTACACGTGGCACTTCATACAAGTTAGCTCTTCTGGAAAGGTCTATAATCAGGTCATCTTGGGAAATTGTGCATAACTCTTTCTTGGAGAATCAAATTTGGATCAGACTGGTGGCATTGGAAAGAGGACACAAAGAGCGACAATAGGTCACAAATTCAGAACTAGATGATTGGAAAGTACAGAGATACATCAGAGGAAATATCAAGCTCCTACAAAGTGAAAAAAGGTGTGTAGATTTTTTTAAATTTTTGCTTAAGCTTGGTTTGAAAATTTATTTTGAAGGAATTCAAAGGGCATAGTAGAGCATTATTATCGGTAACTGATGCCCTAAGGAAAGAAAATGCAAACATCTAGTAAGGAACCTGAAATCTCTAGCATGACTCATGAAGAAGAGGAAGAAATGCTACATGATATATTGAAATTACAAGAACAAGTGCAACAAATGTCACGCTCACAAAAGTTAACAGAAGCTAAGATAAATGGAGTGCAAGCTAAGATGAATGGCATGGAAGCTAAGATGGACAATTTGAAGATAGATTTGAACACAAATTTGAAGACAGGCATGGCAGATTTGAAGACAGATTTGACAAATTTTCTACAAGAAATACTTACTAATGGTGAAAACGTAGTAAAGGAAACTCATGATGAGAACAAAAGAAATGTTAATCATGATTCCATAGACGCTAATGTTGGATCGAAGAATCACCATATTCCAAAAATCGATATGAGGAAGTTTGATGGCAAGGATCCTGCCACATGGATATTACAGATGGAGCAATTCTTCGATCTCAATAATGTGCAAAACGCACAAAAGATACGTATGGCAACTGTATATTTGGAACCAAATCAGTTTGTATGGTATCAATGGCTTTGTTCTCGTAAACAATTTATCACTTGGAAAAATTTTACGGAAGAATTGATAGCACATTATGAGGATACAAAAAGCAACACTTTTTTTAGCCAATTGATAAGTCTCAAACAAAAGGGTTCAGTAATGGAGCACATTGAAGAGTTCCAAAAATTGAACATAACGGTAAAAGATATTCCAGAGGAGCATAGGATTGATGTGTTCATAGAGTCTTTAAAGGATAATATCCAACATTATGTTCACCTTTGGGAACCTGATTCATTAGAGAAGGCATTCAGGTTAGCAAGAAAAATGGAAAGCAAAATTATGGCAACTAGGAAGCATACCATTCACAACTATAAAGATAGAAGTGTTGTTGCCCCTAGTCTTCCACAACCTACAAGGTTGACACCACAACAATTGGAAGAAAAAAGAGCAAAAGGGCTTTGTTACAATTGTGATAGAAAATACACAAGAGGTCATAAGTGTGCTAAGAAGAAATTATTCTACATAGATTGTGAAGAGGAAGAAGAAAAGGAGCAAGAAAGGTCAAAAGAGGAGGATATACTCCAGGAACAAAGCCTAGATGAAGAACAAATAAATCTGATCATATCTTGTAATGCATTGGCGGGAATTACCACTCCTCAAACCATCAAGGTAGAAGGACAAATCAAGAAGAAAAAGGTAATAGTGTTGATTGATTCAGGAAGCACCCACAATTTTATTCATTGTAGGGTAGCAAAAGAATTAAATTTCTTCCTATATCCAGGACCAGAGTTTCAAGTGATGATTGCAAATGGAGGAACAATAAATTTCTCTGGAAAGTGCCATAATATCAAGCTATCCATGGGAGAATATGTATTGACTAGCCCAATGCTTTCCATTCCAATGGGAGGTGCTCATGTTGTACTAGGAGTCCAATGGCTACAATCCTTGGGTACAATAGCTTTTAATTTTCAAGAACTTTTCATCAAATTTTCTACAGAAGGAAAGGAAGTTGAATTAAGGGTTATTGCAGGGAAACCAGGAAAGATAATCAGCTCTAATGGCATGACAAAGCTTCTTAAAAAGGAGCAAAGAGGTGTAATTGCACAATTATGTTCGTTAGATGTTTCCACATAGGAATCATCTATTTCTCCAGATCTCCAAAAAGTCCTGGACAATCATTCCAAGGTATTTGAGACTCCCAAATGTCTCCCACCTATGCGTGATCATGATCATGCTATTCATCTGATTCCAGGAAGTGTTCCTCCAAACATCAGGATGTACAGATATCCCTATGTCCAAAAAAGTGAAATTGAACGTATGGTTGTAGAAATGCTAGAGGCTGGTATAATTCAACCGAGTCAAAGTTCTATCTCAGCTCCAGTAGTATTGGTGCACAAGAAGGATGGATCGTGGCACATGTGTCCGGATTATAGGGAGCTCAACAAGTTCACTATTAAAGATAAGTTCCCCATTCCTATCATTGATGAATTACTGGATGAATTGCATGGATCAATTTACTTCACCAAGTTAGATCTTCGTTTGGGATATCATCAAATCAATATGAAGATTGAAGACATTCTGAAAATGGAATTTAGAGCTCATGAGGGTCATTATGAATTTTTTTTCATGCCTATTGGCCTTAGCAATGCACCTTCAACATTTCAAGGTTTGATGAATTCAATTTTCAAACCATTCCTTAGAAAATTTGTGTTAGTATTTTTTGATGATATACTAATCTACAGCAAGTCTTGGAAGGATCATGTTGAACATGTTGACAGGGTGCTACAACTATTGGAGGAGAAACAATTATATCCAAAAAGATCCAAATGTTTCTTTGGAGTCCAGGAGGTGGAATATTTGGGTCATATTGTATCTCATGAAGGAGTTAAGGTAGACCCTAGCAAAATTAAAGCCATTAAGGAATGGAAAATCCCCACATCCATAAAGCATCTGCGAGGATTTCTTGGGTTGATAGGGTATTATCGCAAGTTTGTTAAGAATTATGGGAAAATAGCAGCACCTCTAACAACATTATTGAAGAAAGATTCATTTTCATGGACTCCGGAAGCAACAAAGGCCTTTGAACATCTTAAAGAGGCAATGTGCCAAGCACCGGTCTTAGCTACACTGGACTTCACGAAAACCTTTATTGTGGAATGTGATGCTTCAGGAAATGGAATTGGTGCTATTCTAATGCAAGATGAAAGACCCATTGCTTTTGAAAGTCGTCCAATCAAGGGAAAGTTTTTAAGCAAAGCTATTTATGAGAAGGAAATGTTGGCAATACTCCATGCACTTAAGAAATGGCGACCCTACCTAATGGGAAGACACTTCAAGGTAAAAACGGATCATGATAGCCTTAAATACTTTTTAGAATAAATATTATCCTCTGAAGAGCAACAAAATTGGGTCACAAAGATGTTGGGTTATGACTTTGAAATCATCTACAAAAAAGGGAAGTAAAATGTTGTGGGAGATGCACTCTCAAGAAAGGATGAGGATGTGGAAGCATTGTTGTGTGCCATTTCTATCATCCAACCAGATTGGATAAACGAAGCAAGGGAGGAATGGAAGAATGACGAAGAAGTGTGGACACTTATTCGAAAGCTACAACAAGATTCCAGTACTTCTGATACATTTAGCTGGCAAAATGATTTGTTATGGTACAAAGATCGCTTATACCTCTATAAGAATTCCTAGCTAAAACAAAAGATTCTTATGGAATTGCACACTTCTCCCTAGGAGGGCACTCAGGATTTTTAAAAACTTACCACAGGGTTAAGAAGGAATTTTTTTGGGATGGCCTTAAACCAGATATTCAAAATTTTTGTGGCGGAATGTTTGGTTTTCCAACAAAATAAAGTTGAAACAATTAAAACATCGGCTCTATTACAACCTTTATCCATTCCAAGCCAACGTTTGGAGGAGGTTTCAATGAATTTTATCATGGGTTTACCCAAGTCTAAGGGAAAGAGTGTCATCATGGTGGTAGTTGACAGACTTACCAAGTATGCACACTTTTGTGCATTATCACATCCATTTAAAGCCAGTACAGTTTCTACTGCATTTATGGAAACAGTTCAAAAGCTACATGGAAACCCAAAGATTATTGTAAGTGACAGAGATCCCATTTTCACTAGAAATTTTTGGACAGAATTATTTTCTTGTCTTGGTACTCAGTTAGCTCATAGCTCATATTATCATCCTCAATCTGATGGGCAAACTGAGATAGTAAACAAATGTCTGGAAGGATATCTTTGTTGCTTTGTATCTGATCAACAGACACAATGGGTCAAATGGTTGCCTCTGGCTGAATGGTGGTATAACACTTCCTTCCATACAGCAACAAAAATGACCCCATTTATGGCACTTTATGGGTATCAACCACCATCCATCACATCATATTTAAGAGAAAATTCTAAGGTTCAGGAAGTGGAACATCACATCGAACATCAACAACAAGTCCTCCAACTCTTAAAGGATAACCTCGTGTTGGCACAAAATAGAATGAAACAACAGGCAGATCAACATCGCAGTGAAAGAAGTTTTGATGCAGGTGATTGGGTATTCCTACGACTACAACCATATAAGCAAATGTCCCTAAAGCAAGCTAAGAAGGATAATAAATTATCACCAAAGTATTATGGTCCGTACAAGGTGTTGCAAAAGATTGGTACTATGGCATACAAATTGGAGCTTCCTGCAGCTTCTCGATTGCACCTAGTTTTCCATGTTTCATGTTTAAAGAAGGTTATAGGTGACAAGCTCCCAATTCAAACAATATTGCCAGAATTTGACGAGGAAGGAAAAATTATATTGGAACCGGAAGCAGTCACAGAAACAAGAACTCGACAGCTACGAAATCGATCAATTTCAGAGTATCTTATCAAGTGGAAGAACTTATCCGCTGAAGATTCCACATGGGAGGATGAGAATTTTATGCAGAAGTATCCAGAACTACTCAAGCATTGAGGAAAACACTTTTTTGAAGGAGAGGGGCATGTTGGGTCCCTATAATACTAGTGATTACCCCATTACTATTGTAGTTATACCCCTTATTTATATTGTTGTGCCCCTATTACCCCCATATTGTTATTTCTATGCCCCATAGAATCCCTCTATTGTTATTTTTGTGGCTTTATATTATTATTGTTAGGTCGGCTGGATTATATTGTGACTCCTTAGACTCCTATATATAGAAAGGAGGTTTTGTCATTTGTATCATCAAATAATTGTTCATTTATGTAATGTAAAGGAGGTTGCCCCCTCGAAGAGGCTGAATTCTAAGGCGTTGATCTATCTTTCCTATCTTTTCTTGTGCTGGTTTCATAACAGTCCTTCTTTCTGTGTCTTTCTTGCCCTAGGACATCTTCCTTTCAGCCACACGTGTGAGAGAGAGAGAGGCTCCTTTTATGCGTAGGAGAGAGTTAGAGAAGATGAGTGAATGAATTGTCCAAATGAGGAGAATTCTCCTTGTATTTATATGCAAACATTGAGGATGAATAGACATGACTATTGGGCTTCTAAGCCTACATAAGTTTGCCAGTCGACCTTGACAACTTGTCCATAATCAAAATAAATTTATATCTTCATAAATACTTATTGGAATTGGATGATATTTAGATCAATCCTACACCTCTCGATGGGAGGAATCTAGGAAAAATATCAGAGCCCATAAATAAGGTGATCCACATGGAGTTTGGCCCTAGTTGCCAATTTTAACAAAGATCTATCCATAGGTGCATATCTGACATTTGTTCTTCAACCCATATTGAAAATAGTCAACCATAATTAATTTCCTTTGAGCAATGGAGTCACTGTGAACTTTTGATCTTCTGGATCCTTTGAAATCAGAGTCATCAGGTGAATGATTCATCCTTTCTATGTCTGTTTGTTGTTCACTATCAACAACCCGATTTATAACTTGATAATCTTTCCCAACGAACATTAATTTTTTTTCATCCCCGACAATGGTGCTAGAATGTTACTAACTTTGTAAATCCCTTAAGGATGAGGAAATGGATCCTAGAGGTAACCAACAAACCACTTATAGGTTAAGGTCCGGTCCCCCTAACCTTGGAGAGGGTTCTCTCGTTGGATCAACAATCAATCAAAATACTGATAGGATATGAATTTTAGTCTAGTTATTAAGCTTATAGATAGATGAAAAAGATTTAATGACAATTTTTAGGAGTGAGGGCCTTTAAACTATAAGATGATAGAACATCAGGGCATGCATGAACCATCTAGATAACCACGGCAAGGTAGGCACACATTTCAAGCGATATGTTGATTGTAATACAATGAAACATAAAAATATCCAGTAAAATGTAACAGAGCATATAATTATGAATTCTTCTACACAACTAATGGCCAAATATTTAGAAGAACCATGACGGAGAAATACATAATTCTATCATGTATAAGATCCACAATTATCCTAAGCATCTGAGGATGAATTCAAGAGAACTTCTTTAGAAATGTATATCAGTTTAACATAAATAAGACACAAACTTGAAACCACACACGACAAGAATATCTGAAACTAGTAGCAAAGTCTGATCTGAGATTTTTATTAAAATGTTTACATACATGGCCTCCTCCTCCTCTCAACAACTCCCCATTATCCCCTATTACATTGTATACTTAGCATTTAAATACCCTTTTGGCCCAAGAACCAGATTCATTGCATTTATCCCCTAAGTGGATCAAATGGTGTGTTTTAATTGAATAGTACAAGAACAACATTAACTCAGAAAACCAGTCTTATCGTCATCTTCCCGTAGTCCTCTGGAAAACACTGAAATCCTTACCATTTTTCCAAAAATCATGTTGATGCCTTGGTATATTTCCCTTTTTCCTTTGAAACTGGTGCAACAACTGCTGACTCATGTGCTTATTGCTTCACAGGTACTCTATAGTGTCTTGCACTCTGTTTCTTTAGAATTTCTTATTTTGGTGACCAGAGGTGAAACTGCAAGCCAATACATTAGACATTTAACCAAATTGAATTTTTTTGTGTATTGCCACTTTGAATTGCATAGGGGTGTAAAATCTCATATATGCCTAGCCCCAAGGGATTAGGTGGAATCTAGGGCATGGAGACTTAGGGCCAAAGCCTTTTAGGGGCTAAACCCTTTGGCTGGGATGGTGCCAATTCTTTAACGTGTTTTTGCATTATAAATGGTATCCATGTATAATACATGTAACCACACCACATATGCACATGGGCCTTTTATAATATTGAAACTTTCTAATTGGTGACTTTATAATGCTGCATTTGCAACCCCTCTAGACTTGCAATCTCTGATATATGATGTGGCCTGATTCCACATGGAGTGGGGATAGGGGAGGGTTTGTGCTAGGTTTTAACATATAAACCTTTGGTAAAACTTTTCCGCCAAATATTTGACTTTAACGCAAAACATATATTCATGTTGTTGCCCGCCTTTACGATTGTCGATGTTTGATAGCCCTTGATCTTCAGCCTTGTCATTTGGTTCTTCAAACTATTTTTGACCATGGGCCAACCCCCACATCAGAGCCTCTTAATCTAAGATTCTCAATCAGAAGATTTAACTCTGATGAAATGATGTGCCTCAACTTGCGATCATCTATCTCTGACCTGATGTCATCCTTTGACCTATGTCACCTTGTGAATGGTGACATGTGTCACTCTGGATTGCCCCCTTAGGACCCTTGAAAATTCCAAATTTTCATGCCACTTGTTCACCGTACAGCCATGTCATTGTTGATGTCATATGACACAGGGCATACAGAACGAACCACTGCTCACAACGTGTCCCGCTTGAGGAGAGAGAAAATGCCTCGTCTTGCTTTTTTTTTTCCAATAAAATTATTTGTTATGTTATATTCAGCCCTCCTGATGCTTTAACTCTAGCGGAAGATTTGTATGACAATTCAAATATCACATCATTATATCAAAACATGCCTCTCTTACCATTTTGTCGATTGTCAATTCACGATATGACCCAGGCATCGCTGATATGTCAGATCGGCGATCACAAATCGTTGATATTATTTTTTTTATTGCACTTTGCATTGGAACGTCCAATTGCTAATATGCGATATCAAAAATCGATGATCATTGTTTCACTTTGACCTTCGCTTCTTGCCTCTATGAATCTCTAATATGCGGGATCTGGGACTCATACTTAGGCATTTTCCCTTTTTCTGTAGTTTTGAAGAGTAAACTTGAACTTGCTCCAACGTTTGATCGAGAAGTCAATTTGAAGAACTCGATATACCATTGGAAAGTTGCTTCCGAGAAATTTACCATGAAAACACCTACAATATGACCTGAACTAGAATTTATACACAAAAAATTCCCAAACATTTAAACTTGTTTTGACCACAAGACTTCAAGTACTGAATGTCTCCTTGAACAAATAAACCTTTAGGCTATGACACCTAGTGATTCATGGGCTAAATTGACCATCATATTCTAAAAATGAATAATAGGAAGGAGACACTTCAAACCTAAATAATATGACCCTAATAGGTTCATCAATCCAAAATCTTCTATTTGGTTCTTCAACCTTATAGGAAAGACATTTCTCTCTATAATTCTTTTACCCAACAATAACGTGAGAGGGCTCTTCAACTAGTTTCTATCTATTTAGAGATTGATTTATGCGAAATCTTATTAATTATCTCTATATGTACTCACTTCTTCCCTTAGAGGAATTTTAGGATTACATTATTCCTCATAGCTTCCCCACCTTTATTTCCTATGTGTATGGATGTGAGGGACAAACAAAATGTGTTACCCTACAATATATTTTTATGAGATTAGTTCTAAGTTTGAGTGTGTTCCCCTTTTTTAGCATACATGTGTTTATCTTTTTCCTAGGCCCATGTAGGTCAACTACCTTGGACAATACATCCCATATTTTCTTCAATATTCATGTCCTTTTTTTGCTTATGGTTAGAGTTTAAAGGAGAACGAGCCTGACCTCTTATTTTAGTTTAAATTATTTTCTAGTCTGCTCATTTAAATCCACTAAGGTAACCAAGAATGATATTTTAAAACAACCCTCCTCAAGCAATATATCTCCTCAAGGAATATAGAATTTGTGTCCTTTCTCTCATCCTTTAATTAATTATTGTTTATTTACCATGGAAAACTATTAACTAAGGGATGTCACATATATGTAGGAACAGAGCATAACTATCTCTAGTGACATAAATCCTTAAAATATTTCTACAATCACCACTCTCGACATTTGAAAATCATCACTACCACACTCACACAAATCACTTAGACACTCCTTGCAGAAGAAAAGAAACACTCATCCACTCAAACCTTAATTCAATAAAATAACACATTCAGTCAAATTGAAAAGTGCACTATAATAGTCACATAGGAATGGACAAATAAGAATCTCCAAACTGATAAAAATGAATTAACATAGAGAACAAATGATCACAAGTGGACTAGTATGGAACTTAAACTACTACACAATTAACTAAAATGACTATTTTGCAATCCAATAAGTCAGTAACTACAATGCATTGATAAATCAATAACAATAATAGTGAAATAGTTACACATCAAAACTAAGGAAAACTAAACATACATCTATGGTATCTTACTAACTCAAAAATCCCTACCAAATAGGATGGACATTTTTCCTTAGTGGGAGTTGGTACACACATCTCACGAGCTGATCAATAAAGAAGTAATATGCCACACATCATAAGAGTTGCATCAATATTAGGAATGATTGCAATTACACAGTTTTCTCCAAAATTAAAATGTTGATGTTGCCCCTAAAAAATAAGACAACCTCCTCATTTATATATTATAATACATCTATATTTAAAACATAATTAATCATGAGAATGTCTTAGTTGTCTTATTACCAAAATCAAGAAACTGGTTACAATAGTTTGTTATGAATATAAAATAATGTAACAACCTTTCCAATATACAAAGATACCAACAATAGGAAGTTGTATCTATTTCGGCTAATATTAGTTGTATTATCAATATATGAATTTCTTTGTTGGCATATTGGTCATTCCGGACTAGACCAAGTGATAATCCATGTTGATCATTTCCATCATTGTTGGAAAAATAGAGGATATAGGAGAAAAAGTATCAACACAATAACAATAGTATCAACACGTCTTTGATTTTGGAATTAGAATGACATAACATCCCAAAAAGAACACCTTCAGTGAGCCAAGCCTTACTCTGAAGCAATCCCTTGTCATTTTTGCTGATAGAATTTCCTAAAACAATCAACGTCACTTCAAAATAGAAGAAAAGCTAATAATAAAAAGTAAGTTGACAAAGAAAATAAGCATACATTTTTCAATGTGATGAATAACGTAACAAGGTATTCCTTTTATGGCCAAAATGTTGAGAAACTTAGGAAAAAATATAGAAAAGTGGTGTCAATTCAACATCTTGACATTTCCCCCCAACTAAAGCAATAACATGCCGCCATATAGACCTCTTAAGCTAGATTTTGATGTGTTTTGTGAATGTAGTTTGGAAAAATTTTATGTTGTTGGTGTATCATCTATCGGGGTTTTGTAACTATGAGAAAGAAATAAATCCAACCATCATCCTGCATCTGATGACTCGAGCTGATATGAATTTCGATACTGGGGTATAGGAAGCCAAATTAATGGAAATTTGGATCTAAGTCTTAA
Organism: Pinus tabuliformis; assembly: GCA_031772625.1. Classification (NCBI taxonomy): domain Eukaryota; kingdom Viridiplantae; phylum Streptophyta; class Pinopsida; order Pinales; family Pinaceae; genus Pinus; species Pinus tabuliformis. Next base: position 125,050,300 of record CM062818.1, read on the forward strand.
ACAACCATATCCACATTTTCTAACATGGTCTAAATACTGAGGGATCCTAAAAAGTGCGTGCACGAAGTTCTAAAAAAAGTATGGGTCCTCATTTTTCAGCTTTTTTTCACAGGCCTCCCATCATCACCTACTCCCATCAAGTGCATTTTGTGTCATCAACCCAATAATTCTAGAACACCTTTCCAAAACTTTGTTCCTTATTTCCATCATCTGATTTCATGCTTCAAGAGACGACAAAATTTTATTGAATGCTCTCAATACCACATCAACAGACCCTAGTTCATTTTGAACATAGAATGAAGTGGTTTTCAAATTTGTTGTTATATTGTCTTGGGATTCCTTCCAACTCAATTGGTTCTGCACGAAAGAAATAAAATACCTTAATTGAATTTCTCCCACATAAGGTGTAAAATTGAACTTTTTCTCTCCAAAGCAAAAAATACTCATGTAGGTATAGTTCACATAATAAATGTTTCTCCACAAAATTGGCCTGCTGAAATGTTTCTATGGAAGTCTAAGGATCAGTCATTTTAAATGGCCTGTGCTCCTTAATATATGTAAGTCTAGAAAGGAAAACAAATTCTTGTAGGAACAAAGGGTAAGAAGGAGAGGGGTTGCGACAACTCAATATACTTAATTCCATATCATACATTTGTTCTTTATCCTTCTGCAACTATAATTGAACCTCCTCCTCCAACTCCCTTATTTTCATTTTTTCTTTCTTAATTTCTTCCTAAAATTTTATTCTTCTAAATATATAGAGTATTACATCCTTAGCACAAGTCTTATTAATTTCATAAACAATTTTATCATTTTCATTCAAATGGATTACCTCTTCCGGCAACAAGACTGCTAATCACATCCATTTACCTAATCTAGCACGCAGAAAGGCCGAATATATTTCCTGAGTTATTGTCGCATTTCTATTGTTGTTACAATGGTGGTTTTAGTGGATTCCTGCAAATATTCTTTCTTATTAAGTTCCTCTCCTATTTCCTCTAGTTGTATTACCTCGATTTCTAGTTCTTGTGTAAAAGTAGTGTCATAAGTAGGTTCTTCTGTATCGACACTCTTATCCTTCTTGATTTTCTTTGTTTCAATTGTTTGTTCTTATGTGGTAGAAATATCATCAAATGGTTCTTGTTTTATAGTCATTCCATCCTCCTTTTACTGGTATCTTTCGACTGTTTCTTCTTGTATGACAACAGTTTCAATAGGTTATTGTGGTGTAGGCAATTCATCCTTATCTGAATTCTTTGTTTCAATTGTTGGTTATTGTGCGATATTAGTATCAATGGGTTCTTATGGCATAGCTAGGAATCCTACATCCTCCATTTCAGTTTCGACTTGTATTCCAAATGAATAAGTTATTGGTTTCTAAACTTCATATTCCTTAAGAAGCTCCCTACACCTTCTACCCATGGGTTTTTCATTTGTACTATTTTTAGGAAGTGTTTCTTTCATTTCCACTGTCTCAACTAGTGTTTCTAACCATGATTGTTTCTTATATTGGCTTTTATTTTGAAGAATATCAAGCCAAATTTTTAACTCATTGCTTTTTGTTGGCTTGTGTTGGAAATAATACTGAGAGGGGGGGGGGGGGGGGTGAATCAGTAATATCAAATCAGTAAAACTTTTTCAATTTCATACTCAGAAACATATACGCTACTTCAGTTAAGTGAACTCGCGTGTACACACCATTGTGTCTAATGCAACTAACGTATATCCAGAGATCTTATGATTCAGTTAGCTTATCTTCAGTAAATGCATCTGAACATTATTAACCATATTAATAGTAAATAGGTGCAGTATAACAGAACAGATCATCACACAAAAGCCACACACATGAACACAAAGATATAAGGTGGAAACCCAATGTGGGTGAAAACCACCTGCTGCAAGTCATCTCAATCTTCTTCTTAATAAGAAAATCCTTTTACAATATTTGTACTGGTGCAGTCTTATACCAGTACGGGAGCTACAACCCCCTTTGCTCTTGTACTAGCCGATCCATTTACTAGTACACAGGCTGCTACCTGCTACAATGCTCCAAAGATCTTCCTTAGCTTTTGTACTAGCTTAGATACTAGTACGTAGGTGCTTGCCTACAGTCTTCTCTCCTCCAGGTACCACGTTTCATCAATTTTCAGACTGGATACACTGAAGCACAACACATAATCTGAAAGGCCACTTTTCATCCAATTTTCATACTGGACCCATAACTATCATTGAAGCTCAAAACAATCATCAAACTCTGAATCACTGAAACCCTGTTAACAACACCATCACCAGAACACAGAGCAGACACAGAACTCTGTAATAACCATCAGACCCATCTGCAACTTCAAATGTCAAGCTTTATAATGTATACGCTACTTCGATGAATCAAACCCGCGTGTATACGCGCTTTTGCCAAAGACAACCCGCGTACAGATCTAAAAATAATTTCTCATAACTTGCAGCTGTACCAGACATCAGTTATACTCATAACACTTATAGAACAATACATGCGTTAGTATGTAGATCTAGAATAAGCATCATAAAGATAGTTCATTTCAAACCATTTGATCCCGATCTCTCCTTAGATCTTGTTCTCCATCAACCGGTGAGATCTCTCCTTAGCTCAGATCAAGCAATGCATCATCAACCCATAACCTGCATACTAGATCTAATACATCTTCAGATATTCAAGACATTTCAGATTCCCTTGCCTAATGATTTCCTTATCCTTATATAGCCTTAGGCCTTGTTCAATACCAAGGGCCAAAACCATAGAAATCCAATACCATTAACTTCAAAACTAGGGATCAACACGTCCGTCGAGACACCAAGGTCCAAAACCATAGGCACAACTTCCAAGGAATAACCGTCGTGGACCAAAGATAAGTTTTCCACATACACGCGCTTTTATTGAAGCCAACCAGCGTGTACACGCGACTTGGTATATAGTGAACCTGCTTGTATACGCGACTTGGTATATAGTGAACTAGCGTGTATATATTTTTCTTCATACTTGTAGACTGATCATCAATTCCTTGCTGCTATCCTTCTGCACTATGATTTGTCATCAGTGTGATTTTCCATCAAGGACAACACTTGTCTCATAATGCCAACAATCTCCCCCTTTGGACTTAATGGCAAAGCTAACTTGTTACACTTAGAACTATCATCTGATTCCTTTGAGCTGTCCTCCATCAGTCACATCTGATATCTCTTCTGAAGATTCATCCAGTTATACATAAGTGAGATATTCTTCTATGAGAGGGTTGCCATCAAGTACAACACATGCATCATAATGCCAACAGCTTGCTGGGGCCTGACCCAGGTTCAGAAGTGTTTTAGCTGAACAAATCCTGAAACTATTGGCCCTTTTGCCAACAGTCTGTGGAGCGCAGACTGAGGTCTCACCTGAGGTAGTATGGGAGGGTGCTAGAACTAGGTTTCCGCACCCTAGGGATGTCTTGATGAAGTCTGGGAATTTCGCGAATTGATCCTGCACGCTACACTGCTCCGCGCAGCTGTTTGACCTTCGCATAGCTCTGTAAAGAGTGTGAATATGCATGCTCTAGATCCTTTAACCCTACTGCGTTATCATTATAGATATTAACTTAATTTTGTGGGCCCACTATTCTTATTAATATTTCAATATTCATAACCAGTGCGCATAATCATAAACTATAAGGAGATGCATAAACATATAATAGAAGCATAAACATACAAATCTATGAACAGATGCACAATAGTTCCAAATCAACTTAGCTTTTATTAAACTTCTGTTTTGTTGCAATCCCAAATATGCCCTGCGCACTCAACTGTAGGGGTCCACATGCATAGCTGCGAACTCTACCAGGCCTCTACGTACATAGCTGCAGAGCCTCTTCCTACTCCTACAACCCAAGACTCAAACTTACAGACTCAGAGCGAATATCACATTTAAAAACCCATATCACTTGAACTCAAGACTAAAGAATGAATTCTACACTTAGAGCCTTGCTCTATTTATACATTCCCATGGTCCCCTAACCATGGGTAGGCCAATACATTCTATACTAAATTACAATATTTTAGGGCATACAACCCTAGACTCTCGCACTCCGCACCCGCATTTTGTGGCTTGTTGGGGCCTAACCCAGGTTCAGAAGTGTTTTAGCCGAACAAATCCTAAAACTACCGGCCCTTTTGGCAATAGTCCACGGAGCACAAACTGAGGTCTCACCTGAGGTAGTATGGGAGGGTGTTGGAACTAGGTTTCCAAACCCTAGGGATGTCTTGATGAAGTCTGGGAAGTTCACGAACTGATCCTGCGTGCTCGCACTGCTTCGCGTAGCTGTCTGACCTTCGCGTAGCTATATAAAGAGCACGAGGAGGCACGGTCTAGATCCTTTAACCCTACTGTGTTATTATTATATATATTAACTTAATTTTGTGGGCTCAATGTCCTTATCAATTATTCAACATTCATAACAAGTGTCGGCAATCATAAATTGTAAGAAGATGCATAAACATACAGATCTACGAATGGATGCACAATATTTCCAAATCAACTTAGCTTTTATTAAACTTTTGTTCTGTTACAATCCCAACTCCGCCCTGCACACTCAGCTATAGGGGTCCACACATAGAGCTACAGACTCTACCAAGCCTCTGCACACATAGCTGCAAAGCCTCTTCCTACTCCTACAACCCAAGACTCGGACTTACAGACTCAGAGTGAATATCACATTCAAAAACCCATATCATTGAACTCAAGACTAACCAAAGGCTGACTTCTACACTTAGAGCCTCGCTGTATTTATATATTCCAATGGTCCGCGGACCATGGGCATGCCAACACATTCTATGCTAAATTACAATATTTTACAGCGGACAACCCTAGAATCTTGCGCTCCGTGCCTGCATTTTGCGGGATCATACATTACATTTAACCAACATTCAGGCTAGAAGCCCCAAAAATCTGCTATGGGGGGATCTGCTGCCCAACATTTTCTTTTCTCAAATCAATAATTTGATGAGACATAGGATTAGGTTCAAACTTACCATGTGAGGGAGTCTCTTCTTGGTTTTTTCTGATTTCTTCTTCTTTCTTTTCATCAGCCTATTCCTTTGAATTCCTCACTTCTTTTGTAAAGGTATGAGTTTTGGATGATGTGGATTTTGATAGTGGAATAGTAATTCTAACCCTCTTATTCGAAAATTTTCCACCTAGAGGTTCCTTTAATGGAATTTTCCTTAATCTCATTTGCAAGTGTTTCTTGTGTTCTTCCTCTATAGGGCATCCTCCATAAAATATTTCAGACTACAAACTATAGATTTTCATTAGTGTTTGGACATAAATTCCTTTCTCAACATTCAAATATTTAGCCTTTGAATTAATGGGAGAAGTCTCGATAGGGTTTTCTTCCTAAATATTTTGTATAGGTGTTACAATTGGGGAGACACTTCTGCTACTTGTTCCTTCCTCTTTTGGTTCTACTCCTTGTTCCTCTTCAAGATTACATCCTTCCATTTCCTCATGAACTAGTATTCTTTCACCAACCAATAACCTCGCCCATGTACCTCCTTATTGTTCCAACAAATCTATTACGATGAACTTGATCAATCTATGATTAGCCACACAAGTCTCTAGATGTTTTGCATGATGAGAAATGTAAGCCATATTTTGTAGTGACTTTAAAAGGTAATAAGGAATATTGAAAAGTTGTTTGTTCCATAGATGTTCCAACAACTAAAAATGGTAATTGAAGGCAACTCCAAAATGTCCTTCATAGGTTATGAATTTCTGGATGAAATAATCCAAATCGTTTCAAGGCTATGGAAGAGAGGTCATATTTATGCCTCTCCTTTTATACCTTTTTTCATCACCCTTCTATAAAAATATAATTTTCGTTGATGGAACTGCAACTTTCTACAGAACCAATGCACTTCCTCTCGAGGTAGGGTTGTTGCCCTAGAAACAACATATTACATAACAACAATTTACCATCCCCTTACCATGAAAGCCTACTCATTGAAATTCTGTGCATATTCAAGAGAAATTCAATCATCAAACCTTTGCAATATATTAGAGTATGAGAGCCATCCTATGATATGAAATATTCTATAGCCTCTTGGATGATTTCTCAAGTTATTGGTTGAAATGGTTTGTGTGTAACTGTTGCTCCACCCATAGCTTAATTATTCAAAGAAACCACTGTAGAAACAACAATTATTGTTCAAGAATATTGTTAGATGTTTAGAAATCCTTCATCAAGATGTTAATCAAGAGATAAGGTATGAGTTCATTGGAGTTGGAAAATGTTAATTATACAAATTTTTAATTATGATACAATGATAGTTGTTTCATGCCACAATTGGAGAATAATCCAAATGATTTGGGGGGGATTTTCAATAGTCATATCATTTTTTTGGGAAATGGTAGTGGGTAAATTAATGGAAGTTTAAATTGGTAGTATGATGAATTGGGAAGGTGATAGTATATCATACAATAATTAGTATGATTCTCCCCTGCAATTTGAATATGCCGCTCATCTTTGGCATATGTAAAAAAAAATATCATGTCACCCTTAATATAAACAATGCTAGTAGATAATTAGGGGCTCTACCTATGATAGACTTACCAGTAATGTTGACATGGTGATTTTGAGGGTGGTGTTGACTCATCTAAGGATGTGTAGCAAGAGACTCATGGTAAACTATCCTTTGGTGTAGTATGATTCATATATAATGGTAAAAAGAAGTTTTGTGTCCCTAAGAATTAGATGTATCAGCGTAAATATATGAATGATAAACACAATACAAGAGTAGTAGGTACGAGTGGTATATCTTCAATAATAACTTGTGATAGTTAGCAGGTAGAAACACACATATGATCTAAAGCAAGAAACTATTTTGATGATCAATAGTTACACCTAGTCTATAGTAGTAATAGATTGTAATGACCAAAAGGTATAGGTACATCTAGTCTTTAGTAGAAAAAAAAATGTAGAGGTTGGTAGGTGCGTTGATCCATAAACAAAATTTTAGTAGCAACAAACTAGTTATAGGTGAAGTAACAAAGATATTAGAGGAATATAATTTTAGAAATAAGGATGTGTTGACAGCCAACAAGATGGTTTTTAGTCACCAATTTTGTCAAATCATTCACTAAAAGGTGTTTTCACCATTACATAAATAATTTTTTCTTTATTAATATATATTTTTATTTTTTCTTTCTCTCTTTGTTTAATAGGAACAATCAAATTAAATATTTGGCAGCACAGGAAATTCTTACTTTTCCTTAACAAATTCAAGGTATGAATTTAAGACAATGTTAATAAATGAATCCTTAGAATTTGTTTTATGGTACAATCGAAGATGATGTCCATTGAAAAGCAGAAATATTTGCGACCCATCAACGGTTATCAATCTTATAACTTATATCTTATATCTTGAATCATACGAAAAAACCCAATCAGCTTTTTCTTCATAAATTTATCATGCCACTTGGCATGATTTTGTTGAATAATATTAGTGTGTTGCAGAAAACAAAGTGCATCTCTCCTAACTCATTTAGTTGTTTCAATCGGTTCTTATGTGCTATCGTTAATTCCAAATTCTCCTCCAAGGAAGTTATGATTGTATTTATTTCAAATTCAATGGGAAAGATATGATTCTTACCACACACAACTTCATAGGTACAAAAAACTGTGTTTTCCAAGTGATCCTATAAGCCAATAACACCTCTAGATGTCTTTCAACCTTGTCTCGATGATGGGCTACAAAAATATTTGCAAGAATTAATTTGAGTAATTTATTAGTGTTGGGCAAGGAGGTAACCCCTCAAATGAATTGGGATTTATCATTAAGGTTAATCATAGATATATAGATGGAGGGAGAGACTCTTGAGCTTCATCTTCTAGTGTCTCTTCATATTATACTTTGCATCATTTTCTATTTACACTATTTTACATTGATTCACCTAATCCCAAAGATTAGGTGTCAACATTCCCCCCTTAATCTAAAGGGATGTTGGTGACTACAAGCATCATTATGAATCTTTCGAACTTTTCTCTTCTAAGAACTTTGGTGAAGATGTCTGTAATCTTCTCATTTGTGGAAAAATGGTGTAGATGTATTGTCTCGGCCTCAACATGATGTCGAATCATATGGTATTTTGTATTGATGTCCTTTGTTTGATCATGTAACTTTGGGTTCTTGGCAAAATTTGTTTCAGAAGAATTGTCTGTCATGAGGAGAGTTGAATGCACTTGTTTCTCATGCAAATATTCTACAATTTTCCGAAGCCACACAATTTCATTTTTTTGCTTCAGTTTCTATCACATATTCTTCCTTAGTTGTGGAATCTACTAGAACTGATTGTTTTCGTGACCGTGAGGAGACAAACTCCTGATTAAAGAATCATAGCATAACCTGAAGTAGATACCCAAATTTCTTTATCTCCACCTAAGTCTAAATCAGAGTATCCAATCAAGCTAAAGTCTCCCACCTATGTATACTTAAGTCCAAAGTCTTGAATTCCCTTAAAGTAATTTAGAACTCCTTTTGCAGCAGACCAATGCCCCTCACAAGGATTTTGCATAAACCTAGAGAGGATTCCAATAGAAGATGAAATATTTTTCCTGGTAGTAGTCAGGTTGTTGAGAATTCCTACAAGCTATCTACAATTTGTTTCATTCTCAAATTATTTTCCTTCAATGGATGTGAGTTTTAAGTTCTGTTCCATTGGAGTAGTAGAAGGATTGCACTCAGCCATGCCAAACTAGTTCAATAGATCTCCAATGTACTTCTTCTAAGAGAAATATAAAATTTAGATGTTGAGTTACTTCAACACCAAGATCGTAGTGAACATACCATGAAGTTTTTCATTTTAAAATCTTTCCTCAATTCCTTCTTATTGATCCAATATAGCTCTCATTGTTCCCTCACATCAAAAGATCATCTACATACACAACTATATATACAACTCTTTTTCCAACTTTCTCGACAAACAAAGTTGAATCATCAAGAGCATAATGTTTGAATTTGAGTTTTAGAAGATGCTCAGTTAGCTTTTTGTACCAAGCTCGCGGTGCTTGCTTGAGGCGATACAAGGATTTCACAATCTTGCATACTTTGTGTTCTTGACCCTTCACAATGAATCCTTCTGGCTGGGACATAAAAAAATTCTCTTTTAGATATCCATTCAAGAAAGAAGTGTTTACATCCATTTGATGGACTTTACAACCGTTTGAAGCTACTAAGGAAAAGATTGTTGAGATGGTAGTCCACTTTTTTGTGGGAAAAAAGTCTCCTCATAGTCGACCCCTTCCTTCTATGCAAAACCTTTTTCCACAAGCCTAGATTTGTGCTTGTCAAGTGAGCTATCATCTTTATACTTTTATTTTTAGACCCACTCACAACCTATTTGTTTGGTTCCCAATGGAGGATTATCCCACTTCCAAGTGCCATTCTTTGTCACTGCATCATACTCTTTTTTGCATCACTTCTTTCCATTCATCATGAGAAGCAACTTCTTTGAAGGAAGTTGGTTCAAAATCTGAAGACAAATCCAGTTCACAATCATAAGAAGCCTCCATATTAATAGATGGATCATAATCATCTACATCTTCTCCATTTTTTCTAGTTCTCCATTTTTTCTAGTAGAGCTCCTTGTTTTTGTCTTTCCAATGTCATAAGGATGAACACTTTCAACTGTCTTTGTCAGCCATTTTGGATTACTTTTATGAGATGGCCTACGCTTCTCAGTTGACACAGTTGGGGCTAAATCAAGATTTAGTCTCCCAATTTTGTCAATCACATCACTCAAAGTGTCATTTGGATCAATGGCTAGAGCTTCATGCGGGGGACAATTTGCTTTTGAAGAATATTCCACGGATTGTATAGGAATGCCCCCTTCAAGATTTGTAATCTTACCCCAAGAAGAAACACTTACAACTCCTTGCACCAAGTTTGTTTCTTTCTTCCTTAGGTGTCAAGGCATAATAGGTGGAACCAAAGACCCTAAGATGATTTATGGAAGGAATGTGTCCATACCACATTTCATAAGGGGTCTTGCTTCTAATAAAATTATATGGACACCTATTCTTTACATACACAACACATAGAACTGCCTTAACCCAAAACATCAATTTTACATTGTTGAAAAACATCATGGAACGTACCATATTTAAGATTGTCCTATTCATTATTTTAGATACTCTGTTCTGTTGGGGATTATAAGCCATAATTTTTTGATGTTTGATCCCATGCTGGCGAAGATAGTTTTAAAATTAAATTGAAGTGTATTCTTTTCCATTATCAGTGCGAATAGAGGAAATATAAGATTGTCCATCATTTTCAATTCATGAATGAAATTCCTTAAATGTTTGAAAATCATCATATTTCTTCTTCAATAAATACACCCAACATATTCCGGTGTAGTCATCAATAAATTTCATCATATATTTATTTCCATTTGCAGAAGGAACAAACATTGGGCCACACAATTTTGAATGCATAAGTTCAATTTTTTATGTGCTCTAGAATATGAATCATGAAACAACTGTTTGTTGTGCTTTCCTAAGATACAAGCATCATATTTCTTAAGTTTCCTAGCAATTGTAGGAAAACTAATAACACCACTTTTCTTCAACATACGAAGAGTGTCATAATTCAAGTGTCCAAATCTAGCATGCCATAAAATACTTGATGGAAATGTACCTTCATCATAGTGAGAACTATATGAAAAGTTTTTTGCACGAGCAGAGGTACCTTGCATCTTCCTAACTATTTCTTCTTCTATCCCTGCCATGACAAGTGAGTGATATGATTTATTTTTGACCTCAACCTTACCATAAAACATATGAATGGCGTGTCCTTGTTGGTGGATGTGGACCAAAGAAAACAAGTTTCTCCTCAGCTGTGGGAGGTATATAACATGATGTAAAAGAAAGTCTGGAAGCCCAGGCAATTTGAGCCTGAAGGTGCCAAGCCATGACAGCTTGATTTTTGACTTATCTGGAATATACTACTCCATCAACATTTTCAATGAATTCTTCAAAAAAATCTCTCCTAAAAGTCATGTGGTATGTTTCTCCTTGGAACTGTCTTCCCCCCTGCCTCTAAAATTCCTTCTTCTTCTTCCTCTTCGGCCACCACTTCCTCTAAAATAATCTTGTGCCTGATTCTTCTCTCTATGTGAAAGACACATAGATTCTTCATAATATTTAGGAGTTGTCTTCTTCACAAAATCATTCTCCCTCTTAACAAACTTCTTCTCAAGGGAGTCAAAGGTAATCACCTTGTGGTCTCCACTTGCTGGCAATGACTTAGGATAATTTGAATAAGTGGTATATAGTGCTTGACATAACCTATGAGAGGAATGTCTATTTCAACACCAATTGTTCTTATATCATGCATAATGGATCTTACTTCTGATGCTAAAGCAAGAGGGTCATCATTTTTCAACTTAGGACTGAACAATTTAATCATCAATTGGACAATTTCAAGTTCAGCGTGAGTCATAGAATTCCTTTAACTTCTGTAAGGATTCAAAAGAGTTTCAAAATGGTGAAATATGAAAACTCAACTCTTCATTTACAAATGTTGTAATCAGGGCGTAGGCATTGTTGTTCTTATTTTCCCAAATGGAAATCTCTTTATCTAAGGTGGCCTTTGTAAGTTCATTATCTACTTCTCTTACACAAACTCCTTTCCACAACTCATTGAAAATGAGAGTGTGTTTTATCTTCCTTGACCATTCAAGATAGTTCTCTTTTCTAGAGACAACTACTCCAACAATTGATATCAATGAATGCATTTGAAAATTTTTGTACTAAAGAATACTCTTTTGGTGGTAATTTTTATAAAATAAATCACTTCTAGTAACAATAATCTATAAAAAAATACAATTCTGGTGGAAATGTATAACAGAGGTATTATTTTGGGAAGGGAGTATTTAGGGGAGTTGTTAACTGGGACAAAGTATTACGATATAACTGGGTGAGGGGTTATATATGGGAGTCAATGTATAACTGCATATGTATTATGCGGTATGGTGGAATATAGTGTTATTAACCAGGACTAGAAGGGAGTTATAAAATGTTATACATAACCAAAGTATGGAGTATTGAACATGCAACCACGATGCTAGAACAATGGTGGTGGAGAACGGTTTGGACGGCCATGAAGGGTGGTTTCAAGCCACCTGCAAATGATTCAAGAGGAGGTATTGGTAGGTGGTATTAACCGGGAGTCAATGGTATTGTCCGAGCAGTGGTAGGTAAGTAGTGGGAGGTATGATTGTCAAGCAGTATGGTGCAGAGTTGGGAGTATTAACTGTGTGGAAGGACCAGTGATATTATAGCACCTCACTAGGGTGTATGTGTTATATAACTAAGTTGTATGGTTGTATTACCATTGGAATATAGGAGTGGAGTCAACATATTACCAGTTTGGATGCCAGGCCGCAAGGAGAGGTATCACGCTTCCCTTGGACAGAGAACCTTTGACCTTGTGGTAGGCAGGTTCAGGGATATGAACCGGTGGGGGGAGTATGGTGTGATAGTACAATAGCCATGGAACCAAGGATCCACAGGGACAATACATAATTACATAGTTTTCACTTCAAGGCATACGTACACCCATCACAACCCATAAAATTGGAACACCTTCACAAAGAATGGAGCACCCTACACACAATACTGATCAATAAAAATCATACACACAGTTAAAGAACTAGGATACTCATGAGCAGTGCAACAGTTCACAGTTCGGTTGTAGTCACGCCACGGTTTTCCACATCATAAATTATGCATGGATAAACTTATCCTCATGAGTAACATCCATAAGAATTTTGAAACCACCATATGTTCCTCTTTTTTACCATTCACTAGTCTTCAATGAACAAATAATTCAACCAATGACCAATCTTTTCAATGCTTCAAAAAAACAGTGCTGATAGTGGACGTTCAATGCAACTCCAAGGGATTTGAATGCAAAATATATTGAAGAGAATATAGTAGGGAATATAGGAAGATAATATGGCAGAAAATTGATAGGAGTTACAACACATAAACTAATTTTGGATATGGCTATGAAACCATGTCAGGCTAGGATCTAACTCCTTAAATGAATTATGATTTTGCATTAAGGTTTATCATAGATATATACATGGAGGGAGAAACTCTTGGGCTTCATCTCCGAGTGTCTCTTCATATTCCACTTCTCCTTATTTTCTATTTACACTATTTTACATGGATTCACCTAATCCGAAAGATAAGGTGTCAACAATTATTACTCTCCAATTACCCATTAGCTTGGGGATGGTAAGGAGAAGTAACTTGGTGATGAATCATGTACTTCTTGACAAGGTTTTGTATCAACTAGGAATTAAATTGTGGTCTTCCATATATGATTATCTCCTTTGGCACTCCATACCAAAAACATATATCCTTAAATAGAAAAAATGAAAAATATTTCTCAATGGCCCTTATAAGTGCTTTAGCATTAACCCATTTTGTGACATAATTTGTGTAGGCCAAAATGTAGGCTTCTGTTGAGATGGGGGATTTATTGGTCCGATGAAATCTAAATCTCATCTCTCAAAAGGTTTCACCACAAAATAATTTTGTAATGGAATTTCATTTGACTGGATGGATTGGCACATCCTCCGGCACCTATGACACCCTTACACATACTTCCTTGCATATTGGAATATGGTTCGCCAAAAATATCCTATCTGAAGAAATTTATGGCCTATCCTCCTATATGAAAAGTGGCCTCGACAAGAATCATCATGGAAATATTTTAAAATGTCATGGATCTCATATTCTTTCACACACCTTCTGATTTGATGATCTAAACTAGTGCGAAAGATGTATCCTTCTAACAAAAAGTATCAGGAACTTTATTAAATGATATTTTTCTTTTCCCTTGGAAAAATATGATACAAAAGTTCTCCTACAGCAAGGTAATTAGCAATATTTTCATATGAAGGTAAGTAAGTGGAAACTACAAAGATATATTCATCTTGGAAAGAATCTTCTACATGAATATCATCACCACTATTAGGAAATCCAGAAAGAAAAAAAACAACAACATTATCCCTCCCAAGATTATCTATAATATTGATGTCAAATTCTTGTAGTAATAGCAACCACCCAACAACCCTGGCATTAGTGACCAATTTTTTCACTAAAAAACTAATAGTAGAATGGTCAATATGCATAAAAGTTTGATCACCAGTAATATAGTGCCTAAACTTGTTGATAACGTGTATAATGATAAGAAATCACTTTTTTAGTTATTGTATAATTTAATTCTATAGAGGTTAAATTCTTGCTGATATGCTAGATGGAATAATGTCTATTACCTTCTTGATGTCCCAATGCAGCTCCAATGTATATATTAGAAGCAACTGTCGAGATGTGAAATGACAGAATCCAGTTTGGTCCTTGCAATATATGGATTTTTTTCACACATATTTTAAGCAATGCAAACACGTTTTTCACTTTTTAATCCATATACATTCTCTATATTTTACTAATAGGGAAAACAATAGAGAATCAACTTCATCAAAATTTTCTATAAAATGTCTATAGTATCCTACATGCCTTAAAAAACGATGTACCTCCTTTCATGTCTTAGGAGTAGGGATCTTCAAAATTACCTCAATATTTTCTAGATCTACCTATATATTTTAAATAAAGAGTTAGTGACCAAGTAAAATTCCTTCGTTCAACATCATGTGACACTTTTCAGTGCTAAGAGAGAGAGATGGGTCTGTATGTAGTGCTCAATTAGTTTTTTAAGACTGCTTGATGCTTCATCAAACTCATCACCATAAGTTTTAAAATCATCCATAAAAAAATATAAACACTCATTAACCAAGTCAATTAAAATCCCATTCATAGCATGCTGAAAAGTTGTTGGTGCGTCATAGATTCTAAAAGGAAGGACCCTATAGGAAAATGTATCCCAAGGGCATGTGAAGGTGGTCTTCTCCTGATTTTTAGGATAAATTTGAATTTGGTTATAGCCACTAAACCCTTCAAGGAATTAAAAAAACATTTTACCAGACAAGGTATCAAGACATGGTCAATAAAGGGTAATGTGAAGTGGTCCTTTTGAGTGGCCTCATTAAGCCCCATGTAATTTGAATGATTTTCGACTTATTATTCTTTTGGGAACAATTACAAGTGGAGATACCCATTGATTTTTAGAAATTGAGTATATAAAATTTGCGTTCAAGAGTTTTTGAAGCTCCTCCTTTAAAAACTCCCTCAAGGTAGAATTAATTCTTCGTTGAGGATGCCAAACAAGTTGAGATCCTTATTTCAAATAAATGCGATGAGTGCATAAACCTAGATTTATACACTCCATGTCCTTATAGTCCCATGCAAAAGCCTCTTTATACTTTCTCAACAATTGTACCTATTTCTCTATTTATGAAGGGGATAGTTTGGGATTAATATTTAATGTTTTTCTAGGTTATATCTCAAATGGGAATACTCTTAAGTCTATGGACAATAGGTATCTCTTATAGAGTAGGATCATTAATGATTTATTCCTCATTAGATTTTTCCATTATATAACTCAACAACCAAGATACTGGATGTGTAACAGTAAAGGGGTCATTAATAAATTTGTTAATGGTATTTTCCTTAGTCTCACTTTTAAAATATAGCGATTTTCCAATGGTGAGAATTGGATGTGTATCATTCTACTCTAGTTCAAATTCAAGCCATAAGAGATTCACACATTCCACACTTGGTTTAGCTAGGAGATAAAGAAAAATATTCTTGGTTGTGTTCGTGTCGTAACATTATTTGTTTTGGTAACTCAGATGTTTGAGATATATAAAATATATCTATATATATATATATATATATATATATATATATATATATATATATATATATATATATATATATATATATATATATAGCTCTATATATATATATATATAATATTTTAAAAAAAGGATAAAAGAAAAATAGAAAAATAGAAAAGAAAAGGTATAAAAAGAGAAAAAGAGAAAAATAGAAAATAATTAAAATCCCAAAGAATAAAGCCTGTTAGTTTAAATACTGCTCATTCATTTATTAATTGTGTTTAATTTATTTTTAAGCATGATTATATTAAACTTAAACTAAAGTTTATTTTTAAATAAGCAACGACGTGGCCTTTTGCTGTTTCTAGTTAAAGTGCTGAAAGCTCTGGGTGGTTAAAGATCTCGAGCGCAAAGATCAATGGCTTCGAAGCCACTCTACACCCCCCTAGCCCCTCTAATGTTTAATCAACGAGGGGGGTGTGAAAAAGTGTTACGTCCGAAACCCACCTTCACCATGTGCCCTCCTCATAGCTACTACACACCTCCCTCACTCAAAAACCACAAATTGCCCGCTACTCGCCTAAAATCCACCTTCCCACATTCAGCCAACCGTTACACCACTGCCCTCACTATTTTCAAACAAAACCTTGTCCCAGCACTCATCACGTCACGTACCCATCATTCGTCCACTCCTATTCTACCACTTGTCACCCCCTTTTATGCTGATTACAAACCCGTTAAAAATATCGTTACCAATAAATGCCTCCCTCATTCTGTTGGAAACAATACTGAGAGGCGGGGTGAATCAATATTATCAAGTCAAATATTCCTTTTTCAAAATCAAATGATATACGCTACTTCTATTAATTAAACCCGTGTATTTACGCAATTGTTCAGAAGGAAACCCGCGTATATAATGCAAACTTTTAATTTACTTTATCTTTCTGATGTTGATTGTTAATCTGTGATTCAGAAGCAAATAACTAGTAACCAGAAACAGTAAAACAAAGCAGAAAGACAATCACACACAGGAACACAAGATATAAGGTGGAAACCCAATGTGGGTGAAAACCACCTACTGCAATTTGTCTCTATATTCTCTTTAATTAGAAGCTTCTTTTTACAATTGCACTGGTGCAGTCCTTTACCAGTACGTAGGCTGCAGCCTACAGAGAGCTACAACCCCCTTTGCTCTTACACTAGCCAAGATACTAGTTCATAGGTGCTAGCCTACAGAAGGCTACAACCTTCTCTTCCTTTCAGGGACCACGTTTCATAAATTTTCAGACTGGATCCACAAGTAACATCAATCAAGAATCAAGAATTTATGCATCACCCAATCACCTTTTCACCAATTAAAAGTGAATCAAAATAAACACTTCTCTGACGACTGTACCCAGATCACAGTAACAGTAACCACACACCAAATCTGAACCCAGAACACTGCAGTAATAAACAGAAGCAGCAAGATCACAACTCAAAATATATACGCTACTTTAACAGCCTGAAACCTGCGTGCATACGCTTCTGTGTATGGAACAACCTCCGTATACGTTGTTTTAATTCACTGAACTAGTGTGTATACGCGCCTTCGCTTCACTGAACCTGTGTACAGACCTATAAAAAATTCGCTCTTTCAGATATTCAAACAACAATTAACCCAGATTATTAGTTTCATAGATCAAGCAAGCGCCACATGTAACAGATCAAAATCATACAGAGAGACTATCATTCAAGCTTAAAGATTATGATCCATCAAGAGAACTTATCCTTCTCTTTGTGCTAAGGTTCCTCCTTCATTCAGATCTAGATCTGCACCATAACCCAATTACCAGTATTCCAGATCTAGCACTTTATGAGATATTCAACTATAATTCAGATAATCCTTTGTCAAATGATTTCCTTCCTCTTTTATAGTCTTAGGCCTTCCACAACACCACAGTCCAAAACCATAATAAACCAATACCACAGACCCAATACTTGGGATCAACACGTCTGATGAGGTACCATGGTCCGAAACCATAGGTTCAAATACCAAGGACTAACTACCATGGACCAAAGGTAAGTTCTCCAACATATATGCGCTTTTCCTTGCATGAAAGTTCGTGTATACGCACACGTGCCTTTGAAACATCTAAACCGCGTGTATACGTGTCTTTGCCTAGATGGAACTGTGTATATGTCATTTCCTTCATTCTGAAAGCCTGAACTGAAAGCATGAATTGAGATCTGTTATCAAAGAGAGTTGTCATCAAGGACAACACCTGTGCCATAGCTCCAAACCTATGCCATAATGCCAAAAGTCTCCCCCTTTGGACTTGATGGCAACCCAACATCCTCAAAGTCATTCTCCCCCTTTGTCATCAAGGGCAAAGGGTTGTGCTCCCCCTGAGTACATGCTGAAATTTCTGCCTTGCTGTGCTGACCATGCTCCCCCTGACTGTAGGCAACATCTACAAAAGATGTTCTTCAAGAAGAACCATAACTTATACATCATAAAAGACATTCCTATCACCAAAAGACTCAATACATGCAACCATCACCTAATCAAGTGGGGATACATCAGAAATTTACATATGAAAACCAAGATCATTACATGTTCATCCCAGGCATAGTGGGGAAACCAAGATAGGCCGTTACATGACCTTGACACCATAAACGAGATACCACAAAAGAGATACATGACATAGAGACGAAATATCTAGAACAAGACTTATGAAAGCCATTGATAGTAACAGCATCAGACAATCACCATTCAGATTAGAAACCAAGATTTCCTTCTGTTCTCCCTCTGCCTTTGTTCCACCTGAAACCAACGACAGTTGTGATCTAGAACCAAAAGCTTCTAATATAATGCCAACAATGCATTATTAGAAGATTATCTGCTCCCCCTGAACCTGTGCCGGAGTGGTCTCTGTCAGACCCATATCAGAATATCTTCAACCAGAGCCTGTCCCTACTGATATCCATCAAACCTCCATATACGCGACTGTCTCTGCACAAACCGACGTATGTACGTGGATCCTCCTTAGGCAACTCGTGTACACCCATTTTTCGCTGAAATAGACAAGTTTTAACAGCAAGATGATGCACCAACTACTCCCAACTTCTGTCTGAGGTATTCAAATGTCTCCCTGGGCAGTGGTTTGGTGAGAATATCAGCAACTTGTTCCTTAGAAGGAACATGCTCCAATTTGACCTTTTGTTCCAACACTTGTTCTCGGAGAAAGTGATATTTGATCGGTATGTGCTTGGTCTTTGAATGCATGACTGGGTTCTTTGAAATGCTGATTGCACTTGTATTATCACATAAGATGGAGATAGGTGGTGTACAAGTGATTTGAAAGTCTTGCAAGGTTTGCATCATCCAAAGAAGTTAAGTGCAACAAGATGCAGCAGCCACATATTCCGCTTCAGCTGTAGATAAAGCAATCGATCTCTGTTTCTTGCTGAACCAGGATACTAATCTGGAACCGATAAAAAATGCACCACCACTTGTGCTCTTCCTGTCATCCACGCTTCCGGCCCAATCTACATCTGTATAAGCATGAAGTGTGAGATCTGTATCTCTAGGATACCATAAGCCATAGTTTTGAGTTCCTTGAAGATAATTGAAAATTCTCTTCACTGCCTGAAGATGAGTTTCCTTTGGATTTGCCTGAAATCTTCCAACTATTCCTACTGCATGCATGAGTCTAGTCGGGTACCTGTCAAATAAGGTAGACTTCCAATCATAGATCTATAGGTTTGATGTACTGCTGCTAATTCATCATTTGCACTGAGACTGCATCCTGTAACCATAGGGGTACATACTGGTTTTGAGTCTTCCATGCCATACTTCTTCAAAATCTTCTTGAGATACTTGGTTTGAGACAAGAAGATCCCGCCTTCATTTTGTTGGATTTGCAATCCAAGGAAATATGTCAGTTCTCCAAGCACAGAAATTTTGAATTCTTTTTGCATCACCAAGGAAAAGCTTTGACTCATAGCTTCTTCATTGCTGCCAAAGATAATATCATCTACATACACAACACGTATTAGCAATTTGTCATTTTCAATTTTTATATAAAGATTGCTATCTGTTGATCCCTTTGAAAAACCTTGTTGATGAAGATATTTGTCCAAACGGTAGTAACAAGCCCTTGGAGCTTGTTTAAGGCCATAGAGAGCCTTTTTTAGTCTGCATACAAGATTTGGATCATTCCCAAGGATGAAACCATCTGGTTGCTCAATGTACACTTCTTCTTCTAAGTCTCCATTTAGAAAGGTTGATTTCACGTCCATTTGAAATACTTCGAACTTCAGAAAGCTTGAGAGAGCAAGGAACATTCGGATGGCATCAAGTCTAGTAACGGGAGCAAAAGTTTCTTCAAAGCCTATTCCTTCTTGTTGAGCATACCCTTTACACACAAGTCTAGCCTTATTTATGGTTACTTCTCCATTTTCATTCAACTTATTTTTAAAGATCCATTTTGTCCCTATGACATTCTTATCTTTTGGTCTAGGAACCAACTCCCAAGTGTTGTTCTTTTCGATCTGCTCAAGTTCTTCATCCATTGCCTTGACCCAGCATTCATCTTTGCATGCCTCTTTTACATTTGTGGCTCAGTGGAGGAGAGCAATGCCAAATAGCTTGATGCTTCTGCGATTGTTCTTGTTTGTACACCTGCCTCTTTCTGCCCCAAAATTTGAGATTCTGGATGATTCTTCTGAACATACCTGGATGGAGTCTTCTCTTCTATCCTTATCTATTCCTCTGGTGCCTCTTGAGGTTCTTCTTCATCATCAATCTGATTTGGAGAGTAGTCTTCATCCTCTTCAATATTTTCATAATTTACTTGCCTAGGAATGTATCCTTTTTCATCAACCACTACATCAATGCTATCAACAATTCTTCCAAGTGTTTTATTGTAACACTTATATGCTTTGCCGTGGGGAGAGTAACCAAGGAGAATTCCTTCATCTGCTCTAGGTTCAAGTTTGCCAAGCTGTTCATCATTATTCTTAATGTGGCATTTGCTTCCAAAAATTTTGAAATGCTTTACCGAAGGAGTCTCACCATACTAGAGCTCATGAGGAGTTTGAGTGCTGTTCACTCGGACATTTTTTTTGTTGAGAATAACCACCGCATCAAATGCAGTTTCACCCCAGAAGGTTGCGGGAGTTCCAGATTCATCAAGCATAGCATGAGCCATTTGTTGAACCATTCTGTTCATTCTTTCCACCACTCCATTTTGCTGAGGAGTCCTAGCTGTAGAGAATTCCCTTCTTATTCCATGTTCTTCATAGAAATCGAAAAATTCATTTGAGTTAAACTCCCCACCTCTATCGGACCTGGGGCATTTAATTTTGTGTTCTTATTCATTTTCAGCCAAGGCTTTGAAAGATTTGAATTTTTTGAATGCTTCGTCCTTGTGCTTCATAAGTCCCAACCAAACCATCCTGGAGAAGTCGTCAATGAATAATATAAAGTATTCTTCTCCTCGAGGTGACCTTGTCCCAAATGGACCACATACATCTGTATGGACTAGTTCAAGAGGCCTGCTGGCTGATCCTTCCTTCCCAGGGAAGTTAGTTCTGGTTTGCTTACCAAACTGACATGATTTGCATATGGTGTTGTCTGGAATTTTGATATCTGGAAGACCACGAACTGCCTGGTATTTGCATGCTCTCCTTATTTGTGAAAAGCTTAGATGCCCCAACCTCTGGTGCCATAACCAGTGTTCATCATCCTTGCTCAAATAGCATTGTTGTTGTCCTTCTTCAAATATGTATAGATTATTTGCAGTTCTTCTGCCTATGATCACTATTTTTCCTGTATCAAGATCACGAACGCTACATCCATTTGATCGAAATATTACCTCGGTTCCTTGATCGCACATCTGACTGACACTCAGTAGATTATGCTTCAAGCCATCAACATACAAAACATTTCCAGCTTTGACCTTTTCTTTCAACTGAGTAGTGCCTTTTCCTTTTATGGCTGCAGGGGTATCGTTTCTAAAAGAAACTTTCTTACCCTTTTCTAAAGCAGTATATGATTCAAGTTTTTCTTTATCACCTGTCATATGCTTCGAACATCCGCTGTCGATGTACCATAGATTTTCCTGTCCTTCTGCATAAAAATCTATCCCACATCTTTCTGGTTGTGGTTCCTTTATTCTTCATGTTCGGGTGCTTGAGGCTTGTTCCTTTGTCTGTCAAAGCCTGCTCCTGCATTCAGAATCTTCATGACCGAAGTTATTACAAATAGAACATTCAATTTCATTTTCAAGGGCCGAAAAGTTGTTATAGGTCCTTTTCATAATCCTGGTCATACTTCTTTATTTTTGAGCTTCTCTAGTCACGATTGTCTTATAGGCAACACATTGAGCTGCTTTGTGACCAAAGTTATGGCAAGAGAAACATTGGCCATTGAAGAAACTTCTGCGATTATCAAATCCACATGCCAAATGATTGTAATTTCTATTGTCATCCATTCTTGAAGCAAATTGAGAAGTTTTTACCTGTGGCTGGTTGTAGCTTTTGTTCACCCTTAAGATGGATTGCCCCTGGTTTACTTGGTAGTCTTTGTTTGTTCTTGATGTAATTTGTCCCTGATTTACCTGATGATCTCCATTTGGACTTTGCTCATTCCTCCTTGCTGCATCAAGATAACTCTTTGAGGTGGATGCTTGAGATGTTTCTCCATTATAACCCAGACCTGTCTTGATTAGTGGAGAATGCTGCACATTGATAATCTCATCCAGAGTTTCAGATCCTTTAACAAACTTAAGATTAAGAACCTTTGTTTTCTCAATTTATTTTCTAAGGCCAACAATTTCACATTCTAACTTCTCAAGAGATTTTTCTTTTTCATCAAGTTGAAATTGCAGAGTATCAATGATCACATTCTTTTCTTCTAAACATGTCTTAAGTCTAGAAATCTCTTCATAAAAGCCATCCACATCTATAGCATCCATGTAATCATCATCTTCAAAAGCCATTAAAAGTTTATAATCATTACCTCGTTCATCTTCGTCACTATTTGATAGGCCATCACTATCTTCATGAGTGTAGTAACTTTTCTTAGTTGCATTCTATTTCTTGTTCCATCTAACAGGTTCCTTCCCTTTGTCAATCTTATCCTTGTGAGGACATTTGGCAGCATAGTGACCGACTCTTCCACAAGCAAAGCATTTGAAAGGTAACTTACCTCGGAACCATCCAGTACCTCGTTGAATATTTCTGACAAAATTTGATTCTTCTTCTTCTTCTGACATGTGTCCCAACTCGTAGTACTCGCCTTTGCCTGAAGCCTTGAAGGAAGCTTCTCTCCTGTCTGATGGACCGCCTTTCCTCATTTCATAAGCAGTTAGAATTCCATGTAGCTATGACATTTTAAGGCTTTGTAGATTCTCTTTTTCTTCTATTGCAGAAACTTTAGATTCAAACCTAGGGGACAAAGATCTTAGAACTTTTTCAACCACAACAGCCTCTTTTATTTCTTCACCCAAATTTTTCATACAATTAACAAGCTCATCTACTCGAATAAAATAGTTAGCCACACTTTCATCAATATACATCCTGAGATTTTCATACTGAATCCTGAGGGTTTGAAGTTTTGCTCGTTTTACTTGATCATCTCCTTCATAGCTCAGAACAATCTTGTCCCATATCTCTTTTGCAGATTTAAACTTCATTACTTTTACAAATTCTGATTGAGATAGGCATCCTAATAGAGTATTGACCGCCTTTGCATTTGTTTCATATTTCTTCTTCTCAGCCGGATCTGTAGGAGTTGCTGATGGAAAAGTATACCATGTATCTATGATATCCCAGACTTCTGTACCAAGAGATTGAAGATAGGCAGTAACTCTTACCTTCCAATAAACAAAGTTTGTCACATCAAAAATTAGTAACCTTATTGATGCTTCCCTCTCGTAGTTTCTCATGATGCAAGATCTTCCTTCAAGCGATCAAGATTCTTCTAAAGAACCTGCTCTGATACCAATTGTTGGAAATAATACTGAGAGGGGGGTGAATCAGTATTATCAAGTCAAATATTCCTTTTTCAAAATCAAATGATATATGCTACTTCTGTTAATTAAAACCGCGTATATACACAATTGTGTAGAAGGAAACCCACGTATATAATGCAAACTTTTAATTTACTTTATCTTTTTGATGTTGATTGCTAATCTGTGATTCAGAAGAAAATAACCAGTAACCAGAAATAGTAAAATAGAGCAGAAAGACAATCGCACACAAGAACACAAGATATAAGGTGGAAACCCAATGTGGGTGAAAACCACCTACTGCAATTCGTCTCTATCTTCTCTTTAATTAGAAGCTTATTTTTACAATTGCACTGGTGCAGTCATTTACCAGTACGCAGGCTGCAACCTGCAGAGAGCTACAACCCTCTCTCGTTTTCTAGCTTCTCCTGGAAGGGAGCTACAACCCCCTTTGCTCTTTCACTAGCGAAGATACTAGTTCGTAGGTGCTGGCCTATAGAAGGCTACAACCTTCTCTTCCTTTCAGGGACCACGTTTCATAAATTTTCAGACTGGATCTACAACTAACATCAATCAAGCATAAAGAATTTCTGCATCACCCAATCACCTTTTCACCAATTAAAACTGAATCAAAATAAACACTTCTCTGACGACTGTACCTAGATCACAATAACAGTAACCACACACCAAATCTGAACCCAGAACACTGCAGTAATAAACAAAAGCAGCAAGATCACAACTCAAAATATATACGCTACTTTAATAGCCTGAAACCTGCGTACATACACTTCTGCGTATGGAACAACCTGCGTATATATTATTTTAATTCATTGAACGAGCGTGTATACGCGCCTTCACTTCACTGAACCTGCATACAGATCTATAAAAAAAATTTGCTCTTTCAGATATTCAAACAACAATTAACCCAGATTATCAGTTTTATAGATCAAGCAAGCGCCACATGTAACAGATCAAAATCATACAAAGATACTATCATTCAAGCTTAAAGATTATGATCCATCAAGAGAACTTATCCTTCTCTTTGCGCTAAGGTTCCTCCTTCATTCAAATCCAGATCTGCACCATAACCCAATTACCAGTATTCCAGATCTAGCACTTTATCAGATATTCAACTATAATTTAGATAATCCTTTGCCAAATGATCTCCTTCCTCTTTTATAGTCTTAGGCCTTCCACAATACCACGGTCCAAAACCATAATAAACCAATACCACAGACCCAATACTTGGGATCAACACGTCTGACGAGGTACCATGGTCTGAATCCATAGGTTCAAATACCAAGGACTAACTACCACAGACCAAAGGTAAGTTCTCCAACATATACGCGCTTTTCCTTGCATGAAAGTGCGTGTATACGTACACGCACCTTTGAAATGTCTAACCCGCGTGCATACGCGTCTTCGCCTAGATGAAACTGTGTATATGTCATTTCCTTCATTCTGAAAGCCTGAACTGAAAGCCTAAACTGAGATCTGTTACCAAAGAGAGTTGCCATCAAGGACAACACTTGTGCCATAGCTCCAAACCTGTGCCATAATGCCAACACATTCCATTTAATGGGTACTATCTTTTAAAAATTTTAACCAACCAAAAGCCATTTTAATTGGTTTTCTTCGAAGCTGATTGGTTTACCATCATCTCCTACCTTGCCAAACCAAAACTCCACGATTTGTGACCAATACAAGGCCAAAAAACTACCCAAGTTATGAGAGAATATTTGCACAATTTCTACCTGTTACTCAATAGAAAAATCATTAATTTTTCAGGTAATTGCAGTATTTTTCACCCTTCTTTTGCACTCATGGCTTCTAAAAAGAAAGCTAATGTTATGCAAAGCCCCATGCTTCCCCCTATAATTGATTTAGATCATGAGCCTTTAGTTGACCAATACTTCAAAATTGCTGAAACCAATTGTGAGTTCGATATATATGAAATCTACAGTTGGTTAAAATAGAATTTCATTGAGAAAAGTGATGAAATAAATCTCTGGCAGTCCTCCATACCCTAGTTCACCATTCCAGAGATCCATGATTTCCTATATTTTTTTGTATGGTGTCATGATAGGTATATTCCCACTCAAAGAGAGTTAGTTTCTAAAAACAATGAAGTTATCTTTACCATTACTGTTGAGTCAATCAACCAAATATTGTAGATTCAAAACACTGAACCTGTTAGATTCGGTCTTGTCAGTCCTCTGTTAGAGATCAAAACTCTTTCTGCATTTTATGTTTAGGTGTCTCACTCGATTCACTCAATTGCGTTCCGCTAGGGTCATGCCATTGTCTAATGGAAGGGCGTGGTTTTCTCATTCCCATCATGTTTGTATTTGCTGGCTTGTGATTGATCATTAAATTCCATCAGAATTCATCAAACTCAATGTTTCAGTCATTTATAGTCATGGATGGTCTTTGGTCAGCGAAGAGTCTTGTAGAGTTTTTAGGTCTAGGTTTTTGTCGACTGAGTCTGCATGAGAGGTTCCAAAACAGTCTCTATTACAAAATTTCATCATCAAGTAATGCTCAAGAGAGATTCTTCTTCAAAACTCAGTTTTGAAGAAGAAATCATTAAATTTACTTTCAAATATGAAATTATTCAAAGTTTTTCAGTTGAAGATGTTCACATGCGGCCTCACCATCAACCTTTGCCGAAGTTCAACACCACCATCACCTGCAAAAATCAACCAAAAAGCCATTGTTTTATCCAGGAAAATGAGGAGGAAGTTGCTGATAGTGAGCAGGGTGAGAACTGGTTTTCTCTTACAACAGCACAAAGGATCTGTGGGAATACATTTAAGAGTGTTGGGTGTTTGTGACTCCCAATCTCTACTAATGGCTGCAAAAGTTCTAGAGGCAGAGCTAAGTGATAAATGCTTGAAGAACATTTGTCATCTAAAGTCTTCTGGCTCTCCTCTATCATCATTGGATTCAATTGGTAATGATGGATTTCGGGTATTTGTGGTTCATGAAATAATTACTTGTCTTTTAGATATTGCGAGTTCTTTGGGCCAATCAACAGGTTTGGCTTTTGTTGACTGCTCTGCAAGTGATCAGACCGTTGAGTTGCTGTACAAAGTTTTAGATCTTGGTTGCTGTGTCGTTTTAGCAAACAAAAAGCCACTCACAGAAAAAATTGATCTTTATGAGAAGATTGTGTCAAATCGTCGCTGCCTTCGTTATGAGTCAACGGTTGGAGCAAGCTTCCCTATCATATGTTCTTTGGATCGTTTAATAACATCCAGTGATCCTATGCAGTGCATCATGGGTGCTTTAAGTGGTACATTGGGATATGTAATGAGTGAACTACAAGGAGGACACCCCTTCAGTGAAATTTTTCGAGCAGCTAAAATCCTGGGTTACACAGAACCAGATCCACATGATGACCTTAGTGGAATGGATGTGGCAAGGAAGGCTTTGATCCTAGCTCGGTTGCTTGGCTGGCAAATCAACTTGGAGAATGTTGAGGTTGAGAGTCTTTACCCTTCTGAAATGGGACCAGATGCTATGTAAATTGAGGATTTCCTGAATAAAGGCCTTCCAACACTTAATGAGGCAATGGTAGGGAGGATTAAGAATTCTATTTCAAATGGCAATGTTGTTCATTATGTGTGTAAAATTGACAATTCTAGGTGTAAAGTAGGGCTTTTGGAGCTGCCGGAAAATTCTCCAATAGGGCAACTGAAAGGAAACGATAATCTGGTAGAGGTATATGGTTGATGCTACAAGGCACTACCACTGGTTATTCAAGGAGCTGGAGCTGGTAATGACACCATAGTGGTAGGATTTCTAGCGGATATCGTTGATTTATAGGATCTATTTCATTCTTGTGACTAGGTTCCTCTATGTTGTAACTATTTGCTACTCCTTTGAATTGTTTGAAGAAACCTTTGCCATCTTGTACGATGTTTTCATGTGTGAATTTATTTGCAAATCAAACCTCATTTCATAAGAATGGGATAATTGATATCTTAATTTCTTCCATCAGTTCTGTTACAATTTGATCTAGTCAGTTTTGGTGCTAGGCTGAGTGGCACGGCGCACTGGCTAAGTGGCGCGACGCACTGGGAGCGCACAACACATTGGGTGCCTCCACGCAGTGTAGTTTTACATGAGCACGATGCACTAGTGCGGCGCGGTGCATTGGGTATGCTGTGCAGCGCACAGGGCAGACAATCAAATTTTTTATCATTGCTCTACTAAAAATTCAAATCACTCATCTCTGCTCACCCCATGTTGGTTTAGTAATAGGTGTTTGCTGGTATATTGATAAATGTTGATCCTAAATCGGTGTGTGAACTCAGAGTCAAAGCAAGAAAAATTCAGATGCAGTTCTGAAGCTTCGATGGCACAATAGATAAATAAATCTCCCATGAAGGCAAGGTTGCAATGCTTCGATGGAAGAAGGATTCTATGATCTTCGATGGGTATAACGATGTCATGCAAGCATGATCTCGACACTCTGTCTCAGTGAAGTAGGAACACGCTCTATCTTGGCAGCCTTAACTTCACGCAAACGTTGTCCTGACATCCATGTCTCAATGCTCTATCTCAGTAGATGCTCTGTCTCCTCCATAATGATAACAAACGCAGGATCGAGGTCACTGCATACTTGTGATAAAGGATCATGTGACATCTCAGTCACCATCTCTTGATAGCTACGAAACAAACTCTTGAAAATTTGGAACGCAGTTACAATTGAATGCAGTATTTGCCTCAGCACAATGATGGTCTAGAAAATAGACAGACACAACATAATTATAAAGTCTAAGATCTCAGTCATATGTTCATAGTATCGATATAATAAAGGAAGTCATGATCTTGGTGCAAACATACTTTGTCTCAACATATGGAATGAAGTCATGATTTCTGCGCAAGCGTACTCTGTCTCGACATATTCAAGATGAACTAAATGAAGTCATAATCTCGGTGCAAGTATTGATCATGAAAGGATCTCGATGCAATTGTCATAGATGTATTCCGTGATGCGTTTGCAAGCTTAGATTGATGAATGGTTGGAATATGCCAATGTCTTTTCAGGCTGGAGCTGAATTTGAAAAATCATGTACTTATGTGGATAATTATCTGTCACTGTGGACTTTTGTGGTTGGGTATAGTTTATTTGTCGATGATATAGCAGTTTGGTCTAATCTAGCAGGCACCGGGCAAAGATAGGAAAGTCTCCGTGAATCAAAGAAATTTCAGAATCTAGTCCGACGGTATAATTCAATATTGTCAGAATATCCAGTACTAAGTGAAGTAATTCAAAAATATGTAGGCAGTAGAGGAATTGGCAATGTGGTTGAACATATTAGGCCTTTACCATGGTATCCTGGCAAACCTGCTTGGCACTTGAACTTTTCTCGCATGTAACTAAGGAAAAACCAAATGATTGAAAGGATTCATGAATTCTTAAAGCAAGAAAACGAGGTTGGGAACATAATTCGACAAGAGGCCGTGAGCATGGTGCCACCCCTTTTCTTGGATGTACAGTTGCACCACTATGTTCTTGATATGTGCAAATCATTTATGCTCGCATTTCTACCCAAGGGAATGGTCATAGCAAATGATGTTGATGTTCAGCGATGCAATCTTCTCATTCATCAGACAAAGAAAATGTGCAGTGCTAACTTGCTGGTAACCAATCATGAAGCACAAAACTTTCCAAGTTACCGTTGCAACAAATAATGGCATGTTGATGCAAGCAATGAATGAGACAGAGGATAACGGTAGTGGATGACTTGAGATGAATGAAGGCCCCAATGCAGAAAGTATGACAGAGTTACTTTTTGATCGCATATTATGTGATGTACCTTGTAGTGGAAATGGAAAAATTCGTAAGGCACCTGATATCTTGAAAAAATGGAATGCTGAACTTGGCAATGGTGTACATTGCCTTCAAGTTCAAATTGCCATGTGAGGTGTTGCATTGCTGAAAGTTGAAGGGAAATTATTTAGCAATCCTCGGGTGTATATTTGTTTCTCAAAGAGTGAATTGGGTCCTATTGAGCATGGCAGAAATTCAGTAAATGACACCTTGCCTTTCTCTCATAGAGTTGCTATCAACTCTGGAATTGATTCAAAAGTTGTAGAGAGTCTCAGACAGGAAAGGAATCATGGTATTACCCATAGAGTATTAGGCATGCCAAGTCCCAGTTTTAAATCAAATCCTGAGAGAAAGCACTCTGGTTCAAACATCAACCTTCTAGGGTGTGCTAATTCTATGAAGACAATTGGTGGTGGATATGATGACATAAGAGCAATCAGAGCCGAGAACTATGTTTATTATTAAAATTTAACTTTTATTCAAGCGGAAAATGTAAAATAAAAATCAAAGACCAAATGCTCAAGTTTATAACATATGCACGTGTGTTTCTCCTTAGCCACGTGGTCATCTCCGTATTAGATGACACACACCGAGAGAAGATGCCGAAAGATAGGAAGTGGGTTGCTTATTTTGTCTTCAGCCACGATTTCATGGGACCCATGTTGTAGTTTTTGTCATTTTTAATTGGTCATCAAAGAAATCAAAATGTAATGCTGCTCATTTGTTAAGTTTAGGCATGTTCTATGCTAGAGAAATTTATTTAAAATTTCACAGTTAGCAATCACATCAACATTACAATAAACTGTAGATAGAACATAAATATAAAATCACAGAAGACAAGCCAAGACAAGAGGACACAAGATATGGCGCGAGCCAGGGACAAACCCCACAATGTGTGGGGAAACCCTTTGATCAAATCTTCTTTTATCTTCAAAGTTCAGCAGAGAAAGAGAGAGAGAGAGAGATAGTACAATTACAACAGAAGTCAACACTTTGACTTGTCTGGATCTAAGCATAGATCATCTTGTATAACAATGATATCAGTTGAAGACATTCTGCTTCAACTAATTCTCCAAGGTGGCTCCTTCCCCTGTCATCGTGCTGCATTTGGTTCTCTGTTGTACCACTGCATACAGCACCATGCTGCACTAATCATGATTATCATCATGTTGCCCATGTCCATGATCTTATCCATCATCATGCTGCCCATTCATCATGCTGCCCATGATCATTATGCTGCCCATGCATCATGCTCTCATTCATCATGATGTTGTCCTATTCATCATTTTGCTGCCCATGCCCATCATGATCAGAGACTATTCATCCTTATCATTCTCATTATGTTGACACTGTAACCATCATTACTACTTATGATCCTTGTCATTGTGACTGCTTTATTACAATGACAGTGATTAGGTTTATGTCATACATCAGTACTCTAATTCCCCTTGAGGTATGTGAGTTAATAGAAACAAATATAAGTATATGCCGAGATCCTAGCTACAGGACTTAATACCCTTCAACTCCATCCGGTTGATGAGAACACTTACAGGTATGACGAGATGTTGCTCATAGATATTCCGAGATCATCATTAGCCTTCTCTGATTTATTCATCCGAAGATAATTCCTTCAATCACAGGTAGGTCGAGTATCACATATTTCATCATTGTGATATGTCTGGACAGATCTAAATACAAAGCTAAGATTTAACCCTTCTTACTTCTTGCAATCCTGATCACTATTTATAACATGCCGAGGTTGCATTAGATACATGGTCCTCTTTGTCCATTCGATATGTATACGAGTGATATCACTGTGTCATCAAATTCAGGTATGCCGAGATATGTATTTAGTCTACGTCCTCATCACAATTCCTAGAACCTTGCTGCTCCATCAATGCGGATACACGAGTTTAGTTCACTTCATACCTTACGCTTTGACTGCGGCTACTACACCCGAAATTTCAGAGAGGAAGAATGCGAAGTTCTTATCTTCTTAGACTGCGTGAACAGGTCTCCATTGACTGCGTTAACAGGTCTCCATTGATGCGGCTTCGTTATTCCTCAACTGCGGCTACCCTTCCTTTACTGCGGTTGTCACAGTTATAATTTGCCATAAATAGTGTATATATGTATCACGTAGAATGGCCATACCTGTTCCAAACCGTAAAATGGCCATCCCTGTTCCAGACTTCACGAAGAATGGGCATACCTGTATAGCGTATATATGTATAGAATGGCAGAGGAATGCGTGAACAGGTCTTGTTGACTCACTGCGTCTTATTGACCCATTGACTGCGTTTATATTTCTTCATAAGCCTGTTGCTTACTGCGGCTAGGGCATTACTGCGTCTAGGGTATTACCTGCGGCTAGGGCATCAATGACTTAGCCCAACATACTCTTAGTGTCTCTCTCCTTCACCAAAAACCTAGACGTGGAGAGGAGATCACCTAAAGAGTGTGTGTATAAATGATATCAAATCCTCATCTATTTATACCAAAACAAGGATGATGAATAGACACGTCGGTTGGGCTTCTAGAGCCTACATAAGAGTTCGTCGGCTTGACTATAATTACATAAACAAAATAAATTCATATCTCCATAAATACTTATCGGAATTGGATGATCTTTGGATCAATCCTACACCTCTCGACAAGAGGGATCCAATAAAAATATTAGCTGCCATAAATAAGCCGACCCACATGGAGTTTGGCCCTAGTTGCCAATTTAACATCATTTGACATACGGTTGGCTCTTCAACTTCAATTCGTTGATGATGATTAAACGACTCCCTATCTTCATCGATTCGTCTTCCCATTTCTGAGTTTATTTATGGTATTGAAAATCATTTGTAAGGGGGGGAATTTCTGGGAAGCGATGGGAGAGAAACTCAGTTACTCACTGTACATTTTGACAGAGAATTAATGAAAGGTTGCAGCTCTGGTTCATGAGATTCCTGTGGCATGAGTTTAGCAAATGTATTTTCTTTCTGTTTCATATGTATTTCGTTATGTTTCATAGTTCATTCATATTCGTTTCCAGTGAAAGCTTCTAAGTAAGAAAAGGTAAAATTCAGTTTACTGCTATGCCTTGGGAAAGTTTTCACGTTCTATGTTTTCTTCTGTTGAAAAGGATTCATGTATTTATGCCCTTTTCACCCTCTTAAACAATCTCTCCACTTCATATTATTTCAAATTTAATTGCTAGACTTTCTACCTGTCTTGCCTCACGAAACAATCTGCGTCTTTGAGTTAAATTCTCTGCTCATGTTGTTCTTTGGTCCCATACATCCCAGAAAACTCAGTCATTCATCAAAATACCTCTTTCATATTTATTTACCTAGCCTAAAATCAGTATCCATTTTAAGTCATTCTCAGACTCTATTCATTTATTTTTCACTGAGTGTGACCCAGAGAGAGCCCTCTCCTGTCCTCGTAGGGCTAGCTACGAGGCTGAGTGTGGTTTGTGGTTACCTTGAATTTTTCTTTCCTTCAGCCTAAGGCAGATTTAGGTGCTAACAGAACCCTTGCATCCATTTTCTCTAGAATCCCTCATGGACATTTACAAAAATCTTGAGTTTCGCCAAAGAGCTAGAATTTTTGAAACCTTTTTACCAGAAGATGTCTAGTCATCTAAAACCAACCCACCTTATCAGTCATCTATTTTTCCAAAAATGACCAAGTAGATTATATCCATTGCCTCATGTATTTTAGGTTATCATTCTAATCAGTGGGTCGATGACGTTTTAATAGGTTTTCTGTTAGTTTTGTCAACAAATGAAAATGCTTCTCCTATGTTCAATTATAGTGGATACTTAGCAGAGTCAATTCATGATCTGTTCATGAAATATCCTATAGAAGGAGTGTTCAAGTACGCCCTTGTTTCAATATACTTATTTTTGTTTAATTAGTAAAAATGGTTTTCATTTTCCCTACAAAAGATAGAGAGTTAAGGGAATCCACACTTAGTCAGCCATTGGTATTCCCTAGTGCAGAAGAACATGACTGAATTAAAATTCAGTGATTTTGTAGATCAATTCTTGTGTGTTGCTACATGTTTATTCAATAATGATTTAGAACCAAGAATTGGGATAGAGATCAGGAAATTCCTTCATCTCAGTGAACAAACCAGAATGGGGGATTGGTATTTATACCAAAATTATACAGAGATTAGGATATATGGATGTGAGCTTCACCCATTCAAAATACCTAAATTTGTTCCTATTTGTATACTCGAATTAGAGTATATCAAACAAATGATAAATATGTATCAACTACATTTTGTTGCAGCAAAATAAAAAGGCTGAGATTAAGATTAAAAATCAAGTAGGGCCCTTTATTTGTAATCCTAGAGAAGTAGGAAATGAAGTAGAAAAACTCCTAAAACTAATGAAGTTTAAGATTAATTTCACTTGTTCTTATCATCCCCTAGGAGTAATTTCAAAACTAAGGGTAGAACAAAAAACTATCCCATATAATCACACTTCTAGGCTTGAGATAGAAAAATTTATGAACCAGGATGAATGGAAGGAAAACACACTTGAAGAAGCAAAGGAAAAGGTTATAACATCTACACCATCACAGACTCCTCTAAGAGAAGAAAAATAGGATAAAAGGCCTAGAGATAGTGCTTCTCCCATGGAAACAACAACTTCAACCAAGGAATTTAAAATTTACAGTAAAAGGCAGAAGACAACTAGTACAAGTGATACACATTCAAAAGACACTACAAAACAACGCCCAATTATTCTAACAAGACAATTCATGTCATCATCTTCTAGTAGAGAAGAAATGGTTGTAGGCTCTCCTTTATATTCATCTAGTCTAAATGTGTCATCATCTTAGATAGGAGAGTTGTAGAAGAATTAGAAAGAGAAGAGTATCTTCAGAGTTTTCGAAGAAATCAAGCAGAGGAATGAAGCTTTGAAGGCTTCCATCTACACACAGTTTTGGAACAAGACATCATCTACTCAACACAAGCTACTTTCTGCCTTCAACATTGAGAAAGGAAATATGAAAATATCCTTTCTAGAGCCCAAAGTCACTCATCCTAGGAGTTCTAATGATTATACTAAATCTATCTTTACTTTCGATACAAATTTGATTCATCCTATTGACCACATTTAACCACATGAGAAATATGGTAAATTGATATATTCTTCCCTTACAAGTTCAACTATGGTAGTATCTACACTTCAACAATACTTTAATGTATTGTCTCAATTAATTATAGAAAACATTTCTTCTTCAACAAAAGATACAAAGATCAAATCCTTAGAGGATTTAGTGATAAACTTGTGATATGACCCCACAAATGTAAAAGTAGTAGAAGAAATTATCAAGACTAAAAATGCATACATAACTACTCTAAGAAAAAATCTTCAGCTCCCATCTATAGAAGATCCATAAGGTAAAGAGATAGATTAGCTAGAAATGGATAAATAAAATATGTTCAAGATCATAATTGAACAAAATGTGCAGATCGAGAAAATGGAGACTACGATTGAAAAACTTCTAAAGGAAAAAGAATAGAAGCGAACCCCAACATCTGATAGAACACCAACAACTACATTAATCACTACTTTAGTAGAGGGAACTACATATACTGATCCAGCACCAGAGTTGGCAAAGGCTATGGAAGATTTTTCAATTAAAGGGCAAGAGTTTGAAAAACTAAGGAGTCAACTTAAGAATTTACAAGAACATAAAATAAATATTGATAATCCTTATTATTGGCTTAGTGGGTCTTGACCCAGGTTCAAAGTTAGTTGCGCTAAACAAAAAACCACACTACTGGCCCTTTGGCATCAATCCACTTAGCGCAGACTAAAGTCTCACCTGAGGCAGTATGGGGGGACGCTGGAACCAAGTTTCCGCATCCAAAGATCAGTGTGATGTCTTTTTATGCCCTAGATGTGCCTCCGTACAGATCTATAAGCCCTTAGGTCTTGGGACTTCAACTTCCTTTGAATGCTCCCTAGACCTTCACGAAGGTCTACGGTCAGATTTTACGGACCCTGAACAAATGAATTATCTACTTATGCGCACCATAAGTTATCTTCAGATTAGGATCTACTCAGATCTACATAAGTGCTTGATAAACGTAGCAGAAGGTATTATGATATTTGTGTAAATACTTAACATGTATTGCGTTCAAATAATAAAACTTAACCAGTAGATTCGGGCATCAATAAATCATTATTTCATAAAGACATTATTTCATCACAACATATTTCACAAACATAAACAACAGAGGTAAACAAATAAAACACATGAATTTCTTCAACGATCTTCTTTATTGATCTCCAATATGAGGTTACAAACTCAAAAATTCCCTCCACACTTAGCTGTAGGGGTCCGCTCACTCAGTTGCAGACACTACTCTAGGCCTCTATGCACTCGGCTACAGAGCCTTTTCCCCCTCTAAGACTTAATTCTTTGCGCTATCTCTCTAAGACTCCATCTGTTCATACCCATATACATAGACATAGATCTACCTTAGACTCTCTAAGACATGCCTATTTATACAATCCCATGGTCCATCGACCATGGGTAGATCCCCAAACCGACTCAACTTTACATAAATGAGGGTAAAAACCCTTTTTGACTCCTAACTACCTACGTGCTCCACATCCACAATTCATGGAGACTTTACATCTTTTCATCCAAATTTACAACAAAACTTGGGATTTTAACCCCAAAACTAACCCAGGGAACCCCATCCCAATAGGAACCCGACACAAAAGTCGTGACTCACCCTCGAGTCACTCGGCTGGCGTGGTGATCTTGCTACGAAGATCCCCCATCTCTACCTGCACAACTGCGATCTTGGAAGCACTCTCTGTAGCTGCCTGCTTGACTTTCTCGATGAGCTGCTCCATAGCTGGTCTTTCCATGGCCTGCTTAATCATTTGCTGAGTCGTTTACAAGACCGATAGCTTCTCCTCAATGTTGGTGGTAACCTAATAAGCCTCTTCTAACCAAGGTCCCAACCTTTACCTCAGCATGGCCTCCTTCCTCTGAGCTGCTTCAACCTACACGTGGAGT
Organism: Pinus tabuliformis; assembly: GCA_031772625.1. Lineage (NCBI taxonomy): Eukaryota > Viridiplantae > Streptophyta > Pinopsida > Pinales > Pinaceae > Pinus > Pinus tabuliformis. The sequence goes on from CM062818.1 coordinate 125,086,997, forward strand.
TGTTACCCCTCCTACAGCTTGGTGAGGCACTGTGCTAGAGGAATTGAGCACGCTATCGCTTTGACCTCATCATACTATCGTTGGATCTCGTGAACATCTATATTGAGAATCTGCAGGTTTGGTTCTTCATGCAGAGTCGTCACCAATTCCATTTCCTATTTGAATAAGGTCGAACAGTCAGCAACTGCAACATCCAATGTGGTCATTCCTTCTGCGATCGCGGCTCCACGTTGTTCCCTAACTTTGGGTAGAGTTGGAGGCTGCGATTTGAGCTGCAGCTTCGTGATCTTCATGTTGAACTCAAATTGAACTCTTACAACTTTGGCCTTTGCCTTGTGAATGCCTGCAACTAATTTTCTGATCATGACCTCTGGTTGCACATCCTCGGGTATGTGCAACTCCGGCACTGTCATGCATGCCTCTACAACTACGGTTGCCAGCTTGGAGCTCTATGCCTAGATAGTATCTCTTTGCTTCAGGGCTTGTATATTTTCGGCAAACATATGTTCATTTTTCACCTGATACTTGCTGATTAAACCTAGAGTGCGTTGCTCCCGAGCTCTCAATTCCGTTGTTAATATTAATGCGGTGGTAGTGGGGTACCCATAATAGGTTCAACAATCGAGAGTTCTCCACTCCACAGATCCATTCAACTGTCTCAAACTTAGTGACACCTCAGTCTGGGTAATACACGCGCCTCATAAAATTTTCTATCGTGAGGTGAGGGAACCGCTCATGGTCAGCCAGGTCCCAATCCTCCATTTTTAAAAGGGGAACCCATGTAAGGTGTGGACATTCAAAAGTTAACTGCTCTGGTAATAGGGGTGTATGAATAAGGAACATATCCGAGTCAGGGTCCTTTGGGACCTTCGCCTTCCCTTTTTGCAGAGGGATATACTCACGAAACTCGGTGAGTGGCTCTCCTCCCTCAGTTCCTATATCCTGCATTATCACTCAGAAGTTTTCCCTAGATTTTACGAAAATAAGGAATCATCCGAGGTAACCACAAACCAATATTTTAGGCTTAGGTTCTAGCTAACCTAAGTCTAGAGAGGGCTTCCTCTTTATGATTTAGCTTTGTTTTATTAGATTTTAGGCTAGTTCTTAGTGTTCATGAGGATTTTGATTTTAGATTGAAGGTTGGGTGGTGGAATTCTTCAAATAGATGGATAGAACTAGGTCTTCAAGCCATTGGGATATGGAGTCAATCAATGGATAGCATAACTGGACCAGATCAGTAAAGGGAATGTTCACAGGGTGGGCTAGCAAAGAAGAATCCAAATATCCTGGTCTAATGGATGAAATGGTTCTAACCAGGGTGAAAGGACAGCTAAGAATCCTTGGACCGGGATTAGAATGAAGAAAAGAGGGTGATCATGAAAAAAGGGTAATGAAGAATCCTTTGCTATAGACTAGGGAGAGAAGCTACGAAAGCTAGGGAGCAGTTAAGAGGTCCCTAACTAAGATAGTTTAGAAGAAAACATTTAAAATCTAAACAGTGAAGACAGAGTGCATTCAAGCAATTTTTGAAATATAATTCCATGTCATACATTTAGATTTCATAAAAACAAATAAGATTATGGAGACACAGAAGAGAAACAATAATAAACATAAAAGAATACTTATTTGTATATGGCTTTACACAAGAATCGTGTAAAATATCTAAACTTTATTCCTTGATCTAGCAAGCCAATCCAATCATTGATACAATATAACTTTGAGTTGAGAGAAAAAGTCTATAACAATGTCATTGAATCCACACTAAATACTTCGAAATATGAAGCATTTATATAGGAAATAATTACAAAATATCTCATAAAAGTTTGAGATTTAATTTAGGAAATAAAAATATCTTCAAGCATGAATATAGATATAGATGGAAAACTGCATCATGTTGTCCCTTTTATTGTGGTAGTGCTGGCTTTTGCAGTTGAGTTGTATCCCTTTAAGCTAGCTAATATTTGTATGATGGAATCTTCTTCAGTTTGATATTTCACTGATACTCTTTAATCCTGTTACTCTTTGACCCTGTTGATCTATCTTTAACTGTTTCATTTGGATGCCTTTAGATTTACTGTGGTAACTTTCTAATGTAAAACTTTTATAGTAAATCTGTCATTTTCTCCCACCATTCATCTTCAGGTAACTTTACTTTCAACATTCTCCTGTAAATTCCGTCTGCCTCTGTATACTTAGCAAAATTGGGCTTGGTGACAAATAAATGTTTCACCTCATGCTTTAAAAAGAACAAGTTTTCAAAAGTATCATATAGTACTTTCCCTATTGGCAGGGCTTTTATACCTGAAGTATTGGCTTGTTCCTTGGCCAAATTCCTGAGTTTATCCATGTAGTCCAATTGGGTCATAAGTTTATCATGGATGACCATAGTATTGGGAAGGCCTTTGTCCCTAAAAATTTGAAATTTGGCCATAAACTTGTCAATGGCCACCTGCATGTTGTGGTACTTTTCTTCCAAGTTGAGCATAAGGTTTATTTTGGAAAGAACCTTTGTTACCTCTAGGATGGCTTCGATCCTATCCTCTACACCAAGCACATTGAGCTCATGTCTGTTCTTACTGTTTAGAAAGTGGATGAGTCGATTGGAATCCTCAGCTTGGTCTCTTAACTCTTCTCTTACTTTCTGGATAGCCTCAGTGGCTACCTTTACCAATTCAGATTTCTCAAATATAACTTGAATTGATGGCCAAATATCATTGACATAGTCAATGATATTGGCCCAGAGCATTTTTTCGGTCTGTCCTAGTGGCTTCTGTAGTGTTAAATATTTTTCTAGGACTTTGATTTTCTCGTCCATCCTTAGGGCTTTCTGTGTTTCTTCTCTCTGCTGAATTTGGGAAAGATGACAATCAGTTTCTAAGCTTGCCACTTTCTCCTTGAGCCTTTTTAGCTCTATTGCCTAGATGGACATCTCCTCCATGGCTTTTACTAGCTCTGTTGTTTTCTCTACAGATGTGCCTACTGCTGTACATTAAGTTGTGACTGGCGGTGCTGTGGCAGGTGGAGCTGTTGGTGCCAACGATGCTGCCAATGTAGAAGGAACTAATGTTGTCACTGTGGGAATGGCAGTTGTGGAAGTTGTGGCCAGGTCACTTTGCTTGGATTGAATCAAAATGTCCAACTCTATCTCTATCTCTTTCAGTTGATCATTTAGCTTTAGGACCAAGTCCATTAGCTCTTCATGTCCTTTTTGTGCCTCCAGGACTTTTGCTGTTTGTGGGTGATGTAACTGGGGGATCTTGAGCTATTTCTTCAGAGCAACTATATCATCATTCTTCTTCTTTATTAATTTTTCAGTGGCCTTTACATCTTTGGGATCGTGTCCCAACTTAATGACTAAGTCCTCTAAGGACTTGATTCTTGTATCTTTTGCCTATGCAGAGGCCTTTTCCAACTGGAACTATGCTGATATATTATTTAGGGAGTTTTGCAATTGGTGGGTAGTGATGGCTTTCCCTGTCAAGGTGGAGTAAATCATCTCCCCTGTCTGCTTGTGTAGCTCAATCTGGTCAATAAGATGAATGTCCTTTTCTAGTACCTTGAAGTCTATCTTTTCGAAGTTTGCTGCTGTTTTTGGTTGCTGAGTAGTGGGCTTCATGAATGTCATTTGCATCTTCCCTTCTTTTACAGCATAGGCTAACATAGGCCTTTTCTGATTGGTAGGGGTCATCTTTAAGTACTGTGGATAAGTTTGGGCTTTTAGCCTCTCATTCATGGCCTTTATCTCTTTATATATTTCTTTGATGTCCTAGTCCTTGTCTGCTAGCATCCTAAAATAGGATACCTCCACACTCTACTATCTTTCCAATATTTGGGTATGTGATGTGGATGGTTCTAGGATGCCTCTAGAGGGAGTGGCATTCCTGCTCCCTTCTCTTTCAGTGCTTGTAACATCAGTTGTCTCTTCTGTATATTCCTATTCTGAAACAAGATTTACCCTTTGTCTTTTTGCCTAGCTTGTCTCTACATATGCTTGTGATGTTGCTCTTCCTAAGGGAGTGGCCTCTTCCCTATTTCTCTTGAGGCTTTTCTCCTCATTTAGAGGGGTTCGTAAGACTGGGGGGTTATTCATGGTGGCCTCTGGTCTTTCTGATTTCCCTGATTGTTCTGGTTCTTCTGACTCTTCTGGTGCTTCTGATTCTTGCTATACCTGTGATTCCTCTTGGACTTGTGATTCTTCTTGGACCTGAGATCCTCCTGGCACCTGTAGGAAAGAATCCTCATTACGTTGTTTCTCTAGATCAATTAGAGTGTTTTCAACAGCAAGTTCAGTGTTATCCCTGTCCACTAAAGTATTCTCCACCCATTCCAATTTATTTTCATATTTTTCTATTTCAGGGATTCGGTGGTGAATGTAGGAAGCCATCTTTTTTTTTCTGTATTCTATTGTAGATGAAGTATAAGGGATCATATCTCCACATGAATCTCTATTTCAGATTTAGTCTTTGAAGAATTTGGCCTACCTCCTTTCCAACTTCTTTACTATTGCAAATAAAGGGGCCTAACTGGTCTCTGATCCTAAGTTGGGCCTTGTTTTTGGCTCTGACAAAGTTTACCTCATCTGAATTGATTATCTACCTGTAGTACTCCAAAGAAAATAATCTCATTAGGAGGTATGTAGGTAGTTTATATGGGGCCATCTCATAGCAATAAATCCTAATTTCAGTGTGGTTTTGGTACAAGTACCAATCCCCCACTTTGTGTTGTTTTGAGAGTTGCAGGACTCTCTTTATATCTGAACTGATCCTTGGAGGAGGGATTTATAGAAACATTGTCACAACGAGATGTACAAATAGGTCTATGAAGTCCGTATATGAATATGGGGAGTCATATTTATGGATCAATGGAGTCCAGAAAATCATTGACCTAGGGTGACCTTTTGTATCAAGCTTCTGGAGAGTAAACGAGAACTTATCTGCTTGATAGTATAGAAAAAGGTGGTACAAGACAGAGGAATACTTGAAAACTCTCTCTTTACTCATCCTAAGGAATTGGTCATGCATCTTATCAGCTATAAATTTGGCATAATCATAAATGACAGCAGCAGGCTATCTTGGAGTGAAGATGGACATGAAAGCCATGATGATTTCATCTATATACTCACTGGTGGTATAACCTAGGATACTAGATATCATTGCTACAATGTCCTAGCCAAATTTATAAAATATGGTATACAAATACTAAGGAGGATCTTTTGGAATATGCTTTTCTTCTATAATGAAGGTTTGGAACATCTCAGCAAGTTTTGCAATGGTAAGCTTGGGGAATCGGTCTAATTGGTTCGGAAATTGACAGGGTTTTCAATGGATTCTGGCTTAAATACCTAGAATTGAAGAAAACTTGGTCTGAACTAAGTGACTGGAAATTGTGAATGGTTGAAAAAGATTCAAGCAAGCTTAGGAAATCTGAGAGCTTTGTGGCGTCTTCAGGGTGCAATTATACGTGGGTTGATAGCTTTGACGTTTGCAGGTGCATGCATGGAAGCTTTCAGTTAAAAGACATGATAAAACGAATGATTTGGGGCTTTTTGGCTTTATACGGGAAAGTCTAAATTGGTGGGTATGGGTGAATAGTAATTGTTTTTCATGTAGAAGAGTGAACAGTGGTTATTTTGGTGTGTAGCGAGTGGGCGGTAAGTGATTTCCTTCGCACAGCTTTTGGGCACTTGGCCGTATTGGGGGGAGGCTGCCCGATTCCACTCATTGAGAGACACATAGCCTTGGGGGGCCAATGGAAAACAACCCTTTTTGGGTGAGTAACGTTTAGACTTCAGGCCCTTCCGAAATGGATGAGGACTGTTAGATGTGGAGGGGAGATCATGCGGCGATCGGGTAGTGGAGTTGCACGGAGGGTAGTAGAGGGGGTGGTGGGTAATTAAGTGTGATGATTTTTATTTGATGAGGGTTTAAGGCGGGGTTAAGGTATCGGGGTGATTAGAGGTGAGATTTACTTAACGTAATCGTAAATAGATCAGTTAATGTCAGGGTTCAGGTAATATTATAGTTTATATATTTAAACTAGGATAGGGTTAATTAATATTGTGCGGGAGTTAAATATAGACAGGGAAAAGGGATTTTTAGTCAGGATTTAATAAATAAATTAGTAATTAGTCAAATGAGTGGAAACGGGAACCATACCTAAGTATATGATATTTCATATTTTAATTTTTTTCCATAAAACTTAGGATATAGTGTTTTTCGTGGGTTTTTGATGTGCAAATGAGTTATCTAGGGGAAAAAACACCTTTTCCTAGGTAAAATTAATTTAACCTTAAGGAAAGAATATTATTTAGGGAAAATGAATGAACTGAAGGAGGGGAATGAATTCTTATGAGGGGATTTAGTACTTATTGCTTATAAGTCATTCAGCCGAGGGTTCGGTCTCTCTAAAAGTCAGAGAAATGCTTTGAGCTTCTCCGACCTAGGGTTTTTAAGTACTTTGAACCTTCTTGTGGGAAATTAGTTAATTGAAAGGTGAAATGAATGAGGGAAATTAATTAATTGACTTCGATATCCATCTCCATGCTTGAGTGCCCATTCACATTTGGAACTTTTATGAGGAAAAAGATGATAAATGTGCTTTTGTCTAATCAATCATCATACTTCTGCAACCTTTCTACTACTTACCGATCTACTCATCGTACCTTTTTTACTTTTCTTTGTTAGGGTGCATTTGAGCTAACAAACCCTTATCAAACATCTTTCTTTTTCTTTACAATAGTAAACTAACTAAATCTAACCTTATTACATCCAAGGGCTCAAATTAAATAGTTGAGCTCCTTTTATTTACTCTACCTATATAATTATTTGCCAAGATTAAATAGTTTGGTCAGATATTTATTCTCCATCTATAGACATGAAATTGAAACATGAAATAGCCAAGTTCAAACATTTTCACTATCATGGATTGTGGCAAAGGTTACAAACTTCACACAATCATTTATTCTGTACAAAAAGTAAATGGTAGTGGCATTTTGACTTGCACACTTTCATGGTCCTTTTTCTTTTCTTGGGGTTCATATTTTTCATCTTTTTTAACCTTTTTATTCTTTTCGTCCTTTGATTATTCTTTTAGGACATACCCTCTTTACATTTTTTAATTTTTTGAATATGGAAAACATTTGCAGAAAGCAAAGGTATGTACATATTACATGTTCAATCTCAGACATTCAAAAATTATGACTCCTATTGGTATAGGAACCTAACAGTGGCTCCACTTGGGGATGGAATTTCCTGGTGAAATGTCAAGAACTTTGTAGACCAATGGCCTTCTGAATTGTTGTAATGCTATACTGCAACTTTCCCTTTTCATATTTCTACATTATTGCTATCTATGACAGTAAAACACTTGGAGCTTAGGGCCTTCTCTTCGGGCTTCAACTTCAAAAAGTCACCACCCAATCCACTCTAGACATTTTAAAATTAAAGTATGTAGACATGATTAGTGGAATCAGTAACTAGGCTGAATATAGTGTTTGAGAAATCAACCATTTATTAGTCCTCCTTCTGCTTCTATGCCATCCATTTCTCTGAGGAAGAAAGCATTATTACCGTTGAAAGCACAAATGATATATGGGCCTTTCCATAGGAAATAAAATGTCCCATGTTTACCTTTATCCTCTCTTCTTGAATCCCATTTTAAAACTTTGTCCCCTAGGTAAAAATCTTCTGCCTTAGTCCTTTTATCAAAAGTCTTCTTGATCTTCTCCTACACAACTTGAGATCTGATGTACACTTCTTCCTTGGTTTGCTGTAAATGAATTGTTTGGTTGATTCTTCTTTGGATGTCACTTCGTTCAACTTGCAACTCTTGGAGTAGTTTCATCACTGGTGTTCCCAAGGAAGATGGGAAAACAACTTCCATTCCATAAAATAATTGATAAGGAATAGTACCAATGGACTTCTTTGTGGTTAGCCTCTCTGCCCATAAGACATTTACTAGTTTCTTCTTCCATATTTTCTTGTTATCTTCTAACAATTTTTCGATGATATTTACTAGACTTTTGTTTGAGGACTCTGCTAGTCCATTTCCTTAGGGGTAATAAACTGTGGAATGGCCCAAATTTATATGGTACTTGTTACAAAAACCAATCATTCTCCTATATTTGAAAGTTGTTGCATTATCAGTGATTATCTTGGTTGGGCACCCAAATCTAGATAGGATGTTGGCCTCAACGAAGGTTATTATAACAGTATCAGTGGCTTGCCTTGATGGTATGGATTATATCCATTTGGTAAAATAATCTGTAGCAGTGAGGATCCATTTGTTTTGGGTATAGGAACGTGGGTGGATTTCACCAATGAAGTCAAGACCCCATTGTTGAAAAGGTACTTTAGCAGAGATTGGTTTTAAGGGTAATGGTAAAAGATTTTTCTTTCCTTCAAAAATCTGACATTTATGACATGAGGTTACAAATTTCTTTACATCAGAAAGCAAAGAAGGCCAATAGAAACCATCTCTAAGAATCTTGTCAGCTGTGGTTTTCCAGTAAAGATGTCCTCCACAGTCACCTACATGAAACTCTTGTAACACCTTGTCAGATTCTTCTTTCAATAAACAGTTAAGAAGGATACCTTCATGATTCCTCCAAAACAAAGCATTGTCAATTATGCAAAATTTTAAAGATTTAATTTTTAAAAATCTGCTTTTGGTCCCAGATAATTCAAGAGGAGGTTGTTCATTTTGTAAAACATATATGATGTCAGCATACCATGGTGATTCAATAAAGGCCTCGCTGATTGGTGGAGTTGCCATCTCCTCTCCATTATCCATTTCTACAAATAAAATTTATATCTAAGGCCTAACATTTTGATTCAGCCATGAGCTCGGCTAAACCTTGGCCTTTGATTAGCTTTGTTGGTTTGATTTCTAGGTCATATTATAATATAGTAGCAATCGATTTCCCTCTCTTTCCATTTGGACCATCCTGAGTTAGGATATCCTTGACTGCTACATTGGGGACATAGGCTATTACATAAGAATATAAAATGTAAACTCTAAAATCTTTGATAGCTTTGACCAAAGAAAAGGCTTGCATTTCCATTATATTGTATTTTAAAGGGGCATCTCTCAAGGCTTTGCTAAAAAAAGCAACAGGTTGTTCATAACCCTCATCATTTTTTTGCAGTAGAACTGAAGCAATTGTGTGTTCTGAGGCAAAAGAAAATATAATGAAATCTCTATCGAACTTTGGACTGACCAGAACTGGTGTTTTTGTTAAGCTGGCTAGCTTAATATCTTAAAAGGATCTCTTAGCTTCAATGGTCCATTTTATGGTCGAATCTTTCTTCAACATGTTATTCAATGATCTAATTAACTCTGCTAAGTTAGAAATAAATATCCTAAGAAAGTTGATTTTTCCTAAAAAGGCTTGTAATTCCCTGATGCTTCTAGGATGTTGTATCTGTAAGATGGCTTCAATTCTTGCAGGATCTATTCGGATACCATCTTTATAAATTATATGGCCTAATAGCTTTCCCTCTTCTAACCCAAATAAAGATTTCTTGGGATTGAAAGAAATTCCATACTTCCTACATTTGATGAAGACATGCCTTAGATGATCCAAGTGTTGTTTATCATATTTTGAGAATACAGTGATATCATCTAAGTATATTACTAGGAAGTCATGAATCTCCTTAGAAGAAGCTATGTCCATGGATCTTTGGAAAGTAGACCCTGCATTCTTTAATCCAAAAGGCATCTACACATACATGAATGTGCCCCAAGGAGTATTGAACGTTGTTTTAGCCTGATCATCTGGGTGAACTAAAATCTGATTGTAACCAGAAAACCCATCCAATAATGAGATTTTGGTTGACCCTACTACCCTTTGTAATATATGATCCATTTTAGGGAGAGCATAATTGTCTTTAAGTGAAACTTTATTAAGATTCCTGAGATCAACACAAAGTCTAATTTCACCAGTTTTTTTCCTTGTGGGAACCAAATTTGAAACCCAATAAGAGAATCTAATTGGTGCTATTATCTTGGTTACATACATCCTTTGGATTTACTTTTGAATAGAAGGCAATAGAATGGGATTAATCCTCCTAAGCTTTTGTCTAAAAGGTTTATGGTCTTTTTTTATGGGGATGGTGTGTTGTATTATGCTGGTGTCATAGGACTTGAGGTCCTCATAACTCCAGGCAAAGACATCTTGGAATTCCTTTAGTAATTCAAGGTATTTCACTTTTTCAGTAGGAGGTAAGGTCTTTGAAAGTTTGATCAATTTTGGATTTTCCTCAGTACCTATATTTCACTCGTCTATATCAGATTTCAAGGGTTCCATTTTTGGTTTTCTAGGGACATCATTTGAATCAAACAAGTCTTCCAAAGGGGTCAATCCTTTGGGCAAAAAGTTGTCTTTGAGATTAACAATTTCAGAGTCTTCGTTAATTATCTCATCAATTTCAACTTGCTTTAGGTTTTTTTACATCTGATTTGGTAAATTTAGTGGGATGAAATCTATTTATCTCTTCATCTTCTATTTTATTAATTTCTACTTTATCTTTGAAATCACGATCTGCTATTATGTCAGTGTCTATATTAATATTTACAAATTCTTCCTCTAAGGTTAAAAAATTGTTTATCTGTTTGTCACTAGCAAATGCTTTCAAGTTTTTCAATTTATCTGGGATAGCAGGTCTATGCCTGACCTCAGTAGTGTATTGATGGTTAGGTTGGAATGGTATCTTACAAGTGCTGGCAAGCATTGCTAAACTATAAGCCTGCATATTATGCTTCCTAGGAATTACAACAACTTTGGTTTCTAGGAAAGTGTTTAGTATTTATATAATATTTCCTCTGTAATAACTTAATCTAGGGTCTTTGGTCATGTTAGAGTTGGTCTGTTCAGCCCTCCTTCAGAGATCAAAACCTATTTTGTTCCATTTCATTTTAGGTGTCTCATTCAGCTCAATCATCTGCATTCCATTAGGAGCATCAATCTTCTGACAGAAGGGTCTTGTCTCCATACTTCCCGCATGTCATGTACCTGTTGTTTCATGTCTAATCATTAAAGTTCATCAAAGTCAATTTTACAGTCATTATGGATGGTCTTTTGGTCAGCCTTGAGTCATGTCAGTCATTAGGTTTAGGGTTTCACAAATTTTGTCTTCAAAGTGTCCAATAATACTAGCAGGCATATGAGGGAGGTTTGAAATAAGTTTTCATGATATAAATTTCGTCGTCAATATGCTTGATCGTGATCTTTCTTCAAAACTCAGTTTTGAAGAAAAATCATCCATTTTATCTTTGTAATAAATATCTAATTCTCAAAGCTCCTTCAGTTGTGAAATTACTCAAGCGCAGCCCTAGTCTCCTTTGCCGAATCCAATGATAGCTATTTGTTATAGACATTTTTGTGCCTAACAGCATGAAGCATGAAATGTCAATAATCTAAGGGATCCAAAGTCCCTAAACATGTTGTTCTTACCCCTAGAGGAACAAGGTCAGCAAACCACAGCACTTCAGATCAGTTCTCCACCTGAAAACACTCAAAAACAAGCAATTTCAGGATCATGTCAACTGCTCCACTGAGCATCTACGCTGAATGTCAACTGCTCCACTCTGTACCTGCGCCGAATGTCAAATCTAATGAAGGCTACCTGCGCTGGGCAAGATTGGCCAAGTGGCACAGTCATTCTGCAAGGTGTCAGGTGCCGAGGAAGCTTCTAAAATGACACTTGGATTAGCAAATTCGCCCTATGATGAGTAAGAGGTCCTTAAACTCCAAGTGGAAGCTAGGATCTCCAAGTGGACTCAAGAACTGGAGTATAACTGAAGAGGGAGAGGACACAAGTCAACTTCATGTCAGTCTCAAGCTAACTCATCCTTTCTCCAAATATCCTATATATAGAGCTCTCTCATGAGGTCTAAGGGGGCTGGAATTTTGTGAATGTAAGGAAGTGCTGTTGGTTTGTGTATAGAACTATTGGGTGATTGCTTTGAAGGAGGTGAAGAGGAGATTTCTTTTTGCTGGGAGGTGTTGCTGGATTGGGCCTCTTATGGTTGTAACACTCTCAGAACTTTACTTCTTCCATTAATAAAGCATTTGAGGTTCTTCTATATGCATGTGTCTTTGTGGCGTATTGATGCTTGTATATTTGATTTCTTCTAATCCTTGAATCAATTATGGATGTATGCTTCTTGTAGTTTCCTTTTCTTGTGCTTTTGCAGGATCTTTGTGTAGCTGGGCCAGTGAAAGAGCAAGGAGCTGGGAGCAAGCAGCAAAGAGGGAAGATTGGATCAACCATTAGCGAAAGATAATGGTTAGTGGATCTCTTCCTCCTCTCTCTTACATCTCATAAAGAAGTAATCTTGAATAGCTTTGCATTCGGTTGTTGCTGAGGTACTATCACCCTTAGAGTGGGATAGGGTCATTCCGTATTGGATACTTTTCCCTACAACAAATTGGCGACTCCGCTGGGGATCGTATCTTGTTGGTTGTTTGTGTTTTTTGCTATTCATTTCATAAAAAAAGGGAGTACCGAATCGAACTGTGTTTGAATCATTCAAATACAAAGTAGAGGGCAGCTACTCTAGCTCAGTTTCTGGGCAAGTTTATGATTTGAAGAGCTGATCCACAAGGACTCTAATAAGCTCTTAGTGATAGCTTTTCATCCTCCTTGTCATCCCTTAGTGTGTCCTTGACTGATAGCTTCTGATTTGAGCAAAAACTGTGAATTTTTGAGCAATCTGTGACTCGGAAACCACCAGAAACGAAAGTTTTGTTCTTCAGTGCAGGCTGTAGAAAGGCTATTTGCATTTCAGTGCAGTTCCCGAAGGGGCTACCTGCGCTGAAGGTCAAACAGGCAGTGTTCCACCTGCGCTGGACTAGTCCTGCCTTGTGCTGCTGGGGTTTCCTGCTGGTTCTTGCCTTGTTTTCACTCTTGTTTTTGCTGTTTGTTACCAGTCAGTGGGCCTATCTGAAACCAACTTTCCTTATCACTATTCCGCCTCAGTTGTATAAAGAAACTATGTTTGTTCTTTGTGTATTTCTTATGCATTTACAGTTTCCCATAACGAAAGTGAACTAGTCTTGTTGTGACCTCTTAGATCTAGACCTGTGATAAAGTGTCGTTTTGATCTTAAGAGTTAGTTTATTTGCTGTTCATAGCTGATTGAGCTTTTGCTTTCGTCATTTGGTTTGAATTTATATATTTCTAGTGTCGAAACAAGTAAATCTTAAGGTGTCTTTTGATTTTGGACAAGCTTGTTTGCTTTCACTTGAAATTGAATTCAAAATTATACAACAACTTTCTTTTTGCATTTCACCAACATTAAGAAAGAGAAAAGAAATACTCGCATTGTGCATGTGCATTATGACAGCTTGCATGTTGATTTAGGAAAATGCATTAGTGTGTGATCTATGATCTGTGTGAAAAGGTGTTATCTTTCTTTTCCCTCAGTAGTTAAGCTTTTCAAAGTTGAAAGATTGAAAAGCTTGCTTATCATCTTAGACTGCATTTAGGAGTGTTACTATACATCTCGTGGTGACCCATAAAGGAAAACTGCTAAACAAGATCAACCTTAAAATAAATTGAATTTACATAACAACGCATTGAAACATAACGCAAACATCTAGAGGTCTAAGCTAGAGACGTGTTTCGGCGTCGTTAAACGTGATATCTTAGCGTTGAGTGGTTGGGTGATTCCTCCACGGTGAAGCGATAAGTATCAATACGGACTTGTGCTCCCACGTACCGTCACGTATATATTGGGAGACCCCTATAGGAATAAAGCCTTTATCCAATAGGAAACCGTGTCGGCCGCCCTACTGATCGCAATGCAGTGAACACAGCATTCACGAAGATCGACCACCCGTACCGTAAAACGTATTCTGTGGTTTTGCAAAAAGTTTGGCACACCCTCTGCCTAGAACTCCAGAGCAGTTTCTTTTGGCCTTTTTCAAACTCTATAACTGAAAAAGTCCAACCGAGCATTTGTCACTTCGGGCTCGTTAATACATCGAAGGAGACTAGAGTCATCTTTAGCTTTTTCTCGACTCTTAAAAAGTGAAAAAGCAAGTTGTGTCTAAGCGTCGTTATAAAATTTATTTTAAACGGAACATAATAACCTCCTATTCCCGCGTTGATCTTAAGTTGAGAACATGGAACGCCCCAACCAAGGAACTCCACATGATGGAAATCCTAGTCCATTCTCCTCTTGGGGAGAAGTCGGTGCTCCCCACATGGCCACATTGTCGCTTCCAGGACTGACAATTGGCCTGCCTGTTTGGCTTTTCTCAACTAATGTAGTTCAGACCACCATGGTTCCTGAACAGTCGAGTCAACAGTTAGATCAGTCTAGAGCTGCCCACCAGCCTTCTACTTCTTATAACTCTTCCTCTAATCCTCCATCTTCGCAAGGTGGGGCTGGCAAAAGCCAAGCTCCCATGGAGAAGAAGGAAAAGAAGAATAAAGAAAAGAAGAAGAAGGAGCCTAAGGCGACTGGGGGCAAGCAAAAGACATCTGACAAAAACCCACACACAGCACAGACCTGGCCTAAATCACCATGTGTCATATGTAAAGGAGACCACTTCCATAGAGATTGTCCCTGTATTCCCCGGATACTAAGGGACTAGTCACCTTGTTTGCACAATTCGGGAGCATCAACCTTTGATAACCATGTTGATTGCGTACCGTCAACCAGCGAAAGTGAAGGTTCAAGACAAAGAGGGGGAGTAAGATCCCCCTGCAGACTGTGTGAAGGTGGTCACACCATCCACCGTTGTCCCTTCTTAGACGAAGCGAAGAGAGTTTTGGAAGATCGTCCGGTTTCACCAGCAATACTTCCTCCTGGATACAAAAAACTCGTGCCGAGTCCTTCATTGGTTGAAAATACAGCTGGCCTGCTCAAGTGGTCAGCTGAAGCGTCAGTCATTGAAAATGAACCTACTGAATCCAGACCAGACGAAAGTCTAAAGGTCGATACGGCAGTTGACCCGGTTCTTCCTTCAGAGGTTTCATCCTCAAATGACACCGTCACTGAAGATTCATCTTCAAATGACACCCTCACTGAAGAGAATAAGGATGACACCATCCAGATTCTTTTCATCAACACAGATTCTGATGAGCATCAGGGCAATGCGCCCATTCCTTTATCGCAGGAAGGAACATCGTCAGGATCGTATCTGGCCGTGTATTCGGTCCCACCACCAAGCAACCTGGTTGTGTCCTTTGATTGGAACCAACTAGGCAGACCCCGGTTACCAGCCAGTATACCATTCAGAATCATAGTCCAAATCTACAGAATGGTAATGGCTGGAACTATCATTGATGAAGGGGCATCTGTGAGTATCCTTTCCTCTATTGCTTGGAAAGCACTGGGTTCCCCGGAGCTTTTGCCTGAGATAAGAAATCTCTCGGGTTTTGATAAAGGAACCAGTCGACCGTTATGGATCCTCCCCAATGTGCCTGTTACATTGAAAGGGAAGACCGTTCAAATGAATGTGATGGTCGTTCAAGGACCCTTGGATTATAACCTACTCCTTGGATGAGACTATATATATTGCATGGGAGCTATAGTCTCCTCACTCTTTAGAGTAATGTGTTTTCCACACGAAGGAAGAATGGTCAAGCTCGTAGACCAACTTTCATTTCCGGGATCACGCATCACAAATAGTCAAATACCAACCCTCAATGGTCTTTTCACCCGAGAAATGTCTCCACCCCCAGTTCTCCTTCCCGATGAATGCGAGTGATTCGGAAAGATGGGACTGGAACCCAGGGGGCATGCATCCTGGTCTGCTTCGGGCAGAAGAAACCTTGGGTATAAAGTAGAATTTCCGCGGAAGAATATGACTAGTCCGTACCCCGTCCGAAAGAAGGAAGAGGGGTTGTTCTGGAACAGGATTCTTTTGTCAAAGTTATGTGTTTGATGATTTTAGTCATTCACCTTTGTCTAAACAGGTAGGCTACCAAAGAAAGAGATTCTTTTGCGGCAGCAAATTGTAACCATCTTTGGGTAAAAGGCAAGCCTCACCCATTAAAACTAATGTTTTAGAGGATAAGTAGGGGTAGCCTCCAAAGAAAGAGATTCCTTTGCTGCAACAAATAGTAACCATCGTTGAGTAACCTAATGATAGACATCGCTAGAAAAAGAGTTTCATTTGCGGTAGCAAATAAAACCATTTTTTGGATAACCTGAAAGAGGCAAGCCTCACCCATCAAAACAAATGTTTTGAAGGATAAGTAGGGGCAGCCTTGAAATTGTACCTTATACCTGGGGGCATGCAAACCTTTTGGAGTGTAAGCAAAGAGCGGTCATTGATCGTTTCCTAACTTACATAAAGAAAGGATGTGGGGCAAAGGTCAAAATTTGCCAAAGAGCATAGCTTATGTGAGGTGCAAGCTCTATAAAAATTGGAATCTTGCAGGAGACATTTCTTATCCTATGACTGGTATATCGAGCAGTTTTAGCATAAAGTTCATGCTCGTTAAAAAATAAACGCAAGATCCGAGTAGTTTTAACGCGGTCTTCATGCTCGTTAAAAAATAAATAAAAGCAGTGAGCAATGTTTCCTCCAGAGTTTAAGCTCATTTTTATCTAAAAAAGAACCTATCCCAGTAAATAACCTTTGTGATCGTAATTTTATCAGCCATAGAAAGCCTTGGTCGTGTTTGCACCCGCCACCTCCACCGTCATTTGGCCGATCGTTCACCTCCATATGATTGTTTACCCATTTTAAGGAACAACTGCAAAGAGTGATTTCACCTAGCCATCCTTGTGACACTGCAGTGATTGGAAAATTCCAACCTGTACCTGGAATCAGTTGCTATCCCTGTTTATCACTCGTTCCTCAAAAGACGAGTCTTCTTTGAGCTCTTTTCTGACTCGTAAAACATGAAAAGTTTGCCGAGTTTTGGCCTTCCAGCTCGTTAAAGGGACCGGAAGAGCTATCCCTCCTCTAGATTTTAATCTTTTTGGACCTGAGGGATTATTGCACAAAAAGATCGAGCGCTTGTTTTGATCGGCTCGTTAAAAGTACCGAACACTCATCCCTTCTATATTGTTTTATACTTTTTTGGACTTAAGGGATTAGATGACGAAAAAGGAATTTTGGAGTTAACTTTCTGTACCTTTTTAGACTCTCTAAAATTGAAAAGGACCGAGTTTTCCTTGTCGTTAGACTCGTTAAAATGATTAAATAGTGACAAACTTGTCTTTAGACGAGAACGAGTTTCCCTATCGCTAGGCTCGTTAAAACATAGCGATGGGCTTGCCCGAAGGGCAGGTTATAGAACAAGCATATGTTATCCTCCTCAAGCTTGACAAAAATAAAGAGGTACTGGTCAGAAATGACTGGGGAAAAATTGGGAGAACCTCAAAGCTTTAATGGTAGCAAGTCGCTCTTGAACATGACACTTTTCCTCCGTACCACATCGGGTTGGGTTGTTTTCATTCACCAGTCTCATCACCATGGTCCTCACCAAACCATCCACATTTGGGGTAATGCTACCAATCCATTGCATCAGTGTCGTTATATGTTCGAGAGATGTCGTTCAGAAAGAGTCAACCGTGTCCCATCCACTGCCATACATTATCCTTCATCCATTCATGATCGCCACCCTGAGTCATATGTCACAGTTTGTTTTCACCTCCACTAAAATCATTAGCTCCGTTCCGTGTCATTGATGTGGGATTCATTAAGGCCCTCCTTTGACGGATCGCTTCTTGTCGACTTCAGCTCATTATCCAAGAAGTTGATCTAGGAACAACCCCTTCAGTACTTTGAAGCTTGCATGCCTCAATGGCAAGTTTCTCACTTCCGGCGACAGGTATACATCAATGACCTTCGACCAGAAGATTTTGCGTGGTGTTCGACGCCAAGTCCTTTATTCGCACCACGTGAATTGTACTGCAGTACCTTGAGGGTCATTGTCATTATTGGTGATTCCTCTCGCGCTTGTTAACGGCTTACATTATTGACCGGTAATCAAGCGATGTCTTTCCATGTTCGACTTCAGCGCAATTCTCACATGGATCGACTTGTACTTAGAGTGAAGATCGAACGAGTTTGAAGACCCCGGATCTAGTTTCATCCATCCGGGCTGCGATATACATTCAGGATATAAAGACATTTGTTATGTACATCATTGCAGCAGATGATCATCCTACTCAAAGGATGATAATTTTAGCAGAGAATTATCAGTCTACCATCAGACGATCGTCTGTTCTATGTACCAAAATGTATTGAAAAATAATGTATTGTATTGTATTTTATTACAGGACACCTCTCAGCGATTGAATGAACTTCGGATCCTTTGGATAAAGCATTTCACCCGATAAACGACCTCATACTTTAGAGGGCAACTGTTATAGACATTTTTGTGCCTAACAGCATGAAGCATGAAATGTCAATAATCTAAGGGATCCAAAGTCCCTAAACATGTTGTTCTTACCCCTAGAGGAACAAGGTCAGCAAACCACAGCACTTCAGATCAGTTCTCCACCTGAAAACACTCAAAAACAAGCAATTTCAGGATCATGTCAACTGCTCCACTGAGCATCTGCGCTGAATGTCAACTGCTCCACTCTGTACCTGCGCTGAATGTCAAATCTAATGAAGGCTACCTGTGCTGGGTGAGATTGGCCAAGTGGCACAGTCATTCTGCAAGGTGTCAGGTGCCCAGGAAGCTTCTAAAATGACACTTGGATCAGCAAATTCGCCCTATGATGAGTAAGAGGTCCTTAAACTCCAAGTGGAAGCTAGGATCTCCAAGTGGACTCAAGAACTGGAGTATAACTGAAGAGGGAGAGGACACAAGTCAACTTCATGTCAGTCTCAAGCTGACTCATCCTTTCTCCAAATATCCTATATATAGAGCTCTCTCATGAGGTCTAAGGGGGCTGGAATTTTGTGAATGTAAGGAAGTGCTGTTGGTTTGTGTATAGAACTATTGGGT
The DNA here is from genome assembly GCA_031772625.1 of Pinus tabuliformis. Classification (NCBI taxonomy): domain Eukaryota; kingdom Viridiplantae; phylum Streptophyta; class Pinopsida; order Pinales; family Pinaceae; genus Pinus; species Pinus tabuliformis. Next base: position 125,105,923 of record CM062818.1, read on the forward strand.
GATTGCTTTGAAGGAGGTGAAGAGGAGATTTCTTTCTGCTGGGAGGTGTTGCTGGATTGGGCCTCTTATGGTTGTAACACTCTCAGAACTTTACTTCTTCCATTAATAAAGCATTTGAGGTTCTTCTATATGCATGTGTCTTTGTGGCGTATTGATGCTTGTATATTTGATTTATTCTAATCCTTGAATCAATTATGGATGTATGCTTCTTGTAGTTTCCTTTTCTTGTGCTTTTGCAGGATCTTTGTGTAGCTGGGCCAGTGAAAGAGCAAGGATCTAGGAGCAAGCAGCAAAGAGGGAAGATTGGATCAACCATTAGCGGAAGATAACGGTTAGTGGATCTCTTCCTCCTCTCTCTTACATCTCATAAAGAAGTAATCTTGAATAGCTTTGCATTCGGTTGTTGCTGAGGTACTATCACCCTTAGAGTGGGATAGGGTCATTCCGTATTGGATACTTTTCCCTACAACACTATCCCTGCATGAAAAGACAAGAGGGTCATCATTCAGCTCACCAAAGCCAAAAGGTGAAAAAAAAGAGGTTGAAATGAAACTGCTAATGTTTGCAACGTTATGAAAGTGGGTTTTGGAAAAATGAATTTAAAGGCTTCATGTATAAAACATTTGTCCAAGTGTTTGAGGTTCATTCATATGCCACGAGCAAAGAGAAGCAAGAAAAAATGATTTTGGTAAGTGAGTGACAAGTTTGGGTGAGTTTGGGTGAAACTTGATCGGCGCGGCGCACCGGGTAGGAGGTGCGGCACACTCACCAGGTGCAGTGCACTGGGCCTTAGAACCTAGTGTAAAATAACACAAGTGCGGCACACTGGGGAGGCGCGGCACATTGGGCTGAGTGCGCGGTGCATACAGCCAGGAAGCCTGAACTTTAACAAATCCACCCAAATCTGCTCCAAAATTTCATCAATCGATCTTGATACAAGTAGGTTGAGTCTTCAAAGCTATTTTCCATAAAAGTTTGATGATGGTTTGATGGTGTATGTTTCATGGCGCTTGTGTAAAACAATCAAACCATAGCTTTTAAAGTACCTTAGAGAAACTTGCTGCCTAGGGTTTTGATGACTATTTTGCCACCAAGTTTACTCCCTTATCCATTTTTCATTGATTCCCTTATTCCTTAAGCTCCATTACCCCCTTAAATCCACGAATCCCCTATCCTAAGTTCCCATTTTTCCCAAATCTTAACCATAAATCTCCAAACCCTAATTTCTTCTCCCACTGAGCTAGGGTTGGCTATGGGATCAGATATATCTGAGTAGAGGATGCATAAAGGATATTCGAAGGTATGAGGTCATTTCATATCATCGAACATCAGATCTCCATTATTTGTCAAGAAGTCATTCCAAGGAGCAAGCCATTCATCACACAAAAGGGATGGTTTTTCTTCAAATTGTGTTTTTGAGCTAGAAAGGATGAATTGGGAAAAGGTGAGAGAGATTTTTGTCCTTCAATGACCCAAGAAGAAAATCCTCTTTTATTTTTTACATAGGTGTCATGGTTTTAGACAAATGTCCAAAATACAGTTGCCGCAGGAGAACTGATGCACCTCTGAAGTGACCTTGGGAAAATCAAGTTCTCTCCTAGTTTGGTTGGTCAAATCACTTGCTTGATGAGTCAAATGATAACTAGACACAAATCACTTTCCCATGAGCTATCATGAGCTCATTTTGGAGTTGAAGAAGGCATCCAAAAGTTGACTGCAACAACACTCTACCTTTAGGCAACCTCATTTGGCACATTTTCACCAGTCTTGGGAGATTTAACTTTTGACAGGACAAATGAACTCCCAATTGAAAAATTATAGTTGGGTTGGAAGTTAGACTCAAATATCTTTCCAGCGCGCTATCCTGCACCCAATTTGGACACCGGGAAGGCCCTCAAAACTGGTCTGTAAAAAGGCGCTACGCACAAAACTTTTTAACATAGGGTTTTCCTCCCTATGCGCCATGCCACGTTGCGCTCGCTTTTGCTAGGGAGCTCCAAATTGCAAAAAGTTTACATTTTTGGATTTTTCATGAAAAATCACGGTTTCTGGTGCATGTCCAAGAAATTTGGACAATTTTTGAGTCCTCAGGAGGTCAAAAGCACTCAAAAAATGACCTCATTGCCCCTATTTTGACACACAGGAAGCAGTCTTCGGAGATTAAAGTTTTGGAGGGGGAAATGGGCACCAAATTCAGAAATTTGACTTGGCTTGGAAAGTAGACAGGCAAGGATTTCTGACAAGCACACTTGGGCTCAATTTGGACTTCAAGAAGTGCCTCAAACTCAGCCTCAAAGTGGCACGACACATAGAGGATTTGGCGCAACGCATAGAGGATTTTTGCTCAATTTTTCACCTTCTAGCTCAGAAATTCGACTAGTTTGACTAGTTTTTCTTCTTGATGTAATTCGATAAATATGATGTAATTTTGGCACATTTTTACTTGTTCTAGAAGATTCATTCACCAAAAGGTGAAATGTGAGTGAATGAATCAGTTTCCTAGCATATAGGGGCAAGTTGTTTGACTACCTAGATTTTAGTTCCTTGTTTAGAATTGGTTCAAACAGCTCCTAGAATGATGAGCTCGACCCATAGAGGCAAGGGAATAGGTTTGTCTTTTATATATTATATAATTTCTAATTCATTTTCATGGTTGGACATTAGGGATTGCTTTGGCATACCATTGTACATTCTATCTCTGCATTTTTGGCTAAGGAAAGACCAGGGTTTTGCAGCACTGTTTGGGATCCATGTGGCTTTATGTTTTGATGGTGTTCTTCTCTAAGTAATTGTAAGTTCATTAGTTTTATGTGTATCATTTTCCTGTCCCTTCTTATGAATTTGAACAAATGAGTGATTAAGGTAGAATCCATTAACTGCTATGCTCTGCCTTTGAAATTGTTTAAATTTCCATGTTTTCATCCGTTTAAGGAGAATTCTTGAGACTCTCTTGCTCTCCTTAGCTCCTCACCAGTCTGATCTATCCATTCAATCACTTTAAAGCATCAAAACGATTGCCTTCCTTGCCCTTGCCCCAATCAAAACTCTACAGAAACTGTGCCTCATCCTCGGACCCAAATTTGCCTGTCCCTTTTTTCCAACAAAAACCTCAAAAACTCAAATCAAATCCTTTGCACTTCATACCTAGCCTAAAATTAGTTTGTTTTTCAGTCATATCCAGCCCCATTGATTATCTTTTGCTGAGATTAACCTGGAGAGATCCCTCTATGTCCTCGTAGGGCTAGCTACGAGGCTGAGCGTGGTTTGATGTGGACCTAGAACCTTGTCTTTTCAGCCTGAGGAAAATCTAGGCTCTAACATAGTGGCGACCATATTGGGGAAGAAAATGGTTTGCTTATTGATTTCATTTGTTTTATAAGCTACAGACGGAGCCTGAAGTTATGCCAGGAAGCCTTCGAAATGCTTTTGCTTTGCATTAGCGGAAGTAGATGAACGCTACTTCAGTCAATCTCCGGTCTAGCTTGTAATTGTGACACTTGACTTGTAAATTGCGTCAGTACATGTATCAAGTTAGATCTGATGGTTGATGGTGGAAAACGATCAGACACTGGAAAGGCTAAAATCTTTCACCTGGCGACTCTAAATTAGTTTTGAGATCAGATCTAAAGACTCGACTGGTGGATGATCCTGACCAGCAGAAACATGAAAGGACAATATGGACAGATCAGGTATTCAAGTTGGAATTTCATCCAAGACATTTTGTTCTTTGTTATAAATTATTTCTTCTCTTTTCCTGAGAATGTCAAGAATTATTTGCAAAGTATACTGTATTTGAGAAGAGATCCTCGGCCTACAGTTGATTCTTTCTCTTTGAAGATTGTGAATACCAAAGATTTACATACCTTTGAGCTTGATCAAGACCTTTCTTCTGAATCTTATGATGACCATCTTAAAACTGATGAACCTCAAGAGACCAAAACTGATCCTGTAGCTCTTGTATATAGTCCTACACCTTTTACAGTCCCAGATAGGTATAAACCTCTTGTTTTACCTTATGTTCTCCATGCTTTCCCTGCAAATTATTACCTATATTTGCCGAGATTTGATGGTGAAAGTAAGAATGTCAATGCTGAGCAACATGTGCAACATTTTGAGTCTTTTCTAGACCTTTTTAAGGTTGATGAAGAAGATGTCAGTATTAGGCTTTTTGCTCTTTCTTTGCAAGGAAAAGTCAAGAGTTGGTTCAAAACCCTGCCTGATGCGAGCATATCAAATTTCTGGTAGTTCGTCAAAGTTTTTCTCGATAGGTGGATGAGCGGACAGAACCTTTTCCTTATTATAGAAGAGTATAACCAGCTGAAAAGATTTCCAAGGGAGACAGTACAACAATTTTCATCCAGATTTAATCAAGTTTATTATTCGATGCTGGTTGATATAAGACCTCCTCCTAGATCTGCTCTCTTGCACTATCCAGGTGCCTTTGATCCGGAAATGGAGTTTCAGCTGACAGAAAGGAATCATGCAACACTTGAAGAGATACAGAACAGTGCAGTAAATGTAGAGGCTCATCTGCTGATCCGAAGGGCAAGGTTGAAAGAAGAAGAGACGAAAATTATAGATCCAGATGAATCGACATCTCTAGAAGTAAAGCTTGACATTTTGGTAAGTGCAGTGGAAAGGATGATGGACAAGATCAATGCAAGGAATGAGAATAATGTTCAAGCCCGTGGCTCGCTAATTGAAGAAGAACAAGTTGTTGATCCAAAACATCTTCTTTCTTATCCCAATTGTCATAGATCTGATAATGATTGTCTTATAGATCATCTTGGAGAAGAGAGAACTGTTGATATGACATGTATGCTTGATGATGTGTTTTATACTGATGATTTGCTTCAGTTTGATTAGTATGATGATGATTATGTTCTCCAAACAGAAGCTAATCTTGCAGACAAATCAACAGCTAGTTTGTGGGAGGAAGAAGTTCACTTACAGCAGCTCGAATACAGTGATCAAATGATGCATATCAGCTATGAAAATGAGGATGAAAGTGCAACAAATTTTTAAGTAAGTGAAGGATCTTTGCCTTTTTGTTTTGCTTCGTTTCAGTTCATCAGAGACAATTTCCATGTAATTCAGAAATCAGTTGTCAACAAGTCTTGATTTGGACCCTCTTGAGGGCAATGAAAACTTTGTTCCAGACTTCTAATATTCAGCTTTGCAGTCCCTGAAAGCCATTGATTGTCAAGTTGCAAATGAAGACATAGAAACTGGCACATATGATCAAACGATACAAGATGACTCCCTACCATTTTGTTTTGGGGATTTATGGTTAAGATTTGGGAAAAATGGGAACTTGGGATAAGGGATTAGTGTATTTAAGGGGGTAATGGAACTTAAGGAATAAGGGAATCAATGAAAAAGGGATAAGGGGGTAAACTTGGTGGCAAAATAGTCATCAAAACCCTAGGCAGCAAGTTTCTCTGAGGTACTTTAAAAGCTAGGGTTTGATTGTTTTACACAAGCACCATGAAACATACACCATCAAACCATCATCAAACTTTTATGGAAAATAGCTTTGAAGACTCAACCTACTTGTATCAAGACTGATTGATGCAATTTTGGAGCAGATTTGGGTGGATTTATTAAATTTCAGGCTTCCTGGCTGTATGCACCGTGCACTCAGCCCAATGCACTGCGCCTCCCCAATGCATGTGCGCCTGTGTTATTTACACTGGGTTCTGAGGCCCAGTGCGTCGCACTTGGTGAGTGTGCCGCGCCTCCTACCCAGTGTGCCACGCCAGTCAAGTTTCACCCAAACTCACCCAAACTTGTCACTCACTTACCAAAATAATTTTTTCTTGCTTCTCTTTTCTCTTGGAATATGAATGAACCTCAAACACTTGGACATATGTTTTATACATGAAGCCTTTAAATTAATTTTGCCAAAACCCACTTTCATAACGTTGCAAACTTTGGCACTTTCATTTCAACCTCTGTTTTTTCACCTTTTGGCTTTGTTGAGCTGAATGATGAACCTCTTGTCTTTTCGTGCAGGGATAGCTATCATTGGATTCGACAAAGGAGACCAGGGCTGCGCTTGAAGAATTTCACAACTGAAGGAGCTTTGAGAATTACATATTTATCACAAAGATAAAATGGATGATTTTTCTTCAAAACGGAGTTTTGAAGAAAGATCATGATCAAGCATATTGACGATGAAATTCATATCATGAAAACTTATTTCAAACCTCCCTCATATGCCTGCTAGTATTATTGGACACTTTGAAGACGAAATTTGCGAAACCCTAAACCTAATGATTAACATGACTCTGGGCTGACCAAAAGACCATCCATAATGGTTGTAACATTGACTTTGATGAACTTTAATGATCAGACACGAAACAGCAGGTACATGACATGAGGGAAGTATGGAGACAAGATCCTTTTGTCAGAAGATCGATGCTCCTAATGGAATGCGGATTATCGAGCTGAATGAGACACCTAAAATGAAATGCAACAAAAGGGGTTTTGATCTCTGACGGAGGGCTAAACAGACCGACTCTAACAGGTCATATATACAACTTTAATATGATTTATCACTAATTCAGAGTCTCCCATAATAGAAACTCTTATAGATCCTAACTTTCTAACTAATTTAAGACCTTAAATAAGTGCTTCATATTCAGCCATGTTGTTAGTGCATTTGAAATTCAGTCTGTAAGCATGGCCCTCTGAGTGATCATTCTCCAGATTATATATCCACACTCCTGCTTGTGCTCCTAACTTGTTCACTGATCCATCAAATTCAAAGTGCCATGATATCTCATGTTCATAATTTTCACTGTCAGGGGGAAGAAAATTTTCCTTGTTTGAAGTGTTTTGATCATCTTTTTTATCTGAAAGCTCTTGAGTTTGGACAATTTATTTTTTAGTTGCAACTGCAATTTCTTCTGGTTCTGAAATAATGTTGTTTGAAGTAGTTTGTTGTGTTTGTTCAGCATTATACAAAATGAAAGAATCAATGTCAGAATGCATGGAGTAGATAGGAAAGTTTTGACGCCTGTCTAGGCTACTCACCACATATTTCATTAGTGTCTCTCTATATAGCTTTTTAGGTTGTCCAAAGACTAAGATAGTGGCATATGACATGTCAACTTGCAAAGATCCTTGGAGTTTAGCTCCCCATTATCTAGACAATAGCATGCCATATTTAGGTGGGATGCCAGCTACTACTATATCCATGAGAATAGCCTTAGAAGGGTATTGTACTAAGGAAACACATAGGACTTTTATTAATCCTAGACACTTTACTTGACTTGAATCAAATGAAAACAAGTCCTTGTAAGGTCTAGTGATGTCCAATTTTAATTTTTCCACAACTAATTTAGGCATTAAATTGTGTGAAGCTCCTGAATCTAACATTGCATTGTGTAAGATTTTATCATGAATGCTAAAGCTAATATAAAAGAGTGGTATTCCTCCTAATGGTTTTCCATTAACATCAAGACCAAATATTAACTTAGGCTGATCATCAAACAAGTTGACAGAGTCTTCATTCTCAATAAAGTTTAAAGTTTTGCTTATTTGAGACTTATAGGTTTCATTTTTAATCAGCTCTGTTAAGGAACCAAAATTTTTAGTTTAGCTACCTCTACTCCCAAATTGAAAGGCAAAGGGGATTTTTCTATTTGAGTTTTTGGAATTTTCATAGCATGATTGGGGGTAGGCTGCCCTTCTCTTTCTTCATTTGAAGAATATTTCTGTGGATTTTCTAATATGGTGCTTGACGATTTCTCCACTATCTCCTTGGAAGGCATTGAAGTGGATGGTTGATCATCAGGGGGTTGGTCATGGGTTATATCCACAATGCTGGGACCAGAAGGGTTCTGATTTGGCCTGGGGAGGATTTGGAGAGTTTTAGTAACTGGAGTTGTTTTGATTTTCTTAGGTTGATTTGGTACTGCTTTCTTGTTTTGGTCAGGAGTATCAGAATTCTTTTTACTCCTCAAATTGTATTGTTTGTGTACTTCAAAAATAGCAGAATCATACCCTTGTTTATAATCGAATGATTCTCTAGATTGGGTCTGCAATTGCTGAAGCATATGTAATTCCTGGTCATCTTGAGTCAAGAAGACAGTTTCCTCTTCATCTAATCCCATTAAGTTAATTTGTGTGTCTTGTTCAGGGTCTTCTGAATGGGATGTTTCAACATAGTTTTCTTGAAAAGGAGGCCTAATATTCTGATTAGGTCCATTCTTTCTAGTATTTTGATTTTGATTCTTTCTAAAGTTTGGATTTCTCACTGGAGGTGCTTGTTGATTATCCCATTGAGGCTTCCTTTCAATGTTCTCTATCCTATCCATCAGTTTTTCCATTCCTTTGGTTTGGACATCTTTTTTAAGGTCAGAGGGTGAGGCTTCATCTTTCACTAGTCCTCTCCTTTCATTCCTAACCCTGGCTCTTTTTGCTAGCAAGTTAGCTTCTATACTAATTGCTACACTATACACATCTTCTAAAGTTGGAGGATTTCTCTCTCTAAGTTGGAATGCCATATCAGTATCAAACCCATCAAGAAACTTTATCAGAGCTAAGTCAGGTGGGCACCTATGATTGAATGGTATTGCATTGTATATATTGCTAAATCTGGTACAATAATCTTGGACTGTTTCATTTGGTCCTCTTTTGATGCTCTCATATTCTGAAAGAATCTGCAGAGGGTTCTTTTTCTTTTCCCATATATTTAAAAATTGCTAATAAAATACTTCTAAACTATCTATGCTATTATCAGGTAAATCTCTAACCATTTTCTCACATCACCAGCTAGAGTCTGAGAAAAAAGTCTCATTTGAACATCTCCAATATCAATTTCATGTAATTCAAAGTAATCTGTCATTTTGTTTATGTGTTGTTGTGTTGTATAAGTTCCTATGCCATGAAATTGGATAATTTTGTTTTGGTAATCTTGTGGCATGGCACCAAGTGGAGAAAGTAACATAAGAGGAGCACATCTATTTTCCATGGCTCTAAGTTGGGCAAGGCTAAGAAGTGGGGTTGGGGTACCAGGGGATGATCCAGTATTTAATGGGGAACTAGGAGTAATAGGTGATTGATGTGTGATAATAGGTTGGTAGGGAAGTGAAGGTATGAATGGGGGTGAGGAATGAACTTCAGAGGTGGAGGGGAATAATGGTGAACTAAGACTACTTTACACTGGTTCAGAAAGCTTAGGGATCTTAACAGTAGTAAAGGATGACTGAGGAGAATTTAGAATATACTCATCAATTGACTGGTTTTCCTTTTGGACTTGAAGATCTGCAATAAACTCTAGATCTAGAACTATGTCATCAAGTGCACTTTCAGACCTGGTTCTAAATAGGGAAACGTCAAATGACTCATCAAAGGGGAGGTCTTCTAAAAGAAACCACTCATCAGGGCATGAATCTGCTTTGATTAAAGGTTTTGGACTTACTGAACTTTCTTTTCTTTTGGATCTTCTTGAAATTAGGTTGGGATTATCCACTACTGGGGTAGGGTTTGGATCTGGAATGGCCCTAGTATAGTGAGTTCTCCTTGAAGGCAGAGTTTCAAGATTTTCTAGTTACTTCCTTTTTGTAAAATTTTGTAAGTAACTTCTAATAAACCCTTCAAGAGGCTTGAAATAAAGATTTGAAATTTTCTCAATGGTTTATTAAGATTGAGGATTTGAGTCCCCAGGGGAGTCGCCACTATGTTATCACTAAGAAGTTTTCCCTAGAAGTTATGAAAAGAAGGAATCATCCTAGGTAACCACAAACCAATCTTTTAGGCTCAGGTTCTAGCCAACCTAAATCTAGAGAGGGCTCTCTATTTATGATTTAGCTTTGTTTTATTAGATTTTAGGCTAGTTCTTAGTGTTCATGAGGATTTTGATTTTAGATTGAAGGTTGGGTGGTGGAATTCTTCGAACAGATGGATAGAACTAGGTCTTCAAGCCATTAGGCTATGGAGTCAATCAATGGATAGAATAACTAGACCAGATCAGTAAAGGGAATGTTCATAGGGTAAGCTAGTAAAGCACATGCAAATCTTCAGGTCTAATGGATGAAATGGTTCTAACCGGGGTGAAAGGGAAACGAAGAATCCTTGGACTGAGATTAGAATGAAAAAAAGAGGGTGATCATGAACAAAGGGCAATGAAGAATCCTTTTCTATAGACCAGGAAGAAAAACTACAGAAGCTAGGGAGCAGTTAAGAATTCCCTAACTAAGATAGTTTAGCAGAAAACATTTAAAATGTAAATAGTCAAGACAGAGTGCATTCAAGCAATTTCTGAAATATAATTCCATGTCATACATTTAGATTTCAAAAAAACAAACAAGATTATGGAGACACATAAGAGAAATAATAGTAAACATAAAAGAATACTTATTTGTATATTGCTTTACACAAGAATCGTGTAAAATATTTGAACTTTATTCCTTGATCTAGAAAGCCAATCTAGTCATTAATACAATAGAACTTTGAGTTGAGTGAAAAAATATATAGAAATTTCATTGAATCCACACTAAATACTTCGAAATATGAAGTATTTATACAAATAATAATTACAAAATATCTCATAAAAGTTTGAGATTTAATTTAGGAAATAAAAATATCTTCAAGCATGGAGATAGAGACAAATGGAAAACTACATCACGTTGTCCCTTTTATTGTGTTTTTGCTAGAATTTGTAGTTGAGTTGTATCCCTTTAAGCTAGCTGATATTTGTAAGCTAGAACCTTATTCAGTTTGATCTTTCACTGATACTCTTTAATCATGTTACTCTTTGACCTTGCTGATCTGTCTTTACCTGTTTCATGTGGCTGCCTTCAGATTTACTGTGGTAACTTTTAGATGTAAAACTTTTATAGTAAATCTGTCGTTTTTTCCCACCATTCATCTTCAGGTAGCTTTACTTTCAACATTCTCTTGTAAATTTTGTCTACCTCTGTATAGTTAGCAAAATTGGGCTTGGTGACAAACAAATGTTTCACCTCATGCTCTAAAAAGAACAAGTTTTCAAAAGTATCACGTAGTACTTTCCTTGTTGGCAGGGATTTTATACTTGAAGTACTGGCTTGTTCCTTGGCCAACTTCCTGAGTTTATCCGTGTAGTCCAATTGGGTCATAAGTTTATCATCGATGACCTAGGACTAGGAAGGCCTTTGTCCCTCAAAATTTAAAATTTGGCCATAAACCTGTCAATGGCCACCTGCATTGTGGCACTTTTCTTCCAAGTTGAGCATAAGGTTTCATTTGGAAAGAACCTTTTTGACCTCTAGGATGGCTTCAATCCTATACTCTACACCAAGCTCATTGAGCTCATGTCTGTTCTTACTGTCAAAAAGTGGATGAGTCGATTGGCATCCTTAGGTTGTTCTCCTAACTCTTCTCTTACTTTCTGGATAGAATAAGTGGCTACCATTACCAATTTAGTTTGCTCAAATATAACTTAAATTGATGGCCAAATATCATTGAAGGAGTCAATGATATTGGCCCAGATCATTTCTTTGGTTTGTCCCAGTGGCTTTTGCAGTGTTAAATCTTCTTCTAAGACTTTGATTTTCTCACCCATCCTTAGGGTTTTCTGTGTTTCTTCTCTCTGCTGAATTTCGGCAAGCATACAATCACTTTCTAAGCTTGCCACTTTCTCCTTGAGCCTTTTGAGCTCTATTGCCTAGATGGACATCTCCTCCATAGCTTTTACTAGCTCTATTGTGTCCTCTGTAGTTTTTCCTGCTATTGTAGATTCAGTTGTGATTGGCAGTGTTGTGGTAGGTGCAGTTGTTGGTGCCAATGATGCTGCCAATGTAGAAGGAACTGTTGTTGTCACTATGGGAATGGCAGTTATGGAAGTTGTGGCCATGTCACTTTGGTTGGACTGAATCGAAATGTCCAACTCTTTCTCTATCTCTTTCAATTGGTCATTTAGTTTTAGGACCAAGTCCATGAGCTCTTCATGTCCTTTTTGTGCGTCCAGGACTTTTGCTGTTTGTGGGTGATGCAACTGGGGGATCTTGAGCTATTTCTTCAGAGCAACTATATCATCATTCTTCTTCTTTATTAATTTTTTAGTGGCCTCTACATCTTTGGGATAGTGTCCCAACTCAGTGACTAAGTCCTCTAAGGACTTGATTTTGGTATCTTTGGCCTATGAAGAGGCCTTTTCTAGCTGGAATTGTGTTGATATATTATTCAAGGAGTTTTGCAATTGGTGGGCAGCGATGGCTTTCCCTGTTAAGGTGGAGTAAATCATCTCCCTTGTCTGATTGGTAGGGGTCATCTTTAAGTACTTTGCTTAAGTTTGGGCTTTCATCCTCTCATTCCTGGCCTTTATCTCTTTATATCTTTCTTTGATGTCTCGGTCCTTGTCTGCTGGCATCCTGAAAGAGGATACTTCCACACTCTGCTATCTTTCCAGTATCTGGGTATGTGATGTGGATGGTTCTAGGATGCCTCTAGAGGGATTGGCATGCTTGCTCCCTTCTCTTGCAGTGCTTGTGACATCAGCTATCTCTTTTGTATATTCCTATTCCAAAACAGGATTTACCCTTTGTCCTTTTGCCTGGCTTGTCTCTGCATATGCTTGTGATGTTGCTCTTCCTGAGGGAGTGGCCTCTTCCTTGTTTCTCTTGAGGATTTTCTCCTCATTTAGAGGATTCTGTAAGACTAGGGGACTACTCATGGTGGCCTCTAGTCTTTCTGATTTCCCCGATTGTTTTGGTTTTTCTAACTCTTCTGGTGCTTCTGATTCTTGTTGTAAGTGTGATTCCTCTTGGACTTGTGATTCTTCTTGGACCTAAGATCCTCCTGGCACCTGCATGAAATAATCCTCATCAAGTTGTTTCTCTAGATAAATTAGAGTGTTTTCAACAACAACTTCAGTGCTATCCCTGTCCACTAAAGTATTCTCCACCAATTCCAATTTATTTTCATAATTTTATATTTCATGGATTCAGTGGTGAATGTAGGGATCCATCTTGTTTTTTGTTCTTCTGTTGCAGATGAAGTCCAAGGGATCATATATCTACATCAAGCTCTATTTCAAATTTAGTCTTTGAAGAATTTGGTCTGCCTCCTTTCTAGCTTCTCTACTATTGCAAATAAAGGGGCCTAAGTAGTCTTTGATCCTGAGTTGGGCCTTCTTTTTGGCTCCGATAAAGTGTACCTCATCTGAATTGATTATCTGCCTGTAGTACTCCAGAGAAAACAACCTCATTGGGAGGTATCTGGGTAGTTTATTTGGGGCTAGCTCAGAGCCATAAATCCTAATTTCACTGTGGTTTTGGTACAAGTACCAATCCCCCACTTTGTGTTGTTTTGAGAGTTGGAGGATTCTCCTTCTATTTGAATTGATTCTTGGAGGAGGGATTCCTAGTAGCATTGTCACAATGGGATGTACAGATAGGTCTGTGAAGTCTTTATATGAATACGGGGAATCATATTTATATATCAATGGAGTCTAGAAAATCACTAACCTATGGTGAACTTTTGTATCAAGCTTCTAAAGAGTAAAGGGGAACTTATCTGCTTGATAATATAGAAAAAGGTGGTACAAGATAGATGATTACTTGAAAACTCTCTTTTTACTCATCCTAAGGAATTGGTCATGCATCCTGTCGGCTATAAATTTGGCATAATCATAAATGACAGCAGGAGGCTATCTTGGAGTGAAGATGGACATGAAAGCCAGGATGATTTCGTCTATATACTCACTGGGTATAACCTAGGATACTGGATATCATTGCTACAATGTCCTAGCCAAATCTATAAAATATGGTATACACATAGGGAGGAGGATGTTTTGGAATATGCTTTTCTTCTAAAATGAAGGTTTGGAACATCTCAGCAAGTTTTGCAGTGGTAAGCTTGGGGAATCGATCCAATAGGTCTCCAATTGAAATAGGGGTTAGCTTTGTAGGAATATACAGGGTAAGTTCCTTAGCCAGAACACCAAAGGACACCGCTCACAAACAAATCGCAGATCAATACACCAGTACTTTTGACGTGGTTAAAACCCTCAAAGAGGGAAACAGTCCACGGCCTGAGCCAACGTAGCCACTTCAGGCAATTTATTAATAAAAGAATGAAAATTTACACAAGCTTCTCTCATGAACGGTTAACCTACAAATGACCCTCCATGCTCTTTAAATAGAGATCATGGACCAATCGGGTGTTAAGCCACGGATCAAGTGTCGATAATACCGAGGAGAGAATGAACCGTCAGATCACTACATATCATGACCGTCGGATTGTAAGTTACAAAATGTACATAGTAAAGAAACACACTTTAACTAACTCTATACTAGACCAAGTTATACTTAACTATTTCCTATGTGTCGGAATATCCTAACATCCCCCCTTAAGAACAACTTGGGATAGGATTGAAGGATTTAAAAATATGACACAATAGGAAAAGGAAGGAGGCACTGGAGCCTATCCCCCCTTAGTGACAGCTTCCTGAACTCCAACCATAAATCGAAGTTTAGTGAACTTCACCTCTGTGAGGGCCTTTGTAAAGATGTCTGCAACTTGATCATCTGTTGAACAATATTGCACTTCAAGAACATGGACGTGGATGAGCTTTCTGATGAAGTGCATGTGCAGTTCAATGTGTTTGTTGCGCTGATGTTGGACTGGATCTTTGCATAGTTGAATGGCACTTTGATTATCACACCAAAGTGTAGTCGGATGCTGCTGCTAAAAGCCAAACTCTGACAGGATCTGACGAAGCCACAAGGCTTCCTTACTAGCTTCTACGGCACCACGATACTCTGCTTCTACTGAAGAAAGAGAAATGACACCTTGTTTCTTGCAAGCCCATGTAATAGGTCCTGAACCAAGAGTGAACACATAACCTGCAGTAGACTTTCGATCATTAGGGTCACCAACCCAATCGGAATCAGTGAAACCAACCAATAGAGGAGATGCTTCGGCACTGTAATGAATCCCAAACTGAACTGTACCTCGAACATAACGAAGTATTCTTTTAGCTGCTTTCCAATGACTTTCACGTGGGTTTTGCATAAACCGAGCAACAAGGCCAACAACAAAGGAAAGGTCAGGACGAGTATGGGTTAGATACAAAAGTTTTCCTACAAGTTGACGGTATAAGGTAGCATCAACTTCAGGAGATGTACAAGTGACTGAAAGTTTGACTCCAGACTAAAAGGGAGAAGGGGCCGGCTTACAGTCTTCCATGTGAAAATGGCGTAGAATATCACAGGCATACTTGGACTGGGAAAGGGAAATACCTTCCTTGGATTGCAAGACTTGAAGACCAAGAAAATAATGTAAGTGTCCTAAGTCTGTCATTTCAAAATTCCTTTTAAGGCTAGTCTTCACATGGTTTATAAGGTTGGGATCACTACCAGTCAGGATAAGATCATTAACATAAAGAACAAGAACGATAAGAGACTTGCCCACTTTCTTGGTGTAGACAGTATTGTCAGAATGACACTTAGAAAAGCCATTTTCTAAAAGAAAGTTATCCATTTTGGCATACCAAGCTCGAGGAGCTTGCATGAGACCATAAAGGGATTTCTTAAGCCGACATACAAGGCTGAAGTCTATTTGCATAAACCCAAAAGGTTGTTCCATATAGATTTCTTCATGCAAGTCCCCATGCAAGAAGGCGGATTTAACATCCATCTGATGGACTTCCCATTTGAAAGAGGCAGCAAGGGAAAGAACAAGGCAGATAGAGTTCATTTTGGCAACAGGGGAGAAGGTTTTAGTGTAGTCAATGCCTTCAACTTGTGAAAAACCCTTAGCAACAAGACGAGCTTTATGTTTATCAAGTTTCCCATGTGGTCCATACTTGGTTCTGTAAACCCATTTGCATCTAACAAGTTTTCGTCCCTTTGGTAGAGGAACAAGATCCCATGTATCATTTGTCAATAACGAATGATATTCTTCATTCATTGCTACTTCCCAATCTCGATGGCCTAAAGCTTCTGCAAAGGTGTCAGGATCATAATTCACTGAAGCTTGAGCCAGTAAAGAAGAGGCTCTATCAAACTGAGAACGTGTACGTCGCTGATCTGTAGGATCACCGGCAAGATCACCTGCTGCATCCAGAGTAGCATGGACCCATATTGGAAGCTGAGGAGCTGAAGGAGGATCCTGAGAAGGTGGGGGAGGATTTTCATCCTCACTTTCATCATCTGAAGAAGAAATATTTTCAAAAGTAGAAGAGATAGGGAGAGGTGGCACATCCGCCGAACTAGGCTCACAGGCCGATATATTTTTAGCAAACTTTACATCTCTTCTAATGATAACATTTTTGGACTTAAGTGGAATAAGTCTATATCCTTTGACATCTTCAGAATATCCAACAAAAATACATTTTTCACTCTTAGGTTCTAAAGCTTTATGTTTCTCATCTGTAATATGGGCCCATGCTTCACTTCCAAAAACGCGAAAGTGACTTACATCTGGTTTGATTGAGCTCCATGCTTCTTCTGGAGTGATATTCTTTAAAACCTTAGTAGGAGTGTGATTTATTATGTAATTTGCACAGTTAATTGCTTCTACCCAATAATTAAGACTAAGTCCTTTAGATTGAAGCATACAATTAGCCATTTCCTTTAGGGTGCGATTCGTCCTTTCAGCTACACCATTTTGTTGTGGAGTATATGGAACAGTATGTTGCATTTGAATTCCATTCTCAGTGCAAAGGTTGATGAATTTGTTGTTAACATATTCTCCGCCATTATCAAATCTTAGCTTAAGAATTTGATGTCCAGATTATTTTTCAACAAAGGCCTTAAAGGCCAAGAACATGTTAAATACTTCACTCTTGAGTTTTAAGAAGTATACCCAAGTGCATCTGGAGAAATCATCAATGAAAGTTAAGAAATACTTGTAGCCAGAGAATGAAAAAACTGGAAGTGGACCACATAAATCACTATGCACGAGCTGTAAAGGGGCTGAGGTGTGCCAAGAGGCATGTTTTTCAAAGCTGTCCCGATGATGTTTTCCGAGTACACATCCGGAACAAACACCATCTCTGCAAGATACCATTGGAAGACCTGTCGCCATATTTTCTTTACATAGATTCAGAAGAGAGTGATAGTTTAAGTGACCAAATCGCTCATGCCAAATTTTGCTCACTTCATCATTATGAGCAACAAATACTGAGGGAAGATTTGATGACCCAAATTTGTGAAACTTATACAACCTTGTAGAATCATCAGCAATGCCAGTAGTTAAAATCTGTCTAGGATCTCTTAGGTCATTAATTACAACATCGTGAGGTGAAAATTCAACGATTTTACCTTCACCTGAATGAGTTATCTGATATACAGATAGAAGGTTGCAGGATAAGGTTGGAACACATAATACATCATTAAACTAACCATTGTCTATATGAACAGTTCTAGTCCCTACAACACTAAGAGATCTATCATCACCAACATATATATTTTTGGTGTTACAATCATTTAAAGAAGAAAACATGGCTTTGTTTTTGGCCATGTGATAAGAAGCTCCAGAATCAATGAGCCACTCATGAGAATGAGAAGAAGAAGATACATTTAGTGCATAACCAGACCGAGATGCTTGACAACCACATGCAGAAAGTGTCGTTTCTAAAGATGAAGTTGAAGTTGAAGAGTGCTCCAAATGGATGTTATGCTTCTTCATTGTTGCTTCCAAGGCTTCCATCTTCTTAAAGCATTTATATTCTAAGTGGACATCTCGATTACAAAAGTTGCAATGTCTATCAGTCTTCTTCCCTTTGTTTTTATTTGTCTTATCATTTTGTTGAAATGATTTTTCATTTTGAGGCTGAAATTGCTTAGGACCCTTGTTTGGTTTAGGACCATTCCTTTTAGGATACAACTTCTTAGGATTCTTTGGATTTGGTTGCTGTTGGGCAACTAATTCTTTCTTAGAAGAGTTTCCAAGATTAAGAAGACCAAGGTGTAAGAGTTTTTCTTGTTCTCTTATTAAAGAATCACAAAAAGAATCAAAGGAAGGGGACTTGTAGTCTTGTCCTTGAGAAATCAAGGCTTCTCTTGCAGAATGGAAGGTGGAAACAAACACAGAGTAGGCTGGTCCCAACTTAGTAAGAATGGAATAGATAAGGTTACTATCTTCTTTCTTAACCTTAACACCTTCCAAGAGAAGTCTAAGGGTCTTGAACTTGGACAAAAAATCTTCAATGCAAGAAAAATTATTGGGGTCCAATGTAAGCAACTCATTTTCAAGTTGATGGGCTCTAAGTTCATTTTTGATTCCAAAAACTTTAGTAATCTGTTTCAATGCTTCATCAGGAGTATCAAGTTCTACAATATGAAATCTAAGATCTGGGGAAATAGTCATACCTATCAACCCACGTGCTTGATCTTGCCTATTTTCCCATTTAGCTGCCTTATCTTCATCTTTTGGTTTGGTTTCTTGGCCTGTGGCCATTCTGTAGAGACCTTTACTTCTAAGTAAATCCACAATGTAGGACCACCATTGGAAGTAGTTGGTGCTGTCAAGAATAACTTGGCATGGACTTTCCATTTTAACAAAAACTGAAGCTATAGATGCTAAAACCAAGTGTTCCAATGGAAATATCTCAAAAAATTGGACTCCTAAAGACCAATTTTATCAGCATGGTTCAGGTATTGGTCTCTGTGTTGGTAGTATAATTTGATATGGGATTCATGGAAAAAGGTTTTCTTGATTTGGAAATCTTTATCAACTAGTGGGAGGTGGTCTAAGTCCAGGTGAGGAGAGGAAATTGGTCTCACATCCATGGCAATTGGGGAAGCCATTCTCAGTTCTTGTGGATTTGAGAATGGGGGAGGTGATTTTCAATTTTTCTTAGGGCAATGGTGGTTCAATTCTAGGTGGATTTGGGTTACCACAGTTTCTCTTTTATTTTAGTTAAGAAAACTTAGTGACTGGTTCAGAAATTGATAGGGTTTTCAATGGATTCTAGCTTAAATACCTAGAATTCAAGAAAAATGGGTCTAAATCGGGTGACTAGCAATTGTGAACGATTGAAAATGCTTCAAGTAGGCTTGAAGGAAATTTGGGAGCTTTGTGGCATCTTCAGGGTGCAATTGTACATGGGTTGATAGCTTCGACGTTCGCAGGTGCGTGCATGGAATTTTTCAGTTAAAAAACACGATAAAACAAATGATTTGGGGCTTTTTGGCTTTATGCAGGAAAGCCAAAATTGGCGGGTATGGGTGAATAGTAATTTTTTGTCATGTAGCGGAGTGAACAATTGCTATTTTGGCATGTAGCGAGTAGGTGGTAAGTGGTTTCCTTCGCACAGCTTTTGGGTGCTTGGTAGTATTGGGGGGAGGTCACCCGATTACACTTATTGAGAGACACATAGCCTTGGGGGCCCAACGGAAAAAAACCCTTTTCAGGTAGGTAATGTTCAGACTTCAAGCCCTTCTAAAATGGATGAGGACCGTTAGATGTGGAGGGGAAAGATCATGCGGCGATCAGGCAGTGGAGTTGCATGGAGGGTAGTGGGGGGGGCTGACAGGTAGTTAAGTGCGATGGCTTTTATTTAATGACTGTTTAAGGCGTGGTTAAGGTATCAGGGTGATTAGCAACGGGATTTTCTTAACGTAATCATGAATCGATCAGTTAATGAACTTTGTCAGGGTTTGGGTAATATTATAGTTTATATACTTAAACTAGGGTAGGGTTAATTAATATTGTGCAGGAGTTAAACATATATGGGGAAAAGGGCTTTTTAGTAGGTATTTAATAAATAAATTAGTAATTAGTAAAATGAGCGGAAAGAGGCACCATACCTAAGTATATGATATTTCATATTTTAATGTTTTTCCATAAAACTTAGGATATAGTTTGTTTTGCGGGTTTTTGATGTGAAAATGAGTTATGTAGGGGAAAAAACACCTTTTCCTAGGTAAAAGTAATTTAACCTTAGGATAGAATATTATTTAGGTAAAATGAATGAACTTAAGGAGGGGAATGAATGCTTATGAGGGGATTTAGTACTTATTGCCTATAAGTCATTGAGCCGAGGGTCTGGTCCCTCCAAAAGTTAGAGAAATGCTCTGAACCTCTTTGACCTAGGGTTTTTAAGTACTTTGAACTTTCTTGTGGGAAATTAGTTAATTAAAAGGTGAAGTGAATAAAGGAAATTAATTAATTTACTTTGATATCCATCTGCATGCTTGAGTGCCCATTCACATTTGGAACTTTTATGAGGAAAAATATGATAAATCTACTTTTCTCTAATCAATCATCATACTTCTACAACCTTTCTACTACTTACCCATCTACTCATCCTACATTTTTTACTTCACTTTATTAGGGTGCATTTGAGCTAGCAAACCCTTATGAAACATTTTTATTTTTCTTTACAATAGTAAACTAACTAAATCTAAACTTATTACATCCAAGGGCTTAGATTAAATAGTTGAGCTCCTTTTATTTACTCTACCTATCTAATTATCTACCAAGATTAAATAGTTTGGTAAGATATTTATTCTCTATCTATAGACATGAAATTGAAACATGAAATAGCCAAATTTAAACATTTTGACTATCATGGATTTTGGAAAAGGTTACATACTACACACAATCATTTATTCTGCACAAAAAGTAAATAGTAGTGGCATTTTGACTTGCACACTCTCATGGTCCTTTTTCTTTTCTTGGGGTCCATATTTTTCATCTTTTTTGACCTCTTCATTCTTTTTGTCCTTTGATTATTCTTTTAGGATATACCCTCTCTACACATTTAATTTTTTTGAATATGGAAAACATTTGGAGAAAGCAAAGGTATGTACATATTACAGGTTCAATCTCAAACATTCAAAAATTATGACTCCTATTGGTAAAGGAACCTAACATCCTTAGTGCCCCGTTCAACTTCGAAATCCACCACCTTCTTGGGTTCCTTTTCCTTCTTCTGCGTCTAAGTAGTAGTATGTTTCCTAGGCGACTTGCACACTGGCACCAACCTCTTCTGCTTGTCTTTCTTCGTCTTTTGGATTTCTCGCACAGGTGTAGGGTTTTACCTAAGTGACCTCGGCTCCGTACGCATAGGAGTGGGAGCTTCCATTCTCACCACCTCTAGAGCATTGCCTTCAGATGAAATGTCTCCCCCAGTGATCACAGTCTTAGCAGGGCTTGGACCCAACATGGTTTCTAGGATAAAGTTCTGATTTAACTCGGGAAAATTGGCGAATGCAGGCCTCGCGACTAAACCTTCAAAGAACGAGTGGCTCATAAGCAACAGACAACTTGGATAAAAAAAATCTAAGTGTGAAAAGTGTTCCCTGTTGGACCGACACGCATAATTTATAGGGTTTTTTGAATTCAAATCTGACTGCCCCGAAAATTTGATCATTAATGCTAGTTGGGCGGCAGATATTCAAATTTTTTAGGCTTAAATGTCACCTGCACTCTCCTCTTAAGCATATGTTAGCCTTAAAATCATGAACAATGACTCTAATAGTCACTTTATAGCTATGCTACGTGGTATCTTCTTTCATACTGCAGCTCCCTTTGTGCAACTTCTGATATTATAATGTCACCCTTTTGCGCACAGTCTTCTTACCACGTAGTCCTTCAATCCAAGTAGTGTAGTTTATAGTCCCGCGCTCCCTTGTAGCTGCTTGGAGTGCTGAGACTTCCCTGCCATCATATAGTCATTGAGCTAGATCTCATGTATATGGCTTCAATCGGCTTCCATTTACCCTTCTCGGAAAAGGTTCTCCATTCAACTTTGCGAGCTAAACCATGCCTCCATCTATGATCTTTTTGATGACATATGGCCCCAGCCAGTGCATCTAAAACTTTCCAGGAAACTTAGTGAACTTACTATCATATAATAAAACCAAATCATTTACCTTGAACGTGCGTAGCTTGATGTGTTGATCGTGTCATGCTTTTTCATGCTCCTTCTGCACTTGCTGATGGAATCCAGCTAAGAATTTTTCTTCTCCAAGCTCCATTAGCTTTGTGATCCACTCTTCTAAGGATCCATGATCTTCCATTCTTGTGAAAGTTGTTATGCGTAGATTAGGCATCATATATTACATAGGCATCACAACTTCTACACCATAGACCAATCTAAAAGGTGTCTGACCTATTAGCTTTTTGCAAGTAGTCCTGTACACCCACAACACTACAAGTACGTGGACATCCCAGTCATTTTCCTGCACATTTCAAATCTATGTCAGTGCGTTCTCCAAGATTTTATTGAAGGCCTCAACTATTCTATTAGCCTGAGGATGATACGGTGTTCTCTTTTGATGATAAACCTAGAATTCCTCAGTCAGCACATTGATCGTTTCATTGAGGAAGTGCATACCCCGATCACTCATCAACACTTTTGGGCAACCAAACCTGGTTAACACGTACTGATACAAGAATTTAACTGATGTGGCTCCTGTACAATTGTCCACAGGCTGTGCCTCCACCCATATGGTCGGATACTCTATGGCAGTGATGATATAGCACGCACCTATCTTCTTTCCTCGAGGCTGGATTCACCCCACAAAGTCAATTGCCCATTTTTCAAATGGCTACAATGATACCTGAGGATTTAGGGGCAACTCATCCCTCCGCGATGGTCTACCCGTTCTCTGACATGCATCACATGTTTTACAAGACACTTTGGTATCCTTATGCAACGTAGGCTACCACAACCCTGCATGCAAGATCTTTTATGTTGTTTCATTTCCTACATAATTTTTTTATGTACCCTCGCCACGAGCTTCAATTAGGATTCTACTTCGTTCAAAATCAAGCACATATCTTTGCAATATCTCATCAGCACCCATCTTATACAAATGGCCAGTGATCACTAAAAAATCGGCCACGTGCACCAATAGTTCCTTCTTTTGCTAACTGGTATATGCTTCAGGAGTCACTTCGGTAGTCAAGAAGTGGATAAGATCCAAAAAATGATTATTACCAACATGCGCTGCAAAGAGCTCCGCATCAGGAAATCCCTCCTCCAAATTAGTAGGCTCCTCCCCTATTTCAATTTGTGACAGATGGTCAGGTCCTACATTCAACCTTCCTGGCTTCAAAATTACTTCAAAGTCATATTCTTGATATAACAATAACCATCGGAAGATATTCCCCCCCCAACACAGGCTTATTGACCAAGTATTTCAAGGTGGAATGGTCGGTGTACACTTTGAAATGTCCGCCCAGCAAATAATGCCTAAACTTTTGAAGCACGTACCCCATA
This sequence comes from Pinus tabuliformis, assembly GCA_031772625.1. Taxonomy (NCBI): domain Eukaryota; kingdom Viridiplantae; phylum Streptophyta; class Pinopsida; order Pinales; family Pinaceae; genus Pinus; species Pinus tabuliformis. Next base: position 125,129,093 of record CM062818.1, read on the forward strand.
GCCAACCCCTTGTGCTCTGTGATTGAGTAATTCTTCTCGGCCTTGGATAATTTCCTGCTCGCAAATGCTATAGGGTGGTCCATCTCTCCTTCATCAGCTTGTGTTAGCACTGCTCCCAATGCAATACACGAGGCATCAACGTGCACATGGAATTCATTCTTCCAATGCAAGAAGACCAAAATCGATGCGATAACCATATTTTCTTTGAATACATCCATATTGCGCTGACATTATTCATCCCGATAGAATGTAGCATCCTTCTTCAATATCTTCTCCATAGGCATAATAATCTGAGCATAAGTCTTAATGAACTTTAGATAATATCGAGTATGGCCTAGTGTTGCACGTAGCTGTTTGACACTCCTTGAGGGCTCCAAATTTACTATCACCATGATCTTGGCAGGGTCCACCATTAGCCCTTGCTTGCATACCAAATGGTCCAGTAAAATTCCAAAAGGGACACTGAACAAACAATTCTTTAGGTTCAACATGATCTGGTATCTTCGGAACATATCCAACATTAAGCGTAGATTGGCTACATGGTTCTTTACTAATCCAAACACTATCTAGTCATCATAATACACCTCCAATAACTTGTGAATAAATTCCTTCAATGTCGCGATGACTACGTAAGAGAATATCACCTGTGCATTCTTAAGTCTAAATGGCATCATCGTATACTAGAAACAATCCCATTTTGTCGTGAAGGTTGTTTTTCTCCTGTCTTCTAGCGCGATCTTAATCTGATGGTACCCAGAGAATCCATTAGTGAACGAGTAGGCTTCCTACCCTCCAACATTTTCCAACACCTCATCTATAAATGGTGTCGGAAAAGGTGTTAGGTCCTTATAATACTAGTGATTACCCCATTACTATTGTAGTTGTATCCCTTATTAATATTGTTGTAACCCTATTGTCCCCATATTTTTATTAGTGTGCCCCATAGAATCCCTCTATTGTTATTTTTGTGGCTTTATATTATTATTGTTAGGTCGACTGGGTTATATTGTGACTCCGTAGAGTCCTATATATAGAAATGAGGTTTTGTCATTTGTATCATCAAAGAATTTCTCATTTGTGCAATGTAAAGGAGGTTTCCCCCTCGAAGAGGCTGAATTATAAGGCGTTGATCTCTCTTTTCTATCTTTTTGTGAGCTGGTTTCATAACATTTGGTATCAGAGCTTTGGATTCTAGAGTTTCACTGCTCCAAAAACGTTATCGTGGAATTTTCACTATAACATTTTTTCTGCGACATTTCAAAGGAAAAAACAAAAACCCATTTGAGAAGAAATAGTACTGAACCTTGGGTCTGAATTTCAAAGCTTTTTACGCTATATTTGCAGAGATATGATCTATGGAAGTTGGTCTTTTTGCAGACTCTTGAATTACATTCCAAACAGGTGACCTGGGGAAAACTGTCATAACTTTCTCTCTGAGCATCGGATTCAAATTTTGTATGAAGGTACAGAAATATGACAGACTTTGGTTTCTTGTATATATTTTTAGATCCAGAGGTTGAAACAGTGACACGTGGCACTTCATACAATTTTGCTCCTCTGGAAAGGTCTATAATCAGGTCATCCTGGGAGATTGTGCATAACTCTTCCTTGGAGAATCCAATTTGGATAAGACTGGTGGCATTGGAAAGAGGACATAGAGGGCTACAATAGATCAAAATTTTAGAACTGGATGATCCGAAATTGCAGAGATACATCAGATTCAATATCAAGCTTCTACAAAGTGAAAAAAGGTGTGTAGTTTTTTTTTATATTTTTGCATAAGCTTGGTTTGAAAAATTAGTTTGAATCAGTAATTGATGTCCCAAGGAAAGGAAATTCAAACACCTAGTAAACAACTTGAAAGCTCTATAATGACTCACGAAGAAGAGGAAGAAATGCAACATGATATATCAAAATTACGAGACCAAGTGCAACAAGTGTCACTTGCACAAAAAGCAAGAGAATCTAAGATGGATGGTTTAAAGAAAGATGTAGAAGCTAATATGGATGGTTTAAAGAAAGGTGTAGAAGCTAATATGGATTGTTTGAAGAAAGGTGTCAAAGCAAAGATGGATGGCATGGAAGCTGAGATGAATGGAATGGATGATAAGATGGAAGAATTGAGGATAAATATGAATAAGTTGCTACAAGAAATGGTCACTAATGGTGAAAGGGTAGTAAAGGAAAGTCATGATGAGAACAAAAGAAATGTTAATCATGATTCCATAGACTCTAATGTTGGACCAAAGACCCACCATATTCCAAAAATCGATATCAGGAAGTTTGATTGCATGGATCATGCAACATGGATATTACGGATGGAGCAATTTTTCGATCTCAATAATGTGAAAAACACACAAAAGGTACATATTGCAACTTTATATTTGGAACCAAATCAGTTTGTATGGTATCAATGGCTTTGCTCTCATAAACATATTATCACTTGGGCAATTTTTACGGAAGAATTGACAGCACATTATGAGGATACAAAAAGCAACACTTTTTTTAGCCAATTGATAAGTCTCAAACAAAAGGGTTCAATAATGGAACACATTGAGGAGTTCCAAAAATTGAACATAAGGGTAAAAGAATATTCCAGAGGAGCATAGGATTGATGTGTTCATAGGGACTTTAAAGGATAATATCCAACATGATGTTCGCCTTTGGGAACCGGATTCATTACATAAGGCATTCAGGTTAGCAAGAAAAATGGAAAGCAAAATTATGGCAACCAGGAAGCATACCAGTCACAAATATAAAGATGGAAGTGTTGTTACCCCTAGCCTTCCAAAACCTATAAGGTTGACACCACAACAATTGGAAGAAAAAAGAGAAAAATGGCTTTGTTACAGTTGTGATAGCAAATACACTAAAGGTCATAAGTGTGCTGAGAAGAAATTATTCTACATAGATTGTGAAGAGGAAGAAGAAAAGGAGCAAGAAAGGTCAAAAGAAGAGGATATACTCCAAGAACAAAGCCTAGATAAAGGAAATGAATCCGACCATATCTTGTAATGCATTAGCTGGAATTACCACTCCTAAAACCATAAAAATAGAAGGAAAAATCAAGAAGAAAAAGGTAATAGTGTTGATTGATTCAGGAAACACCCACAATTTTATTCATTGTAAGGCAAAAAAAGAATTGAATTTCTTCCTATATCCAACACCAGAGTGTCAAGTGATGGTTGCAAATGGAGGAATGATAAATTTCTCTGGAAAGTGCCATAATATCAAGCTATCTATGTGAGAATATGTATTGACTAGCCCAATGCTTTCCATTCCAATGGGAGATGCTGATGTTGTACTAGGAGTCCAATGGCTACAATCCTTGGGTACAATAGCTTTTAATTTTCAAGAACTTTTCATGAAATTTTCGGTGGAAGGAAAGGAAGTTGAATTAAGGGGTATTGCAGGGAAACCAGGAAAGATAATCAGCTCTAACGGTATGACAAAGCTTCTAAAAAAGGAACAAAGAGGTGTAATTGCACAATTATGTTCGCTTGATCTTTCCACATCGGAATCATCTATTTCTCCAGATCTCCAAAAAGTCTTGGACAATCATTCCAAGGTATTTAAGACTCCCAAAGGTGTCCCACCTATTCATGATCATGATCATGCTATTCATCTGATTCCAGGAAGTGTTCCTCCAAACATCAGGCCATACAAATATCCCTATGCCCAAAAGAGTGAAATTGAACGTATGGTTGCAAAAATGCTAGAGGCTAGTATAATTCAACCTAGTCAAAGTTATTTCTCTACTCCAGTAGTATTGGTGCACAAGAAGGATGGATCATGGCACATGTGTCTGGATTATAGGGAGCTCAACAAGCTCACTATTAAAGATAAGTTTCCCATTCCTGTCATTAATGAATTACTGGATGAATTGCATGGATCAATTTACTTCACCAAATTGGATCTTCGTTCAAGATATCATCAAATCAGAATGAAGACTGAAGACATTCCAAAAACAACATTTAGAACTCATGAGGGTCATTATGAATTTTTGTTTATGCCTTTTGGCCTTACCAATGCACCTTCTACATTTCAAGGTTTGATGAATTCCATTTTCAAACCCTTCCTTAGAAAATTTGTGTTAATATTTTTTGATGATATACTAATCTATAGCAAGTCTTGGAAGGATCATGTTGAACATGTTGACAGGGTGCTACAACTATTGGAGGAGAAACAATTATATGCAAAAAGATCCAAATGTTTCTTTGGAGTATAAGAGGTGGAACATCTAGGTCATATTGTATCTGATGAAGGAGTTAAGGTATACCCTAGAAAAATTAAAGCCATTAAGGAATGGAAAATCCCCACGTCCATGAAGCATCTGGGAGGATTTCTTGGGTTGACAGGGTATTATCGCAAGTTTTTTAAGAATTATGGGAGAATAGCAGCACCTCTAACAACATTATTGAAGAAATATGCATTTTCGTGGACTCCAGAAGCAACAAAAGCCTTCGAACATCTTAAAGAGGCAATGTGCCACGCACCGGTCTTAGCTACACCAGACTTCAAAAAAACCTTTATTGTGGAATGTGATGCTTCAGGAAATGGAATTGGTGTCATTTTAATGCAAGATGAAAGACCCATTGATTTTGAAAGTCATCCAATCAAGGGAAAGTTTTTACACAAAGATATTTATGAGAAGGAAATGTTGGCAATACTACATGCACTTAAGAAATGGCGGCCCTACTTAATGGGAATACACTTCAAGGTAAAAACGGACCATGATACCCTTAAATACTTTATAGAACAAATATTATCCTCTGAAGAGCAACAAAAGTGGGTCACAAAGATGTTGGGTTATGACTTTGAATCATCTACAGAAAAGGGAAGCAAAATGTGGTGGCAGATGCACTCTCAAGAAAGGATGAGGATGTGGAAGCATTGTTGTGCACCATCTCTATTATCCAACCAGATTAGATAAACGAAGCAAGGGAGGAATGGAAGAATGATGAAGAAGTGTGGGCACTTATTCGAAAGTTACGACAAGATTCCAGTACATCTGATACATTTAGCTGGCAAAATGATTCATTATGGTACAAAGATCGCTTACAACTCTGTAAGAATTCACAACTCAAACACTTTATGGAATTGCACACTTTTCCCTTAGGAGGGAACTCCGGATTTTTAAAAACTTACCACGGGGTTAAGAAGGAATTTTTTTGGGATGGCCTTAAATTGGATATTCAAAATTTTGTGGCAGAATGTTTGGTTTGCCAACAAAATAAAGTTGAAACAATTAAGACCCCGGGTCTATTACAACCTTTATCCATTCCAAGCCAACATTGGGAGGAGGTTTCAATGGATTTTATCACAGGTTTACCCAAGTCTGAGGGAAAGAGTGTCATCATGGTGGTAGTTGACAGACTTACCAAGTATGCACACTTTTGTGCATTATCACATCCATTTAAAGCCAATACAGTTTCTACTGCATTTATGGAAACAATTCAAAAGCTACATGGAAACCCAAAGATTATTGTAATTGACAGAGATCCCATTTTCACTGGAAATTTTTGGACAGAATTATTTTCTTGTCTTGGTACCCAGTTAGCTCATAGCTCATCTTATCATCCTCAATCTGATGGGAAAACTGAGATAGTAAACAAATGTTTGGAAGGATATCTTCGTTGCTTTATATCTGATAAACAGACACAATGGGTCAAATGGTTGCCTTTGGCTGAATCGTGGTATAACACTTCCTTCCATACAGCAACAAAAATGACCCCATTTATGGCACTTTATGGATATCAGCCACCATCCATCCCATCATATTTAAGAGAAAATTCTAAGGTTCAAGCAGTGGAACATCACATCGAACATCAACAACAAGTCCTCCAACTCTTAAAGGATAACCTCGTGTTGGCATAGAATAGAATGAAACAATAGGTAGATCAACATCGCAATGAAAGAAGTTTTGATGTAGGTGATTGGGTATTCCTATGGCTACAACCATATAAACAAATGTCCCTCAAGCAAGCTAAGAAGGATAATAAATTATCACCAAAGTATTATGGTCCGTACAAGGTGTTGCAAAATATTGGTACTATGGCATACAAATTGGAGCTTCTTGCAGTGTCTCGAGTGCACCCAGTTTTCCATGTTTCATGTTTAAAGAAGGTTATAGGTGACAAGATCCTAGTTCAAACAATATTTCCAGAACTTGATGAGGAAGGAAAAATTATATTGGAACCGGAAGCAGTCACAGAAACAAGAACTCGACAGCTACGAAATCGATCAATTTTAGAGTATCTCATCAAGTGGAAGAACTTATCCACTGAAGATTCCACATGGGAGGATAAGAATTTCATACAAAAGCATCCAGAAATACTCAAGCATTGAGGACAACACTTTTTTGAAGGAGAGGGGCATGTTAGGTGCCTATAATACTAGTGATTACCCCATTACTATTCTAGTTGTATCCCTTATTAATATTGTTGTGCCCCTATTGTCCCCATATTTTTATTACTGTGCCCCATAGAATCCCTTTATTTTTATTTTTGTGGCTTTATATTATTATTGTTAGGTCGGCTGGGTTATTTTGTGACTCCTTAAACTCCTATATATAGAAAGGAGGTTTTGTCATTTGTATCATCCAAGAATTTCTCATTTGTGTAATGCAAAGGAAGTTGACCCATCAAAGAGGCTGAATTCTAAGGTGTTGATCTCTCTTTTCTATCTTTTTGTGAGTTGGTTTCATAACAAAAGGATCATGGACACATGCATCGTTAAGCTTTCTTAGATCTACGCAAATCCTTATTTCTCCCTTATGTTTCTTTTCCTGAACCACCATTGGGCGTACCTAATCAGACTCTTCAATTGGTTCGATGATGTCTGCTTCTAGCATCTTATCCAGCTCTAAACGAACCTTTTCCTTATATTTGGGATTAAGGTGATACAGTCTCTACTTGATAGGCTTCATGTTTGCCTTCAAAGTAATTTTCTTCACCCCCAGGTCGCCTATGATACCTTTCAGGTCCAAAAATTTCGTAGGAAAAAGATCCTGGTACTCGTGGAGTAGCTCAGCAACTTTGTCCACTATGGTATCATCCCCATAATCTCCAATCTTTGCAAATTTTAGCTCTGCTTTAGTACCAATGTTCACTTGCTTAGTTTTCAGTGACGCGGTGATGTCCGGATTTTCTATCTGCGGACCCTCGACCTTGCAGTGGCCTTCAACCTCTGAGGTATTGATATTTCTTGGTTCTTCATCCTCCCCCTCAGTAATCACATCATAGCATTCTAGTGCATGGCACAGCTGAGTGCTCCAATCTAGTTGAACGAACTCCAAAGGATCCTACGGAATTCTGAATATTGACACCTTACCCTCCTGCAGAGCTTCATCAATGCTTTCGAACCCATCTTCAAAACTGAAAGTCATTAAGAAACCTTCCATTAATATATCTCATTTTGCGGTGCCATGGTGGAGCTTAGTTTCCCAATACCAATTTTTAGTGATTATATCCAAAGTATGACAGAATAAGTGCACCCACTCTCACTGCAACTTTGTTCCATAGACTTTAGTCCATTTCGCCAAATAATCACGTGGATCATTTCTCCCATCATATTTTTCAGTTAATCACACTTTAGGACAACCAAATCACAACATCATCATTCTCCTATAATCACGCCATTCATCAAATTTTTCCTTGTGTGTATCCCATCACCATGTGAGTGTAGCACACAACGTCAAATATAACACTTGGAAGTGATGATCCTCAAGGACTTCTCTTTCAAAGGCATCCAAAATTTTATCTACATCAGTTAAACCATCATAATAGGGTAAATTTCTTACCTCTGATGACACACAGCGTAACGATTTAGTCATCATGTTACAGTGCATTGTAGATACCTCATGTAGCCTATTCTACCAGTGCTCTAACTCCTCATCTGAATCTGAGGTACAGGAGCTTTCATAGTCCCATGCAATCTGTCCATCAGCTATTAGATTAATTTAGTCTTAGTCCCACCCTATTATTTTGTAAATCCGATCCAAGTCATCATCACTTTCTTCATAGTCATAGACCTGTGCAATATAGTGCGACCCTTTTGCAGTGTCCAATGGCACTACAATGCAGAGCGACCTTCTGTCAAACGACATTGTCCACTTCTTCAATTTGATGGCTCCATTCATATCAATGGCCCAATTAATTCCGAGGAGCATGGGATATGGATTACTATCATCAACGATCTCTATTACTTCAAAATCATGCATTACTCTCACACCTTCTATATATATGGTGACTCCATGCAGTCGTCCCATAGGGATAATCTTATGTTGGTTAGCCATTCTCAGTTGAATCATAGACCACTGCAGTGCGGGTCTCCCCATTCTCTCCCATGTATACTTAGGAAAAATGTTTGTGTTAGATCCTAGATACAAAATAATCTCGTCCATCTCATAATCTCCTATCTGTGCAGTGAGCCTGTTTCGTGCTCAGTTCTTGCCTTATGTTTTCCAATATTTCTGACTATGCGATGTCCACCAGGATCATTTTCCTTTCCATCACACTTGTTTATCAACTTCTGTAGCCCATCCATAGCCTTTTTATCGTGTAGAAGTTTCATGCAGATTTCCAGAAATGTGGTGAGTACATAGGGATCAATCTCTATGGGCACGTTGATTTATGGTAGTTTGTCCTGGCTCCCTGAGGTAGATGCCTCAACGAAGCTTTTCTTTGCTTCCATATATGTCTCCTTCCCGTGTTCTAGATCGAGGCCAACTTCTTTTTCTGGGGCCATGCGGACCTCTTTAGGTTGTTTTCCCTTGTCATCCCTAGTCATTACTCCACTTCTCAGCACTATATTCACATTTGGATCCTCCTTATAGGGCTCAACCCTCATCATCTGTAAGTTCTATGTAGGGTGTTGAGGCTACTCCTTCTTCTCCTACATCTTGGCTATCAGCACAGGGAATTCTTCTATCGTATGGTCAAACTGAGTGCAATATTGGCATGATGGGCATGTCTAATTATGACAGTCCCATGCATAGTGCCCTGGCGTCCCACAATTATAGAAAATAACCTGTCCATGACCTCTACCAGGTCCTCCTTCTACTCATCCTCTTTCATGCCCCTAATATCTTCTGCATGCTCGCCAATGCCCTGATCTGGAGGCCGATTTTTTGCTTGCATTTGATAGGTAGGTGTTCCTTCCATCATTAATTCATATCTACGACAACGGCTCTCGTCATGGTCCAATGATTTGTAGAAATCGCAGAACAATTGTTGTGCTGTTTGAACGAAATTTTGCAGCAAATGACAATTATCTGTTACATGGTTTCCAACCACCTGACAAATAGCGCACCATAGCATGGGCCTCATACTTGGTCCTACTAGAGCTTCCTGCCTTAGGGGCATTGGTCTCCCCCTGTGATATAATTCACAAAGATAGGGCAGTGATCTTTATCATGACCCTAGCTCTTACAATTGAGGCACCTAGCCTCCTTTCCTTTTTTCAAGCTCTACAATTCCAAGCAGAGGTTTTGCAACTGTGAGTGAATTTGTTGAACTCCCAAAGATACATCCCGAATAGGATTTTCATGCAATCTCATCATGATTTCCAGGGCTTCCACCTAAGTCCCTATCTTCTTCTGCGATAAAGCAATCCTCGGGTGGGGCAAGAGTGAGGCTATAAACCACTCGCGGTGCTGACTATTTGTGAGCTACATGTTAACTTCATGGATCGCACACTTCAATATTTGATCTAACTCCTAGGGCATTTCACCAGCCCTCATCGTGTTTTCCTTGAACCCATATACTAATTGTGAGTTAGACTTAGGTTTACTGAATTCTTTTTTTAGAGCAGCCTTAATGTCTATTAATGATGCCAAAGGGTTATCAGTGTAATACTTAATGTACCAGGTTAGCACACAATCCTGCAGAGTGGTAACTAACTACGCTTTCTTTATATTGTCATTAGTGATCTATTGTGCGGCCCATACAATAGTTGCGACGAACCAGAATTGATTTGTATCTTCACTCCCTATACCTTTGAAAATTAGCATCTTTAGTGATTTTGACATGTTGAACAGTGGTGGTGTTGGTGGTGTGGGCGAAGGTGTATGCTGTGGAGGTGAATGTGGCTGTGGAGTGGATGGCTGATGTATTCATGGAAAAGATTATCTTATTAGCTAGAACACAGTCTGTGGTGAGGCTTGTACGGCTCCTTCATCATAACTCGAAGGAGTTCCAATCAGTGGGCTATATACAGGACCATTTTTTCCTCGATCCCTGAACAATTTTCCACCTCGCATAGCTCTGAACATCAAGGAATTGGCATAACCCATTTTTCATCCAACAACATCTTAATCCAGGTATTCAAAGATTTTAGGTACTTACCTCACGGTCCTTTGAAGAAGCATCGCTCTGCTTCACTATAGCTAACCGAGGTATCAACCATGGATTTTGTAACAAATCCTCCTATAACCTAAAGCCAATGATGAACAGTGTGCACGATCTTATCTTCAGAAGCTTCCAACCTTCGCACTAGCTCTGTAGTCCACACTATTAGTTCGTCAAGCGTCCACCTTCCTTGGCCATCTGCCAACTTAGCTATCCACTTGTATATCTCAATCGGGAAGTTGCAGAAGAAAATTTTGTGTATTTCCATGTACAAATATCTATCGAAACACCGCTCTTTTGATAGGCATGGATTTTTGTTCTCTTGTGCCACGAATTCGTGGATCTTCCTATCCAACCACTTCTCAATTTCCTTCTTGGTCGGATTCCAGTGATGTGACATCACACATCTCTTTATGCTAATCCTAGTCCTAACAACGAAACCATTTCTTGGCTTAGTGGGTCCTGACCCAAGTCCAGAGTTAGTTGAACCAAACAAAACCATATACTACTATCCCTTTTCGCATTAATCCACTTAGCGTAGACTGATGTCTCACCCGAAGCAATATGGGGGGATGATGGAACCAAGTTTATGCATCCAGAGATCAATGTGATATCTTTTTATTCCCTAGATCTGCCTCTGTATAGATCTATAAGCCCTTATAACTTCCTTAGAATAGTCCTTAGACCTCCACGAAGGTCTACGATTAGATTTTACGGACCCTGAACAGATGAATTATCTACTTATGTGCACCGTAAGTTATCTTTAGATCACGATCTACTCAGATCTACTTAAGTGCTTGATAAACTTAGCAGAAGGTATTATGATCTTTGCATAAATAATTAACATGTATTGTGTTCATTTAATAAGACTTATCTAGTAAATTCATGCATCAATACATCATTATTTCATAAAGACATTATTTCATCACAACGTATATTGCAAACATAAACAACAGAGGTAAACAGATAAAACACATGAATTTCTTCAACAGTATTCTTTATTGATCTCCAATATGAGGTTACAGACTCAAAACTTCTCTATGCACTCAATTGTAGGGGTCCGCGCACTCAGTTGCGGACACTACTCTAGGCCTCTGCGCACTTAGCTGTAGAGCCTTTTGCCCCTCTAAGACTTACTTCTCTGCACTATCTCTCTAAGACTCCATTCATTCGTACCCATAGAAATAGACATAGATCTACCTTAGACTCTCTAAGACACACCTATTTATACAATCCACAAACCTCCAGACCAACTAAAATTTACATTAATGAGTGTAAAAACCCTTTTTGACTCCTAACTACCTACGTGCTTCGCATCCACAACTCATGGAGACTTTACATCTTTTCATCAAAATTTATAAAAAACTTGGGGTTTTAAACCCAAAACTGACCTAGGGGACCCCATCCCAACACTTATTTAGCTGATTTGCAGAATTCATATAAGCTAACACAAAGAGTTTAATTCCTATGAATCTAATATCTTATGATTGATACTATCAAGCATGCTAGAGAATGTATCTGTATCCAGATCATTGAATCCATCACTGAGATATGGTCTTCAATTGAAATAATCTTTGAGCAGGATGAATTAGTACAGAGAGCCAAGAATGTCATAGAAGATGTAAAAAAATATTTGGATTCAAACCCAGGAAGAGCACATGTATTGATAAGGGTTTTGAATTCCAAAACCAAAGATGAAATGGTGGAATATGATATAGAAGACAGGACAGATACCATACTTGAAGTGAGAAGGATTCTCACTAAGAAGAATTTTATGTTGCAGCTGGAAGATAAGTGACATAACCTCGAATCAATTATCTAGAGGTTTCACAGGAAATTTTTAGTTTTACACCAAAAGGGATTGCCCAGATTACCGGGAATGGCAAATAAATTAATTGATTCAAAATAATATCAAACGAAATTATGTTCAATTTCCAATGATAAGTCTAGGTTTGTAAATATTAAAGGCACAATCATAGGTAAAGCATTTATAGAAGGCCTCAGTTATGTTTTACTCATCAAGCATGAGATAAATCATTTATTTGTGGTAAAACCAACTTTTGAATTATTGACCGGAGAATCCACAGTTTTAACATCTTTGTACCAACGTTTCAAATCCCAAATGGGATCCATCATCAGGATATGAGAATGATGATTACAGAAGAGCAACAAAGAATCAATAAATAGTGATAAAACCTTTAGAATAATAAACTGTTGGCTCAAATAATTTTAATTAATTTTAATTAATTTAATATAATTTTTATATTAATTTGTTATTAAAATTTTTATATATATTAATTTGTTTTATTAATTTTATATAATATTAATTTTGCTTTACTATTAAATATACTGAGGTAGATGAAACTTTTAGAAGATTAATCAAATACCATATTCCAAATGAAGAAATATGTTAAGAATTATGCAAGTTACTGGAGTAATGATTCAACAATAGACATCAATAGATTCAACAACATAATAGTAGGTTTATCAACCACACCGGCACCAAAATCCTCAAACCTAGAAACAACAACTTCAACAGTTTCATTTCCCTATATTTATTGTTGCCATTATGACACAGGTTTGGCGCTATGACATAGGTGTTGTCCTTGATGGCAACTCAATCAGATGACAGATCATAATTCAAGCTCTCAAAATGAAGGAAAAGAGATATATAGAGGTTCCCCTTGACCAAGCCACGTATACACGCGGGTTAGCAGTCCAAAAGACGCGTATGTGTATACTCGCACTTTCACGCAAGGAAAAGCGTGTACATGTTGGAAAACTTGGTTTTGGTCTGTGGTATTTGGTCCCTGGTATTTTGACCCATGGTATTGATCCAAGATATCTTGACCGAAGTGTTGACCCCAGGTATTTGGTCCAAGGTATTTCTTCTAAGTGGTTTTGGACCATGGTATTGAGTAAGGCCTAAGACTATAAAAGGAGGAGGAGATCATTAGGCAAGAGCACTCAAGCATTGAATCTAATGAAGAGTAAGATCTAGAATACTAGTGATTGGGTTATGGTGCATAGCTGGATCTAAATCAAGGAGGAACCTAAGCACTAGAAGAAGGATAAGTTCTATTGATGGGTCAAGATATTAAGGCTTGAAGAGAAGTATCCTTGTGTGATTTTGATCTTTTATATTGGTGCATGTTTTGATATATAAATCTAATGATCTAGGTATAACTGATGTCTGAATAGTTGAAAAGGGTAAATCATCTTTTACAAATCTATACATAGGTTCAGTATAGCAAAGGCGTGTATACACACTGGTTCGACAATTCAAAACAGCGTTTACGAAGGTTTTCTTTCACATAGCAACGTATGCATGCAGGTTCTACATATTGAAGTAGCGTATGTCTCATAAAATATGTTTTAGATACTTCTGTTTACTATTGCAATGTTCTGTGTTCTGGTTGGGTTCTGGTACTGTTATTGTATTCTAGTTACAACATTCAGAGAAATGATTGTTTGATTCAATTTTGGTTAGTGCAAGGGAGATTGATTGATGCAGATATATTTTGATGTTTGATTGATGCTATTAATGGATCCAGTCTAAAAATTTATGAAACATGGTCCCTGGAAGAATAGAGAAGGTTGTAGCCTTCTATAGGTCGGCACCTACGTACTAGTACATCATCTAGTACAAGAGCTAAGGGGGTTGTAGCTCCCTTCCAGGAGAAGCTAGAGAACGCAAGAAGGTTGTAGCCTTCTACAGGTAGAAGCCTGCGTACTATTATAAGACTACACTAGTACAGAAATATTGTAGAAAGAAGTTTCTTATTAAAAGAAGATAGAGATGAATTGCAGCAGGTAGTTTTCACCCACATTGGGTTTCCACCTTATCTCTTTTGTTCTTGTGTGTGATTGTTTGTTCTGTTTTTTTACTGTACCAGTTACTACTTATATGGTTTTGATACACAGATTAAAGATCAACTAACTAAATTATAAGTTTACAAGGTGTACGCTGGTTGCTCTAAACATAGTTGTGTATATACACAAGTTTCAATAACTGAAGTAGCGTGTATAAATCTGTTTATGGAAATTAAATATTATTAAATTGATAATACTGATTTACCCCCCTTCTCAGTATTATTTCCAACAATTGGAATTAGAGCAAGTTCTTTAGAAGAAGCTTGATCACTTGAAGGAAGATCTATCATCATGAGTAACTACGAAAAAGTGGCATCCATCAGGCCACCAATTTTTGATGGGAGCAACTTTGTCTATTGGAAGGTAAGAACCACAACCTATCTTCAATCTCTTGGAACAAAAGTTTGGGATATCATGGAAGGAGGATACACATTTCCATCAACAACTCCTACAGATACGGTAGGTAAAAAGCAGTATGAAACAAATGCAAAGGCTATCAATACTCTGCTGGGGAGTCTATCACAATCAGAATTCGTCAAGGTTATGCAACTCAAAATTTCCAAAGAAATATGGGACAAGATCATTCTAAGCTATGAAGGAGATGATCAGGTAAAACATGAAAAACTACAATCTCTTAGAATTCAATATGAAACTCTTAGAATGCACAATGATGAAAGTGTAGCTAATTATTTCCTATGTATAGATGAGATTGTTAATCGCATCAAAAACTTGGGTGAAGAGATAAAAGAAGTTACTTTAGTTGAAAAGGTTCTAAGAACCTTGTCTTCTAAGTTTGAATCAAAAGTTTCTGCCATAGAAGAAAAGCAGACATGGAATCCTAACTGCTTTCAAAATGAGAAAAGGGGGTCCATCAGATATGATAGAAGCCGCATTCAAAGCTTCAAGAAAAGGAGAACTCAATAAGTCAGGACATATGTCAGAAGGAGAGGAAGAATCAAACTTTGTCAAGAATATTCAACGGGGTTTTGGAAGATTCATAGGTAAACTACCTTTCAAGTGTTTTTCTTGTGGAAGAGTAAGTCATTATGTTGCCAAATGTCCCGACAAAGATAAGCTTGATAAAGGTGAGGAATCAACAAAATGGAATAGAAAATAAAGCGTAAATAAGAAGAGCTACTATATGCATGAAAATAGTGAAGGTTTATCGAATAGTGATGAAGATGAAAATAGTCATGATTATAGACTTCTGATGGTTTTTGAAGATGATGATTTCTTGGATGCTTTAGATGAAGATGGTCTCTATTGTTAGAGTCGGTATTGTCATCCCTACATCAGAGATCAAATCCTCTTGTTGCATTTCATATTAGGTGTCCCGCCCAGTCATTTGCATTCCATTAGGTGCATAGATGATCTGATGGTAGTGGCATTCCTTCAGTTTCCCTCATGTTATCTACCTTCTGGCACAGATTTGCTCATAAAAGACATATATAGTCTCCTTTCTATCCTGAAAATTTCAAAGAATGTCTTTAGGGTTTCATGGTCAATCAGGTCTAGGTTTCATCAGGGTTTCGTCAAGAAATGTGTCGAAGTGTCCAATAATTGCCAGCAGGCCATGAGGAGGTTGCAACATCAATAAATTTTGTCACCAAGCATTTGAAAATGTGTTTTTCCTCAATACTCTGTTTTGAGGAAAAAACAGAGTATTCAGCATTTATTGTACAAAATCATGAAAATTTTTGTTTTCCTCATTGTAAATCCATTCATCTGCATCCTGGTTTCTTTCCTTATGCCCAAAAGCTCTAACAATTCCAAAGACAAGCAAGCTCAGGTCATTAAATTCATCACAAAGTGAAAAAAGCAGTGAAAAAGTCCAAAAGCAGAGTTTAAAGATAAAGTCAAATCCAAAACATTATAAAAGTGGGTTTCATAAGCCAAAATTTCAAAAGCTCTTTGTTTATAAGCTATTCCTTCATGTGATAAGCTCATTTGCAAAAGAGAAGCAAGATAGAGAAATTTTGGTGAGCAAGAGAGAAATTGGGTGAAAATCGCTGTAAGATTACTAGCGCGGCACATACAGCCGACGCGGCGCACTAGGCCTCAGCTCTCAGTTCATTTTTACAAGGGTGCGGTGCATAGGTGGGGTGCGGCGCATTGGGCGTGCTGCGTGGCGCACACAACCAAAGAGCCCGAAAAACTTCCAAACTCGCTCTAATCGCCCAAAATCGCTTGGAACGGTCTTAATACAAGTAGGTATAATCTTCAAAGCTGCATTTCATCTAAGTTTGATGATGGTTTGATGGTGTGTGTTTCATGGTGCTTGTGTAAAACAATCAAACCCTACCTTTTAAAATACCTCAAAGAAACTTGCTGCTAGGGTTTCAATTCACTGTTTTGTCACCAAGTTCACTCCCTCATCTCATTTGTCCTTTGATTTCATCATTCCCTAAGTTCCTCTACCCCCCTAAGTTCATTAATTCCCTATCCTAAATTCCCTTTCCCAAATTTCCAAATGTAAACCCCAAACCCTAATCCTACACAAAAACTCCCATAATATCCCATATTTCCCTAACTAAGTCTATCCCAACAGTCCCAAATTTCCCACTGGTTTTCCCCTCTCCTAACAATCCCTTGTTTCACTGTTTTCCCTTGGTGGCAGAGATCAAGCACATCACCAAAAACGGTCCACCACAATTTGACACATCAGCACCTATTTATCCAAGCCAATTTGTTTATCAGCAGTTATGGCATCTAATCCTTCATATGATTATGAAGAAGAGACTCAAAGTGACTCACCCACAGAGGAACATGCACCCAGGAGGCCTCATAGAGGTGGCAGACATATGAGAGAAGAACCTACCACTCTTGCTGAGTTGCAGGCCTACCCTCTTGCCATCTTTTGTTTCCAGCATCAGTCATGTTATGAATTTTGCGAAAAGGTTGCTGATATTTAGTTTCATCATGAGTTGGCCCGCTTATTTGTGTTGCATTTGCATGGTGATCAAGCCACTCTTTCTAGTGTTACTTTCACATTAACACCAGAAACCATTTCATTGGCAACCGGCATACCAAACATTGGAGAACCATGGAACAAGAGGCAGAAAATTGACCGGCAGCACTATGAACCATACATCAAACCTGGTTTTTTGATGCAGATCAAGAGAGTGTTTCCTTTTCGGTTTCTCAAGGATGAGTATGCTCCTTTAATGAAACTCATCATGAAGTATTCACCTGTGAGGGTCGGTTCTCCCGCTTGTATGCTTATCACATCAGGTTGATGATGCATTTTACTCGGGTGCAGATGATGAACATCCCCTATTTCATATGTCGAAACATAGAAAGGATGACCACTCTTGTGCAGCACAAGACCCCTCAGCAATAGTTTAACAGTGTTTATCATTTTGCTCTCATCAAAATTGCGGTCGTTCATCAGCTTGGTTTACAAGGCATCACTTGGGATGACTTCATCTCTCGTGAGTTTTTCAAAGCTTCACAAGGACCTTCATAGGTTGGGCATGAGACAGGTGGACCTTCTTATCAGCATGGGGGCCATGAGACCGCTAGTGTGCTAGTGTTCATCTCTTATCAAAGAGGCACTAGACGGTTGTTTGCAGCAGCGAAGCGAGTGTTATCTCCACCCGGGGTGGAAGGGGCCTCGCTTCCTCCATCAACACAGTAGGTTCATGACCGAGGCAAGAGGCCTCTATAGGAGGAAGGACCATCAGGTGAGCGAGAAACGTATTTCATCCTCATTGAGGGTGATGATAGTGACATGGGCCCACAGAGTGCAAACCTTAGAGAGATCATCAAGGAGTAGCAGGAAGACATTGATGCCTTGTCCACCAAATTGAATAAAGCCCAATGGACTATATAGTACCTAGAGCAGAGGAACAAGCAGCTTGAGGATCAACAGGTGGTGATGGAGTTACAAAACATTCGGCAAGACCGTCAAGCTACATGAAGGAGGAGGGTGGAGTTCGCTTCCTTGGAGCAAGAGATCAATACCGATAGGGAGTCATGGCTCGAAGGAGTCAATATCCACTTAGAGAGCAAGTTGGAGAAGGCAATAAATGAGAAGAATATGCTTAGAAACTTGTCATATCATTACTTTTCCTGAAACTTGGTGTGCCAGGCAAGAATCGGGAATTTGAAAGCAAAGCTAAAGAGAGCATCAAAGAGGCAAAAAGAGGATGAAGGACTTCAAATCTTGGCCGAGGCTTCCTTGGTTCATCAAAGCACTTCATAGAGAAGACTTGGCCCAAATTTCAAGAAATTTGGAGCAATTTTTGCATTTTTGTAAATTTTTGGCACAAAAAACAGAGTTTTCCTCCCTATGCGCCACGCCACGTGGCGCTCGCTTTTCCTAGAGGGCTCCAAATTGCAAAAACTTTGCATTTCTAGATTTTTCATAAAAATTTATTCTTGCCTACCTATGGCCAAGGAATTTGGGCAGGTTTTGAGCCCTCAAAAGGTCAAAAAACACTCAAAAAATGACCTCACTGCCCCTATTTTGACACACAGGAAGCAGTGTTGGGAGAATGGACTTTTGGAGGGGAAAATGGAGGCCAAATTGAAAAATTCCACTTGGGTTGGAAAGCAGACAGGAAGATCTCTCCAGCAAGCACACTGGGAGCTCATGTGGACATCGGGAAGGCCTCCAAAAGTGGGTTCAAATAGGCGCTATGCATAGGGAATCAGGCACGATGCATAGAGGAAAAATTGCCAGTTTGACCAAGTTTTGCTCTATTTTCCACCCAGCTTCGCCTAGTTTGACCTTTTCACATTCCTAATCACAAATTTATGATGTAATTTGATGAAAATTGATGTATTATGCCGTGAATATGTTGTATTTTCACTTGTAGAGGTAGATTCATCAGTTTAGAGGTTGTTTGAAACTAAATGAATCAGTTCCCTTGTTTTTAGAGGCACGCTGTTATCTTGCCTAGTTTCTAGTTCTCAGTTTAGAATCAGTTGGATCAGCTCCTAGACTCATGAGCTCGACCCCTAGAGGCAAGGATGAGATATGTTTTTCTATATTATGTTTTTTTTCAATCATTAGCATGGTTGGACTCTTGAGAAAGCCTTGAGCTTCATTGTACATTCATTTTCAGTATTTTGGCTAAGGAATTGAGACCGGGATTTGCAGCACTCTTTGGGATTCATGTGGCAACTTGTCTTGGTACAATGCTTGTCCTTGTTATTGTGAATTTGTTTATGTGATTGCATTATCTATGTTATTTCTTCTAAACTAAAGAAACAAGAGTGTAAGTAGAATTCATTGAAAGTGCAATGCTCTACTTGAAGTTTGCTTTAGTTGTTTGATGTTTTCAACTGTTTGGGGAGGATTCTTGATTGCTCTTGCCCTCTTCAACACCTCACCTGTCTTTACCTTCCATCCCACTAAAATTTAAGTGCCAAAATGATTTCCTACCTTGCCCCATCGATATCTCTGCAGAACTAAGCCTCAATCCCCGCACCCCAAAATTTGCCTTTCCCTTGATTCCAACAAAACCCCCAAAAACTCAAATCAAATCCTTGCAATTCATACCTAGCCTAAAATTAGTTTTTATTTCAGTCATCTCAAGCCCCATAGATCATCTTTTGCTGAGATTGACCCAGAGAGATCCCTCTCCTGTCCTCGTAGGGCTAGCTACGAGGCCGAGCGTGGTTTGATGTTGGCCCTGGATCTTACCTTTTTAGCCTGAGGTAAATCTAGGCACTAACATCTATGAAGAAATTTCTAAACTTAAAATTTGTTTAGAAGAAAAGAGTATGATTATAGATACTCTTACATTCCAACTTGCTGAAAGGGAAAAACACAATGAAAAGTTAGAATGTGAAATTGTGGGTCTAAGAAAAGAAATTGAGAAAACAAAAGCTCTCAATCTTAAGTTTGTAAAGGATCAGAAACTTTAGATGAAATTATCAAAGTGCAGCGTTCCCCTCTGATAAATACAGGTCTTGGATATACTGAAGAACCATCTCAAGCACAGAAGCCATCAACCTGAAAAAGCTATTGTCATGCAGCAAGGAGAAATGAACAGTTTGACAATTGTTAGTAGAGGCTTAAAGCAGATCACCAGGTAAATCGGGTTCAATCTACTTCAAGGATGAACAGAAGCTATAACCAACCACAGGTAAATCATTATCAATTTTCTTCAAGAATGAATATCAATGGAAACTACAATCATCAGGTCAGTAGATTTGATAATCGCAGGAATTTCTTTAATGGCCAATGTTTTTCATGTCAAAAATTTAGACACAAAGCTGCTCAATGTGTTGCTTACAAGACCATCATGACTAGAGAAGCACGAAATCAAAGGAATGTGACTAGGATAATAAAAGGGACCTACAATAACTTTTCTGTTCTTGAAAATGAAGTAGAATGCTCTATCTGTAACAACTTTGATCATGAAGACTCTAAATGCAAGAGTAAATTTCGGCAAACATCTTAGAAGGAGCAAGATTCATTGGGTCCCAAAACTTGGAAAAAGAAAGAACCACAAACCGAAAGATGTGGTATAGCCTTATATGCAGAAGGACAAGAAAATCAATGGTACATCAATTGTGGATGCTCGAAACACATGACAGGTGATAAAGAAAAACTTCAGTCATATAGTGCCTTAGAAAAGGAAAAGAAGGTCTCATTTGGAAATGACACCCCTGCAGTCATAAAAGGTAAAGGCTCTATTCTCTTAAAAGAAAAGGTCAAAGATGGGAATGTTATGTATGTTGATGGTTTAAAGCATAATCTATTGAGTGTTAGTCAAATGTGTGATCAAGGAAATGAGGTAGCACTTCGATCAAATGGATGTGTTGTTCATGAGCTTGATACAAGAGAAACAGTGATCAAAGGCATAAGAACTACAAATAATTTATACATACTCAAGGGAGGATAGAAACAATGCTATCTAAGAAAAAATGATGAACACTGGCTATGGCACAGAAGATTGGGGC
Organism: Pinus tabuliformis; assembly: GCA_031772625.1. Lineage (NCBI taxonomy): Eukaryota > Viridiplantae > Streptophyta > Pinopsida > Pinales > Pinaceae > Pinus > Pinus tabuliformis. The sequence goes on from CM062818.1 coordinate 125,150,230, forward strand.
ATCTTAGCTTCCCTCAGATAAGGAAAGCATCCAAATTCTAGGTTGTACACGATCTTCCTGACATCCGAATTCTAGAAAATACAATATGCAAATCATGTCAATTTGTTAAGAAAACTAGAACACATTTCCCTGAGAAAGAAGGATCAGCTAGTAAGCCGTTTGAACTTGTCCATACTGATTTACGTGGTCCATCAAGGAAAAGGTCACCTCGTGGAGAAGAATACTTTATATTGTTCATTGACAACTTTTCCAAAACATTGTGTTGGAGATTAATTCTAAAGCATAAAGATGAAGCAATTGAAAAGTTCAAAGCCTTCAAAGCTTTGGTTGAAAATAAATCAGATCGAAAAATCAAATGTCTCAGATCTGATCGAGGAGGGGAATTGTCCTCGGATGAATTCTTTGACTTCTATGAAGAACATGGAGTAAGAAGTGAATTCTCTACTACAAGGACTCCTCAGCAAAATGGAGTGGTATAAAGGATGAACAAAACTATTCAACAAATGGCTCATGCTATGCTAGATGAGTTTGGAACTCCTGCAACCTTCTTGGGTGAAGCTGCATTTGTTTCCGTCACTATTCTCAACAAAACGAGTGTTCAGGTAAACAACATTCAAACTCCTCATGAACTTTGGTATGGTAAGACTCCTACTGTAAAATACTACAAATTTTTTGGAAGAAAATGTTATATAAAAAGGACTGCTGAGAAACTTGGCAAGTTTGAACCTAGAGCAGATGAAGGCATTCTCCTTACTTACTCTTCTCAGAGTAAAGGATACAAGTGTTATAACAAAAGACTTGGGAAAATTGTTGAAAGTATTGATGTTGTGGTTGATGAAGTAGGCAAAAATCCAAAGCAGGTAAAAACTGAATAGTGGGAAGAAGATGAGGATTATCCTTCCACAACAAATCAGACTAATGCTGAAGAAGAAGAAACCAATGAAGCACTAGAAGAGTAGATAATGAAAGAAGAAAAGACTCCATCAAGATATGTTCAGAAAAATCATCTAAAGACTCAAATTTTGGGACAGAAAGAGGCAGGTGTGCAGACAAGAACTATTACAGAAGCTTCAAGCTATCTAGCATTACTTTCCTCCATTGAACCAAAAAATGTACATGAAGCATGCAAATATGAATGTTGGGTCAAGGCTATGAATGAAGAGCTTGAGCAAATTGAAAAGAATAATACTTGGGAATTAGTTCCTAGACCTCATGATAAGAATGTCATAGGAACCAAATGGATATTCAAAAATAAGCTGAATGAAAATGGAGAAGTTATTAGAAACAAGGCCAGACTTGTTTGTAAAGGGTATGCTCAACAAGAAGGTATAGACTTTGAAGAAAATTTTGCACCTGTTGCTAGACTTGAAGCCATAAGAATGTTCCTTTCTCTTTCTAGCTTTCAGAAGTTCAAAGTATATCAAATGGATGTGAAATCTGCCTTTCCTAATGGAGATCTAGAAGAAGAAGTATATATTGAGCAACCAGATGGATTCATCCTTGGAAATGATCCAAAACTTGTATGCAGACTCAGAAAGGCTTTCTATGGTCTAAAACAAGCTCCAAGGGCCTGGTATTATCGTCTTGAGAAATACCTTCATCAACAAGGTTTTTCAAAAGGATTAGCTAATAACAATTTATATACAAAATTGACAATGATAAATTGCTAATACTTGTTGTGTATGTTGATGATATCATTTTTGTTAGCAATGAAGAAGCCATGAGTCACAACTTTTATTTGGTAATGCAGAAAGAATTTGAAATGTCCATGCTTGGTGAGCTCACATATTTTCTTGGTTTACAAGTTCAACAAAATAAAGATGGTATCTTTCTATCACAAACCAAGTACCTCAAGCAGATCTTGAAGAAATATGGCATGGAAGATTCTAAACCAGTACATACCCCTATGGTAACAAGATGCAGCCTCAACTCAAATGATGAATCAGCAGCAATACATCAACCAACCTACAGATCCATGATTGGAAGTCTGCTCTATCAAACAGGTACCCGACCAGACATCATGCATGTAGTGGGAATAGCTGGAAGATTCCAAGCAAATCCAAAGGAATCACACCTGCAGGTAGTCAAAATGATCTTCCAATATCTTCAAGGAACTCAAAATTTTGGCTTATGGTATCCTAGGGACACAGATCTTACACTTCATCCATACACAGATGCAGATTAGGTAGGAAGCATGGATGATAGAAAAAGCACTAGTGGTGGTGCATTCTATATGGGTTCTAGATTAGTGTCTTGGTTCAACAAGAAACAAAGTTCAATTGCATTATCTACAGCTGACACAGAATATTTGGCTGTTGCATCTTGTTGCACACAACTCCTTTGGATTATGCAAACATTGCAAGACATTCAAATCACATGTACTCCACCCAATGTCTCCATTCTATGTGATAATACAAGTGCAATCTGTTAGCTACCTATACCAATAGGTTTCATTTTTCATGATTGGCAGGGGAAGTGCCAATATGATCTACTTTGGTGATGCAAAGATCTCATATTCTTGTGGAAGACACATATTTACAGTTGGTTGATGCTGTCCTACTTCTGAATGGATGATCCAACAGTCTAAGCTGGTTCATGCCATGTTTCAATTTTTTGTTGTAGCTTAGAGAAAGAAATCTGTCCAAACTGTTCAATCTTGGCAGATAAAGTAGTTAGGTAGAGAATGAAGGTTCCCAACTGTTTAATCTGGGGCCTTGGATGCAATAAGGCTAGCCTTAGATAGAAAATCAAAAGAAAAGGCCAAAGGAAAAGAAAAGGCACATAAGGGTTTGCAAGTCTAAGTGCACCCTCCTTGGAGTAACAAAAAATGCTAGGCAATAGAGTGGGTAGGTAGATGGGGTTGCAGAAACACGATTGAGGACATTTCATTGGCCCAAGCAAAGGAAATACATGGTGCCAGTGCACATCTCTTATTCAGCAGTTCTGCAGCAATACAATGAAGCATGTCTAACCTCCTAATTATCCCCCATCACATTCCTTGCTAACATCCCAATACCACCTATGTTCATGGAAGAAAGTCAAAGTCTTTTGTTGATTCTTGTTTCATTAAGAGCCACATTTCTTGTGTAAAATTCTTTTCATTTTGATCTACTTCCTAACTAAGTTTGTTTCCTTAAAACTTAGTATCTATCACTTCCCATTCCTATTCCCCTCCAAAACTAACTACTAACTCTATCTATACCTAATTCCCTATTTTCCCCTTTCCCTATTACTATAACACCATGGTGTATAAAACCTCCACAATATGTATATTCCCTCCCCCTGGCATTATAGCCATATGTCCAAATATTGGACAAACATGCTGAGTCTAAGTTTGAAACAGGATGTTTTGTTCAAAGTCAGGGATTAAACTAACCCCACGTTGCTTTAATAACCTAAGCCCCACCCCTTTTTCCCTCTACAACCCTCTGAAATGATTTACCCACTTTATTTTGCAAACAGCCTTGTAAAAACCCATTATTACCCCTAACCCGCGCCATTTGCAAAATACACCAGAAAACCCACTTTCACCCTTTATACTAAGTTTGTTACTATGCGCATTTTAATACAAAAAACACCAAAAAAACCCACAAATCCGCCAAAGTTTCAAAGTTCAGTATGGGCGCACATTTCCAGAAAAACAATAAAATATTCCCGCCCCACTGCCATATTGTCCTTGCATTTTAGCGACCCATCGACCGTTGGATCTGGGCTTTCCCATCCGACGGCCCACATCCATATCGGGTCGCCCTCGATGACCGGACGTTACCTCCCGAGAAATGGCAGAGGGTGACGTCAGGCCTCTGCCACGTGTCACTCACAAATCTTATCGGGAGGCCGCCTGCCAATACCACCACCGTACCATAAGCGGTCCAATGGAACCGCTTACCACCCTTTGTATACCACCTGCCCACGTCACTGCTACGTCATCCCCATGTCGTGCTAACGCAGCGCCGCGTCAGTACCCGGCCTGCCACTGCTCCAACCTGTCTGCCACCTCACCAGTCCCCGTGGACCACTCGCAGGCCGCCACATCACCTTTCCGTACCCGATCCCACCCGATGACGTCATGCTGACGTCATCCAAAAAAAAGTGCCAATAGCCCAAAAAGTCCATATTTTCGCCAAAAATCGCATTTTTTGTCACCTTTTCCAAAAGAGATATTGTTCCGCTCTGCATGCGAATTACGACCATTTAGCCGCCAACCTGCAAAAATCAACTTAAGGACCATGGGCGCTCTCAGTCTGCCCGCACTTGCCACCATTGCCGAAGGTCCACCAGGTATTTATCCAAGTTCTCTTCCGTGCCTGGTTTTTGTATAAATTCACCCAAAACCATTGTGAAAGGAGAGTAAAAAGCAGTGTAATTACCAGTAAATCCCCGGTGACCAGCGTTTATTTTTAGTTGTTGGGTCGAAATTCACTTGCAGAGCCCACATTTAGTCAAGTTTTCATAAATTCATAGTCAGTTCGTGCATTCGTGAACTTAAAACCCGTGCTGCACTAATTCACCGTGAAAACAGTTTTACTAGTCCCAGCATTTGCTCACTCAACTCTCTTTGGAGTGTTTCAATTGACCTCACCACAATTTACCCCGTTTTCCCTTGCAAGTTGCCTCACTCTTGCAAAAATACCCCTCTGTGTTGCTCAGTCCAGTAAAACAAGTCCTAATACAATTCAGAGTACTAGTCAACCATGGAAACACCAGTAGCACTGAACATTCCACCTTTGAATGCCCCACATAGAGAGTTAGAGTGGAAACCCCTGGGTGATAAAGATTACCAGATGACTGAGATATTCTCAATGAATTCCAAGTTTAACATTCATATGCTAAATGAGTTAAAGGCCCAATACCTCAGTGGAGCTGATATTTTAGGGATTTGGGACTCCAATTTGCCCATTTTCAACCTTCCTCAAGTCAATGTCCTTCCAGACTTGATCCATAGATGTTGTTCCAACTATGATCCATGTCAAAGAGCCGTTCTCAGCCCCTCAGGATCAGTTCTGTTCCATATCACCCCTGAGGCCATAAATGAGATGCTGCACTTTCACACTGCAAAGCCACTAACTCCTCTCTCTATGATGGATTTGCTAAAGAAAGGGGGTAAGCTGTCCAGCGCCCAGATCATCAAGATTAATCAATTATTTATTCAGCCAAGCTCTGAAGCTGTGAGAACACCTCCTATTGGGAATCCATATCTCAATGACTTGGGCAAAATGCTGGTGGATTTGATCAGCTATGTCCTGGGTTACAGATCATGTGAGGATGTTGATGACACCATTATGGCCATGCTGTCCATATTTTCCCCTGGAATGCCTCCTGCTATGCACTATGATTATGCTGCATACATCGCTAATAAGATTCATGAACAATTGATGAATCTTGAAAGGGAAAAGGTGTTTAGATACACTTCATACATCTATCACTCGTTCTTATTTTATCAGCCTGACAGTTTCCCTATTCCTCTCAAGAAGCTTGATGCTCAGGGAAACCCAAGGTCTGTGGTATTTTGGACTTCAGTTTTTCATCACACCTCCTGTTCACCATACACCTACTATGAATTCATAGACCTTTTTATCCATCCAGCTATGACCTTGTTATTGGGTGTCCCTCCTCCAAGATTGACCAATGAAATGCAAAGGATACTCCAGCTCTCAAAGGCCTACAGCATTGGTGATTGGTACTTTTACCAACACCATATAGTAATCAGAATATATGGCTGTGAGTTGAACCCTTATAGGCTGCCAAGATATGTCCCTATGAGACTCTTTGCCTTAGAGTATTTCAGGCAGTTTGGAAATGCAGACCATGTCCATTTCCACAGCAAAAACAAGAAGGTGCAACTAAAAGTTAGGAACCAGCTAGGCCCATTTCTTTACAACAAAAGGGAGGAGGGATGGAAGGAAGCAGATAGGATCCTAGAGACCCTCCAATTGCAAACCAGTTTTCGCTGGGTACCTTATGACCCTAATCATTTCATTTCTCTCAGGAGGGTAAAATATAAATTGGGTAGCTATGATCACATCAGTTTGCCTCATATTGAGAAATATGCCAATTTGTTAAGTTGGAAAGAGGGCACTCTAGAAGAGGCAATTACTAGAGAGAAAATGCTACAAAGAGAGGCAAAGAATATTGAGAAAAAGGCTGACTTGGAAACTTGTGGGCAGGTTTCCTCTTCCTATCAAAGGCAACTTGGAGCAGTTGCCTCATCCTCTACAGCCCACCAGCAAGCAGCTAGAACTGTTCATCAGGTATCAAGCAAGGGTAAAGAAAAGCAGATGGAGCAGGAACAACCACCTCCTATAGCAGAACAAAAAAAAGAAGAGAAGCCAATGCAGCAAGAAGAAACAGCTGAGGCCCCAAAATCCAAAGAGCAGCAGGCTCAAGAAACTGTGCCTCCTAGGCAAGAAACGACAGTGGAGGCCTCGGTGCTCCAAACTCCACAAAATGAGGAAAAAAGCAGGAAGAGGGATAGAGAGCAGGAGACTCCCCTCACCACATCCACAAATCAAGGGGAGAAAAGACAGAGAATAAATCCCCTTTCAGAAGAAGAGATGCCTATTGGGCAATCCTTGGGCATGGGCCCACCAAGCATGGAGGCATCTGCCAGTTCCTTTCAGCAGGAACAAGAAAGAACCCTTGGAGGAGAGGTCAGCTCCTCAAGTCAGCAAAGGAGAGCTGAAATAGGCATCAAGCAACAATTCATTGACATCAAAAAGAGAAATGAGCCACTCAGGCTCCAGCTCTACAATCACTTGCTTAAGATGGCCCCTACAAACCAGCAGAGGCTTATGTCAGCTTATGACATAACATAGGGGAAAATGAACATGAGTCATTTCATGCCAACCATACTGCAGCCACAGTTAGCTGTAGACTATATAAGGACCAACCTTGAGGTTCTTGCAAAAGACATCCACCCTATGGACCAAATAGAACTTCACAAGCAAATGGGTGAGATGGTGTATTCGACACTTGCAGATAAGACCTTCTTGGCACACAAATTGGAAAATAGCCTGAACAATACAACTGCCCAACTTGAGTTGGAGAAGGCATCCTCTCATGCCAAAGACAACAGGATCAGGTATTTGGAGGATATAATCATAGAGCTTGGGCATGACCCAAAGGACCCCAAAGCTATACAAGCGCTGCTTAAAGAAAGAGATGCAGATATTGCAGCCTTAAGAAAGATGGTGAAGCTTCCAGCAACCCTTCACCCTCAAACAGAAGAGGTTGCCCAGCGAAGGCAGGACCAAGATGTAGCAGCCATGCTGATATCACTCCATAAGAAACTGGTAGAGACAGAGGGAAAATTGGTAGAGACAGAGGCTGCATTGCAGGTAGCCCTACAACAGAAAGAAGGAGGCCAAACATCTTAGCCCCCTCAGCAAGTAATCAACCTTGAGGAACCCCCTCAAATTGTCACTCCTCCTACAGTGCAGACAGTTGAGACAGCTCCATCAACATCAGCACCAGCACCAACATCAGAGCAGGCTCCAAGCCTTGACATGCAGAAGTTGATGAATGAGATTCAAGTCCTAGAAGCCCAGATGGCAGAGCTGAATGAAGCCAAGGAGAAATTAGCTACCCTGAATGAAAAATATGACAAGTCTAAGCAAAGTGTAGCTGAAAAAGGAAGGGAAATAAAAGCTCTTAAGGAGAAGATAAAAGAGCTGGAGAAAGAGCTCATTCTTGACAAAGTGGTAGCGGAGATCAAGAAAGTTTTATGGGCCAACATTGGCCAATCAATAACATATCAATGGTAGTATATAGAGACTATTCATGAGCAGATGGATCTCATCAGCAGGGCTCACAAGGAAATTCAAAAGGCAAGGGCATCTCTTGGAAACATGCCTGAGATAGCCAACAGGATGATGAACGTCCTCAACAACCGTACAGGCTCTCAGATGACAGCCATAGGGATCACTAATAGAACTGACACCATCCTGATGATAAAGAGGGTCCTAACTTTGAGAAATCTGGTGCAGACATTGGATAGGAGGTGCCAGGAGATGCAAACAGAAGTGAATAAGTTCACAGTTAAATTCACAACATTACATAGCAGAGGCCTTCCCAGCTTACTGAACAGGGCAGGAAGGCTCCTATCACATGAAAATTATGCTAAAAGGGTAAATGCATTTGCCACTAATCAGATCACTGCAGGAACAAGCACTCCAGAGGAAGCAGGGCCTGCATCTAGGCAGAGCCTTTATGAAAAAGTGGAGAATCTATTTTTTATTATGAATGAAATCAGGCATTTGTTTGAGATACCTCCAAATTTCTACAAATATACAGAGGCAGATGAAACCTTAGGTGCAATTTTGAGACATCAATTGCCTACACAAGAATGGTGGACCAGCACGATACAGCTATTGCTGTGAACCAACAGGTATCCATCAAGTTTTTGCATAAAAATATATAATCACCAGGTCCAGAAAGTTAATGCATCCAGTATGACTGAAAAGAGTGGGCTGAGCCAACTCAGCAGACAGGTTCGGCCACCACAGCAACACTGACAGCTACAGGTGACAAGGCCGAGAAAGCTACAGCACGACACAACCATAAAGACACATCATTCAGCATTAATGCAGAACGCTCATCCGACTCACTGGCCTCCAAAGGTCAAAAAGACTTCTGATAGAATTAAAGAGCATTCATTTTGTATTTAGAGCAGAAATAACTTCCTTATCTGCTATTTTGAAAGTTGGTGAATGTATTTATTAATCAAATGACTCAGCGGTTCTGATATTTTGTAAAACCAATTGTATATATTCCCCCTCGCACAGGCTTGCAGGGGTTGCTGATTTTCTTTTCAAGAGATCCTATGCTATAAATGTTCAGAGTTTTAATACAAAAAGCTGATGGAATTTCCAAAGTTTTGGGTTGTCTGACGCGTTCTGGTGTGTTTGCTGAATGCTACAGGATTCCTGCATATTTCATGGCACAATAAGTTTCTTTAACCTCTTCGTTATGTTTATTATTTCCTTCATAATCCATTCATGTTCTATGTTTCACAGTTTAATGGCAAAGAAAAAGAATAGTTTCAGGATTTATTCATAGAATACCCTGAACTCAATCTATGCTGTTATGAATGTTTTCCTCAGTTATAGTTATAAGAGTGTGATTCTTAATTGCTGCACCTTCAGACTGTAGCTTTCACAGTGATTATTGTTCAGGAATTCAAACCTGCTCCTGGGCAATACATCTCTTTCTCACACCCCCAGCTTAGTGGAATATTCTTAATTGCCTTCCACTGGTTAAACATACTTCATCATCTCAATTTCAAGTTTGTTTCATGAAATATTTGAATGGCCCTGCAGTTTCAACAATCCCACTTAGACATTTCAAATAGCCTGTAACCACAGACTCCATTGCCCAATTAACTAAAACTGTCTCAAGATATCATCTTAGGTACTGAAAGACATCATTCAACCAAAATATAAAACCAAAACCCTCACCTCATAGCTAGCCTAAAATCCCCAAGAACATAGTGAAAAATCATAAGAGAGAGCCCTCTCTGATTACAAGTTGGCTAGAACCTGTAATCCAAAGCTTGGTTAGTGGTTACCCCGGCCGTATTCCCTTAGGAGTCAAAGGGAACAACCTGGGTGTTAACACAATCAATATTTCAAAGAATCCAGTCATGCATTCCAAGACCAAGCACATACCTATCAAATATCATTTTCTCTGGCAACAAGTACTTGAACAAAAGGTCAAATTGGAGTATGTTCCCTCCAAGGAACAAGTTGCTAATATATTCACCAAACCACTACCTAGAGAGACATTTGAATACCTCAGACAGAAGCTGGGAGTAGTTGATGCATCATCTTGTTGTTGACACTTATCTGTTTCAGAAAACAGTGGTTGTACGCGAGTTTCATGAAGCGTATCCATGTACATACGTTGGTTTATGTGGATATAGCCACGTATATGTTGGTTTGAAGAATATCGGTGGGACAGATTAAGGATGAAAAGAGTTTGATATGGGTCTATCAGTGATCATCTGGAACAGGTTCAAGGGGAGCATATACTTCTAATAATTCATTATCATTGTTGGCATTATCTTAGAAGATCTTGGTACAATTTCACAGTTGTTTTTGATTTAGGTGGAACACGTGAAGAGGGTGATCATGGTTGCTGGTCTAGATGGTGATTGACAGATGCTGCTGATGATAGTTGTTGATGACTATCATAGTCTTGTTTTATATATTTCGTCTCTATGTCATGTATATCTTTTATTATCAAGGTCATGTAACGACCTATTTTGTTTCCCCACTATGCCTGGGATGGATGATGTATTTTTCTTGTTTTATCATGTCTAAACTTTTGGTGTATCCCCACTTGGTTGGGTGGATGAGTCAATCTTCATATATCCCCACTTGTTTGGGAGATGGGTATATGTATGAGTATTTGGTGATAGAAAGGTCATTTATGATGTATAGAGTCATGTTCTTCTTATAGAACATCATTTTGCAGACCTTGCCTTCAGTTAGGAACAATACACTTCAGCATATCAGAAAAGTTCAGCATGTACTCAGGGGGAGCATAACCCTTTGCCCTTGATGACAAAAGGGGAGAATGACTTTGAGTGACATGGGGTTGCCATCAAGTCCAAAGGGGGAGATTGTTGGCATTATGGCACAGGTTTGGTACTATGACACAGGTGTTGTCCTTGATGGCAACTCACTCAGATGACAGATCATAGTTCAGGCTCTCAAAATGAAGGAAAAGAGATATAGACAAGTTCCCCTTGACCAAGCCGTGTATACACGCGGGTTAGCAGTCCAGAAGATGCATATGCGTATACTCACACTTTCATGCAAGGAAAAGTGGGTACATGTTGGAAAACTTGGTTTTGGTCCATGGTTTTTGGTCCTTGGTATTTTGACCCATGGTATTGATCCAAGATATCTTGACCGAAGTGCTAAACCTTGGTATTTGGTCCAAGGTATTGCTTCTAAGTGGTTTTGGACCATGGTATTGAGTAAGGCCTAAGACTATAAAAGGAGGAGGAGATCATTAGGCAAGAGCACTCAAGCATTGAATATCTAATGAAGAGTAAGATCTAGAATATTGGTGATTGGGTTATGGTGCATAGCTAGATCTGAATCAAGGAGGAACCTAAGCTTTAGAAGAAGGATAAGTTCTATTGATGGGTCAAGATCTTAAGGCTTGAAAAGTAGTATCTTTGTGTGATTTTGATGTTCTATATTTGGCGCATGTCTTGATCTATAAATCTGATGATCTGGGTATAATTGATGTATGAATAGTTGAAAAGGGTAAATCATCTTTTACAGATCTGTATGCAAGTTCAATATAGCAAAGGCATGTATACATGCTGGTTAGGTAATTCAAAACAACGTATACATAGGTTTTCCTTCATATAACAGCGTATGCACGCAGCTTCTACATATTGAAGTAGCATACATCTCATAAAATATGTTTTAGTTACTTCTGTTTACTATTGCAGTGTTCTGGGTTCTGGTTGGATTTTGGTACCGTTACTGTATTATGGTTACAACATTCAGAGAAGTGATTCTTTGATTCAGTTTTGGTTAGTGCAAGGGAGATTGATTGATGCAGATATATTTTGATGTTTGATTGATACTATTGATGGATCCAATCTGTAAATTTATGAAACGTGGTCCCTAGAAGAAAAGAGAAGGTTGTAGCCTTCTGTAGGTTAGCACCTATGTATTAATACATCAGCTAGTACAAGAGCTAAGGGGGTTGTAGCTCCCTTCCAGGAGAATCTGGAGAACGAGAGAAGGTTGTAGCCTTCTACAGGTAGAAGCCTGTGTACAAGTATAAGACTGCACCAGTATAGAAATATTGTAGAAAGAAGTTTCTTATTAAAAGAAGATAGAGATGAATTTCAGTAGGTGGTTTTCACCCACATTGGGTTTCCACCTTATATCTTCTGTTCTTGTGTGTGATTGTCTGCTCTATTTTTTTTACTGTACCTGTTACTGATTATATGGTTCTGATACATAGATTAAAGATCAACTGACTAAATTATAAATTTACAAGGTGTACGCTGGTTGCTCTAAACATAGTTGCATATATACGCAAGTTTCATTAACCAAAGTAGCGTATATAAATATGTTTATGGAAATGAAATATTATTAAATTGATAATACTGATTCACCCCCCCCCCGCCCCCCCCTCTCAGTATTATTTCCAACAATGTACTATTTTTGTAGAAACAGATCTAGACATCTTTCCAATGTATCTAGATATTTTACCTTAGATAATTTGGGAACATTTTATATAAATAATTCCCAATTCGAATTGTAAAGGGTTGCACCCTTGGGCTAAGTTTATTCAAAACAGAATTACATGTATATGAAGTTGTCTGAAATCAATAAAAGGATTCTGAATTGGTTTCAAACAACTTGTCATATCCATAAGTTTTCTTTATGTTATTCATTCCATTGTGTTATTCCAACATGTATTTGGTTTTATGAAGAAATGTGAGTAAGATATAAACTAAATATCATCCTATCTTAAATCTTCTATGAAGTTATAATAAATTACAGAGATTAATTCATTAGACTATTTGTCTAAACAAATTCCTCTACATCAATTAATTGTCAATTCTTCATGAATTTGGATGCATTTTTGTTGGTTAGTGGACATAGTTTATTAGCATCTGTCTTATGATTATTTTAAATATTCTATCTGAATACTTAAAACTCATATTTTCTCTGAAGACTTCATTCCAAATATTTTAAACCTAAATTACTATTTAGAAGTGAAGAAACAACCCTTTTGTTGTGTTGATAGAAATTAGGTCACAATTCTTGTTTACATAAGCTTAAAAATTGGTTTTCCACAAATTAAAAGAAAAAACAAAATATTTTAGATGCTCTCGCATAATTACCTAACCTAGAATTATCTTAGAGGACATCATCAGATTGGTGCCATTCTCGGGGAATGAAATTTGAATCACTTTCCCACGAACAACGATTTAACTTTTCATTTAAGGTGAATATAGGATTAGCAGGTTAAAAAATTTCACTTGGAAACTCCATAAGCCAAACTTGCTTCTTTTAGACATACTAGATCTCATTTGAAACCTAAGCTTTATTCTCCATTATTAGATCCTGAGAGACTAGTAAGAGAAGCTTATTTTAGAAGAATATTTGAAGCTTCTGCCTCTTCTTTTGTACAGATACAACCTAAAATTTTTATAGCTACTGATCCTTTTGGACCAGTTCCAATTCCTTCTGAATTGTCTGACTTACCCCCAAAAGTACTTGAACTTTTATCTAGAGGAGTTGGAATGCAGTCAGCCCTTCTAGTCCATTCACTGAAATCATATCAAATCCCTAAAACCCTTTTAGAATCACCTAAGTCAAAAGAAGAGTTAGATATACATTTACCTGAGTTAAAACCTAGTGATTTTATATCACCTATTGTACATACTTTTGCATCTACTTCTGCTGAAGCTAAGGACATTTTTTCTCTCTATACAAATCCTTTATTTGAAATTGAAATAAAATTTCAAACAGAAGATCGGGAGTTAGTTATCCAATCACCATTAATAAAAGGTTTCAGAGGACCTCATCGTACAAACACACCTCCATGTTCCCCCACAAATTTATTATCATCTACAACATCTTCTTTAGAATCTACCTCATCTTTAAATATGGCTTTTCAGCCTATAATTCAAGCTATTTATGTTGGCTTACAACTCGCTCGTCAACTTAATAATTGTTGGGTCCCTATAATACTAGTGATTACCCCATTACTATTTTATTTGTATCCCTTATTAATATTGTTGTGCCCCTATTGTCCCCATATTGTTATTACTGTGCCCCATAGAATCCCTCTATTGTTATTTTTGTGGCTTTATATTATTATTGTTAGGTCGGCTGGGTTATATTGTGACTCCTTAGACTCCTATATATAGAAAGGAGGTTTTGTCATTTGAATCATCCAAGAATTTTTCATTTATGTAATCTAAAGGAGGTTTCCCCCTCGAAGAGGCTGAATTCTAATGCGTTGATCTATCTTTTCTATCTTTTCTTGCGCTGGTTTCATAACATTTGGTATCAAAGCTTTGGATTCTAGGGTTTCGCTACTCCAAACAGGTCATCGTGGAATTTTCGCTATAACTTTTTTTATGCAATGTTTTAGAAGCTAAAAGAAAAACCCATTTGAGAAGAAATCACGCTTAATCTTGGATCTGAATTTTAGAGTTTTTCGGGCTATATTTGTGGAGATATGATCTGAGGAAGTTGGTATTTTTGCAGACTCCTGAATTACATTCCAAACAATTGACCTGGGGAAGATTGCCATAAATTTCTCTCTGAGAATCAGATTGAAATTTCATAAGAAGTTACAGAAATAGGATGGAGTGTAGCTTCTTGTATATTATTTTCAGAGCTAAAGGTCGAAATAGTAACTCGTGGCACATCGTACAAGTTCGCTCTACTGAACTAGTCTATAATCAGGTCATCTTGGGAGATTGTGCATAACTCTTCGTTGGAGAATCCAATTTGGATCAGACTGATAGCATTGGAAAGAGGAAATAGAGGGCTACTATAGATCACAATTTCAGAACTGGATGATCCGAAATTGCAGAGATACATCAGATTCAATATCAAGCTTCTACAAAGTGAAAAAATGTGTGTGGTTTTTTTAAAATTTTTGCATAAGCTTGGTTTGAAAAAATTAGTTTGAATCGGTAATTGATGCCCCGAGGAAAGAAAATACAAACACCTAGTAAGAAACCTAAAATCACTAGCATGACTCATGAAGAAGAGGAAGAAATGCAACATGATATATCAAAATTACGATACCAAGTGCAACAAGTGTCACTTTCACAAAAAGCAACAGAATCTAAGATGGATGGTTTAAGGAAAGATGTAGAAGCTAAGATGGATGGTTTCAAGAAAGGTGTAGAAGCTAAGATGGATTGCTTAAAGAGAGGCATAGAAGCTAAGATGGATGGCATGGAAGCTAAGATAAATGGCATGGACGCTAAAATTGATGGCATAGATGATAAGATGGAAGAATTGAAGATAAATATGAATAAGTTGCTACAAGAAATGGTCACTAATGGTGAAAGGGTAGTAAAAGAAACTCATGATGAGAACAAAAGAAATGTTAATAATGATTCCATAGACTCTAATGTGGGATCAAAGACCCACCATATTCCAAAAATCAATATGAGGAAGTTTGATGGCAAGGATCCCGCAACATGGATATTACAGATGGAGCAATTTTTCGATCTCAATAATGTGCAAAACACACAAAAGGTACGTATTGCAACTTTATATTTGGAACCAAATCAGTTTGTATGGTATCAATGGCTTTGCTCTCGTAAACAAATTATCACTTGGGCAATTTTTACGGAAGAATTGACAGCACATTATGAGGATACAAAATGCAACACTTTTGTTAGCCAATTGATAAGTCTCAAACAAAAGGGTTCAATAATGGAGCAAATTGAGGAGTTCCAAAAATTGAACATAAGGGTAAAAAATATTCTAGAGGAGCATATGATTGATGTGTTCATAGGGACTTTAAAGGATAATATCCAACATGATGTTCGCCTTTGGGAACCTGATTCATTAGAGAAGGCATTCAGGTTAGCAAGAAAAATGGAAAGAAAAGTTATGGCAACCAGGAAGCATACCACTCACAACTATAAAGATGGAAGTGTTATTGCCCCTAGTCTTCCACAACCTATAAGGTTGATACCAAAACAATTGGAAGAAAAAAGAGCAAAAGGGCTTTGTTATAGTTGTGATAGCAAATACACTAAAGGTCATAAGTGTGCTGAGAAGAAATTATTCTACATAGGTTGTGAAGAGGAAGAAGAAAAGGAGCAAGAAAGGTCAAGAGAAGAGGATATACTCCAGGAACAAAGGCTAGATAAAGAAGAAATGAATCCGAACATATCTTGTAATGCATTGGCGGGAATTACAATTCCTCAAACCATCAAGATAGAAGGACAAATCAAGAAGAAAAAGGTAATACTGTTGATTGATTCAGGAAGTACCCACAATTTTATTCATTGTAAGGTAGCAAAAGAATTGAATTGCTTCTTATATCCAGCACTAGAGTATCAAGTGATGGTTGCAAATGGAGGAACAATAAATTGCTTTGGAAAGTGCTATAATATCAAGCTATCCATTGGAGAATATGTATTGATTAGCCCAATGCTTTCCATTCCAATGGGAGGTGCTGATGTTGTGGTAGGAGTCCAATGGCTACAATCCTTGCGTACAATAGCTTTTACTTTTCAATAACTTTTCATGAAATTCTCTGTGGAAGAAAAGGAAGTTGAATTAAGGGGTATTGCAGGGAAACCAGGAAAGATAATTAGCTCTAACGGTATGACAAAGCTTCTAAAAAAGGAACAGAGAGGTGTAATTGCACAATTATGTTTGCTAGATGTTTCCACATTGGAATCATCTATTTCTCCAGATCTCCAAAAAGTCTTGGACAATCATTCCAAGTTATTTGAGACTCCCAAAGGTCTCCCACCTATTCGTGATCATGATCATGCTATTCATCTGATTCCAGGAAGTGTTCCTCCAAACATCAGGCCGTACAGATATCCCTATGCCCAAAAGAGTGAAATTGAACGTATGGTTGCAGAAATGCTAGAGGCTTGTATAATTCAACCGAGTCAAAGTTCTTTCTCTACTCCACCAGTATTGGTGCGCAAGAAGGATGGATCATGGTGCATGTGTCTGGATTATAGGGAGCTCAACAAGCTCACTATTAAAGATAAGTTTCCCATTCCTTTCATTGATGAATTACTGGATGAATTGCATGGATCAATTTACTTCACCAAGTTGGATCTTCATTCAGGATATCATCAAATCAGAATGAAGACTGAAGACATTCCGAAAACATCATTTAGAACTCATGAGGGTCATTATGAATTTTTGGTCATGCCTTTTGGCCTTACCAATGCACCTTCAACATTTCAAGGTTTGATGAATTCCATTTTAAAACCATTCCTTAGAAAATTGGTGTTAGTATTTTTTGATGATATACTAATCTACAACAAGTCTTGGAAGGATCATGTTGAACATGTTGACAGGGTGTTACAACTATTGGAGGAGAAACAATTATATGCAAAAAGATCCAAATGTTTCTTTGGAGTACAAGAGGTGGAATATCTGGGTCATATTGTATCTCATGAAGGAGTTAAGGTAGACCCTAGCAAAATTAAATCCATTAAGGAATGGAAAATCCCCACATCCATAAAGCATCTGCAAGGATTTCTCGGGTTGACAGGATATTATTGCATGTTTGTTAAGAATTATGGGAGAATAGCAGCACCTCTAACAACATTATTGAAGAAAAATGCATTTTCATGGACTCTAGAAGCAAAAAAAGGCCTTCAAGCATCTTAAATAGGCAATTTGCCAAGCACCAGTCTTAGCTACACCAGACATCACAAAAACCTTTATTGTGGAATGTGAAGCTTCAGTAAATGGAATTGTTGTTGTTTTAATGCAAGATGAAAGACCCGTTGCTTTTGAAATTCGTCCAATCAAGGGAAAGTTTTTACACAAAGCTATTTATGAGAAGGAAATGTTGGCAATACTCCATGCACTTAAGAAATGGTGACCCTATCTAATGGGAAGACACCTCAAGGTAAAAACGGATCATGATAGCCTTAAATACTTTTTAGAACAAAGATTATGCTCTGAAGAGCAACAAAAGTGGGTCACAAAGATGTTGGGTTATGACTTTGAAATCATCTACAAAAAAGGGAAGCAAAATGTGGTGGCAGATGCACTCTCAAGAAAGGATGAGGATGTGGAAGCATTGTTGTGCGCCATTTCTATTATCCAACCAGATTGTATAAACGAAGCAAGGGAGGAATGGAAGAATGACGAAGAAGTGTGGGCACTTATTCGAAAGTTACAACAAGACTCCAGTACGTCTGATACATTTAGCTAGCAAAATGATTCGTTGTGGTACAAAGATCACTTATACCTCTGTAATAATTCCTAGCTAAAACAAAAGATCATTATGGAATTGCATACTTCTCCCTTAGGAGGGCACTCGGGATTTTTAAAAACGTACCATAGGGTTAAGAAGGAGTTTTTTTGGGAGGTTCTTAAATCAGATATTCAAAAGTTTGTGGCGGAATGTTTGGTTTGCCAACAAAATAAAGTTGAAACAATTAAGACACTGGGTCTATTACAACCCTTATCCATTCCAAGCCAATGTTGGGAGGAGGTTTCAATGGATTTTATCACAGGTTTACCCAAGTCTAAGGGAAAGAGTGTCATCATTGTGGTAGTTGACAGACTTACCAAGTATGCACACTTTTGTGCATTATCACATCCATTTAAAGCCAATACAGTTTCTACTGCATTTATGGAAACAATTCAAAAGCTACATGAAAACCCAAAGATTATTGTATGTGACAGAGATCCCATTTTCACTGGAAATTTTTGGACAAAATTATTTTCTTGTCTTGGTACTCAGTTAGCTCATAGCTCATCTTATCATCCTCAATCTGATGGGCAAACTGAGATAGTAAACAAATGTTTGGAAGGATATCTTCATTGCTTTGTATCTAATAAACAGACATAATGGGTCAAATGGTTGCCTCTGGCTGAATGGTGGTATAACACTTCCTTCCATACAGCAACAAAAATGACCCCATTTATGGCACTTTATGGATATCAACCACCATCCATCAAATCATATTTAAGAGAAAATTCTAAGGTTCAAGCAGTGGAACATCACATCGAACATCAACAACAAGTCCTCCAACTCTTAAAGGATAACCTCGTGTTGGCACATAATAGAATGAAACAACAGGCAAATCAACATCGTACCGAAAGAAGTTTTGATGTAGGTGATTGGGTATTCCTACAGCTACAACCATATAAGCCAATGTCCCTCAAGCAAGCTAAGAAGGATAATAAGTTATCACCAAAGTATTATGGTCCGTACAAGGTGTTGCAAAAGATTGGTACTATGGCATACAAATTGAAGCTTCCTGCAACTTCTCCATTGCACCTAGTTTTCCATGTTTCATGTTTAAAGAAGGTTATAGGCGACAAGCTCCCAGTTCAAACAAGATTGCCAGAACTTGACGAGGAAGGAAAAATTATATTGGAACCAGAAGTAGTCACAGAAATAAGAACTCGACATTTACGAAAATGATCAATTTTGGAGTATCTTATCAAGTGGAAGAACTTATCCGCAGAAGATTCCATATGGGAGGATGAGAATTTTATACAAAAGCATCTAGAACTACTCAAGCGTTGAGGACAACACTTTTTTTAAGGAGAGGGGCATGTTGGGTCCCAATAATACTAGTGATTACCCCATTACTATTGTATTTGTATCCCTTATTAATATTGTTGTGCCCCTATTGTTCCCATATTGTTATTATTGTGCCCCATAGAATCCCTCTATTGTTATTTTCGTGGCTTTATATTATTATTGTTAGGTCGGCTGGGTTATATTGTGACTCCTTAGACTCCTATATATAGAAAGGAGGTTTTTTTCATTTGAATCATCCAAGAATTTTTCATTTATGTAATGTAAAGGAGGTTGCCCCCTCGAAGAGGCTGAATTCTAAGGCGTTGATCTATCTTTTCTATCTTTTCTTGAGCTGGTTTCATAACAATAATTTTGCTAATGGTTATTTAAAACATCTACCTAGATTTAATGGAGAAACTGGTTTGTCTACTGAAGATCACTTAGATACCTTTTTAGATTTTTACTGATAACATGAATATTGAAGTTGAAGATGTGTATGTGAGGTTGTTTGTTCAATAAATTGAAGGAAATGTTAGAATTTGGTTTAGACAACTAAGAGAAAATTATATTCCATCTTGGAATTGATTAACAAACATCATTAAAAATCAATGGGGGGATAAAAAGGATCCTATATATTTTGTTACATAATTTGAAGAAATGAAAAGAAATCCTGGTGAACCAGTGGCTGACTTTATAAAAATATTTAACAAATTTTATCATAAGATGCCACTTGACTATAAACCACCAATAACATCAACTATAGTTAGATTTTCTAAAGCTTTTGATAATGATTTTGCAGTCATGCTTAGAGAAAGAACATCCATCACTCTAGAAGATATGCAAAAAAATGTCATAGAAGTTGAAGCCAATAGATCAACATCAACTAAACTTAGGGCTAAAGAAGAGAAGGCTGAAAGAAAAATAAAAGCTAAGGAAGAGGGTTCTTCATCAAAAAGTACAAAGGAAGATCAAAAGATAGATTAAATCACTTCACTTCTTATAAATATTTCAAATAGGATTTTGAAAATGGAGGCTCAACCTAGAACAATTCAACAAATAGAAAATAGACCTCAAGCTGCATTTCATAAGAACTCCTCAACCTCGAATCTTGCAAAGACCTAATACTAATCAGCAAATTCCACCTCCACTAATGATTGATGATCAGGAACATGAAGACATTGGGACACTGATTACATATGACATCAATAGTTTTTATAACTTGTCATCTCAAAATGTGATTGCCCCCCCCCCCCTGAAAATCAATTCCCACATCAAAATCAAGAAAACTCACAAGTGTCAAAATATCAAGCCTTCTCTGAATTCATAATTGCAGAATTAAATAGAACATATGATTTACGACCAATACTAGTGGCTAGTAGACCTCCTAAGAATCCCACTATAAATGAATCACCAATTAAAACCATTGAAACTCAAACAAAAACAATTCAACCATTGAGTCAATCAAATGAAACAAATTTAGTTGATTAGACAATTTTAACTACTTTCAATGTGGAAAGGGAGCTAGAAAGGGTCAAAATACCTATTCCCTTATTTGAACTTTCCAAAAATCTAGGGTATAAAAATTGAGTTTCTAAATGGATTCAATCTTCAAGTGTTGATGCTGAGGGAGATGTTATAAGCTTCCAAGATTAGAAACCTTCAATGATATTTGATCCCAGTTTTGATATGATTGATGAAAATGTACCACCTTTTTATGTCACTTTAAAAGTTCATGATTTTCTGTTATACAACTGTATGTTAGATTCTAGGGCTTCCCATAATCTGATGCCTAAAGTGATCATGGATCAACTTCAATTACAAGTTAGTAGACATTAGCATGATTTATATACTTTTGACTCAAAGAAGGTAGCCTAACTTGGACTTATAAAAGACTTAGTTGTCACTCTAGCACAAATCCCTGTTAAAAGCGTAGTATTAGATATTGTAGTTACAGATATTACTCCTAAATTTGGCATGTTATTGTCTAGATCATGTTTTGCCAAATTAGGAGGAAGTCTGTAAATGGACATGTCTTATGCTACTATTCCTGTATATGGAGGTGAACAACTAATATTATACAGGGAGGTTGGATTCGTTAATACTCTTCGTAGAGCTGATCAAATAAGAAATCATCCCATTTATTTAGCTGACATAGATTTTGAATGTTTCACACTATCATCAGATAATGTACAAAACACTCAACTTACCATTGAATAGATTGTGGATAAACCTGAGACTGTCGAAACTGATATTTGGAAATTATACATGATGTATCTTTTTCAAAAGAAGGAGTTGGAGCTGGTAGTGTACTTATTTCACCACATAAAGAGAACATAACACAATCCTATAAGTTAAAATTTTATGTTACAAAAATGTAGCAGAATAATAAGGTTTACTTCTATGGTTGGAGTTAGCTAAAAGTGTTCAAATAAAAAAATTAAGTATATTTAGTGACTTAGAGCTCATTGTTAAGCAAGTCAGGAATATTTGTCAAACAAACCATTCCAGACATAGATCATATATAAATGAGGTATGGAACTTAGTGGATAATTTCTTTCAAGCATTTAACATCACTGTTATTCCAAGAAATTAAAATATTCATCCAGATTCTTTAGTTGTTTCAGTTAGCTCTTTTAAAAATCCCGATAAAATACAGTTACAATATAAGATTCAAGTAAAATATAGATCATCAATTCCTAATAATCTTAAATATTGGAAAAAGTTTGAAAATGATGAACAATTAAAGTCATTTTTGCAGGTAATTGATGAATTTTCAGCCTTACAAATCGAAAAAGAACAGCTTAATGATAAAGAGATGAATAATGAAAATGAAACTTTGTAATTAAACTCAAAAATAGCTGATCATAACATCATTAAATTCCACACCATTTTCATCCCAAAGGGCTTAGTCCTTCTTGAAAAATTGTTTTACCATAATGATGTTCCCAAAAACCGATTATCAGATTCATCTGAAGAAAATATACAAGAATACGACATAGGATCTCAAAAAGAAACCAGAAATGTTAAAATCTTTCCATCATTACCAAAGGAAATAAAAAATAAATATCTAGCTCTCCTTAGGAGTTACGGATATGTTTTTTCCTGGTCTTATGATGAGCTAAAAACCTATGATACATCACTCATCGAACATAAAATTACCTTGAAACCAGATGTTAAACTCTTTAAGAAAATGTTAGGGAGAATAAATCCAGTCTTGCTACCAACAATTGAAAAAGAACTTAAAAAACTACTCGATGCCAAGATCATAGTTCCCTTAAGATATTATGATTGGATATCAAATTTGGTTCTAGATAGAAAGGAAATGGTGAAATTAGGTTCTGTGTGGATTTCAGAAACTTAAACAAGTAATCCTTAAAAGATAATTATCCATTACCCAAGATGGATTAATTAATTCAACGGGTTTCTGGTTCTTATAGAATTTCTATCTTAGATGGTTTTTCAGGGTATAATCATATTATGGTGCGCCCACATGATAGAGAAAAGACAACATTCACAACTTGTTCGGGTACATTCATGTATGTGAGGATGCCTTTTGGACTAACAAACACTGGAGCTACTTTTCAAAGAGCCATGGATCTAACATTTGTTGGTAAGATTAACAAGTTTGTTGTAATTTATCTAGATGATTTAACTATACTTTCGAATTCAGATAAAAAACATTTAAAACACTTGAGAAAGGTTTTTGGTGGGTGCAGGAAGTTTGGGATATCACTAAATCCAAGAAAGTCATTGTTTTCCATTAAAGAAGAAAAATTAATGGGTCATATTATTCCAAAGGAAGGAGTAGTCATTGACTCAAAAAGACTTTCGACCATCCAAGAACTTTCATTACCAAGGAATAAAAAGGAAGTTCAATATTTTCTTAGGAACATCAAATTTCTTAGGAGATGCATACCTAACTATGCTGAAATAGTTAAAGATATCATTGATATGCTAAGAAAGGGCCATGAGGTAAAATGGATAGTTCAAGCAAGATTTTCTTTTAGCCAAATTAATAAAGCCCTCTCTGAATCCCTAGTATTAGCTAGTCCATACTATTCTAAACCTTTTAGCATTTTTTCCTTTGCTTCTAAAAACACCCTAGTTGTTGTCCTTTTGCAAAAAAATGAAAATGGAGATGACCAGCCTATTTCCTTTTTTAGTAAAGTCATGAGAGATGTTGAATTAAAATATGACATTATTGAGAAACAAGCCTATGCCTTAGTTCAAGCCTTAAAAGCTTTCAGAGTCTATATCCTTCATTCTTCCATTATTTCCTATG
This sequence comes from Pinus tabuliformis, assembly GCA_031772625.1. Taxonomy (NCBI): domain Eukaryota; kingdom Viridiplantae; phylum Streptophyta; class Pinopsida; order Pinales; family Pinaceae; genus Pinus; species Pinus tabuliformis. Next base: position 125,173,766 of record CM062818.1, read on the forward strand.
TTCCAAATAGTGTTGTTAAAACTATGTTACCACAACCTGATATAAATTGTTGAAGAGGAAGATGGATCACCAAGATGTTATAATTTGATCTCATTATCAAATATGCAAAGTTGATAAAGGGTCAAGGTTTAGCAAAAATGTTAGAAGAATCCAATTGTAAAGTTATGGGGATTAATTTTGTGATGCAAATTTCAACCTAGGAGAATCCACAAGAACCTTCTCCAACAGAAGAGAATACATGAGAACCGTCTTCGATGGAGGAGAATCCACAGGAACCTTCTCCAATAGAGAAGAACCCACATGAACCTTCTCCAGCAAAGGAGAATCCACAAGAACCTCCATCTTCAGCTGAACCCATTCCCCTTCCACTCCACATCAATGAGAAATTCCTTCTTTGTGAATGGTACACTGATATTGTGCATTTTCTTCGAAATTTTGAGTATCCAACTGGATTCACAAAAAGTAAATGGAAAACCCTCAAGTTAAAGGCCATAAAATATTTCATCATCAATGAAAAGTTGTATTGGAAGGATCCACAAAAAATCCTTTTATTATGTTGAATAGAAAGTGAGAGAGAAGGAGTTATAGATTAGTTTCATGCAAGTGTTTGTGGGGGTCATTATGCTTGGAGATAAAAAACATACAAAATTTTAAGAGCTAGGTTTTATTGGCCCAAATTATTTGCGCAAGTGGGAAAAAAAGTTAGAGCTTTCATACCATCTCAAATTTTTGTTGGAAAGAAAAAATTATCATCACTCACTCTAGTTCCAGTTCTAGTTGAAGCACCTTTCCTACATGTAGGTTTTAACCACGTACAGAAATTACTTGCATAAAAATTCTAAAACACAGAAAATAGACAATGCGAGAGAATAACACATAAAACACATATACACAGAGATTTTCCCCTGGATCCCAAAACCGAGACTACCAACTTTATTGTTCATTATTATGTTCCTTTCAATGTTATAATACATATTTATACATGTCGAAGCATCCAATATCATGGATCTAATAACCATCGCATCGAAAACCATGGACCGAAAACCATCGCATCCAAAAACATCTGCGAAAATCATGCACAAAACCATAGGTGGGTCTGCCCAACCTAACTTAGGTTCCAAAACCAAAATTTTCTAGGGCGCTACCCTAGACCCCATAAAGTGGGGTTAGGGGTACCCCTCAAACCCCCTGTGACCCCCCCCCCCCCAACACTACACAATTAGCGCAACGAAAGGGGGGCTCTGGCCCCTCTCTAACCCCCCAGTTAAATACTTGGGCTAGTCGTGGAAAGAATATAACACAACCCAACACTACAGTGGGGATTAGAATTTATTAGCGAGATTAATCCATCATCCAGTAATCAACATAGATGGATTTTGACTGCCACAAACTATTTTACAAAGTGGGTAGAAGCCATACCAGTCAAGAATGCTACTAATAATGTTGTTATTAAATTCATAGAAGAGAACATTCTATCTAGATTTGGATGTCCTAAACAAATAGTTAAGGACAATTCACATGCATTCAGTAGAGTCAAATGATTGAATTTTTCCAAAAATATCAAATTCTTCTACATCATTCTACTCCTTATTATCCTCAAGGAAATGTATTGGCAGAGTCATCAAACAAAAGTCTAGTCAAGGTCATTAAAAAGGTACTTGCAGATCAAAAAAGAAATTGGGACAACCATCTCAAGTATGTAGTCTAGGGAAATAAAATTTCACCAAAAGATCAACAGGCAAATCACCTTTTCCACTTGTTTATGGCACTGAGGCACTTTTTCCTACACAACTAGCTTTTCTTGTTGTCAAAATCTTGCAAGAAGAAATGATCCTGGTGGATGTTGGTGGCCACCTGCCAAGTCCACTTGGACCCCCACCATTTTTTCTTTCAGATTTTCAGTTTCCTTAATTGTAGCACAATTTACTATTTTTAGTAGTTTTTCGGGTCCTGAACTTCCGGAGCCATTTTGAGGCCCTAAACGACGTTTTTTGGGAAAACTGGGAGCAACATGGGTCCATGGACCGATGTTTCTCTTCCCAAAGTTGTAGTTCTCAAATAGATATTTCTAACGAGATATTGTGCACGTCAAATGGAGATCGTATGCCAAAGTTACGACCCTGGGAAGTTGATGCACCAATTTACCCAAACGGGGCCCACAGTTTGGCATTTCATCTTCTAGGGTTAGGTTTTTTGATGTTTAGGGTTTTCCATTGTTTCTCAACAATAAAATGGACCTCGAGCCTCATTGTAACACAGTTCAGAGGCATGTAGCCACCACATCTCTTCTCAGCGATAAGCTACCATCACCCTTGCTGGTTTATTTCCATTTCTGTTTGTAAGCATATTTCATATTTTATATTAATGAAATGAAGTATTATTTTCACTGCATCTTTGTGTATATGGTTATCTCTGTATTTTGTTGCATTCCTGTTTAAATCCGGATTAGTGGTATCAGAGCAGTCTACTTTTTTTCTCTGTTTTTTATTACATGTCCCCAACAAGGTCGGGATATAAGGAGCTAGGGCTTAAACTGGTCAAATGTTTGCAAGACCAGCCTCGCAAATCCCGACGGCCTCCCATGGTGGATGAAAAGAAAGATGAGGGGGCAGGACATCCTATCAAAATATTGCTCGAAGAAGCCCTCAAGTGACAAAGGAATGCGATGATGGACAACTTTGCCCAGATCCTTCAGCGGCTACCCAGGGCCGACGCATTGACTTCCAACAGCTACTCTGGAAATGCCACACCGTTTAAGGTACAGGTTAATTTTGAAATCCCCATATTCAAGTGTCAGATAGATGCTAATGCCATCGATAAATGGTTAAATCTGCAAGAGGGTTATTTTTCTGTTCATGATTTTTCTAGTGAGGAAAAGATTATTTTCGCTCTTCTCAAAGTAGTCCCCAATGTCAAGGACTGGTGGGAAACCTACTGCGAGCATAAGGATGAAAGTACAGGCTCACTATTTTCAGCTACACCCACTTGGAGTTCATTCTGGGATGTCATCAAGGAGAAGTACTACCCTGTCAGAAGCTATGAGGATCAATACATAAAGTGGACCACGCTGCGGCAGGGAAGGGACCAAGACGTGCCAAAGTTCACCAATATTTTCCATACCCTTCGCACAAAGTTGGGTATCAAGGATTCAGAGAAACATTTGGTACTCAAATACCACAACTGCCTACACAAATACATCCAGGTAGAAATAGAATTCCGGAACATCTCCTCGCTAAGCAATTCATACCGATATGCCGTCAGGGTTGAGCAAAAGTTTAAACAGAAGAAGCGAGACTTTGGATCTGCAAATCTGAAGTAAGGGCAAGGTGTCCCCAAACCACAAAACAAAGGACAAAGCCAGGGCGGGGTGACCCAAGACAACCTACCAAAGCTATAAGAAAAGAACAGTGCCGTGAAGCTAAAAAAGGATAAGGGAAAGTGGTGTGAGTTCTATAAGAGCTCCACTCACAACACAAGTGAGTGTTGGGCCAAGAAGTCACTAGTGGATGAGCAAAAGGTTTTAGAATCAAATGTAGGTTCAGACTCTGAGTCAAAACCCGATAAGGGGAATGACAAAGGGAAGCAGATTATCGATGCAGAGCTCAATGCCACAGTTGCCACCACGAAGATCCAGAAAGAGGAACCCAAAGATCTAGAAGAGGAGGAGCATCTCTTCCACTCCAAGATGTGGGAAAAGGGCTCCCCGCTACATTTCATTGTTGACAGCGGGAGCCAAAAGAACCTCATTTTGGCAGAGGTCATGAAGCGGTTGGGGTTACCTACCACAACACATCCACAACCATACACCATCGGGTGGCTTCACCAAGGACAAGATCTTCGCGTGAGCCAGTAATGTCGCCTTCCATACAACATCAAGCCCTTCACGGATGCAGTATTGTGTGACATTGCTCCCCTTGAAGTTTGTGATGTATTACTAGGACAACCATACTCGTGGAAGTGACATGTTGTGTATGAATAAAGGCCCCGTGCTGTTATTGTTACTTTGGGAACTAAGTTGTACAGGATACCGGAGGTAGCATTGCCTACTTCCATCTCTTTAATTACTGCAAAGCAATGCAGTAAGCTCATTTCCAAAACCAGGAAATTTGTTTTCCTCATGATATGCCCTCAAGGAAAGAAGAAGATGGTAGCCACGACCTCCAGACAGGGACCTTCCGCACAACAACTATAGATGGACAAGGTCGTGGAGGAGTACGAGGACATCTTCACCTCCCTCGCAGGGGTTCCTCTGCACTATTAAGCTAAGCACTCCATTGATTTGACCCTAGGTGCGCCGCTGCCCTGTTAAATTATGGTATGTTCGATTCTTATAATAGTTTACTTCTTTTTATTATTATATTCCACCGATTAGCAATCACATGTACATAAAGTAAAGTGCAGATAGAACATTAAACGATCGACAGAAAACAAGCCAAGACAAGAGACACAAGATGTGGCGGCTAGACAGGGACAAACCCCACAATGTGTGGGGAAACCCTTTGATCAAATCTTCTTTTATCTTCAATAATTCAGCAGAGAGAAATAGTACAATAAATCTGATTCATAACAGCAGTAGCAAAACCTAGATCAGTAGCATCAGCATTAGCGACTACATTATCAAACTAGGGCAGACCATATCTCACAAACCGACCGTTGGATTGACTTCATTCCACCACCAAAAGTTTCAGCTTCCAAAGGAGGTTCAGATGAACCTACAGCAAAGTTCAGATGAGGATATCTTCTAGGCCACGCAAGTCAATCTTACTTCTGCAGTTGCAGCTTCAGTTTCAGCAGTTTCCGGTTTCAAACTAGGGAAGTTGATATCTTGCAAACCGTTCGTCGGATTGACTTCATTCCACCACCAAAAGTTACAGCTTTCAAAGGAGGTTCAGATGAACCTATAGTGCAGTTCCAAAGAGGAGATCTTCTAGGCCACACAATTCAATCTTTACTTCTGCAATTGCAGCTTCATTTTTAGCAGTTTCCGGCTTCACATGTGTGAGAGAGAGAGACCCATTTGAGTGCAGTAGAGAAGAGACTCATATCTGCGCAGTAGAGAGAGAGAGATGTGATGAGTGAGTCCAAATGAGGAAAAGTCCTCTTATATTTATACACAACGTTGGTGGGTGAATAGATGCGACTGTTGGGCTTCTGAGCCTACATGAGTTGTAGGTCGGCTTGATAATAATTCCATAATCAAAATAAATTCATATCTCCATGAATACTTATCGGAATTGGATGATCTTTATATCAATCCTACACCTCTCGATGAGAGGAATCTAATAAAAATATTATTAGCCATGAATAAGATGACCCACATGAAGTTTTTCCCTGGTTGCCAATTTTAACACTCCCTCTCAACCATGGAGAACTTCATCTGCAATCTGTCTATCGTTCATTACTATTCATTCATCAAATGCACTGCCTTGTACAGCCTGACCCTTGCCCTACTCTACTCTATTTTTCCTGTTCTACTTAGACTTGTTCTGCCCTGCACTGATCTGTACTTTTTTGTTCTGTTCTGCTCTGCTCTTGCATTGTTCTGTTCTACTCTGCTTTTGTCCGAATTATGAAGAGGAAGAAATGATCGAGGATGTATCATATTGACTCGAAGTCAGTCTCAGAGTATGTACCACTGGTCCCAGACCAGTCTCAACCAACCCAAAGTCAGCGTCATAGTGAGTACAACTCCAATGGTCCCAGACCAATATCATCCTCCACTGACTCAAAGTCAGTCTCAGAGTATGTACCATTGATCCCAGACCAGTATCAACCGACCCGAAGTCAGCGTCATAGTATGTTACAACTCCTACCACTGGTCCCAGACCAGTATCATTTATCCCAGATCAATGGAGGTCATCCTAGCGTAGGGAGTATGGTAGTTACAACGATGCGTCCATCGGTACTACTATGGTCCCTAACTTCATTTCCCTGCTCATTGATCAGATGAGAGGTACTTCCCATGAGTCCCAGACTGCATGGGTAGGATGCCTCGACAGGAGAACTAATCAATCATGTCCTCATAGGAGAACACATCAATCCTGCTACAATTGCCATGGAAAACACATCAATCCAGGCCTCACAGGAGAACACATCAATCCTGCTACAATTGCCATGGAGAACACATCAATCTAGGCCGCACAGGAGAACACATCAATCCTGCTACAATTGCCATGGAGAACACATCAATCTAGGCTGCCATGGAGAACACATCAATCCAGGCCTCACAGGAGAACACATCATCCTGCTACACAGGAGAGTGAATCATCATGTTCCACAAGAGAGTGAATCATCTTGTCCCACAAGAGAGCGAATCATCTTGTTCCAGTGTGCACCACTAGGGGAGGGTGAGTCACCCTGTGGTCATATGGTGCTCCAGTAGGAACCACAAGCCCTCAGAGCTCCCAGAGCTCAATGTATGCAATATGCAGGACCCTTGTACAAGGGTTTCTTGCCGACTCCAAGTCGTTTGGGAAAATCACAGATTAGATCTTTCCTCGAGGCTTTGACAAGGTGTATCAACCTGTACATCATCTTAATGTGATGGAGCTTCCTTGCTCATCGACTTACCATATCCCAGATGATGTCTATCTGCTGGAGCAATTGACTAATATGGGATTCCTCAATAATCGAATCCCACCTCTGGTTGTTATAGAGAATCACAGTGGTATCCAATGTAAATCCAAACAGCTCACTGAAGAGCTTTCGCAACCAGACTGCCTCACATGAGGTTATGCTAGCAACAATATATCTTGCTTCGGCAGTGCTTAAAGCCACCGAATTTTGCTTCCTGCTCATCCAGGATATTGAAGCAGATCCCAAGGTGAAACAGTACCCGAAAGTGCTCTTACATTCCACCACATTGCCTGCCCAATCAACATCAGTATATCCAAGTAGTCACACATCTCTGGTAGTGTATCTTAATCCATGAGAGATTGTGTCCTGAAGACATCTCAGAAGATTCCTGGCATCAATCCAGTGAGGCTCAACCAAATATGAGCTCACAATGCTAACTGCAAAACATATGTTCGGACGGAGGTTCACCAAGAACATCAATGCGAATGAGTTTTTGAAACTCAGAGGCATTTCCCAAGTCTGGTCCGACATCACTACCATACAACTTCTAAAAGTTAAGATCATTGAGGTAGTCACAGGCTTGCAGTCCATCATACCGAATCTTTCCAATATATTTACCACATATTTTCCTTGAGATAGGAAAATTTCCCTTGGCTTCTGCCACACTTCAAGTCCTTGGTCCTTCACTTCAAATTCAGAAGCAATCTCCCTCTTACATTTGTGAATGAGAGGGTTTGCACCTGTTAGAAAGAGGTCATCCACATACAACACTAGTATGAGAGGCTTGTCATCTTCAACCTTAAAGTAAAGGTTAGGATCAGCTTCACTTCTAGTGAATCCAAACTTCATCAAGTAGCTATCGATCCTCTCATACCATGCTCGGGGTGCTTGCTTCAGCCCATAGAGAGCCTTCTTCAACCTGCATATATGAGATTTTCAATCATAAATCTCAAATCCTTCAGGTTGCTCCACATAGACCTCTTCTTTGATAGAACCATGCAAGAATGCGGTCTTAACATCCATCTGATGTAGGTTCCATCCTTGTGAATCCACAAGGGCTATGATCAAGCGGATGGTTGTATTTCTGGCAACAACTGCAAATATCATAGTCTATACCTCCCTTCTGGGATAAACCACGAGCAACAAAATGAACCTTATACTTTTCCATACTTCCATTTGCTGCATGCTTTATCTTGTAAAGCCATTTTGAAGTAACAATTGTCTTGTCCAGGGTCTAGGAACTACTTCCCAGACATCATTCTCCATAATAGACTCATATTCTATGGTCATAGCATCCTTCCATAGTTAATGCTTGATGAAATCTAAGAATGATGAAGGTTCATTTTGTATGATCGTGCTCATGATGGTCAGGTATCCCTGATACCTGTTAAGTTTCTTACTTTGATGGAAGGTTCCTCAGGGTGCAGCATGTCCTTCAGCATCATCAAGTATCCCCCTAAGCCATGAAGGCCTCTTCCTAGAAGAGGAAGGCTCATGTGGATGAGGATCAATCAGATCCATGGGTTCTTCTACATCAGGCATTGATTCATCATCCTTTTCTTTCGGTTCCCTGGTGTTAGCTTCTTGAGAGCTACTCAAATTCAGTAGATTGTCCACCTTGCTGAGAGCCATATCTTTGTCAAAGGTGACATCATGACTAATCACGACTTCCCTTTGACCGGTGGTGAACATTTCTTCAGGAGTTTAGGAACCCAATGCTTGATGAGGGCATTGATTTTGTACATATACGACGGTGATTGTAGTTTCAGCCCATAGAAACTTCAGAAGTCTTTGATCATGTAGCATGGCCCAGACAGCTTCCACAATCGTATGGTTCTTCCTTCCCACCAAACCATTCTGCTCAGGAGTATGTGGTGTAGTAGTCTCCCTCTTAGTGCCAACCTCAGGTATGCCTGAGTAAACCAATTGTAATATATCGGAGGTCTTGCTTTGGCTTGAGGGGAATGGTCCCCTTTTGATCTTTCCTTTGGCACATCCCGGACATACACCTTCTTTCTCTACTTGGAATTCGGACATCCCTGTTACCATCTGTCTTACATCGGGTAGAGCTTTGTAATGAAGGTGGGTAAACCTCCGATGCCAAAGTTCGGACTGAAGAGATGTGTCATAAGACATGACACCTAGTAGACTTCCATCGACCTGATATAATGAATCAAAACTAAACCCAAGTGTAGAGGCATATTTAACATTATTTTTCCATATACGTACCTTGCCATCGCTGAAGGTTACCTTGTAGCCTTTGTCTTCCGTTGCCGAGATGGACACTAGGTTCTTTTTGAGGTTAGGTGCATTTCATACATCCTGGAATTTCTAGCCTCCTTGAATGCTTGTCCTCTTCCTTGATTCCCAGCTCTCCTCTTACCTTTGTTGTTGAATTTGTCATTCCTTTGATTGCCATCAGAGGGATTTCGAGTTGCACCACTGCATACTGTACCATGCTTCTCTAATCATGATTATCATCATGCTTCCCATGTCCATGATTTTATCCATCATAATGCTGCTCAAAACTACTGTGCATCATCATCATGCTATCCTATATGTCCATGATCTCATGTTGCACTTTATGTCCATGATCTCATTCATCATGATGCTCATGATCTCATACATAGTGACTTGCTTTATTGCAAATGTAACATCGTCATTTTCTTCTAGCCTTAGGTCCAGCCTTTCCTTTTGATTTAGTCCCAGAATTATTTCTTTTCTTTGCATGAGAAGAAAAGGCAGCAGGAGGACCTTTAGGCATGGGCATTTCTTGCACTTCTTCCCTTGTTTCTTCTTGAATGCATCTAGCCATTAATTCTTCGAAACTAGGAATTACATTATTGTTCAGAAGAGTAGTCCTGAACACATACCATTCAGATGGTAATCCTCCGAGATTAGTGAGTGCCATTTCTCTGTCAGTAATGGTTTCCCCAATAGATAGGATATTGTTCTTGATCTCGGTGATTCTTAAGAAGTATGCTTGAATACTTTCATCTTTACCCTTCTTGATTTCCCTCAACTTATTTCTAAGAAACAAAACTTGATTTGCATCATTAACTTTAAATAAACTCACCAGTCTGTCGTAGATTTCCTTGGAGGTGTCTAGATCAGAGATGTAGGCCACCAAGCGCTTGTCGATAGAGTCCCGGATGATCTTATTTGTTTTGACTTCTCCATTTTTCCATTTGTTCCAGGCAGCAGCAGATGCATTTGATGAAGGCTCAACAATATTGCCTCTTACATGGTCCAGCACTCCTTGATCTTCAAGGGTTAGATCGATAGACATCTTCCATCCGTGATAGTTAGCTTTCTCACAGAGCTTGTCTTCGGCAGGAAAGAGTGTTGAGGACCCTATAGTTCTTTTAGGATAGCCTTGCCAATCTTCTCTTCAATGATTGCTCTTGCTCTTGCTCGGGCTTTGTCTTCACCTCGGCTCCGATACCATGTTAAATTATGGTATTTTATATGCTTATAATAGTTTACTTCTTTTTCTTATTATATTCCACCGATTAGCAATCACATGTACATAAAGTAAAGTGCAGATAGAACATTAAACGATCGACAGAAAACAAGCCAAGACAAGAGACACAAGATGTGGCAGCTAGACAGGGACAAACCCCACAATGTGTGGGGAAACCCTTTGATCAAATCTTCTTTTATCTTCAATAATTCAGCAAAGAGAAATATTACAATAAATCTGATTCATATCATCAGTAGCAAAACCTAGATCAGTAGCATCAGCATTAGCGGCTTCATTATCAAACTAGGGCAGACCATATCTCACAAACCGACCGTCGGATTGACTTCATTCCACCACCAAAAGTTTTGGCTTCCAGAGGAGGTTCAGATGAACCTACAACATAGTTCAGATGAGGAGATCTTCTAGGCCACGCAAGTCAATCTTTACTTCTGCAGTTGCAGCTTCAGTTTCAGCAGTTTCCGGCTTCAAACTAGGGCAGTCGATATCTTGCAAACCATTCGTCGGATTGACTTCATTCCACCACCAAAAGTTGCGGCTTTCAAAGGAGGTTCAGATGAACCTACAGCGCAGTTTCAAAGACGAGATCTTCTAGGCCACGCAAGTCAATCTTTACTTCTGCAGTTGCAGCTTCATTTTCAGTAGTTTCCGGCTTCACATATGTGAGAGAGAGAGACCCATTTCAGTGCAGTAGAGAAGAGACTCATATCTGCGCAGTAGAGAGAGAGAGATGTGATGAGATGAGTGAGTCCAAATGAGGAAAATTCCTCTTATATTTATACACAACGTTGGTGGGTGAATAGATGCAACTGTTGGGCTCCTGAGCCTACATGAGTTGTAGGTCGGCCTTATAATAATTCCATAATCAAAATAAATTCATATCTCCATGAATACTTATCGGAATTGGATGATCTTTATATCAATCCTACACCTCTCGATGAGAGGAATCTAATAAAAATATTATTAGCCATGAATAAGATGACCCACATGAAGTTTTTCCCTGGTTGCCAATTTTAGCATGCCCAATGGACCAATCTATCGGCACTCCATTCTGGAGAATGAAGAAATCAAGAGGCAGATTCAGGATCTACTGTAGAAAGGTCACATCTGTCCAAGTTCATTGCCCTGTGGGAGCCCGATCGTGTTGGTACAGAAGAAGGATGGGACTTGGAGACTCTGTATTGACTACCGGGCCTGAACAAGATCACTGTCCATAATAGGTACCCAATCCCACAGATTGATGACCTCTTGGACCAATTGAAGGGGGAAAAATATTTTAGGAAGATCGATTTGAAGTCAGGATATCACCAGGTACCAATTGAACCCTTCGATGTGTGGAAGACCACCTTCAAATCCAAGGAGGGCCTATTCGAATGGTTGGTGATGCCTTTCAGAATGACAAATGCTTCTGCAACCTTCATGAGGCTAATGGATGACATCTTGCAGCCATTCATCAACTCATTTGTCGTGGTATACTTGGATGACATCTTGATCTTCAGCCAGAGTTGTGAAGAGCACCTCCACCACATCCGACAGGTTCTCCAAACACTGCGGCAACACAAGTTATGTGCCAATTTGGAGAAAGGCACTTTTGGCATGACCCAGGTTCAATATATGGGATACATTATTGATGAATAAGGGGTGCATGTGGATCCATCCAAGATCCAAGTCATTTGAGATTGACCATCTCCAACAACTCTAATAGAGCTTCACAGCTTTCTAGGTCTTGCCAACTTCTACCACAGGTTCATGTTGGGATTTTCTCATATCACTTGGCCCTTGAGTCAAGTCACCAAGGGAGGAACGAAAGCAAAATACTTTTGGTCTGAATCTCAATAGAGGGCATTCATAGAGTTGAAATATCACCTCTACACAACACCCATGCTCGCATTACCAAACTTGCAATAACCATTTGAGGTCGAGATAGATGCCTCTGAATATGCTATTGGGGTAGTCCTTACTCAATATGGGCATCCAATGGCATATCATAGTGAGACACTTTCAGACACAGTCCAGAAGTACCTCACTTATGAGAAAGAGATGCATTCCATTGTGCAGGCCCGCCTAAAATGGAAGCATTACATTTTGGGGAAGGAAATGGTCATCCACACAGACCACTGACCCCTGCAGTTCATACAAACCCAAGGGAAATTGTAGAATGATCGCCATCAGAAGTGGTCCACATACCTACAACAGTTCCATTTGAATATCAAGTATAAGAAGGGTAGCACCAATAATGTTATAGATTGCCTTAGTCGGCCACAGATCACATGCCATTAACCACTGTGCTCAACTCTTGTGGGCACAAGACTTCTGATTGGCCACTTCTCTACAAAAGTGACCCAGAATTCAACCACACATACCAGACAATCTTAGAGGGTCAGCATTTTCCAAATTTTCACCTCTAGGATGCCCTATTAGGCCACTTGGGTCACCTTTGTGTTCCTTCAAGTGAGCGTGCCAAGATGATTTGGGAAGAACACTACAGTCAGGCTACTGGATATTTTCGGGTCGAGCAAAAGATGGCCGTACTATAGAAGTATTTCTATTGGCCGAATCTTTGACACAATGTCGGGAAGTACATCAGATCATGCATTTCCTGTGCCATTGTCAAACTAACCATCAAGAATCAAGGCCTCTATACCCCGCTTCCCACCCCTAGTCGACCTTGGAAATCCATCTCCATGGATTACATGTCAGGTCTTCCTTCCACTAAGCATGGAAATGACTGTGTTTTTATGGTCCTCGATAGGTTCTCGAAGATGGCCATTATGGCTGCCTGCAAGAAGAATATCACAACAGAAGCCAATGCTAAACTCTTCTTTGAATGAGTGTGGGTACACTCTGGGATCCCACAGTCTATCATCTCATATCGAGACAGTAGGTTCCTTAGTACATTTGGGTCTAGTCTCTGGTTGATGCTCAACACCAAAATCACTAAGTCCACAACCTTCCATCCTAAAAATGCTGGCTAGATAGAGGTTGTCAATAGGATGATCATACACATTCTGTGCATGTACAACTCAAAGCATCCACACAAATGGGATGATAGCCTCCCTTATGTTCAACACAGCTACAACTAGGCTCTCCACAGCTCGACTGGCCACATCTCTTTTCAGGTGGGCTTGGGATTCCAACCACTATTTCCCATTGATGTGGCCATGCCAGTTGCAGCTACTCATGCAGATTTGGCTCATGTCCATTCTGAAACAGATAAGTAAAACAGCTTCATTGAGCACATTCAACATATTCACCAGTAGGTCCATGACATTCTGGAGAAATCAAATGCCAAGTACAAGCAACGACATGATCAACATCGGGTGCCACACAAGTTTCAGGTGGGCGACAAAGTCTAGTTGCATTTGCAAAAGGAACACCTTACCGGAGCCTATCGGAAACTTAGACCACTCCGATATGCTCTTTACACCATTACCAAGGCTGTGGGAGACAATGCATTTGATCTCAGCATTCCCCCATTCCTTAGCCTGCACCCAGTGTTCAATGTGGACCGCCTTCGGCCATACTTTCCACCATTACTAGACACATCCAACATTGTACAATAGCTCACACCCATAGAGTTAAATCTAGATTGCATGGAATAAGCTGCAACTGATCAGATCATGGACACACAGATCAAGCAAACTCGCCAGCAGAATATTCAATTGTATCGTGTTGTCAAACCAGGCCAGCTCCTTCACCAGGGCAAGTGGCTAACCAGGGACCAAGTTCAGTAGAAGTTTCCTCATCTCATGGAGGAACTCAACACAATGGGGACCATTGATTCCTAAGTGGGGAGGACTGATCCAGGTGGATATTGGTAGTCACCTGCCAAGTTCACTTGGATCCCCACCATTGTTTCTTTCAACTTTTCAATTTCCTTAATTGTAGCATAGTTTACTATTTTTAGTAGTTTTTGGGTCTTGAACTTCCGGAGCCGTTTTGAGGCCCTAAACGACATTTTTTGGGAAAACTAGGAGCAACATGGGACCATTGTTTCTCTTACCAAAGTTGTAGTTCTCATATAGATCTTTCTAATGAGATATTGTGCGTGTCAAACGAAGATCGTATGCCAAAGTTACAACCCTGGGAAGTTGATGTACCAATTTACCCAAACGAGGCCCACAGTTTGGCGTTTCATCTTCTAGGGTTAGGATTTTCGATGTTTAGGGTTTTCCATTGTTTCTCAACAATAAATAGGCCCTCGAGCCTCATAGTAACACAGTTCAAAGGCATGTAGCTGCTACATCTATTCTTACAGATAAGCTACCATCGCCCTAGCTGGTTTATTTCCATTTCTGTTTGTAAGCATATTTCAGTATTTTACATTCATGAAATGAAGTATTATTTCCACTGCATCTTTGTGTATATGGTTATCTTTGTATTTTGTTGCGTTCCTATTTAAATCTGGATCAAGCAAACCAAGAGCCTGATTATTTTCTAGGAGAATCAATCAGATCATAAAACTTAATGAAGAAAGGGATGAAGTCCAATACAAGCTTAGAAAATATCAGAACAAAATGAAAATATTTTTTGACAGAAGGGTTAGAGAAAGAGACTTCAAGGAGGGGATTTAGTACTAAAATGGGATGCTAGAAGAGAATAAAAGGGAAAGCATGTAAAGTTTTACAATCTTTGGTTGGGACCTTTCAACATTGCACAGGTTAAAGTAAACAATACTTTTGTTTTGAAGAACTTAGAAGGTCGATATTCTTCATTTCCAGTCAATGGAAAATATTTGAAACACTACATTCAGTATTGAGATTTCTTTTATCATTCATCATTTGTACATTACTGGTTTGTTGCATTTTTCTACAAGTGTGATAATTTTTTTAGCAAAGACTCGATTAGCCTAAGGAGAAGGCAGTTGGATCTACATGTTCTCTTCATCCTTCAGGAGGAAGCAATCCGCAATTGGAGTTGATGTTGTAACATTTTCTTTTTGATAAGTTAGATGTTTGAGATATAAAAAAATATATTGTAAAAAAGAAGATAAAAGAAAATACAAAAATAGAGAAGAAAAAAAGAAAAAAATAGAAAATAATGAAAATCCCAAAGAATAAAGCGTGATAGTTTAAATGTTGCTGATTCATTTATTAATTGTGTTTAGTTTATTTTAAAGAATGATTAAATTAAAAATGAACTAAATTTTATTTTTGAATAAGTAATGACACGACCTTTTGTCATTTCTGGTTAAAGTGCTAAAAGCTCTGGGCAGTTAAAGATCCCGAGCACAGAGATCAATAGCTTCAAATCCACTTTGCACCCTCTAGCCCCTCTAATGTTTAATCAACAGGGGGGTTTTCAAAAAAGTGGTTCGCCCCAAAACCACCTTCGCCACATTCCGTCCGCACATCTACTCTGCACCCCCACTCGAAAACCGCAAACTGCCCACTACCCACCCCTGAAATCCACCTTCCCACATTCGGTCGACTGTTACACCTCCGCTCCTACCTTTTTCAAATAGAAGCTTGTCAACCCACTTGTCACACCACGTACCCATCATCTGTCCACTCCTACTTTTCCACTTGTCACCCCCTCATACACTGATTACGAACCCATTAAAAATATTGTTACCAATAAATGCGTCGCCTGCGCCATTTAACGAGTACTACCTAATAAAAACTTTAACCAAACAAAATCCCTTTTAATTGGTTTTCTTTGAATCTGATTGGCTAACCATCATCCCCTACCCTGCCGAGTAAAAATTCAACCATTTCCGACCAGTACCAGGTCGAACAGTTACCCAAATTATTAGTGAAGATTTTCACACATTGCTACGTATCTATCAATAGAAAAAATATTAATTTGTTGGGTAATTACAGTTGTTTTCAGCCTTATTTTGTAGTCATGGCTTCTAGAAAGAAATATAATGTTATGGAAAACCCCATGTTTCCCCCTACCATTGATTTATATCATCAACCTTTAGTTGACCAATACTTGAAAATTGCAAAAACTAACTATGATTTCAATCTCTATGAACTCTAAAGTTGGTTAAAATAGAAATTCATTGACCAAAGTGATGAATAAACCTCTGACAGTCCTCCTTACCCTAGTTCACAATTCCACATACCCACCATTTCCCTTATTTTATTGTATGGTGTCATGATAGGTATATTCCCACTCAAAGAGTAGTAGTTTCTAGAAACTATGAAGTTTTGTTTACCATTATTGTTGAGTCAATAAAACAAATGTTGTAGATTTAAAGCATTGAACCCTTGCATACATTTTTCAACAGAATCCCTCATGGATATTTACAAATATCTTGACTTTCCCCAAAGAGCCAGAATTTTTTAAACATTTTTAGCACAAGATGTCTAAGTTCCTAAAACCAACCCACCTTATTAGTCATCTATGTTTCCAGAAATGAGCAAGATGATGATATCCATTGCCTCATGTCTGTTAGGTTATCATTATGATTAGTGGGTCGATGAGGTTTTCATAGGTTTTCTGTCAGTTTTCTCAACAAATAAAAATCCTTCTCTAATTTTCAATTAGGGTGGATACCTAGCAGAGTCAATTCATGATCAGTTCACGAAATTCCCTACAGAAGGAGTGTTCAAGTATGCTACTATTTTAGTATACATGTTTTTTTAATAAGACATAAAGGTTTTCTTTTCCCCTATAGAAGATGGATAGTCAAGGGAATCCACACTCAGTCATCCATTAGATTTCCCTGGTGAGGGAGAACACCACTGAGTTCACATTCAATTATTTTCTAGATCAATTCCTATATGTTGCTACATTTTTATTCAATAATGATGCATAACTAAGAATTGGGACAGAGATCAGGAAATTTCTTCATATCAGTGAATAGACTAGAATGGGAGATTGGTATTTATATCAAAATTATACAACTATTAGGATATATGGATGTGAGTTTCCCCCATTCAAATTACCTAAATTTTTTATTATACTATATTTGCATTAGAGTATATCAAACAAATGGTGACCACGTATCAACTACATTTTGTTGCGGCAAAGAAAAAGTCTGAGTTTAAGATTAAAACTCAAGTAGGTACCTTTATTTGTAATGCTAGAGCAGTAGGAAATGAAGTAGAAAAACTCCTCAGATAGATGAACTTTAAGCTTAGTTTCACCTAGTCTTATGATCCCCTAGGAGTAATTTCAAAACTAAGGGTAGAACAAAAAACTACCCCATATACTCACACTCCTAGGCCTGAGATAGAACAATTTATGAACCAAGATGAATGGCAGGAAAACACACTTCAGGAAGCAGAGGAATAGGTTATAACATCTACACCATCACAGACTCCTCTAAGAGAATAAAAACAGTATAAAAGGCCTAGAGATAGTGCTTCTCCCATAGAAAAAATAACTTAAGCGAAGGAATTTAAAATTTATAGTAAAATGTAGAAGATAACTAGAACAACAGATACACATTCAAAATACACTACACAACAATGCCCAATTATCCTAACAAGCCCATTCATGTCATCATCTTCTAGCAAAGAATAAATGGTTGTAGGCTCTCCTTCATATTCATCCAATCCAAATGTGTCATCATCTCAGATTCAAGAATTGCAACAGAATCAGAAAGAGAAGAGTATCTTTAGAGTTTACAAAGAAATAAAGTAGAGGAATGAAGCTTTGAAGGCTTCCACCTGCACACAGTTTTGGAAGCAGACATCATCTACTCAACATAGGTTACTTTCTCCTTCCGAAACTGAGAAGGGAAAGATGCAAATAGACTTTCTGGAGCCCAAAGTCACTCATGCTAGGAGTGTTGATGATTATACTAAATTTATATTTACTTTTGATAAAAAAAAATTTATTCATCGTATTGATCTAGGTGAGAAATCTGGTAAAATGATATATTCTTCCCTTACAATTTTGGTTATGGCAGCATCTAAACTTCAACAGTCATTAGACAATGTACAATCTTAGTTAAAGTTAGAAAAAGTTTCTTCTTCAGCAAAAGATACCAAGATCAAATCCTTAGAGGATTTAGTGATAAAGTTGGGATATGATCCCACAGATGTAAAAGCAGCAAAAGAACTTATCAAGACTAAAAATGCAGACATAGTTGCTCTAAGAAAACAACTTAAGCTGCCATCTACAGAAGATCCACAAGCTAAAGAGATAGGTCAACTAGAAATGGAGAAAGAAAATATGTTCAAGATCATAATTGAACAAAATGTGCAAATAGAGAAAATGGAGACTGAGATTGAAAAGATTCTAAAGGAAAAAGAACAACATGGAACCCCAACATCTGATAGAAGACTAGCATCTACATCAAATACTACTTCAGCATAGGGGACTACATCTACTAATACAACATCAAAGTTGGCAAAGGCTATGGAGGATTTGCCAATTAAAGGGAAAGAGGTCGAAAAAATAAGGATTCATCTTAACAATTTACAAGAATGGAAACTAAAGATTGATAATGTGTATTTAGCTAAGTTGCAGACTTCATATAAGATGACACAAAGAGTTCAATTCCTAGAAAGCCAATATATTATGATTGATACTATCACACAGGCTAGAGAATGTATTTGGATCCAGATAAATGAAGCCATCACTGAGATATGGCCTTCAATTGAAATAATATTTGAGCAGGATGAACTAGTACAAAGGGCCAAGCAAGTCATAGCATATGTAAAGAAAGATTTGGGTTCAAAGCTAGGAAGAGCACATGCATTGATAAGGGTTTTGAATTCCAAAACCAAAGATGAATTGGAGGAATATGATATAGAAGACAGGACATAGACCATACTGGAAGTGAGAAGGATTCTCACTAAGAAGAATTTGATGTTGCAACTAGAAAATAAGTGCCATAACCTCGAATCAAGTATCCAGAGGTTTCATAGGAAATTTTCAGTTTTACACCAAAAGGGATTGCCTAGATTACAGGGAATGACAAATAAATTAATTGATTTAGAAGAATATCAAATGAAATTATGTTCAATTTCCAATGATAAATCCATGTTTGCAAAGATCAAAGGCACAATCACAAGTAAAGCATTTATAGAAGGCCTTAGTTATGATTTACTCATCAAGCATGAGATAAATAATTTATTTGTGGTAAAACCAACTTTTCAAAAATATACTGAGGTAAATGAAACTTTTAGAAGATTAATCAAATACCAGATTCCAAATGAAGAAAGATGGAAATAATTATGCAAGTTACTAGAGTAATGATTCAACAACAGTCATCAACAGATTCAATAGCAAAATAGCAGGTTTATCAACCACATTAGCACTAGAATCCTCATACCTATGGAGAACAACTTCAGTAGTTTCATTTCCCTATATTTATGTACTATTTTTGTAGAAACAGATCTAGATATTTTTCCAATGTATCTAGATATTTAACTTTATATAATTTGGGAACATTTTATATAAATAATTCCCAATTCGAATTGTAAAGGGTTGCACCCTTTGGCTAAGTTTATTCAAAGCAGAATTACATGTATCTGAAGTTGTCTAATATCAATAAAACGATTTTGAATTTGGTTCAAACAACTTCTTATCTTTGTGAGTTTTCTTTATGTTATTCATTCCATTATGTTATTCTAACATGTATTTTCTTTTATGAATAAATTTGAGTAAGATATAAATTGAATATCAGGCTATCTCAAATCTCCTACAAAGTTATAATAAATTACATAGATTAGCTCATTAGACCATTTTTCTAAACAAACTCCTCTACATCAATTAATTGTCAATTCTTCATGAAATTGGATGCATTTTTGTTCGTTAGTGAACATAGTTTACTAGAATCTATCCTATGATTATTTTAAATATTCTATCTAAGTACTTAAAAGTCATATTTTATCAGAATTCTTCATTCCAAATATTTTAAAGCTAAATTAATGTTTACAAGTGAAGAAACAACCCTTTCATTGTGTTGAGAGAAGTTAGGACAAAATACATTTTTACGTAATCTTAAAAGATTGGTCTTCTACAAATTTACAAACAACCAAAATATTTTAGATGCTCTCGCATAATTACCTAACCTAGAATTATCTCAGAGGACAACATCAGATTGGCATCATTGTTGGGAAATGAAATTTGAATCACTTTCCCCGGGACAAGGATTTAACTTTTCCTTTAAGGTGAATGTAGGATTACCAGATCTCATTTGGAACCTAAGCTTTATTCTCCATTATTAGATCCCGAGAGACTGATAAGAGAGGCCTCTTTTACTTGAAACTGTTTCATCCACTAATCCTTTTAGACCAGTTCCAATTCCTTCTAAATTGTCTGACTTACCCCCAAAAGTAGTAAAATGTTCCAAAGGAGTTGATCTGCCTTCTAGTCCATTCATTGGAATCATATCAAATCCTTGAAACCCTTTTAGAATAACCTAAGTTAGAAGAAGAGTTAGATATATATTTACCTGAGTTAAAACCTAGCGATGTTACATCACCGACTATACATACTTTTGCTTCTACTTCTGTCGAAGCTGAGGAAACTTTTTCTGTCTATAAAAATCATTTATTTGAAAGTAAAGGAAAATTTCAATCAGAAGAGCAGAATTTAGTTATCCAATTACCATTAATAAAAGGTTTAGGAGTACCTCCTCCTACAACCACACCTCCATCTCCCCCCACAAATTAATATTCATCCACAACATCTTCTTCGGAATCTACCTCATCTTTAGATATGACTTTTCAATTTACATTCAAGCTAGGTATGCTACCTTACATCTCCCTCGTCAACTTAATAATTTTCTTGATGGGTATTTAAAACATCTACCTAGATTTAATGGAGAAATGGGTTTGTCTATCGAAGATCACTTAGCTTCCTTTTTAGATTTTGTTGATAACAGGAATATTGAACATGAAGATGTGTATATGAGGTTGTTTGTTCAATCACTTGAAGGAAATGTTAGAATTTGGTTTAGACAACTAAGATAAAAATATATTCCATCTTGGAATCAATTAACAAATATCTTCAAAAATCAATGGGGGGTTAAAAAGGATCATATTTATTTTGTTACAAAATTTGAAGAAATGGAAAGAAATCCTGGTGAACCATTGGTTGACTTTATAAAAATATTTAACAAATTTTATCATAAGATGCCACCCAACTATAAACCACCAGTAACAATAAGTAAAGTTAGATTTTTACATCTTTTGATAATGATTTCACGGTCATTCTTAGAGAAAGAACATCCATCAGCCTAGAATACATGCAAACAAATTCCATAGAAGTTGAATCCAATAGATCAGCATCAGCTAAACTTAGGGCTAAAGAAGAGAAGGCTGAAAGAAAAATAAAAGCTAAGGAAGAGGGTTCTTCATCAAAAAGTAGAAAGGAATATCAAAAGATAGATGAAATCACTTCACTTCTTAGAAATATTTCAAATAGGATTTCGAAAATGGAGGCTCAACCTAGAACAATTCAACAAACAACAAATAGACCTCAAGCTCTTGTTGGCATTATGATTCTGGTTTGGCTCTATGGTACAGGTGTTGTACTTGATGGTAACTCACTCAAGTGGCAAAACTCTTTTCAGGCTCTTAAAATGATGGAAAATAAGAGGTTTGCAGGTGCACCGTTCAAAAGGTGCGGACCTGCAGGTTCACCGTCCAGGGAGTGCGGACATACCCGCAGGATCACCGCTCATAAGGTGCGGTCCCCCAGTTCACTCACTCCAATGCAGAGAAGCGCGCTCTCATGGGGTATCCTATGTTTGGCCCTTGGTATTTAGCCTGTCTTTTACGATCCTATGGTTTTGGCCCGTGGTATAGAATCTAATTTATTGAACCCCGGTTTGGATCCCTTGTATTGATTTTTGATGGTTTTGTCCCATGGTGTGGATAAGGGTTTGAATATAAAAAGGGGAAGGAGATCACTTGGCAAAATACTTGTGAAAAATTGAATATCTTAAGATCTGAAATTTTGGGTGTTTGGTTTTACAAAGCTAAGATCTAAATCAAGGAGAAATCTTAAGGTGAAGCTATTGATAGGTCGTGAACTCTCAGGTGCACGATCAGATCTGTGGATCTGACTGACTGTGGCACATTGGAGGACTGTTAATTTGGCCCTAATCATAGGTTCGCAGGCGATCCACGGCATAGGTGCGGGGGTACGCAGTGCAGGAGAAGACGCAGTGCGGGGGTACGCAGCACATAAGAAGGCTCAGTGCGAGGTACGCAGCGCAGAAGAAAGCAAAGTGCGGAGATACGCAGAGGCACAGAAGGAACAGTGCGGAGGTACGCGGTCTGACACACAGTGCAGTGTGTATCTGAGTTGAGGTACGCAGTTCAGCAGATGGGGAAGTTGCAGTGGTATGTAGAGCAGCAGAAGGATACAGTGCGGATCTGCGCGGTTCAGGCACAGAAAGGCTACGGATACCCGCAGGTTTATATTGGTGAAGTTGCGGACCTGTCTTGAAACATTTATTGGCTGTCTTTTATCTACTGTTGCAGAGTTCTGGGTTTAGATTTCTGGTATTACTTTTCTGTTTACAGCATTCTGAGTAGTGGGTGATTCATTGGTTCTATAAGGAGATTGGGTGATTTGCATGTACTTGATAATTATTTGATCTTCTTGGATCCAGTCTGAAAATTAATGAAACGTGGTCCTTAAAGAAGTAGAAGAGAAAAAGGGGTTGTAGCTCCCTTCCAGGAGAGACTGGAAAATGAGAGAGACTTGTAGCT
Source organism: Pinus tabuliformis (assembly GCA_031772625.1). Classification (NCBI taxonomy): domain Eukaryota; kingdom Viridiplantae; phylum Streptophyta; class Pinopsida; order Pinales; family Pinaceae; genus Pinus; species Pinus tabuliformis. The sequence goes on from CM062818.1 coordinate 125,196,452, forward strand.
CTCTGCAGGTTTTAGCCTGCGTACTGGTAAAGGACTGCACCAGTACAAAATCCTTGTAAAAGAAGTTTCTAAATTGAAAGAAGATAGAGACATATTGCAGCAGGTGGTTTTCACCCACATTGGGTTTCCACCTTATATCTGGTGTTCTTTGGTGCGCTTATCTATTTTTCTGTTTCTTGTTCACTATTATATGGTACTGACATACAAATTAATGATCAATATCTGAAGAATAAATTAAAGTATAAATCTGGAAGGCATATTGAAAAGAATTTAATAATACTAATTCACCCCCCCTCTCAGTATTATTTCCAACAATTGGTATCAGAGCAGGTTCTTCAGAAGAAGCTTGATCGCTTGAAGAAAGATCATGCATCATGAGAAACTACAAGAGGGAAGCATCAATCAGGCCACCGATTTTTGATGGGACAAACTTCGTTTATTGGAAGGTAAGAGTTACTGCCTATCTTCAATCTCTTGGTACAGAAGTCTGGGATATCATAGATACAGGATATATTTTTCCTTCAACAACTCCTACAGATCCGACTGAGAAGAAATATGAAACAAATGCAAAGGCATTCAATAATCTATTAGGATGCCTATCTCAATCAGAATTTGTCAAGGTAATGCAGTTTAAATCTGTAAAAGAGATATGGGACAAGATTGTTCTGAGCTATGAAGGAGATGATCAGGTTAAAAGAGCAAAACTTCAAACCCTCAGGATTCAGTATGAAAATCTCAGGATGTATAATGATGAAAGTGTGGCTAACTATTTTCTTCGTGTAGATGAGATTGTTAATTGTATGAAAAATTTGGGTGAAGAAATAAAAGAGGCTGTTGTGGTTGAAAAAGTTCTAAGATCTTTGTCCCCTAGGTTTGAATCAAAAGTTTCTGCTATAGAAGAAAAAGAGAATCTACAAAGCCTTAAAATGTCACAGCTGCACGGAATTCTAACTGCTTATGAAATGAGGAAAGGAGGTCCATCAGACATGAGACAAGCTGCCTTCAAGGCTTCAGGCAAAGGTGAGTACTACGAGTCAGGACACGTGTCAGAAGAAGAAGAAGAATCAAATTTTGTTAGAAATCTTCAACGGGGTACTGGACGGTTTCGAGGTAAGTTACCTTTCAAGTTCTTTGCTTGTGGGAGAGTCAGTCACTATGCTGCCAAATGTCCTCACAAGGATAAGATTGACAAAGGAAAGGAACCTGTTAGATGGAACAAGAAACAGAATGCAACTAAGAAAAGTTACTACACTCAAGAAGACAGTGATGGCCTATCAAATAGTGACGAAGATTAATGAGGTAATGATTATAAACTTTTAATGGCCTTTGAAGATGATGATTACATGGATGCTATAGATGTGGATGACTTTTATGAAGAGATTTCTAGACTCAAGACATGTTTATAAGAAAAGAATGTGATCATTGATACTCTGCAATTTCAACTTGATGAAAAAGAAAAATATCTTGAGAAGTTAGAATGTGAAATTGTTGGTCTTAGAAAAGAAATTGAGAAAACAAAGGTTCTTAATCTTAAGTTTGTTAAAGGATCTGAAACTCTGGATGAGATTATCAATGTACAACGTTCTCCACTAATCAAGATAGGTCTAGGTTATAATGGAGAAACATCTCAAGCATCCACCTCAAAGAGTTATCTTGATGCAGCAAGGAGGAATGAGCAAAAGCCAAATGGAGATCATCAGGTAAAGCAGGGATGAATTACATCAAGAACAAACAAAGACTACCAGGTAAACCAGGGGCAATCCATCTTAAGGGTGAACAAAAGCTACAACCAGCCACAGGTAAAAACTTCTCAATTTGCTTCAAGAATGGATGACAATAGAAATTACAATCATTTAGCTGGTAGATTTGATAATCGCAGAAGTTTCTTCAATGGCCAATGTTTCTCTTGCCATAACTTTGGTCACAAAGCAGCTCAATGTGTTGCCTATAAGACAATCATGACTAGAGAAGCTCAAAAACAAAGAAGTATGACCGGGATTACGAAAAGGACCTATAACAATTTTTCGGCCCTTGAAAATGAAATTGAATGTTCTATGTGTAATAACTTTGGTCATGAAGATTCTGAATGCAGGAGCAGGTTTCGGCAGACAAAGGAACAAGCCTCAAACACTCGAACGTGGAGAATAAAGGAACCACAACCAGAAAGATGTGGGATAGCTTTTTATGCAGAAGGACAGGAAAATCTATGTTACATCGACAACGGATGTTCGAAGCATATGACAGGTGATAAAGAAAAACTTGAATCATATACTGCTTTAGAAAAGGGTAAGAAAGTTTCTTTTGGAAATGATACCCCTGCAGCCATAAAAGGAAAAGGCACTGCTCACTTGAAAGAAAAGGTCAAAGCTGGAAATGTTTTGTATGTTGATGGCTTGAAGCATAATCTACTAAGTGTCAGTCAAGTGTGTGATCAAGGAACTGAGGTAATATTTCGATCAAATGGATGTAGCGTTCGTGATCTTGATACTAGAAAAACAGTGATCAAACGCATAAGAACTCCAAATAATCTATACATATTTGAAGAAGGACAACAACAATGCTATTTGAGCAAAGATGATGAACATTGGTTATGGCACCGGAGGTTGGGGCATCTAAGCTTTTCACAAATAAGGAAAGCATGCAAATACCAGGCAGTTCGTGGTCTTCCAGATATCAAAATTCCAGACAACACCATATGCAAATCATGTCAGTTTGGTAAGCAAACCAGAACTAACTTCCTTGATAAGGAAGGATCAGCCAGCAGGCCTCTTAAACTAGCCCATGTATGTGGTCCATTTAGGACAAGGTCACCTCGAGGAGAAGAATACTTTAAATTATTCATTGACGACTTCTCTAGGATGGTTTGGTTGGGACTTATGAAACACAAGGACGAAGCATTCGAAAAATTCAAATCTTTCAAAGCCTTGGCTGAAAACGAATCAGATCACAAAATTAAGTGCCTCAAGTCCGACAGAGGTGGGGAGTTTACCTCAAATGAATTTTTTGATTTCTGTGAAGAACATGGAATAAGAAGGGAATTCACTACAGCTAGGACTCCTCAGCAAAATGGAGTGGTGGAAGGGATGAACAGAACGATCCAACAAATGGCTCGTGTTATTCTTGATGAGTCTGGAACTCCCGCAACCTTTTGGGGTGAAGCTGCATTTGTTGCAGTTGTTATTATCAACAAAACAAATGTCCGAGTGAACAGCACTCACACTCCTCATGAGCTCTAGTATGGTGAGACTCCTTCGGTAAAGCATTTCAAAATTTTTGGGAGCAAATGCTATATCAAGAACACTGATGAACAGCTTGGCAAACTTGAACCTAGAGCAGATGAAGGCATTCTCCTTGGTTATTCTCCCCATAGCAAAGCATATAAGTGTTACAATAAAAGACTTGGAAGAATTGTTGACAGCATTGATGTAGTGGTTGATGAAAAAGGATACATCCCTAGGCAAGTAAATCATGAAAATATTGAAGAGGATGAATACTACTCTCCAAATCAGACAAATGATGAAGAAGAACCTCAAGAGGCACCTGAGGAGAAAATAAGGATAGAAGAGAAGACTCCATCCAGGTACGTTCAAAAGAATCATCCAGAATCTCAGATTTTGGGGCAGAAAGAAGCAGGTGTACAAACAAGAAGAACAATTGCAGAAGCCTCAAGCTATTTGGCATTACTCTCCTCCACTAAACCACAAAATGTAAGAGAGGCATGCAAAGATGAATGCTGGGTCAAGGCGATGGATGAAGAACTTGAGCAGATTGAAAAGAACAACACTTGGGAGTTGGTTCCCATACTAAAAGATAAGAATGTCATAGGGACAAAATGGATCTTCAAAAATAAGTTGAATGAAAATGGAGGAGTAATTAGAAATAAGGCCAGACTTGTGTGTAAAGGGTATACTCAACAAGAAGGAATAGACTTCGAAGAAACTTTTGCTCCCATTGCTAGACCTGAGGCCATCCGAATGTTCCTTGCTCTCTCAAGATTTCAGAAGTTCAAAGTTTTTCGAATGGACGTGAAATCAGCCTTTCTGAATGGGGACTTAGAAGAAGAATTGTACATTGAGCAACCAAATGGTTTCATCCTTGGAAATGATCCAAATCTGGTATGTAGACTAAAGAAGGCTCTCTATGGTCTTAAACAGGCTCCAAGGGCTTGGTACTACCGTTTGGACAAATATCTTCATCAACAAGGTTTTTCAAAGGGGTCAGCAGATAGAAATCTTTACATAGAAATTTAAAATGACAAATCACTAATACTTGTTGTGTATGTAGATGATATTATCTTTGGCAGCAATGAAGAAGCTATTAGTCAAAGCTTTGCCTTGGTGATGCAGAAAGAATTCGAAATGTCTTTGCTTGGAGAACTAACATATTTTCTTGGATTGCAAATCCAACAAAATGAAGGCGGGATTTTCTTATCTCAAACCAAGTATCTCAAGCAGATTTTGAAGAAATATGGCATGGAAGATGCAAAACCAGTATGTACCCCCATGGTCACAGGATGTAGCCTCAGTGCAAATGATGAATCAGTAGCAGTGCATCAACCAACCTATAGATCTATGATTGGAAGTCTAATTTATTTGATAGGTACCCGACCAGACATCATGCATGCAGTGGGAATAGTTGGAAGATTTCTGGCAAATCCAAAGGAAACTTGTTATGAAACTAGCTCAAGAAAAGATAGAAAAGAAAGATCAACGCCTTAGAATTCAGCCTCTTCGAGGGGGCAACCTCCTTTACATTACATAAATGAACAATTCTTGGATGATACAAATGACAGAACCTCCTTTCTATATATAGGAGTCTAAGGAGTCACAATATAATCCAGCCAACCTAACAATAATAATATAAAGCCACAAAAATAATAATAGAGGGATTCTATGGGGCACAGAAATAACAATATGTGGGTAATAGGGGCACAACAATATAAATAAGGGGTATAACTACAATAGTAATGGGGTAATCACTAGTATTATAGGGACCCAACATGCCCCTCTCCTTCAAAAAAGTGTTGTCCTCAACGCTTGAGCAGTTCTGGATACTTCTGCATAAAATTCTCATCCTCCCATGTGGAATCTTCAGCGGATAAGTTCTTCCACTTGATAAGATACTCTGAAATTGATCGATTTCGTAGCTGTCGAGTTCTTGTTTCTGTGACTGCTTTCGGTTCCAATATAATTTTTCCTTCCTCGTCAAGTTCTGGCAATATTGTTTGAACTGGGAGCTTGTCGCCTATAACCTTCTTTAAACATGAAACATGGAAAACTGGGTGCAATCGAGAAGCTGCAGGAAGCTCCAATTTGTATGCCATAGTACCAATCTTTTCCAACACCTTGTACGAACCATAATACTTTGGTGATAATTTATTATCCTTCTTAGCTTGCTTTAGGGACATTTGCTTATATGGTTGTAGCCGTAGGAATACCCAATCACCTACATCAAAACTTCTTTCACTGCGATGTTGATCTGCCTGTTGTTTCATTCTATTTTGTGCCAACACGAGGTTATCCTTTAAGAGTTGGAGGACTTGTTGTTGATGTTCGATGTGATGTTCCACTGCTTGAACCTTAGAATTTTCTCTTAAATATGATGTGATTGATGGTGGTTGGTACCCATAAAGTGCCATAAATGGGGTCATTTTTGTTGCTGTATGGAAGGAAGTGTTATACCACCATTCAGCCAGAGGCAACCATTTGACCCATTGTGTCTGTTTATCAGATACAAAGCAACGAAGATATCCTTCCAAACATTTGTTTACTATCTCAGTTTGCCCATCAGATTGAGGATGATAAGATGAGCTATGAGCTAACTGAGTACCAAGACAAGAAAATAATTCTGTCCAAAAATTTCCAGTGAAAATGGGATCTCTGTCACTTACAATAATCTTTGGGTTTCCATGTAGCTTTTGAATTGTTTCCATAAATGCAGTAGAAACTGTACTGGCTTTAAATGGATGTGATAATGCACAAAAGTGTGCATACTTGGTAAGTCTGTCAACTACCACCATGATGACACTCTTTCCCTCAGACTTGGGTAAACCTGTGATAAAATCCATTGAAACCTCCTCCCAACATTGGCTTGGAATGGATAAAGGTTGTAATAGACCCGGTGTCTTAATTGTTTCAACTTTATTTTGTTGGCAAACCAAACATTCCGCCACAAACTTTTGAATATCTGATTTAAGGCCATCCCAAAAAAATTCCTTCTTAACCCTGTGGTAAGTTTTTAAAAATCCTGAGTGCCCTCCTAAGGGAGAAGTGTGCAATTCCATAAGAATCTTTTGTTTTAGCTGGGAATTCTTACAGAGGTATAAGCGATCTTTGTACCATAACGAATCATTTTTCCAGCTAAATGTATCAGAAGTACTGAATCTTGTTGTAGCTTTCGAATAAGTGCCCACACTTCTTCGTCATTCTTCCATTCCTCCTTTGCTTCGTTTATCCAATCTGGTTGGATAATAGAAATGGCACACAACAATGCTTCCACATCCTCATCCTTTCTTGAGAGTGCATCTGCCACCACATTTTGCTTCCCTTTTTTGTAGATGATTTCAAAGTCATAACCCAACATCTTTGTGACCCACTTTTGTTGCTCTTCAGAGGATAATCTTTGTTCTAAAAAGTATTTAAGGCTATCATGATCCGTTTTTACCTTGAAGTGTCTTCCCATTAGGTAGGGTCGCCATTTCTTAAGTGCATGGAGTATTGCCAACATTTCCTTCTCATAAATAGCTTTGCTTAAAAACTTTCCCTTGATTGGACGACTTTCAAAAGCAATGGGTCTTTCATCTTGCATTAGAACAGCACCAATTCCATTTCCTGAAGCATCACATTCCACAATAAAGGTTTTTGTGAAGTCCGGTGTAGCTAAGACTGGTGCTTGGCACATTGCCTCTTTAAGATGTTTAAAGGCCTTTGTTGCTTCCGGAGTCCATGAAAATGAATCTTTCTTCAATAATGTTGTTAGAGGTGCTGCTATTCTCCCATAATTCTTAACAAACTTGCGATAATACCCTGTCAACCCAAGAAATCCTCGCAGATGCTTTATGGATGTGGGGATTTTCCATTCCTTAATGGCTTTAATTTTGCTAGGGTCTACCTTAACTCCTTCATGAGATACAATATGACCCAAATATTCCACCTCCTGGACTCCAAAGAAACATTTGGATCTTTTTGCATATAATTGTTTCTCCTCCAATAGTTGTAGCACCTTGTCAACATGTTCAACATGATCCTTCCAAGACTTGTTGTAGATTAGTATATCATCAAAAAATACTAACACAAATTTTCTAAGGAATGGTTTGAAAATTGAATTCATCAAACCTTGAAATGTTGAAGGTGCATTGGTAAGGCCAAAAGGCATGACCAAAAATTCATAATGACCCTCATGAGTTCTAAATGCCGTTTTCGGAATGTCTTCAATCTTCATTCTGATTTGATGATATCCTGAACGAAGATCCAACTTGGTGAAGTAAATTGATCCATGCAATTCATCCAGTAATTCATCAATGACAGGAATGGGGAACTTATCTTTAATAGTGAGCTTGTTGAGCTCCCTATAATCTGGACACATGCGCCATGATCCATCCTTCTTGTGCACCAATACTACTGGAGCTGAGAAAGAACTTTGACTCGGTTGAATTATACCAGCCTCTAGCATTTCTGCAACCATACGTTCAATTTCACTTTTTTGGACATATGGATATCTGTACGGCCTGATGTTTGGAGGAACACTTCCTGGAATCAGATGAATAGCATGATCATGATCACGCATAGGTGGGAGACCTTTGGGAGTCTCAAATACCTTGGAATGATTGTCCAGGACTTTTTGGAGATCTGGAGAAATAGATGATTCCAATGTGGAAACATCTAGCGAACATAATTGTGCAATTACACCTCTTTGCTCCTTTTTTAGAAGCTTTGTCATGCCATTAGAGCTGATTATCTTTCCTGGTTTCCCTGCAATACCCCTTAATTCAACTTCCTTTCCTTCCACAGAAAATTTCATGAAAAGTTCTTGAAAATTAAAAGCTATTGTACCCAAGGATTGTAGCCATTGGACTCCTAGTACAACATCAGCACCTCCCATTGGAATGGAAAGCATTGGGCTAGTCAATACATATTCTCCCATGGATAGCTTGATATTATGGCACTTTCCAGAACAATTTATTGTTCCTCCATTTGCAATCATCACTTGACACTCTGGTGCTGGATATAGGAAGCAATTCAATTCTTTTGCTACCCTACAATGAATAAAATTGTGGGTGCTTCCTGAATCAATCAACACTATTACCTTTTTCTTCTTGATTTGTCCTTCTATCTTGATGGTTTGAGGAGTGGTAATTCCCGCCAATGCATTACAAGATATGGTCGGATTTATTTGTTCTTCATCTAGGCTTTGTTCCTGGAATATATCCTCTTCTTTTGACCTTTCTTGCTCCTTTTCTTCTTCCTCTTCACAATCTATGTAGAATAATTTCTTCTCAGCACACTTATGACCTTTTGTGTATTTGCTATCACAATTGTAACAAAGCCCTTTTGCTCTTTTTTCTTCCAATTGTTGTGGTGTCAACCTTGTAGGTTGTGGAAGACTATGGGCAACAACACTTCCGTCTTTATAGTTGTGAATGGTATGCTTCCTAGTTGCCATAATTTTGCTTTCCATTTTTCTTGCTAACCTGAATGCCTTCTCTAATGAATCAGGTTCCCAAAGGCGCACATCATGTTGGATATTATCCTTTAAAGACCCTATGAACACATCAATCCTATGCTCCTCTGGAATATCTTTTACCCTTATGTTCAATTTTTGGAACTCCTCAATGTGCTCCATTATTGAACCCTTTTGTTTGAGACTTATCAATTGGCTAAAAAAAGTGTTGCTTTTTGTATCCTCATAATGTGCTATCAATTCTTCCGTAAAAATTGCCCAAGTGATAAATTGTTTACGAGAACAAAGCCATTGATACCATACAAACTGATTTGGTTCCAAATATAAAGTTGCCATACGTACCTTTTGTGTGTTTTGCACATTATTGAGATCGAAGAATTGCTCCATCTGTAATATCCATGTGGCGGGATCCTTGCCATCAAACTTCCTCATATCGATTTTTGGAACATGGTGAGTCTTCGATCCAACATTAGAGTCTATGGAATCATGATTAACATTTCTTTTGTTCTCATCATGAGTTTCCTTTAGTACTCTTTCACCCTTAGTGACCATTTCTTGTAGCAACTTATCCATCTTATCATCCATGCCATCAATTTTAGCGTCCATGCCATTCACCTTAGCTTCCATGCCATCCATCTTAGCTTCTACACCTTTCTTTAAACCATCCATCTTAGCTTCTACATCTTTCCTTAAACCATCCATTTTAGATTCTGTTGCTTTTTGTGCAAGTGACACTCGTTGCACTTGTTCTTGTAATTTTGATATATCATATAGCATTTCTTCTTCTTCTTCATGAGTCATGCTAGAACTTTCAGGCTCCCTACTAGGTGTTTGCATTTTCTTTCCTCGGGGCATCAGTTACCGATAATAATTCTCTAATATGCCCTTTGAATTCCTTCAAAATAAATTTTCAAACCAAGCTTAAGCAAAAATTAAAGAAAATCTACACAACGTTTTTCACTTTGTAGGAGCTCGATATTGCCTCCGATGTATCTCTGTACTTTCGGATTATCTAGTTCTGAATTTGTGACCTGTAGTAGCCCTCTGTGTCCTCTTTCTAATGCCACAAGTCAGACCCAAATTGGATTCTCCAAGGAAGAGTTATGCGAAATCTCCTACAGTGACATGATTATAGACTAGTTTAGTAGAGCGAACTTGTACGACGTGCCACGTGTCATTGTTTCAACCTTTGACTCTAAAAAATATATAAAATCAAACTACAGTCTGTCCTCTTTCTGTAACTTCTTACGAAATTTCAATCCGATGCTCAGAAAGAAATTTATGACGATTTTCCCCAGGTCACCTGTTTTGAGTGTAATTCAGGAGTCTGCAAAAAGACCAACTTCCTTAGATCATATCTCCGAAAATATCGCACGAAAAACTTTGAAATTCAGACCCAAGGTTCAGTGTGATTTCTTCTCAAATGGATTTTTTTTGCGACTTCTGAAACGTCACAGAAGAAAAGTTATAGTGAAAATGCCACTATGACCTGTTTGGAGCAGCGAAACCCTAGAATCCAAAGCTCTGATACCAAATGTTATGAAACCAGCTCAAGAAAAGATAGAAAAGAAAGATCAACGCCTTAGAATTCAGCCTCTTTGAGGGGGCAACTTCCTTTACATTACATAAATGAACAATTCTTGGATGATACAAATGACAAAACCTCCTTTCTATATATAGGAGTCTAAGGAGTCACAATATAATCCAGCCGACCTAACAATAATAATATAAAGCCACAAAAATAATAATAGAGGGATTCTATGGGGCACAGAAATAACAATATGTGGGTAATAGGGGCACAACAATATAAATAAGTGGTATAACTACAATAGTAATGGGGTAATCACTAGTATTATAGGGACCCAACAAAACTCATCTTCAGGCAGTGAAGAGAATCTTCAAGTACCTTCAAGGAACTCAAAACTATGGCTTATCGTATCCTACATATACAGATCCCACACTTCATGCTTATAAAGATGCAGATTGGGCCGGAAGTGTGGATGACAGGAAGAGCACAAGTGGTGGTGCATTCTTTATGGGTTCCAGATTAGTATCTTGGTTCAGCAAGAAACAGAGTTTGATTGCTTTATCTATAACTGAAGCGGAATATGTGGCTGCTGCATCTTGTTGCACTCAACTCCTTTGGATGATGCAGAACTTGCAGGATTTTCAGATGACTTGTACTCCACCTATCTCCATCTTATGTGATAATACAAGTGCAATCAGCATTTCAAAGAACCCAGTCATGCATTCAAAGACCAAGCACATACCGATCAAGTATCACTTTCTCAGGGAACAAGTGCTTGAACAAAAGGTCAAGTTGGAGTATGTTCCTTCTAAGGAACAAGTTGCTGATATACTCACCAAACCATTGCCCATGGAGACCTTTGAATACCTCAGGAAAAAGCTGGGGGTTGTTGATGCATCATCATGTTGTTGAATCTCATCTGTTTCAGAGATTTTTGGCTGTACGCGAGGTTCATATGGGGTATACGCGTACATTTGCTAGTTTATGGATTGGTCGAAGATCACATAGCACTGGTTCAGGGGGAGCACATATAATGCATTGTTGGCATTATGGTAGCACAGAAGGCGAACATGGATGCTGATCTGAATATCGCTGCAATATGTCTCTTTCATTCATGGTGTATGGTGGATTATGGTTTGTAGATTTGGTTTACAGTCAGGGGGAGCATGATCAGCAGAACAAAGACTTAAGCATGGTCTCAGGGGGAGCATAACCCTTTTCCCTTGATGTCAAAGGGGGAGAATGACAATGAGGATCTTGAGGTTGCCATCAAGTCCAAAGGGGGAGATTGTTGGCATTATGATTATGGTTTGGCTCTATGGTATAGGTGTTGTACTTGATGGCAACTCACTCAAGTGGCAAAACTCTTTTCAGGCTCTTAAAATGATGGAAAATAAGAGGTTCGCAGGTGCATTGTTCAAAAGGTGCAGACCCGTAGGTTCGTCATCCAGGGAGTGTGAACATACCCGTAGGATCACCGTTCATAAGGTGCGGTTCCCCAATTCACTCACTCCAATGCAGAGAAGCGCGCTCTCATGGGGTATCCTATGTTTGGCCCTTGGTATTTAGCCCGCCTTTTATGATCTTATGGTTTTGGCCTGTGGTATAGAATCTAATTTATTGAACCCTGGTTTGGATCCCTTGTATTGATTTTTGATGGTTTTGTCCCATGGTGTGGATAAGGGTTTGACTATAAAAAGGGGAAGGAGATCACTTGGCAAAATACTTGTGAAAAATTGAATATCTTAAGATCTGAAATTTTGGGTGTTTGGTTTTACAAAGCTAAGATCTAAATCAAGGAGAAATCTTAAGGTGAATCTATTGATAAGTCGTGAACTCTCGGGCGCACGATCAGATCTATGGATCTGACTGACTGTGGCACATTGGAGGACTGTTAATTTGGCCCTAATCAGAGGTTCGCAGGCGATCCACGGCGTAGGTGGGGGGGTACGCAGTGTAGGAGAATACACAGTGAGGGGGTACATAACGCATAAGAAGGCTCAGTGCGAGGTATGCAGCGCAGAAGAAAGCAAAGTGCGGAGATACACAGAGGCACAGAAGGAACAGTGTGGAGGTACACGGTCTGACACACAGTGCAGTGCGTATTTGAGTTGAGGTACACAGTTCAGCAAAAGGGGAAGTTGCGGTGGTATGCAGAGCAACAGAAGGATACAGTGCAGATCTGCGCGGTTCAGGCATAGAAAGGCTGCGGATACCCGCAGGTTTATATTGGTGAAGTTGCGGACCTGTCTTGAAACATTTATTGGCTGTCTTTTATCTATTGTTGCAGAGTTCTGGGTTTAGATTTCTTGTATTACTTTTATGTTTACAGCATTCTGAGTAGTGGGTGATTCATTGGTTCTATAAGGAGATTGGGTGATTTGCATGTACTTGATAATTATTTGATCTTCTTGGATCCAGTCTGAAAATTAATGAAACGTGGTCCTTAAAGAAGTAGAAGAGAAAAAGGGGTTGTAGCTCCCTTCCAGGAGAGACTGGAAAATGAGAGAGACTTGTAGCTCTCTGCAGGTTTTAGCCTGCGTACTGGTAAAGGACTGCACCAGTACAAAATCCTTGTAAAAGAAGTTTCTAAATTGAAAGAAGATAGAGACATATTGCAGCAGGTGGTTTCACCCACATTGGGTTTCCACCTTATATCTGGTGTTCTTTGGTGCGCTTATCTATTTTTCTGTTTCTTGTTCACTATTATATGGTACTGACATACAAATTAATGATCAATATCTGAAGAATAAATTAAAGTATAAATCTGGAAGGCATATTGAAAAGAATTTAATAATACTAATTCACCCCCCCTCTCAGTATTATTTCAAACAGCTCCATTCAGAAGAACTACTCAACCTCAAATTTTGCAAAGACCTAACACTGATCAGCAAATTCAACCTCAACTAATGATTGATGATTAGGAACCTGAAGACAATAACCCTCTAATTACAGATGACATCAATAGTTTTGATAATTCACCAGTTCAAAATTCCATTGTCCCACTCCCTCAAAATCAATTCCCACAAAAAAAATCAAGAAAGCTATCAAGCGCCAAAATACCAGGCCTTCTCTGAATTTCATAATAGTAGAATTAAATAGAAGATATGATTTAATACCAAGACCAAGGCCTGGTAGACCTCCTTAGAATCCCATTGTATATGAACAACCAATTAAAACCACTAAAACTTAAACAACAATAATTCAAGAATTGATTCAATCAAATGAAACAAATTGAGTTGATAAAACTGTTTTAACTACTTTCAACGTGGAAAGAGAGCTAGAAAGGGTGAAAATACCTATTCCCTTATCTGAACTTTCCAAAAATCCAAGGTATAAATATCAAGTTTCTAAATGGATTCAATCTTGAAGTGTTGATGTTGAAGGAGATGTTATAAGCTTGCAAGATGAGAAGCCTTCAATAATATTTGGTCCCAAATCTGATATGATTGATGAAATTGTACCACCTTTTTATGTCACTTTAAAAGTTCATGATTTTTTGTTATACAATTGTATGTTATATTTTGGGGCTTCCCATAATCTAATGCCTAAAGTGATCATGGATCAACTTCAATTACAGGTTACTAGACCCTATCATGATTTATTTACTTTTGACTCAAACAAGGTACCCTATGTTGGACTTATAAAAGACTTAGTTGTCACTCTAGCACAAATCCTTGTTAAGAGTGTAGTATTAGATATTGTAGTTATAGATATTCCTCCTAAATTTGGCATGTTATTGTCTAGATCATGTTGTGTGAAATTAGGAGGAAGTCTTCAAATGGGCATGTCTTATGCTACTATTCTAGTATATGGAGGCAAACAGTTCAGATTATACAGGGAGGTTAGATTCATTAATATTGTTCATAGAGCTGATCAAGAAAGAAATCATCCCATTTATGTATTTGACCAATATTTTTTATGTTTCACACTATCATCAAATAATTTACAAAACACACAAGTTATCATTGAACAGACTGTGGATAAACTTGAGACTATCAAAACCGATATTTGGAAATTATACTTCAGTGGAGCTTTTTCAAAAGAAGGAGCTGGAGCTGGTCTTGTACTCATTTCACCAAATAAAGAGAACATAACTCAATCCTATAAGTTAGAATTTTATGTTACAAATAATGTAGCATAATATGAAGCTTTACTTCTAGGGTTGGAGTTAGATAAAAGTCTTAAAATACAAAATTTATGTGTATTTAGTGACTCAAAGCTCATTGTTAAAAAATTCTGGAATCTTTGTCACACAAAACATCCCAAACTTAGATCATACATAAATGAGGTATGACACTCAGTGGATAATTTCTTTCAGACATTTAACATCACTACTATTCCAATAAATCAAAATATTGATGTAGATTCTTTAGTTGTTTCAGCTAGTTCTTTTAAAATTCCCAATCAAATACAGTTACAATATAAGATTCAAGTAAAATACAGACCATAAATTCCTGATAATCTTAAATATTGGAAAATATTTGAAGATGATGAACAATTAAAGTCATTTTTGTAGGTAAATGATGAATTTTTAGCCTTACAAATTGAAGAACAACAACTTGATGATAAAGATATGAATAATGAAAATAAAACTTCAAAATTAAAAATAGATTATCATAACATCATTCGATTACCCACAAATTTCATCCAAAAGGGCTTAGACCCTCTTGAAAAATTGTTTGACCATAATGATGTTACCAAAAACCGATTATCAGATTCATCTGAAGAAGATATACAAGAATGCAACATAGAATCTGAAGAAGAAACAAAAAATGTTCAAATCTCTACATCATTACCAAAGGAAATAAAAGATAAATATCTAGCTCTCCTTATGCGTTACAAAAATTATTTTTTTTGTTCTTATGATGAGTTAAAAACCTATGATACATCACTCATTTAAAGTAAAATTCCCTTGAAACCAGATGTTAAACCCTTTAAGAAAAAGTTAAGGAGAATAAGTCCAATCTTGCTACCCACAATTGAAAAAGAACTTAAAAAACTATTGGATTTCAACATCATAGTTCCCTTAAGATATTATGATTGGATATCAAATTTTGTTCCAGTTAGAAAGAAAAATGGTGAAATTAGATTGTGTGTGGATTTCAGGAACTTAAACAAGTCATCCTTAAAAGATAATTATCCATTACCCAAGATGGATCAATTACTTCAAAGGGTTTCTAGTTCTAATAGAATTTATATGTTAGATTATTTTTTTGGAGATAGTAAGATTATGGTGAGCCCAAATGATAGAGAAAAGACAACATTCACAACTCCTTGGGGTACATTCATGTATGCAAGGATGCCTTTTGGACTAACAAATACTGGAGATACTTTCCAAAGAGCCATGGATATAGAATTTGTTGGTAAGATTAACAAGTTTGTTGTCATTTATCTAGATGATTTAACTATATTTTCAAATTCAGATAAAAAACATTTAAAACACTTGAGAAAGGTTTTTGACAGGTGCAGGAAGTTTGGGATATCACTAAATCCAAAGAAGTCCTTGTTTGCCATTAAAGAAGGAAAAATATTGGGTCATATTATTTCAAATCAAGGAGAAGTCATTAACCCAAAAAGAGTTTCAGCCATCCAAGCACTTTCATTCCCAAGAAACAAAAAGGAAGTTCAAGCTTTTCTTGGGAAAATCAACTTTCTGAGGAGATTCATACCTAACTATGCTGAAATAGTTAAAGATATAATTGATATGTTGAGAAAGGGCCATGAGGTAAAATGTACAGTTCAAGAAAGATTTTATTTTAGCGAAATTAATAAATCCATCTTTGAAGCCCTAGTATTAGCTAGTCCAGACTATTCTAAACCTTTCAACATTTTTTCCTTTTGCTAAAAAATGAAAATGGAGATGACCAGCCTATTTCCTTTTTTAGTAAAGTCGATATCCTTCATTCTTCCATTATTTCCTATGTTCCAAAAAATGTTGTTAAAATTGTCTTATCATAGCCTGATACAGATGGTCGAAGAGGAAGATGGATCACCAAGATATTAGAATTTGATCTCATTATAAAATCTACAAAGTTGATAAAGGGTCAGGGTTTAGCCAAACTATTAGCATAATCCAATTGTAAAGTTTTGGGGATAAATTTTGTGATGCAGATTTCAACAGAGGAGAATCCACAAGAACCTTCTCCAACATAGGATAATCCACAAGAACCTTCTCCAACATAGGAGAATCCACAAGAACCTTATCCAATAGAGAAGAACCCACAAGAACCTTCTCCAACAGAGGAGAATCCACAAGAACCTCCATCTTCAGCTGAACCCATTCCCCTTCCACTCCACATCAATGACAAATTCCTTCTTTTTGAATGGTACACTGATATTGTGCATTTTCTTTGAAATTTTGAGTATCCACCTGGATTCACAAAAAATCAATGCAAAACCCTCAAGTTAAAGGCCATAAAATATTGCATCATCAATGCAAATCTGTATTGGAAGGATCCACTAAACATCCTTTTATTATGCTTAACAAAAAGTGAGACAGAAGGAGTTATAGATTAGTTTCATGTAGGTATTTGTGGGGGTCATTATGCTTGGAGAGCAACAACATACAAAATTTTAAGAGCTGGGTTTTATTGGCCCAAATTATTTTCACAAGTAGGAGAAAAGGTTAGAGCTTGCATACCATGTCAAATTTTTGCTAGAAAGAAAAAAATATCATCACTCCCTCTAGTTCCAGTTCTAGTTAAAGCACCTTTCATACAGTGGGGATTAGACTTTATTAGGGAGATTCATCCAACATCTAGTAATCAATATAGATGGATTTTGACTGCCACAAACTATTTTACAAAGTGGGTAGAAGCATACTAGTCAAGAATGCTACTGATACTGTTGTTATTAAATTCATAGAAGAGAACATTCTATCTAGATTTGGATGTCTTCAACAAATAGTTACAGACAATGCATAGGCATTATGTAGTGTCAAATGATCGAATTTTGCCAAAAATATCAGGTTCTTATACATCATTCTACTCCTTATTATCCTCCAGGAAATGGATTGGTAGAATCACCAAAAAAAAGTCTAATCAAGGTCATTAAAAAGGTATTTGCAGGTCACAAAATAAATTGGGACAGTCATCTCTAGTATGCATTTTAGGGAAATATAATTTCACGAGAAAGGTCAACAAGTAAATCACCTTTTCATCTTGGTTATGGCATTGAGGCACTTTTCCCTACACAACTAACTTTTCTAGTTGTAAAATTCTTACAAGAAGCAAACCAACAGCCTGATGATTTTTCTAGAAGAATCAATTAGATCATAGAACTTAATGAAGACAGGTATGAAGTCCAATATAATCTTAGCAAATATCAGAGCAAAATGAAAATCATATTTGACATAAAGGCTAGATAAAGTGACATCAAGGAAGGAGATTTAGTACTAAAATGGGATGCTAGAAGAGAAGAAAATCAAAAGCCTGGAAAGTTTGACAATCTCTAGTTGGGACCTTTCAACATTACAAAGGTTAAAGGCAACAATACTTTTGTTTTGCAAAACTTAGAAGGTCAATAGTCTTCATTTCCAGTCAATGGAAAATATTTGAAACACTACATTCAGTACTGATATTTCTTTAATCATTCATCATTTGTACATTACTAGTTTGTTACATTCTTTAGCAAGTCTGATTAGTTTTTTAGCAAAGACTCCATTAGCCCAAGGAGAAGGCACTTGTATCTGCATGTACTCTGCATCCTATAGGAGGAAGCAGTCTGCAATTGGAGTTGTTGTTGTAACATTATTTGTTTTGATAAGTGATATGTTTGAGATATAAAAAAGTTATCAAACTATATTGTAAAAAAGGGATAAAAGAAAAATATAAAAATATAAAATCAAAAAAGAGAAAAAGAAAAAAAGAAAAAAAATAGAGAATAATGAAAATCCCAAATAAAGCGTGCTAGTTTAAATGTCGCTCATTCTTTTATTGATTGTATTTAATTTATTTTAAAGCTTGATTAGATTAAAATTCAACTAAAGTTTATTTTTAAATAAGTAATGACGCAACCTTTTGTCATTTATGGTTAAAGTGCTCAAATCTCTCGGCGGTTGAAGATCCCGAGCACAGAGATCAATGGCTCTGAAGCCACCCCACACCGACCTAGCCCCTCCGATGTTTAATTAATGGGGGGGTGCAAAAAAATGTTCCATCCCAAAACCATCTTTGCCACATGCCCTCCACATATCTACTCCACACCCCCCTGTTAGTGTCGGTATCTTCATCCCTCCATCAGTGATCAAAATTCTCTTGTTGCATTGCATTTTAGGTGTCTCTTCCGATCAGCTGCATTCCATTAGGATCATGGATCATCTAATGGCAATGGAATATCATGAATTTTCCCTCATGGTCTTTACCTTCTGGCCCATTTTCATACATTTAGGTCATTTGCAGTCATTTTTTGTCTTTACATCTGCAAAAGCTATTTTTAGGGTTTTAGGTTTCATTAGGTCTAGGGTTTTGTCATTAAGGTTTTGTAAAAGCTTATTAATGGTTAGCAGGCACATGAGGAGGTAAAATAAAGTCTGAACAACAAAAATTTCAATAATCACATGCTCAGTGATTGATTTTTCCTCAAAACCCTCTTTTTGAGGAAAAACAGAGTTTTCTATATTTTATGTGCAAAATTTCATGTAATTTCATTTTTCCTATATGTAATAAATTCAAGATGTAGCCCTGGTCACATTTCCAAGCTCCTGCACTCTAGCTCCTGCAAAAGAGTCAAAAATTCAAAGCAATTAGTCCATCAAAGGCAAAAAGCAAGTCAAACTGCCAAAACAGAGTTTTAAAAGACAAGGGAAAGGCAAACATTAGAAAGTGGGTTTTTATAAGTGAAAAATTAAAATCCTTTGTAGATAAAGTCTGTTTCATGTTGAAGAAGTTCATTTGTGTCCAAAGAGTGAAAGAGAACAAGAGCCAAGTCATTTTTGAGCTGAAGGAGTGAATTTGCAGCAAACTGTGAAAGTTCTTGAGGCGCGGTGCACCTAGGTTGAGGCGCGACACACCTCGTCGACGTGGCGCACGTAGCGCAGGTTTAACACTGAGATTGTAACAGGTGTGACACACCAGAGAAGCATGGTGCACCTATTAGTGGGTGCGGTGCGCCTACCTCCAAAGCTCGAAACTCATCCAAATCACCTCCTCCAAGCTCCAAATCATGCCAACCTCATTTCACAAGTAAGTTTAACAATCCCAAGTGCCATTGCAAGGGTTTTAGTCAAATTTCATGGTGTTTTAATAGGAGAAAAATAAAACCCTAGTTCCTTGCACAATCAAATTGAAAAAGCTGCCTACGGTTTGAAAAGTTGCAATTTTTGCTATTGTCCCCTGCACCATTTTCATTTTCCTCTTCACTACACTCCCCTCATTTCATTTTCCCTCCCCTTCCTCATTCATTCCTTTATCCCCAAAACTAAAAAACGATAATACCTAATCCCACTACTCCCAAACCCTAATTGGCATCTCTAAACCCTAATCTTTATTCCCCAAACCCTGCCACTCCCAAAAACCCTACAACCAGCATCACAATCCCTCATTCACTGTCATCCATCATCAATCCCTTTCATTTAATAGAAAACACCTATTGTTCATATAAAATCTCTTCATACTCATCAAAGAAACATCAAACAATGGCAAACATGGAGACAAATTCATCTTATGATTGAAATGAGGAAATAGTAACTGATTCCTCCTAAGAAATTCATGCACCACGGAAACCTCACAAAGGAAGAAAACACATTTGAGAGGAGCCCACTACACTTACTAAGCTGTTGGCTTGCCCTCTTGCTATAGCATGTTTCAAAAATTAGTCTTGCTACTAGTTTTGTGAGATGGTGGAAAGAGTGAAATACCACCATGAGTTTGCCAGACTTTTTGTGCTCCATCTTCACAATGGCCAGGTGAATTTGGAAGGTGTGACATTCACTTTGACACCTGAGACTATAGCTGAAGCAACAGGTATTCCAAATGTGGGTGAATAGTGGAACAAGGGACAGCTGGTGGATAGAGATCATTATGAGTCTTATATCAAGGCTGGATTTCAGAGACATATCAGTAGGGTCTTCCTTTTCAGATACCTATGGGATACATATCCTTCTCTTCTGAAACTCATAATTAAATATTTCAGCTGTGGAGGTAGATTTTCTCGCCTATACACCTATCATGTCAGATTATTGATGCATTTTACTAGAGTGAGGATGATGAACATCCCATATTTCATATGCCAAAATATTGAGAAGATGACCAGATTGGTGCAAAAGAAACCTCCTCTTCAGCAGTATAATAGTATCTATCACTTTGCATTGATCAAGATTGTGGTTTTGCATCAGCTGAGTTCGCTGAATATTTCTTGGGATGATTTCATTTAACATGAGGTCTTCACAAGCCCTCAAGTTCCCCCATCAGTTTTTCATGAGGAAGGAGAGCCTTCACATCAGCAAGAGGTGCATGAGACTCAAAACGCTAGTGTGCCAGTGTTTGTCACTTACCAAAAGGGCACAAGGAGGTTGTTTGCAGCAGCAAAACGAGTACTATCTCCACCTGGGGTGGAAGGGGTCTTATTTCCTTCAACAACAAAGCAGGTATAGGACAAAGGTAAACAACCATTGCATGATGAGGGACCTTTTGAAGGTCAAGAGAGAGATTTCATTCTCATTTAGGATGATGACACTGATTTGGGCTCCCAAAACTCAAAGCTCAAGGAGATCATCCAGGAACAGCAAGCTGACATTCATGACCTGTCTCTCAACCTGGAAAGAGCCAAGTGGGTAATCAACTATCTTGAGAAAAGGAACAAATAGTTAGAGGACCAGCAGACTATCATGGAGCTCCAAAACATAAGAGAAAATGGGCAAGCAGCCAAGAGGAGGAAGATCAAGTTGACACCACTAGAGCAAGAAATTGAAGCTGGTCGTGAATCTTGGCTTGAAAGGGAAAACATGCACTTGGAGAAGATGATGGAGAAGGCCAAAAAAGAGAAAAAGATGTTGAGGCACATGGCCTATCACTATTTGGCAAGAAACAAAGTTTTCAAAGCAAGAATAAGGACTTTGAAGGTGAAGTTGAGGAAAGCTTTGAGGAAGAGGAAAGAGCAAGACAAGCTTAAGATTTTGGTTGAGTATTCCTTAGCCCAACATAGCACTTGATGCAGGTCACTCAGCCCAAATATCAAGAAATTTGGCACACTTTTTATCAATTTTGAAATTTTGAAGCAAAACACAGATTTTTCTGCCTAGTGCGTAGTGCCACCTGGTGCTCGCTTTTGCTAGGGACCACCTTTGAAGGAAAAATCAGCATTTTTGGATTCCTCATGCAAAATTGTGAATGCCCAGAAATGGCTAGAAATTTTTGTCAAGTTTTGAGCTTCCAAAAGGGTCAAAAACACCTCAAGAATACCCTTTCTGCCCCTTTTTGGCCACACGGGAAGTAGTGTTCGGAGAACTCACTTTTGGAGAGGCAAATGGACACCAAATTCAGAAATTTCACTGGTTCGGGAAAGTAGAGAGGTAGAACTTTCTAAAAAGCCCACTTGGAGAAAATTTAGTGCATGGGAAGGCCTCCAAAATCATCTGCAAAGATGCACTACGCACAGGGATAGTGGCGTGGCGCACAGGATGAAAAAATGTCATTTTTGCCAAAAAACTTTGTTTTTCGCCTAGTTTTTTCTCAGTTTGACCTTTCTCTCTCTCATAGTCAAACTCATGATGTAAATTGATGTAACTTGATGGAATTTGATGTAAAAATTTTGAAAATTCACTCATGGAGGTAGATACATCATGAAAAGGTAATTTTGAACTAAATGAATCAGTTTCCTAGGTTTTAGAGGCAAGCTGTTCCACTACCTATTTTTTAGTTCTTAGTTTAGATCTTGTTGAAACAGATCCTAAACTCATGAATTCGACCCCTAAAGCCTAGCATGAGTTGTTTTTTGCCTATATCTAGTATTTTTTCAGTCATTTGTAATGGTTGGACTCTTGTGAATGCTTTGAGCATTATTGTACATTCATCTATGTAGTTTGGCAAAGGAATAGACCAGGGTTTGCAACATTTTGTGGGATTCTTGTGGCAAGTTGATTTGGTATTGTTTTTCCTTCTGTAATGCAAGTTTACATGTGTTTATGTATGACATCATCTCTCTCTCTATTCAGCTTAACCAAATGAATCAAGGATAAAAGTAGAATTCATTGATGTTGCAGTGCTCTACCTAAGGTTTGTTTAGTTATTTATGTTTTCAACTATTTGAAGAGGATCCCTGAGACTTTCGTGCCCTCTCCAACTCCTCAACAGTCTTAAGACTCTCCATCTCATTCAATTTAAAGTACTAAACCATTTTTCTACCTTGCCCCATAGAAACCTCTGCAAGACTGTGTCCATTCCCCAGACCCAAATCTACCTTTCACATTTGAGCCAGAAAACCAAAATTAAATTCAATCAAACTCCTCTGAGCATATGCCTAGCCTAAAATTAGTCTTTACATTAGTCATCTCAAGTTTCATTGATCATATTTTACTGAGATTGACAAAGAGAGAGCCCTCTCCCAACTTGGTAGGGATAGCTACCAGGTTAAGCGTGGTTTGATGTTACCCTAGATCCTGCGTTTCTCAACCTGAGCTAGATTTAGGCCATAACACCACCCACTACCCCCCCTCGAAATCCACCTTCGCGGGATTCAGCCTACCATTATACCTCCACTCTTGATGTTTTCAAACAAAACGTTGTCCCACCACTCATCACGCCATATACCCATCATCCGTCCACTCCTATTCCACCACTTGTCACCCATCATATGCTGATTATGAACCTATTAAAAATTTCGTTACCAATAAATTTCCTACTTGGTGACTTTTAACGGGTACTACCTAATGAAAACTTTAACCAACCAAAAGCACTTTTAATTGGTTTTCTTCAAATATTATTTGATGACCATCATCCCCTTCCCCACTGAACTACAATTCAACCATTTACGACCAGTATGAGGCTGAACATTTGCCCAAGTTATTAGCGAAGATTTGAACACATTTCTACCTATTAGTCAACAACAAAATCATTAATTTTCCAGGTAATTGTAGTTGTTTTCACCCTTCTTTTGCAGTCATGGATTCTAAAAAGAAATCTAATGTTATGGAAAACCCCATGTTGCCCCTACCATTGATGTAGATCATCAACCTTTAGTTGACCAATACTTCAATTTTGTTGGAACCAAGTATGATTTCAATCTCTATGAACTCCACAGTTGGTTAAAACAAAAATTCATTGACCAAAGTGATGAAATAAATCTCTAGTAGTCCTCCTTACGCTAGTTCAGCATTCCATAGACCCAAAATTTCCCATATTTTGTTGTATGTTGTTATGATAGGTATATTCCCACTCAAAGAGCAGTAGTTTTTAAAAACAATGAAGTTATCTTTACCATTATTGTTGAGTCAATGAACCAAATTGTTATGAAACCAGCTCACAAATAGATAGAAAAGAAAGATCAACACCTTAGAATTCAGCCTCTTCAAGGGGACAACCTCCTTTACATTACACAAATGAACAATTCTTGGATGATACAAATGACAAAACCTCATTTCTATAAATAGGAGTCTAAGGGGTCACAATATAACCTAGCTGACCTAACAATAATAATATAAAGGCACAAAAATAACAATAGTGGGTTTCTATGGGGCACAATAATAACAATAAGGGATACAATGACAATAGTAATGGGGGAATCACTAGTATTATAGGGACCTAACATGCCCCTCTCCTTCAAAAAAGTGTTTTCCTCGATGCTTGTAGTTTTGGATGCTTCTGTATCAAATTATCATCCTCCCATGTGGAATCTTCAACGGGTAAGTTCTTCCACTTGATGAGATACTCTGAAATTGATCGACTTTGTAGCTGTCGAGTTCTTGTTTCTTTGACTACTTTAGGTTCCAATATGAATTTTCCTTCCTCATCAAGTTCTAGAAATATTGTTTGAACTGGAATCTTGTCACCGATAACCTTCCTTAAGCATGAAACATGGAAAACTGGGTGCACTCGGGAAGCTGCAGGAAGCTTAAATTTGTATGCCATAGTACCTATCTTTTGCAACACCTTGTATGGACCATAATACTTTGGTGATAATTTATTATCCTTCTTAGCTTGCTTGAGGGACATTTGTTTATATGGTTTTAGTCATAGGAATACCCAATTACCTACATCAAAACTTCTTTCGCTGCGATGTTGATCTACCTGATGTTTCATTTTATTCTGCGCCAAGGTGAGGTTATCCTTTAAGAGTTGGAGAACTTGTTGTTGATGCTCGATGTGATCTTCCACTGCTTGAACCATAGAATTTTCTCTTAAATATGATGTGATGGATGGTGGATGATATCCATAAAGTGCCATAAAGGGGGTCATTTTTGCTGCAGTATGGAAGGAAGTGTTATACCACCATTCAACTAGAGGCAACCATTTGACCCATTATGTTTGTTTATCAGATACAAAGCAATGAAGATATCCTTTCAAACATTTGTTTACTATCTTAGTTTTCCCATCAGATTGAGGATGATAAGATAAGCTATGAGCTAACTGAGTAACAAGAGAAGAAAATAATTCTGTCCAAAAATTTCCAGTGAAAATGGGATCTCTGTCACTTACAATAATCTTTGGGTTTCCATGTAGCTTTTGAATTGTTTCCATAAATGTAGTAGAAATTTTACTTGCTTTAAATGGATGAGATAATGCACAAAAGTGTTCATACTTGGTAAGTCTGTCAACTATCACCATGATAACATTCTTTCCTTTGTACTTGGGTAAACCTGTGATAAAATCCATTGAAACCTCCTCCCAACATTGGCTTGGAATCGATAGAGACTGTAATAGTCCTGGGGTCTTAATTGATTCAACTTTATTTTGTTGGAAAACCAAACATTCTGCCACAAACTTTTCAATATCTGATTTAAGGCCATCCCAAAAAAAACCTTCTTAACCCTGTGTTAGGTTTTTAGAAATCCTGAGTGCCCTCCTAAGGGAGTGGTGTGCAATTCCCTAAGAATCTTTTGTTTGAGTTGGGAATTCTTACATAGGTATAACCGATCCTTGTACCATAATGAATCATTTTTCTAGCTAAATGTATCAGATGTACTGAGATATTGTTATATATTTTGAATGAGTGCCCACACTTCCTCATCATTCTTCCATTCATCCCTTGCTTCGCTTATCCAATCTAATTGGATAATAGAAATGGTGCAAAGAAATGCTTCCACATCCTCATCCTTTCTTGAGAGTGCATCTGCCACAACATTTTGCTTCCCTTTTTTGTAGATGATTTCGAAGTCATAGCCCAACATCTTTGTGACCCATGTTTGTTGCTCTTCTAAAGATAATCTTTATTCTAAAAGGTATTTAAGGTTATCATGATCTGTTTTTACCTTGAAGTGTCTTCCCATTAGGCAGGGTCGCCATTTCTTAAGTGCATGTAGTATTGCCAACATTTCCTTCTCATAAATATCTTTGTGTAAATACATCCCTTTGATTGGATGCCTTTTGAAAGCAATGGGTCTTTCTTCTTGCATGAAAACAACACCAATCCATTTCTTGAAGCATCACATTCCACAATAAGGGTTTTATGTGAAGTCTGGTGTAGCTAAGATTGGTGCTTGGCACATTGCCTCTTTAAGATGTTCAAAGGCCTTTTTTGCTTTTGGAGTCCATGAGAATGCATCTTTCTTCAATAATGTTGTTAGAGGTGCTGCTATTCTCCCATAATTCTTAACAAACTTGCGATAATATCCTGTCAACCTGAGAAATCCTCGTAGATGCTTTATGGATGTGGGGATTTTCCATTCCTTAATGGTTTTGATTTTGCTAGGGTCTACCTTAACACCTTCATGAGATATAATATGACCCAGATATTCTACCTCTTGTACTCTGTTTAGTCAATTTAGTGTTGTCTAAATTGCTATCATAAATTGTCAACCAGGGGCTCGTAAGCTGATGAAGTGAAGGTGTACTATATGTACTTAAGCAACCTCTTAGATCTTTTTGTCGTTTGGGGGTGTTGTTTGTGGTCAATTTAACTTCCTAAGATGGAGTGATGATTTTATAAACAGATGAGTGATAGTGTGTGTAAGGTGATTTCTAAATGAGTGAGTGTGTGCAACTGGTGTTTTCTAACTACCTTCTAAACTTTGCAAAGAAAGAGATTGAAAGAAATAATCTTGAAATGAAACTGAAAGCAAAGAACCACTTTCTAATGGCACTAGTCACTACTCATGCTGCTGCAAATAAAAAGGTAAGAAAAACCACTTTAAAGACCAATGATAATGTTCATCTCTTCCTAACACTCTGCTTCCAACATATAGTACTATGTAAAACATGATTAAGAAGTAGTTAGAGATAAGTCTAAAAAGTGATAAAGCTCTAAATGACAAATTATAACACCACTGTGCCTTTCTCCAGCATTCTGCTTCCAACATACATTGTTATGTGTAACAAGTGAAGAAAGAGTTAGTGATATAAGTCAAAACTACTCAAAGCAAGCTGTAATTTATTAGTATTCTGATCTCTTAAAGATGAACAACTTATGATAAGGAGACCATCAATATGTTAGCATACAGCTTGAGAAACTAAACTAGAAATTAAGCTAGAAAAACAGAGTAAAGGCAGCAACTATGAATATGACAACTGAAAATACCATCAGAGATAAAGCAAATACACAAAGACACACAATCCCGGGCTAACACCTGCAGAAAACAATCCTGATCAGTCAAAGTAAATGCTGGAAATGAAATGACAGCGAAAATAAATCAAAACTGTACATGTTTTAAAGAAAAGGAAAATTGCTGAATTTGAAAGAAGGAAATGGCAAGAACATGAAGATAGAGTTACTGTACAAAGGTTGTTATGAATGGGGGCCCTCCATCCACAAAACCCAAGGAAAGATCAGCTACTTGAAGTCAAAACAGCACAGTCTTCTATTAACTCATATGCAGAAATTACAGTAAAAAGTGCTGAAACAGCAGCTTCAAAACAGAGTTTCTGGATACGCTAAAATTGCAGCAATTACATAAACAAACTAACTAAAAAGACTAATCCTTAAGCGTACGCAGACGCTGGATTTATAGGCGTATGAACAACTGCCTACTGCATAAAACATGAAACGAGAAATTAACTAACAGTCATGCTGATTAAATGGTTCAGCAACACGTAAACAGGTCCGTGTGCGTTCTGGAGGGTACGGTCGTCATGGAGGTTGAATCCAAGGTTGGATCCTGTCCCCCATAACCTGCGTAGCGTGGAGGAATCGCCATCTGGAGTGACGTGACCTTTCAGCTTACGCAGCACCGTTTGAGCTGGCTCTGTTGATCGAAGTTTGATCCACGTTGACCGAAGGTATGCGTGGCGTTGCTGACTGAACCAATAGCATAGGAACCTTTAACACCTTCATTCCCACGTGCCCATGTGATTCGTTTTGCAAAATGACACGTGGAACATAGAGATCAATGAAAAGGTTGCAGAATGACCAGATAGCTGCGGAATTGCTGAATGGCTGCGGAATTGCCAGACAGCTGCAGAATCTCTGTGCATATGTCAAAAATCTAGACAAACAGCCAAACATTAGCAAAGTTAACCAATCATGCTTAAAGACATCAAATGTAATGATCTGGGTAGGTTTATGAGGAAAATAGGGCAAAAGAGAGGGATAAGTGAGGAAAAGCTGTAGGTAATGATGGATAATTAGCTACAAGTTAGAGGCTCTACATACCCCCACTACGAGGGTGTTGCATGTCCTCATGCAACGAAAACATTGTTTAATCTACCTGCTGAGATGCCTCTGTTAAGACATCTAGTCTTCTCCTCTTCCTCTGTGTAGCCACATTGACTCTTGGTTTCCTCACCAAGCATCTGAATTTTAGATTGACCAAAGCTCCGCTTAGCTTCCTGCATTTCTTCTTTAGCTTTCTGTTTTTCCTTTGCCAAAGGCCTAGATGAAGCATGGTATTATCGTGGATCATCTTGTCCACTTTAGCTTGCTCCTTCAATTTTTCATTCTCTTGTATGATGTGGCGATTTAAAACTTCAAGCTCAAAAATTTCCTGTTTGAGTGAGTGAACTTGCTGCTCAAGAGGTAGAACAGTGCTTGGACCAGCAGCAGCTTGTTCTAACGTCTCCAGGTAGTTATAAACTTTTTGCTGATCTGGGTCAATCTCTGGTGACCTCTTTGGACTAGGCTCATGCTCAAATTCAGGTTCATGCTCAAACGGACTTTCCTCACATGGAGGACTAGTCTCAACATGCTCAACATGTGGAGGGCTTTTCTCAAAGTCAAGTCTTGTAGTAACCTTTTCAGGTGTGCTCAAGTCAATAATGAGTGACTCTTTATCCTTTGTGGCCCCCACTTTGTTTTGTATCCTGCTGCTCCTCCTCACGGTGGTGATGCTCTGTTTTTCCTTTTGTTGCTTTTGCATCTTCTTGGAAAGGGCAGCCTCATGAAGTGGGGCCAATCTATGTGCCAATGGATGAGTGTCCTCTTCACTGGAATTTTCAGGAGTAAGGTAGGTTTCTTGGGCTATAGCTTTTCCTTTATCTTTCTTTTGTCTCTTCCTACTCTCCTTTTTCTTTTGAGAAGCTTCTTGGACAATTTCTTGCAGGGTTTCTGTAATGATTTCTTGGGCTGTTTGGTCAATGTCTACAGCAGGCTCAGGGTCATTTTCTTCTTCAGAATGATGTGCAGCAATTTCTTCTTCAACAAAGTCTTGGACAGTTTCTTCTTGGACAACAGTTTCTGGGATAATTTCCTCTGTTCTTTTCCTTCTACTCTTTTTAGGCACTTGAGGTGAACTACCAGAGGCTTCCCCTATCTCTTGGAAATGATTCCTTACAAGAAACCTTTCCCATGTGTCTCTTTTTGCTTTCAATTGTTCTTCAACCAGTATCTTGACAAGCCCATGATGGTACAAATGTGGCTCAATGTTTCTTGGGTTTCTTTGGACTATTGAGCACATTTTTCTAAGGCTTGAGAGTAAAAAGTATGGAAGGTTAATGTCATGCTCTCCTAAGAAATGCATCATAACTTTGGCATGATAGACATACAAAACTCCAAATCTTCCTTCACATGTAAAGAATTTCTGTATTAACATAAGCAAAGTTGTCCATTCTTCTTTGACAAGACTAACAGGGATTCCCTTTGTAAAAATGCTAGTGTCCATACTTGGATTTTTCAGAATTTGCTTCCATTGCTAGTCTTGTACTGATCGGTTTTTGAACCATCTCTCCCCAGTTTGTGGTAGTGAAGTGGCCTGTGCCAAACTGCTTTTGGTGACTGTAAATTTCAGATCTCCTATCTCCACTTGGTTGTCTTTGTCTCTAAAAGAACGTGCAAAAGCCTTCGTGACCTCTCTATGATAACCCTTGAATTTTTGGATGCACTGGAGCCAATTTGCCTTATGCAAAGCGTCTTTGACTTGGGGATATCCTTCCAGAAATTTAGAGCCCTCTGGCTCTGCCCTCAAAAGTTTACCCATCAACTCTCTCACAGCTCTGTTTTAATTCTTTGGAAAAAGGGTTATACAGCTTCAATAGTGGCTTCAACACAATAGATTTACGGCTTCAATACAACAGCCATAATGCACTCACAACAGTGGTCAAAGTTTAGCAGAGGGGAAAACAGAGTATGGTTACGGTGGCAGAGTAGTGAATAAGGCAGAGTAGTGGAAAACAAGGGAAATGCGGAAGTGAATCAACAGCGTGAATGAGATTATGCGTAGGAGGGTTATGAATAATGGGAAGAAACGGTTAAGTCCCTTAGACATCGGTCATGAGTGTACATTTGGCTGCGGAATCATAACGCAGAGAGCCGTAGTACAATTGTCTACGTCACTCAGGTACAAGAATTTAAATGGAAGAGCAGCCGTGCTTGAGTTTTAAAAATCATGATGAATAGGGACTATCAAGGTTGAGGGATACGTGGATTTCCGGTCGAGTAATGGAAAGGACTGGTAATCATTACATTAAATGGCTGAAAACACAATCCGTAAACCATGCAAAATGTTATAACCATAAGTTTAGAAATTAGCTCATACCTCATGTATCCGCGCTTTGATTCCTTTTGCTCATCTGTGCTAACCTTCATTGCTTATTGCTGCTACATGACCTTTTTTCAATTTTTGCTGATGACTTTTGGACTGCAGATTCCTTCCTAAACAGACTGTGTTTTTTTTTTATACAGGTGCAGAAAGTGTATCAGCTGCGGAATTGGGATGTTGGCTGCGGAATTACTCCTCAGCTGCGGAAACTACAGTGATACCCTTCTGTCTGCACAAAACAACTTTAGCTGTGTGAAATAAATCTGACAATGACTTCATTGGTGAGATGGAATGTAATGGATGGATGGATGGAAAGAAATGAGGTGGAGTGAGAATGATTGGATGAATGAGATGGTGAATGAAATGGATGAAATAATGAAATGAGATGGAACAAGGAAAAGAGGGATTTTTTTTTTTTGGAAAATGTGAGGTGTCAGGTGACCCTGATTTTCACCTCAGATTTTCTGCATAAGACTGCCAATTAGAGACTGGTTTTCAGGCCTATACTTTTATTTTTATTTTTTCTCTTTTTTTTCAAAAACCAAAGATTAGGCTGATGGAGGAGAAGAATCCTTCTCCACCAACCTGATTGCAGAATCTTCTTTAAACAACTTGACAAATTCCTCTTTTGAGAGTGGCTTCTGGTAGATCTTCAAGCGATGGCCATTCACAATAAGAGGAGTATGAAATTCATCAATAGTTTTCACTCGAACTGCTCCATTACTAAAGACTTCATCAACCTCATATGGCCCAAGCCAATGAGTTTGAAATTTTCCTTTGAAGTCTTTAAACTTTGAATCAAACAATAGAGCCCAATCTCCTTTCTGAAACTTTTTTTCTTTGATGTGACGATCATGCCATTTAGTTCTTTGGTGCTGAACTAGATCGGTCCTTAGAATTGCATCTTGTCTTATTTCATCTAGCTCATTTAGCTGGTCCATTTTGTGTTTTTGGGCTTCCGAGAGGCTCATCCCCAATTGGACTACCATCTTGAAGGTCTTGATTTGGAACTCAATGGGGAGCAGGACTTCCTTCCCATAAACAAGTTCATAGGGAGAATGTCCTGTTGTGTTCCTCCATGTAGTTCTATAGGCCCATAAGGCTTCAGGAAGCCTTTCCGCCCAATCTCTTCTATGAAGATGAACAGTCTTGGTGATAATGCCTTCAAGAACTTTATTGGTAGATTCCACTTTGCCATTTGATTGCGGATGGTATGGAGTAGATGTTCTGTGCTTGATCTTATATTCCTCCATCAGCTTCTCCATCAATTTAGATGTAAATTGGCTTCCCTGATCTGTCACAATTTCCCTTGGGACACCAAAACGAGTGAAAATATCCTCAAAAATAAATTGAACAACTGAATTTTCAGTGGCAGAAGGCAAAGCTTTGGCTTCTACCCACTTAGTAACATAATCAGTACAAACCAGTATATACTTCTTTTGCTTTGATGGTGGATTAATTGGTCCAACGAAATCTAGAGCCCATTTCTCAAAGGGTTCGATGCATACCTGAGGCTGTAGTGGCATTTCATTTGAAGGAGTTGGTCTCCCAACTCTTTGGCAGTTGTCACACCTTCTAACATACTGCTTTGCATCTTTAAATAGAGAAGGCCAATAATATCCTAGAGAAAGGATTTTATAGGTTGTCCTCTTGTCAGCAAAGTGCCCGCCGCATGGTTCATCATGACATGCCTTAAGGATGTCAGGCATTTCATCTTCCCGAACACACCTTCTGATTATACAATCTGGCCCTGTTTTGAACAATTCATTAGAAATCCAAGAATAATGTGAACTCTCCTGAATGATTTTCCTTTTCTCATTAGGAAATAAGTGTAGAGGTAGCTTCCCCGTAACTAGATAATTAGCCATATCTGCATACCAAGGAGTCTTGGTAGTTACTGCAAACAAGTATTCATCTGGAAACTTATCTTCTACTGGAGAATCTTCATTAGTGTTTTCGATTCTAGACAAGAAATCAGCTACTGTGTTTTGTTTTCCAGGTCTATCTAACACAATAATGTTGAATTCTTGTAAAAGTAAAAGCCATCTTGTAACTCTGCCATTAGTAACAGGTTTGTTCATTAAATATCTTATGGTAAAGTGATCAGTATGGACAAAGGTTTCATAGCCGGTTATGTAGTGTCTAAACTTGTTGATCGCATGTACTACAGCTAAGAACTCTTTTTCTGTAACAGTATAATTTAACTCAGTGGGAGTCAAATTTTTACTGGTATAATAAATGGCATAAGGGATCAAATCCTTTTGTCCCAAAACAGCTCCTAGAGCTGTATCTGAAGCATCAGTAGAAATGTGGAAAGGGAGTTTCCAATTTGGCCCCCTTAAGATGGGTGCTTCAGATATTCTAGTTTTTAAAGCTTCAAAGGAAGACTGACACTCAGGATCCCATTTGAACTCATAGTCTTTGGTAAGCAATTTGAAAAGAGGAGATGCTATCTTAGTGAAGTTTTCAATAAACCTTCTGTAATATCCAGTAAACCCAAGAAAACTTCTAACATCTTTCTGGCAATTTGGAACAGGTAACTTAGAGATGACTTCAACTTTGGATCTATCAACCTTAATCCCATCTCCTGAAATATGATGTCCTAAAACAATCCCTTCAGTAAACATCATAAAACACTTTTCATGACTTAAAGAAAGATTTGTTTCCTTACATCTTATCAGTACTTTTTCCAAATTTTCCAAAGCTTCTTCAAATGTATTACCGTAAACTGTAAAATCATCCATATAGACCTCTACACAATCATGGATTAGATCTGAAAAGATACCTAATACAGCCCTTTGGAAAGTAGCAGGTGCATTGCATAATCCAAAAGGGAGTACTCGGTAGGCAAAAGTTCCCCATGGACAGGTGAATGTGGTCTTATCTTGATCTTCAGGTGCTACCTGAATTTGATTATACCCACTAAAACCATCCAAGAATGAGAAATACTTTTTACCTGCTAAAGTGTCTAGTACCTGATCAATAAAAGGTAGAGGGAAATGATCCTTTAAGGTTGCCTTGTTCAATTCTCGATAGTCAATGAAAACTCTCCATTTACCATTCTTTTTGGGTACTATAACCAAGGGAGAAACCCATTGGCTATCTGAAATGGGGTAAATGAAGTTTACCTTGAGTAATTTCTGGAGTTCTTCTTTCACGATTTCCCTAAGGTTTGGATTCATCCTTCTCTGTGGTTGCCTAATAGGTCTGCTGTTTTCTTCAATATAGATGTGATGAATACAAGTCTTAGGATCGATTCCTTTCATGTCAGTGTATTCCCATGCAAATGCAGTGGAATGTTTTTGCAAAAGTTTGGTTAATTCTTCTTGTTGTGGTCTTTCCAAGTTTCTGTTAATGTTCAATGTTTTTCCTGGAAGGATTTCAACTGTAGAACTACCAAACTCTTCCATTGAGAAGAGAGACATCTGTCTAGAGGAGAGATATTCAATGTCTGCATCTAACTGAAACTGTGTAGAGTCATATTCTAAAGGTATTTCAAAATTTTCCAATTTATTTAGAATTTGACTGTCTTCACTGATCTCAGAGATGGTTAGAACAGGTTGTATAGTATCCTCATCATCGACCCACTCATCTTCTCCTATTTCTGTTATTGCCTTTGCTGGAGGACACAAGTTGAATTTCTTGGTGGAATTACCATCTGATATATACATGTCTCCAGACCTACAACTGATAAAAGCATCAGCTGTTGCTAGCCAAGGTCTTCCTAAGATAAGAGGATGTCCTCCTAGATTATTCTTGGGAGTTAAAATCATAAAATCAACTGGATATTCCCAAGAGTCTAGGGAGACTGGAATGTCTTCCAATACACCATCAGGTTTGATGATTGATCGATCTGCAAGTTGCAGTAAAGTAGGTGTAAAGAGAAGGTTAGGAAGAATTAACTGATCCATGGTCTGTCTACTCATGATGTTGATAGCGGCCCCTAAGTCAATCAAAGTATTTGGGATTTCAACCCCATTAATATGAGTTTTGACAATAGGGCTACCGGGATCCACATACTTTTGCATGGTAATCTTACCCATCATAATGTCTGCAATTTTTCCAACTAGATGTATCCTTTTGGTATCTCTGGTTCTCTTTCCTGTTTTCTTCAAACTCAACTCCTTTATTGTCTTTGCTAGAATGGGAATTTCCTTAATGGCTTGTAACAAGGGGATCTTGATACAGACATTCTTCAATTCATCTAGAAAACTATAGTCAGGCACCCAAATTTGCTTTTCCACTCCTTTGTCAATTTGTAATCTTTCAGGAAAAGGAGGTGTAGCTAAAGATGTAGGTTGCTCAACTATGGGAGTTGTGGGGGTTGATTCTTTTTCTTTTTCTTTTTGGATATTTTGGTTTTGAAGTGATACTTCAGAACCCTTATTGACTTTGAGAGATTCTTCCTCAGAAATGCTTGGTTGTTGAACACTTGTAGAAGGTTGATCTAGGATTCTACCTGATCTGAGTTGTACTTCATTGAGAGGAACAACCATATAGGTAGGGAATGGTTGACCTTCCATCATGTAAGCATTTTGAGGGTTCCTATTATTTGGATTTGGTAATGGCTGAGAGGGAAGTTGATTTGACTTCTGTTGGGATTGAAGCAAGAGTTGAGAATTTTGATTTTGTGGAGGAGGTTGTTGTTGTTGAGGGTATGGCAATGATAATTGTTGACCTTGATTTGGAAGTTGTGGAGCTTGCTGAGTTTGCTGATTCTGAAAAGATGGAGGATATTGATAGAATTGAGCAAATCTCCCATAAGGATTTTGCATGCTTTGCATCCATGCTTGAAAAGCATTTTGAGGTTGAGGCCAAGGTTGTTGCCAAGGATTCCAATTTGGTTGGGATTGAAAATTCATAGAGTTGTTAAACCCTTGATTCTGTTGCCCTTGCCAAGGTCTCCTTGCAACAAAACAGAGAGATTCAAGTGTATTTGGATCCTCTTGAAAGACTGCTTTGAGGCCAGGTATTGAAGGACAATCCTTAGTCTCATGAGTTTCTGAGCAAATTACGCATGTTTCTACAACGTGTGCATCCAAGGGACATTCCCTTAAAGCATGTTTCTTTCTACATTTCGGGCAAAAAATGGCCAAAACCTCAGCTTCTGCTTTTTGTTTATTGTGAATCTTAAGGGTATCTAATTGTTCACTAAGACTCCCTAAGATGTCAGTTTTGAATTCATCAAGCATATTGCTGATTTCAGCCCTACTTACTGATCCCGTTGCAGATTTATTTGCTCTAAGGAGAGAAGGATCTCTAGGCCCTTTTTGAGTTTTTGATTTGCCCCTTGAGAGATGGATACATAGTTCTGCTATATCATTGAGTGAAAGTTGAGATATATCCCCTTTCCCCATCATATTCAAGATATCTATCCATTCATCCCTAATGGCTTTTAATAGGAGGGCTTTTAAGGTCTCTTCATCCAAATTACTCATTTTTGCTTGTTTCAGGTTATATTGAAATCTTTCAAGTAAATCTTCTAAGCTCTCATCTTCTCTTTGTATCATTTTAAATACCTCGTCCTTGTGATTAGTAGGCATACAATAGTCCAAATACCTATCCAAAAATGTTTGTTTCATTTCATCCCAAGACCTAATGGATTGAGTGAGTAACCCCATGAACCATTTCAAAGCTTGATCTTTCAGTGTTGAAGGGAAGAATTTGAGTTTCTGAGAGTCATCCAGATAGTCATAAGTTCGACACACAACCTCAAACTCAAATAAAAATGTTTCAGGGTCCTCAGTCCTTAACCCATGGAAATTTGGGAGGACAGATGGCGATATGTTTTTCATAGTGGCTCGGGAATCCTCATTAACAATGGGAAACCCAAATGAGTTATCCCCATCTCTATATCCTCCTCCAAGGGGACCTCTACCTCCTCCATTATTGTTGTTGTTATTTCCTCCTCCTCCTCTACCTCTACCTCTACCACCTCCTTCTTCCTCTGCCATGATGGTTCCCCTAGGGATTTCAAAATCTTCTGGTTCCTCTACAAAGGGTGAATAAGAAGAGATTTCTCCTTCTTCTTCAGGTGATTCTACTTCCTCAATTACAATTGGTCTTTCTGTAGGAGAAAGAGAAGAGTCTCTTCCTGGTTCAAATTCAATAGAAGTTGTGGGAGAGTCAATTCTTGGCTCTTGAATTCCAGGAATTCTAGGACTAGGAGTGTCGGTTGGAGATAAGGGAGGTGTCTCTTGTCTATCCCTTGAAGCAGATGGACTTGTAAAAATTGAACTTCGAGCTCTAGCTAAAAACCTTCCCCTAGAATCTCTAGCTCTATGCATGTCATTTTTTTTTAATTATTTTTCTTCAAGTCAAGTTAATAGTCCTTTTTCTGATCTTCCAGGTCACTCTAGGTGCAAGAAGAGAGCATACTCAAGAAACTACTAAATCAATAACTTTCTCTTTTCTGATCCTCCAGATCACTTTGAAGTGCAAGAGGAGAGCATACTTTGATAGGTTATCAACTTCTTTCCTTGAAATTTTATGTTTTTTTTTTTTTCTCTAAGAATATGGCTACTTAATTTCACTTCCCCGGCAATGGCGCCAAAATGTTTAGTCAATTTAGTGTTGTCTAAATTGCTATCATAAATTGTCAACCAGGGGCTCGTAAGCTGATGAATTGAAGGTGTACTATATGTACTTAAGCAACCTCTTAGATCTTTTTGTCGTTTGGGGGTGTTGTTTGTGGTCAATTTAACTTCCTAAGATGGAGTGATGATTTTATAAACAGATGAGTGATAGTGTGTGTAAGGTGATTTCTAAATGAGTGAGTGTGTGCAACTGGTGTTTTCTAACTACCTTCTAAACTTTGCAAAGAAAGAGATTGAAAGAAATAAACTTGAAATGAAACTGAAAGCAAAGAACCACTTTCTAATGGCACTAGTCACTACTCATGTTGCTGCAAATAAAAAGGTAAGAAAAACCACTTTAAAGACCAATGATAATGTTCATCTCTTCCTAACACTCTGCTTCCAACATATAGTACTATGTAAAACACGATTAAGAAGTAGTTAGAGATAAGTCTAAAAATTGATAAAGCTCTAAATGACAAATTATAACACCACTGTGCCTTTCTCCAGCATTCTGCTTCCAACATACATTGTTATGTGTAACAAGTGAAGAAAGAGTTAGTGATATAAGTCAAAACTACTCAAAGCAAGCTGTAATTTATTAGTATTCTGATCTCTTAAAGATGAACAACTTATGATAAGGAGACCATCAATATGTTAGCATACAGCTTGAGAAACTAAACTAGAAATTAAGCTAGAAAAACAGAGTAAAGGCAGCAACTATGAATATGACAACTGAAAATACCATCAGAGATAAAGCAAATACACAAAGACACACAATCCCGGGCTAACACCTGCAGAAAACAATCCTGATCAGTCAAAGTAAATGCTGGAAATGAAATGACAGCGAAAATAAATCAAAACTGTACATGTTTTAAAGAAAAGGAAAATTGCTGAATTCGAAAGAAGGAAATGGCAAGAACATGAAGATAGAGTTACTGTACAAAGGCTGTTATGAATGGGGGCCCTCCATCCACAAAACCCAAGGAAAGATCAGCTACTTGAAGTCAAAACAGCACAGTCTTCTATTAACTCATATGCAGAAATTACAGTAAAAAGTGCTGAAACAGCAGCTTCAAAACAGAGTTTCTGGATACGCTAAAATTGCAGCAATTACATAAACAAAGTAACTAAAAAGACTAATCCTTAAGCGTACGCAGACGCTGGATTTATAGGCGTATGAACAACTGCCTACTGCGTAAAACATGAAACGAGAAATTAACTAACAGTCATGCTGATTAAATGGTTCAGCAACACGTAAACAGGTCCGTGTGCGTTCTGGAGGGTACGGTCGTCATGGAGGTTGAATCCAAGGTTGGATCCTGTCTCCCATAACCTGCGTAGCGTGGAGGAATCGCCATCTGGAGTGACGTGACCTTTCAGCTTACGCAACACCGTTTGAGCTGGCTCTGTTGACCGAAGTTTGATCCACGTTGACCGGAGGTATGCGTGGCGTTGCTGACTGAACCAATAGCATAGGAACCTTTAACACCTTCAT
Organism: Pinus tabuliformis; assembly: GCA_031772625.1. Lineage (NCBI taxonomy): Eukaryota > Viridiplantae > Streptophyta > Pinopsida > Pinales > Pinaceae > Pinus > Pinus tabuliformis. Next base: position 125,234,794 of record CM062818.1, read on the forward strand.
TCCCACGTGCCCATGTGATTCGTTTTGTAAACTGACACGTGGAACATAGAGATCAATGAAAAGGCTGCGGAATGACCAGATAGCTGCGGAATTGCTGAATGGCTGCGGAATTGCCAGACAGCTGCGGAATCTCTGTGCATATGTCAAAAATCTAGACAAACAACCAAACATTAGCAAAGTTAACCAATCATGCTTAAAGACATCAAATGTAATGATCTGGGTAGGTTTATGAGGAAAATAGGGCAAAAGAGAGGGATAAGTGAGGAAAAGCTGTAGGTAATGATGGATAATTAGCTGCAAGTTAGAGGCTCTACATACTCCAAAGAAACATTTCGAGATTTTTGCATATAATTGTTTCTCCTCCAATAGTTTGAGCACCATGTCAACATGTTGGACATGATCCTTCCAAGACTTGTTGTAGTTTAGTATATCATCAAAAAATACTAACACAAATTTTCTAAGGAAGGGTTTGAAAATGGAATTCATCAAACCTTGAAATGTAGAAGGTGCATTAGTAAGGCCAAAAGGCATGACCAAAAAATCATAATGACCCTCATGAGTTATAAATGTTGTTTTTGGAATGTCTTCAGTCTTCATTCTGATTTGATGATATTCCAAACGAAGATCCAACTTGGTGAAGTAAATTGATCCATGCAATTCATCCAATAATTCATCAATGACAGGAATGGGAAATTTATCTTTAATAGTGAGTTTGTTGAGCTCACTATAATCTAGACAAATGCACCATGATCCATCCTTCTTGTGAACCAATACTACTGAAGCAGAGAAAGAACTTTTACTAGGATGAATTATACTAGCCTCTAGCATTTCTGCAACGATACGTTCAATTTCACTCTTTTGGACATAGGGATATCAGAAAGGCCTGATGTTTGGAGGAACACTTCCAGTAATTAAATTGATAGCATCATCATGATCATGAATAGGTGGGAGACCTTTGGGAGTCTCAAATACCTTGGAATGATTGTCCAAGACTTTTTGGAGATATGGAGAAATGGATGATTTCCATGTGGGAACCTCTAGTGAACATAATTGTGCAATTATGCCTCATTGTTCTTTCTTTAGAAGCTTTGTCATTCCGTTAGAGCTAATTATATTTCCCAGTTTCCCTACGATACCCCTTAATTCAACTTCCTTTCCTTCTATAGAGAATTTCATGAAAAGTTCTTGAAAATTAAAAGCTATTGTACCCAAGGATTGTAGCCATTAGACTCCTAGTACAACATCAGCACCACCCATTGGAATGGAAATCATTGGGCTATTCAATACATATTCTCCCATGGATAGCTTGATATTATGGCACTTTCGTGAGCAATTTATGGTTCCTCCACTTGCAACCATCACTTAACACTTTGTTGCTGGATATAGGAAGCAATTCAATTCCTTGGCTATCTTACAATGAATAAAATTATGGGTACTTCCCTAATCAATCAACACTATTACATTTTTCTTCTTAATATGCCCTTCTATCTTGATATTTTGAGGAGTGGTAATTCCACCCAATGCATTACAAGATATGGTTGGATTCATTTCTTCTTTTTCTAGGGTTTGTTCTTGGTGTATATCCTTTTCTTTTGACGTTTCTTGTTCCTTTCCTTCCTCCTCTTCACAATCTATGTAAAATAATTTCTTCTCGGCACACTTATGACCTTTAGTGTATTTGCTATCACATCTGTAACAAAGCCCTCTTGCTCTTTTTTCTTCCAATTGTTGTGGTGTCAACCTTGTAGGTTGTGGATGGCTAGGGGCAACAACACTTCCATCTTTATGATTGTGAGTGGTAGGCTTCCTTGTTGCCATAATTTTGCTTTCCATTTTTCTTGCCAACCTGAATGCCTTCTCCAATGAATCTGGTTCCCAAAGGTGAACCTCATGTTGGATGTTATCTTTTAAAGTCCCTATAAGCACATCAATCATATGCTCCTCTGGAATATCTTTTACCCTTATATTCAACTTTTGGAAGTCCTCAATGTGCTCCATCATTGAACCCTTTTGTTTTAGATTTATCAATTGGCTAAAAAAAGTGTTTCTTTGTGTCTCCTCATAATGTGCTATCATTTCATTCGTAAAAATAGCCCAATTGACAATTTGTTTATGAGAGAAAATCCATTCATACCATACAAATTGATTTGGTTCCAAATATAAAGTTGCAATGCGTACCTTTTGTATGTTTTCACATTATGGAGATCGAAAAATTGCTCCATCTGTAGTATCCATGTTCTGAGATCCTTGCCATCAGAATTCCTCATATCGATCTTTGGAACATGGTGGTTCTTCAATCTAACGTTAGAGTCTATGAAATCATGATTAACATTTATGTTGTTCTCATCATGAGTTTCCTTTACTACCCTTTTTCCATTAGTAAGCATTTCTTGTAGAAACTTTGTCAAATCTGTCTTCAAATCTTCCATGCTTGTCTTCAAATCTGTCTTCAAATGGCCCATCTTAGCTTCCACGCCATCCATCTTAGATTACACACCTTTATTTAAACCATCCATCTTAGATTCCACGCCTTTCTTTAAACCATCCATCTTAGCTTCTACGTCTTTCTTTAAACCATCGATCTTATTTTCTATTTACTTTTTGTGCGAGTGAAATTTGTTGAACTTGGTCTCGTAATTTTAATATATCATGTCGCATTTCTTCCTCTTCTTCATAAGTCATGCTAGAACTTTTAGGTTACTTACTAGGTGTTTCCATTTTCTTTCTTTGGGGCATAAATTACTGATATTAACACTTCACTATTCCCTTTTAATTCCTTCAAAATAATTTTTCCAAACCAAGATTATGTAAAAATTAAAAAAAACTACACACCTTTTTTCACTTTGTAGGAGCTTGATATTGAATCTGATGTATCTCTGTAATTTTGGATCTCCCATGTCTAAAATTGCTTCCTGAAGTAATCCTCTAAGTAATATTTCTAACCCTACAGGTCTGATCAAGATTGGATTCTCCAATGAGGAGTTATGCCAAATCTCCCACGATGACTTGAGTATAGACTTGTTCAGTAGATCGAACTTGTACAATGTTCCACCTGTCACTGTTTCAACCTTAGGTTCTGAAAATGATACCCAAAAAAATACAGCCCATCCTCTTACTACAACTTCTTACGAAAATTTAATCTGACGCTCAGAGAGAACGTTATGATGATTTTCCCAAGGTGACTTGTTTGGAATGTAATTCAGGGGTCTGCAAAAACCCTAACTTTCTCAGATTATATCTCTAAAACTATAGCGAGACAGGATCTGAAATTTGGACCCAAGGTTTAGCAAGATTTCATCTCAAATGGGTTTTTTTCGCTTCTTAAACGTCGCAGAAAAAAGATAGCGAAAATTCCATGATGACTTGTTTGGAGTAGCAAAACCCTAGAATCCAAAGCTCTGGTACCAAATGTTATGAAACCAACTCAGAAATAGATAGAAAATATAGACCAATGCCTTAGAATTCAGCCTCTTTGAGGGGGCAACCTCCATTACATTACACAAATGAAAAATTCTTGGATGATACAAATGACAAAATCTCCTTTCTATATATAGGAGTCTAAGGGGTTGCAATATAACCTAGCCGACCTAAAAATAATAATATAAAGGCACAAAAATAACAATAGTGGGATTCTATGGGGCATAATAGTAACACTAAGGGATACAATGAAAATAGTAATGGGGGAATCACTAGTATTATAGGGACCTAACACAAATGGTGCATATTCAAAACATTGGACCCTTGCATCCATTTTCTACAGAATCCCTCATGGACATTTACAAAAATCTTGAATTTCCCCAGAGAGCCATAATTTTTGAAACCTTTTTACCAGAAGATGTCCAATTACCTAAAACCAACCCACCTGATCAGTCATCTATGTTTCTATAAATGACCAATCATATTATATCCATTATGTCATGTGTGTTAGGTTATCATTTTTATTAGTGTGTCGATGAGCTTTTAATAGGTTTTCTATCAATTTTCTCAACAAATGAAAAGCTTTCTCTGGTTTTCAGTTATAGTGGATACTTAGAAGCATCAATTCATGATCAGTTCATGAAATTACCTACATAAGGAGTGTTCAATTATGCCTTTGTTTTACTATACTTGTTTTTCTTTAATCAGACATAAATGTTTTATTTTCCCCTATAGAAGATGGAGAGTCAAGGGAATCTACACTCAGTCATCCATTCAACTTCCCCGGTGAGGAAGAACACGACTGAATTCACATTTAGTTATTTTGTACATCAATTCAAGTTACCTAAAATTGTTCCTATTAATATATTTGCATTAGAGTATATCAGACAAATGATCAACATGGATGAACTACATTTTGTTGCACCAAATAAAAAGGCTCACTTTAAGATTAAAACTCAAGTAGGGCCCTTTATTGTAATGATAGAGTAGAAGGCAATGAGGTAGAAAAAATATTTTGACATATGAACTTTAAGCTTAGTTTCACCTCGTCCTATGATCCTCTAGGAGTAATTTCAAAACTAAGGGTAGAACAAAAAACTGCGCCATATACTCGCACTCCTTGGCTCGAGATAGAACAATTTATGAACAAGGATGAAAGGTAGGAAAACACACTTCAGGAAGTAGAGGAATAGGTTATAACATCTACACCATCACATACTCCTCTTAGAGAAGAAAAGCAAGATAAAAGGCCTAGAGATAATTCTTCTCCCATAGAAACAAAAACTTTAGCCAAGGAATTTAGAATTCACAGTGAAAGGCATAAGATAGCTAGTACAAGTGATACACATTCGTGTACGTGTCATCATCTTCTAGCAAAGAAGAAATGGTTGTAGGCTCTCCTTTATCTTCATCCAATCCAAATGTGTCATCATCTCAGATAGGAGAATTGCAACAGAATAAAAAGAGAAGAGTGTCTTCATAGTTTACAAAGAAATCAAGAAGAGGAGTGAAGCTTTGAAGGCTTCCACATACACACAATTTTCGATGCAGATATCATCTACCCAACACAGGATATGTTCTTCCTTCAACACTAAGTAGGGAAATGTTTGGTCAATTTAGTGTCCTAAACTGATCTACATAAATTATCAATCGGTTATCATAAACTGATGAAGTGTAGTGCACTATTTGTGCTAGCTAACCCTTCTTACTTCGTTGTTTTTATGTTTTATGTTGTTTTGGGGATTTCTGGTCTTTTAATTCCTAATGATTTACAATTTACATTATCAAAACTAAATCTAAATTTATTAAATACTGCTCAAAATCTAAAAAAATGAAAACAAAGCTAAGAAAGAAATGGGAACAAAGCTAAGAAAGAAATGAAAACAAAGTTTCTATTCTTATTTTACCATTATTTCCAAATCATCAATTAAAACTAAAAGTGAAATTTTCTATTGATGTCTAACTAATTATAGAAATAAAACTAAATGAAATACTTTGTTACTCTGCCTCTCAAATTTGGAGAAAATCTCCTTGAGATGACATTTAAGTAATTATGTACTTCATTAATCTAGGAGAAAGCAAATACAAAGATGCAGAAATAACCCATTGCATAGATGCAATGTTCAACCACTTAGTTAATGATGAATTATCAACTTGAAGGGTTTTCCATAAACATTCATTAACACCATGAGTTAGTATTTTAAACTAAAAATGAAATGGCAAAAGATAGTAAATGACACTGATCAGTTTAATTGAGAATTTAAACTAGCAAGATAGTAAATGAAGTAAACTGTCCAACAATGTATCCTTATCATTCTTCAATCCTACTCTCATCTTGAAACAAGGTTAGTTTCTAATTGAAGAAACAAGATTACACTATTGAGTTCTATCTTCTAAACTACTGATAAGAACTAAAAAGAAATCAAGCTAATGCAAACTGCTCTAAATTATAAACATTGTTTTGGAAAGAAAATGATGAAGTTACAGTTAACAGGAAGAAGTAAAATAAATAAAATGAAACCTTCTTCAGTGCAGGGGCCCTCTGCAACTGATTAGGCTACGCTTTCTTAATCAACTCCAAGAAAACTCCTTCAGATGTTCATAAAAACATGCGGTCTTCTCATATTAAAACAAGGACACAAAATGCCCAAAAATTACAGAGTCTAGAACTTTGTTTTCACATTAAAACTATTACTAACTTCTTCGGTCCTTTACACAAGTATTTATAAAAAAAATCATATAACTGTTTGTGGAGAAAAGCATGCTACAGCTAAACATGTAGAAGATAGATATGCAGAATTTCTTCCTCGGCTACTAGAGAAATAAATCCAAGACATGGTGACCATTGGATTCTTTTGTACATGTGGCTGTTGGAATCCGTAGGTACAGGTAGTTGCTCCGGATAACGCTTCTCATCACTGTGAAACACATCAATTAACCACAAAACAGAGTCATGTTACCCTCAGTCCCTTTGTGTTTGACTCATCCATTGACCGTAGTCTTATGCCATCTTCTTTGTTGACATGGGTTGAATGAATAGGATAGGGTCTATGTCATGATGATTTCAAATTTGCCCATGTGGCTAGTTTCTCATTCTAAAACCTGGAACCTATTAGAGCATGGAGGCAGCTATGGAATATCTGGTTAGCTACAGAATAGGCTGTGTTTTGTAGCTAATATACAAAAATTTATTCAAACATCAAAACATAAAACGAATAACATGTAAATCACAAAATGTCCACCTCAAGACAGTGCATACCAGTTATTAGTGATGAGAATGCATATTTCTTATGGAAAATAAAGAAAAGGGATGAGAAGAGTTTCTAGGAAAATCATTGCATGTCCTCATGCAATTTTTAAAAATGTGAACTTATTTCTCCTATTGCATCTATTCTGACACTTCTACCAGCACATCCAACTTCATTTTCTTACTTCTCCTTACATTTACTACCATCATGGGCTTCTTCATGAGAAGTCTATACTTTAGGTTGATAAGTGTTCTGCTCAAATTCCTATTTTTCCTCTTCAACTTCCTATTCTTCTTGTACCATAGCCCTAGGTGCAGTATTGTGTTGTCATGAATGGCTTTATCCAGTTTTTTTTGTTCCTTCAGGGTTTCATTTTCTTTCTTGATATGCCTGTTCAATATTTCTAGCTCATAGATTTCCTATTTGAGAGAGTCAGTTAGAGGTTCTTGTGGATTGACAGGTTGTTCTGGATTGGCTGAGGATCTTAGATCCATTGAGGCACTTTTCTTTCCCAATGATTCTATGTAATCATAAATTTTCTGTTCTACTGGATCTATGCCAAGAGAAGCTCTGCTTGGGCTACCTTCAAAATTCTATGGAGGAGAGTTTTGTGGACTGTGTTCATGTGGAATACTATCAGGAGATTGAACTAGGGTTTCTTCATCTAAGTTTATGAATTGGGATCCTTTTGATGTTACCTTCCTCGCCTTACCTTGGAGTCTAGAGCTCCTTCTCAGGTTTTGGAAGCTTATGGTTTCTTCTCTTGTGTCCTTCTTCCTCTTCCTCATCTCCTTCTTTTTATTAATTTGCTCCCTAATCTTGGTCAGTCTTTTAGAGAGTAACTTTTCATCTTCTTATGGTGATGAAGGTTCAAGAATGTCTTCATTGACTTCTTCAGCTCTCTCTTTCATTTTTCCTTTCTGTTTAGTCTGCTTTCTAACCTCTGGTTTAGAAGTCGTCTCTATATCATTCTTTTGTGAGGAGGTTCCAGATTTGTTTTGAATGTTAATGCTGATCTTTCTCCTCCTACTTTTCTTAATATGACTCTCCTCAGGTGACTCTGGAGCATCCTGGAAAAAAATTCTTACGAAGAAATCTTCCCAAGTATCCCCCATACTTTTCAAATGGAATTCAACTAGTATTTTCACTAATCCATGATGATACATAGTTGTTTCTATGGATTCAATTTTCTTTTGGACATTTGTAGCCATCCTTCTTAGACTGTTTACAAGGAAGAAGGGAAGGTTGGTGGTTCCATTTTCTAAGAAATTCATTAATAAGCGTATATGGTAACATACATAGACCCAAATATTCCTTCACATGTAATAAATTTTTGCAATATCAACATCATATTACCCCATTTGTTCTTGAGTGATAAAATAGGAATTCCATTCCTAAATACTATAACATCCATACCTGGGTTTCTAAGGATCACTTTCCAAGATTCACCATGAAATTCCTTGTTTTTAAACCATCTTTCTCCTTGTCTCGACAGCTTTGTTGCTTCTACTATGAAGGATTCTGTGACTGCAAATTTAATATCTCCTATCTCCACTTCTATGCCATCAAATGACCTTGCAAAAGACTTGGTAATTTCCTTGTGGTAGCTGTCAAATTTCTCAATAAAATTTAACCATCTAGCCATATGTAGCATCCCTTTAAGCTGTGGATACCCCTCCATATACTTTACCACTATGGACTCTGTCTTGACAATAAGCCCCATATCGCCTGTTTTCGGTTAACCTTCAAAATTACTCTTACTGTCTATAAAACAAGTGCTGTTTAAGAAATGTAATGACTGTGTATGGAAATGGAATGACTACTTATATATGAAAACGAAAAGACTGAGTGTATATGAAAAAAATGGAATAACTATGTATATAGAAAATGGAAAGATTGTGTATATGAAATGACTGCATGTTATAGGAGAGATAAACTTAAGGGTTTTCATGTAATAAATAGACAGTAAGGGTTTAGAGAGTCATAGATAGGTAGGTCACATCGTCATCTTGACTATTAAAAGGTGCAGTTGTGGAGGATTGTTTCAGTAGAGGTTATGGAGTTTGAAGTGAATATTTGTTATGAAAGAATCATTGAGACCGTTTTTCATTAAAGATGGAAGATATGGCAGAGATATAGTGGCGGTCAAATCAAATGATGGTTGATTAAGGAGACATGTGATTATACATACTATACAAACTTATGTTTTCAAATTGATTTTTGAAATAAATCTTTGTATTTACCTTTGGAACCTTTACCTTTTGCTTTCTAATTTGTTTTTGATGTTGATCCATAGGTACCTTGAGCATGGTTGGTCTTCAAAGATTGATTTTTCTTTCAATTCCCTCCATACATGATTTTATTATGAGTTGTACACTTGTGCTTGAACTGATAAACGAATTGTAGCTGCAAAATCAAATTAGCTGCAGAACAGAATCAGCGATAGAACGTGAAAAAGAATGTGAAATATGGCTTATGGATCATGAATGAAATGGAAATGGCTATGTAAATGAAATGAAATGAGATGTAAGACAAGATGATAAATGAAATGAAAATGGAATGAATGTTGTAAGAGAAAAAAACTAAAAAATTTATTGATGAAATATGATAATGAGATGAAGTGAAACTACAAAAATAAAATGGAGTGAGGTGAGATGAGATGATGAATTTGCAGAATCTAAACTGTGGAGTGACTGTAGCTTTTTGTCACTACTTATTACAAAAAGAAAATGGAAAATATAGGGTGTCAGAAACCTCTGATTTTCACCCTGTATTTTTTGTATAAGTATGCCAATCAATGATTGGTTTTCAACCTTGTACAATTTTTATTTTATTTTTAGGAAAAAATGAAGACTACATTAGTGGAGAAGAAGAATTCTTCTTCACTAGCTTCATTTCAGAATTGTCTTGGAAAATCTTAATGAACTCCTCTTTTGAAATTGGTTTCTAATATATCTTTAATCTGTGACCATTCACAAGAAGAGGATTTTTGCTTTCATCTATGGTTCTTATCCTCACTGCTCCATTACTAAAGACTTTTTCAATCTCATACGGCCCAAGCCAATGAGTTTTAAACTTCCCTTGAAAATCTTTAAACTTTGAATCAAACAATAGCACCCATTCTCCCACTTGAAACCTCTTATCCTTGATATATTTTTCATGCCATTTAGCCCTCTGTTGTTCAACTATACTAGTCCTTTGAACTAACTCTTTCCTAATTTCATCAAGTTCATTTAATTGCTCCAGCCTATGTTTTTGTGCCTCTAATAAATCTAGTCCCAGTTGGACTGCCATCTTGAAAGTTATGATTTGGAACTCTATAGGGAACAGGACTTGTTTCCCATAAATAAGTTCATAGGGTGTATGTCTTGTTGTGTTCTTCCTTGTAGTTCTATAGGCCCATAAGGCTTCAGGAATTGTTTCTGCCAAATCTCTTCTATGTAGATGCATAGTCTTGGTGAGTATTCCTTCAATCACTTTATTTGTAGATTCCACTTGACCATTTGCTTGAGGATGATAAGGAGTATATTTCCTATGTTTGATCTTGTATTCTTCCACAAGCCCTTCCACAAAGTTAGATGTAAATTGAGATCCCTGATCTGTCACAATTTCTCTTGGAACACCAAAATGAGTAAAGATGTCCTCAAAAAGAAAATTTACTACAAATGTTTCATTAGCAAAAGGTAATTCTTTGGCCTCTATCCATTTAGTGACATAATCAATGCATACCAATATATACTTCTTCTACTTAGATGGGGGATTAATTGGCCCAAAAAAATCTAAGGTCCACTTTTCAAAAGGTTCGATGAGTACCTAAATTTGTAATGGCATTTCATTTGAGGGAGCAGGTTTCCTTACCCTTTGGCAGCTGTCACATCTCCTGACATATTCTTTAGAATCTTTGAAGATGGATGGCCAATAATATTCTAAAGAAAGGATTTGATATGTTGTCCTCTTGTCAGCAAAGTTCCCACCACATGGCTCATCATGACATGCGTTAAGAATCGCGACCATTTCCTCTTCCCTGACACACCTTTTGATCATAAGATCTGGGCCTGTTTTATACAATTCATTAGTGATCCATGAATATCTTGCACTTAACTGAATAATTTTTCTTTTCTCTCTAGGAAAAAAATGTGAAGGTAACTTTCCTGTGACTAAATAGTTATCAATATCTACAAACCAAGGAGTTTGAGTAGTTACTGCAAAAAGATATTCATTAGGAAACTTATCTTCAACCAGAGAATCTTCTTTGATATTTTGAATCCTGGACAAGAAATCGACAACTGTGTTTTGTTTTCCAGGTCATCTAGGATAGTAATGTTGAATTCTTGCAAAAGTAAAAACCATCTTGTAACTCTCCCATTAGTAATAGGTTTAATCATTAAATATCTAATTGCAGAGTGATCTGTATGAACAAAGGTTTCATAGCCTACTATATAGTGTCTGAACTTGTTAATTGCATGAACAACAATGAAAATTTCCTTTTTAGTCATAGTATAATTTAACTCAGTGGGAGTCAAATTCTTACTTGTATAGTAAATGGCATAAGGAATCAAATCTTTTTGTCCCAATACAGCTCCCAGAGCTATATCTGAAGCGTCTGTTGAAATATGGAAATGGAGTTTCCAGTTTGGACCTCTTAAAATGGGTGCTTCAGAAATTTTTGTTTTTAAGCTTTCAAATGCCAACTGGCAATCAAAATTCCAATTGAATTCGCAATCTTTGGTAAGCAATTTGAAGACTAGGGATGCTATTTTAGTGAAATTTTTTATAAACCTTCTATAGTATCCTGTAAATCCTAGAAAACTTCTAACATACTTTTGCAATTTCAAATTGATAATTTAGAGATGACTTCAACTTTAGATTTGTCAACTTTAATCCCATCTCCTGAAATGTGATGTCCTAAAACAATACCTTCTGTAAACATCATAAAACATTTTTCATGGCTTAGTGAAAGGTTTGCTTCGTTACATCTTTTAAGAACTTTTTCCAAATTTTCCAAAGATTCTTCAAATGTATTCCCACAGACTGTAAAATCATCCATATATACCTCTACACAATCATGTATTAGATCAGAAAAATTCCTAGTACTACTCTTTGGAATGTTGCAGGTGCATTACATAACCCAAAAGGAAGTACTCGGTAGGCATATGTTCCCCATGGACAAGTAAATGTGGTTTTATCCTGATCTTCAGGTGCTACCTGAATTTTATTATAACCACTAAAACCATCCAAGAATGAGAAATACTTCTTACCTGCTAATGTATCTAACACTTGGTCTATAAAAGGAAAACGAAAATGATCTTTAAGGGTTGCTTTATTCAGTTCTCGATAATCAATGCACACCCTCCATTTACCATTCTTTTTAGGCACAATTACCAAAGGAGAAACCCATTGGCTATCTGAAATTGGGTAAATGAAGTTTACATTCTGATCTAAATTGGATCCATGAAAATTATCAGAGTTCTATGACTGTTTCAAATCATGATAGACTTTAAAATCTTGTAGACAACGAGCTATCAGAAATAACCTCTGTATAATGGAAAATTGCAGCCAGCACAGAGCAACAAGGACCTTGAGTCAAACCGCGCTGATCGTTAGCCCATGGGGATCGTGCATGGTGCAAAAATGACAGTTGGGAGGCTCAAACCCAGAAACAGAGGCTATTTCTAATGCACGATTAGCTTAATCATGCATCGCTGGGCAAAACCCCTTGAGAAGGAAAATCCCCAAGCACTTGGTCACAAGGGAAACTGGAAAACCATGGGAAAAGTGCTAAAATAGAAGGCGAGTCCCACGCTCCAAAATCGGCAGAATATCGAAGGCTTTTCAAGTGGTAAGTGGGTTTGTTAGAGGACCAAGTGATTCCATACATTGAATGACGCGTGTCCGATAGATGAGAGAGAAAACCTCTCTCATCGCAAGCTAATGTTCGAGCAAGTCAACCGCGTGATAAGGGCAATAACCGTAGGATCTATAGGCCCTAGATCTAATGGTGGAGATTGCACCTGATGGGAAACTAGATTTGAAGGGGGGAATAAAATACGGAACATAAAAGTTTGAAGTCCGATTTGACCGCTGATCTGGCAGATGAATCATTTCACAAAGTAACTGAAATAACAAACCGTTCGAGGAAGAGTTGGCACTCAATTCGTGAGAGGACAAGTAGCCACCTCCTGCGAAACATTACACAGTGGCGATGACATAGAAGCTGGGAATTCCGAGCGAATAGAGGCAGGAAAACCGAAGGGATGGAAGAGGAAGTGAACAGTCAAGGGATGGATTGGCTTTAAGCCATGAACAAACAGAGAATAGACAAGGAAGACAGAGAGACAGAAGAGACAGAATAGAGAGTGAAGCAAGAAGTAGAGAACAGAAGTCGAGCTGACCTGCAAAGCTAAGGCAACATCGAGCAGACAGAAAAAAGAAGGCTTGAGAGGTTCGAGCAAATCCCTGTGAGGATATTAGTTTGGAACTGAGTACCTAATTGGACTCATCCCATTAAGACCAATTGAGGTCGAGACTTGGTAAGGGGGAGTCTTTGTACTCTAGTGGCTTGGGGAATCCATGTACCACCCTACTAAGCATCATCTGCTACAGGAGACTCACATTGAGCTCCTCATTGTAAAATTTTTTCTTAAAGACACAATAAAAGAAGGCCACCACTGAAAGCTAGATCAGGAGACGTAACTGAGGAGGATTGGGTGAACTCCTTATTAATTTTTTGTATTTTTGCATTTGCTTGCTGTGTTTCTCTTACTGTTTTCCAATGCCTGTGTATTTTGCAATCTTATCGATCCGTTGCTTAAAATAACATAGGCACACCAGCACATGAGTCTGTAATACCTACATTCACTAATTAAGATCATACATAAGTGATTTTCATATCAAGTGGTATCAGAGCTTTACGCTGTTAAGGTTAGACAAGCTTGTGCTAGATTTAGTTGTTGAATGCTAACTAGATCAAAGCTCAAATTAGGAGAAGGAGAGTTGGTCAAAACTAATCCTAAGATTGAAAGAGTTTATCCTCAGAAGACAATGTCAGAAGAAGGTTTTGTGGGGCCAAACCATCAATTTATAGATAGTTTCATGGCCATAAGGTCCATGGTAGAGGAAATGTATAAGGAATTTAGAAAACATAAAGATGAAGATGCATCAGGCTCCAAACAAGATAAAGGAGAAGAAGAGTCTCTCCTCCATGACCACTCAAAAGGCAAAGGGAAAGAAGAAATCTTTCTCACACCTCCTAATAGCCTTGAACATAAAAGGAAGACATCCTTGATTAAACTAGATGTTAAATTTGATTTACCAATATATGATGGAGAGTTGAATGCAGAAAAGCTGGACAATTGGATTAGACAAATTGATGTTTATTGCAGAGTGTAGAGTATTGATTCAGATAAGAGCAAGATTTAGCTGGCCAGCCTATGCCTTAGAGGCACTGCCTTGGTTTGGTGGGAAGGTAGGACCCAAGCTGACATGAAGAGACATGGTAAGACTCTTTTTGTCTGGAGTGAATTTGTCTCTACAATAAAAAAGTGGTTCTATCCACTGGTCTACATGCACAAGCCATGATGAGTTGGCAAACTCTTCGACAATTGAAAGTGCAAAGTGTACAAGGTTACACCCAAGAATTTAGGAAGAGAGCATTGATTATAGGAATCTCATTAGACTCACCTTAGACTCTGTTGAAGTACATCGGTGGTCTACAAAGCTACATGAGGCACACTATGCTCATGTTTAATCTTGCTAGCATAAATGAGGTATCTATTCAAGCTACACATCTAGAAGCTAAAGGAAAGAATGGAAACCCAGAAGTTGGGGGATCATCTCAACCCACTGCAAGCAAGAATAAGGAGAAAAGAAAACAGAAATGGAAAGCAAGGAAGGCCAATACTTCATAGAAAAGCAAGTCTTCATGAACTCACTGTAGGAAGGATGGGCATGATGATGAGCACTGTTGGATTCTGCATCCGGAGTTGAGACCTAAGAAGTTCGAGGGCAAGAAGAAGAAGACTGCTACAGCTATTCAGAAGGATTTGGGGCCAGACTCAGGAGATGAAACAACCATTGCAGCCACAGGTATAAAAGGTAAGAATTCTAAAGCATCTACTAGTAATTCTGCACAATCTACTATTGATGAAGAAAATGAGAGAAAAAGACATGAGCTTTTCCATATTCGAGTTATTTCAAAAAATCAAAAGATTGATACTTTGTTTGATAGTGGCTCACAAGTAAATTGAATTTCTGAAGCAATTGTAAAGAAGTTGGGATTACTGACTACACCTCACAAGAAACCATACCCATTAGGATGGTTAAGTGATAAAGCACATCTACAAGTGACTAGACAGTGCAAACTCAAGTTTTCTTTTGGGTCAGCATTTGTAGATGAGGTTGAGTTAGACATAATTCCTTTGGATATATGTGGAATTGTTTTAGGAAGTCCTTACTTGTATGATAGAAAAGCTATTTTCTATAGAGCTGAGAACAAGTATCTACTCGTTAAATATGGAATCGAATACTTTGTAAGAGCTCATAAGCTCAAGAATAATTACACTCTCATAAACTCAGGGCAGATGAAACGAATGATAAATTCATGCAAACAATTTTTACTAATGGTTTTAAAGGAAAAGAAACCTAATAAAACCAATGTATTTGAGGGCTGTGATGCTAAACAAAAAGCTGATTTAGAAAAAGTTGTTTTAGAGTATGATATCTTGTTTGAAGAACCTAAAGGTTTGCCACCCAAAAAGGAAATAGTGCATGAAATTAATTTGCAGCAAGATGCTCCATTGCCTAACATTGGAATGTACAGGTTGTCCGCTTTAGAGAATGCAGAAATCAAGAAACAGGTGTAGGAGTTGCTCGAGAAGGGGTTCATTAGACCTAGCACATCACCATGTGGATCTCCAATAATTTTTGTGAGAAAGAAAGATGGCTTGTGGAGAATGTGCATTAATTACCGAGCACTAAATAAGATAACAATAAAAAATCATTATCCCCTTCCTCGCATAGATGATCAATTAGCTTAATTGAAAGAAGTTGTTTATTTTTCCAAGTTAGACTTGCATGGTGGATATCATCAGGTCAGAGTTGTAGAAGAAGATGCATGGAAGACTGCTTTCAAAATAAAGCAAGGATTGTATAAGTGGTTGGTTATGCCTTTTGGCTTAACTAATGATCCTGCTACTTTCATGAGAGTAATGAATGATGTGCTTAGAACTTTTCTTGATGATTTTGTTATTGCATATCTGGATGACATTCTGATATTTAGCAAAACATGGGAAGAACATTTAAAGCGTGTTAAGAAAACACTAAATGTTTTGAAAAGAGAAAAACTTTATATTAAACTCTCAAAATGTGAATTTGGCAAAAAATCTTTGAATTATTTGGGACATATAGTAGGGGGTGGTGAATTGAAGATAGATCCCTCAAAGGTGGCAATCATTGTAAACTGGCCTACACCCAAATCTGCTACAGAAGTTAGGAGATTCTTAGGACTAGCACAATATTGAAGAAAGTTCATTTCTAACTTTTCCTCAATTGCAGCTCCCTTTCATGCTTTAACAGGATTGAACAAGGTGTTTCAGTGGGGAGGCAAACAGCAAAAAGCCTTCGACACCTTGAAAGAAAAGATTAGTACAACACCAGTACTAGCACTGCTTGATCTTCAAAGACCCTTTGAGATCCAAATGGATGCCAGCGACTATGCCATGGGAGCAGTGTAAATACAGCATGGTAAACCCATATGTCATCATTCTGAGACATTTAATTCTGCAGTAGTTAACTATCCTACATATGATAAAGAATTGTATGCATTAGTACAGAGTGTGAAAAAGTGGAAACATTACTTAATGGGCAAAGAGATAGTAATATATACTGATCATCAACCACTTCAATATCTACACTCTGAAACTAAGTTGCAGCAATCAAGACACTATAGGTGGATGGGTTTTCTACAACAGTTTCATTTAGTCATCAAATATAAAAAGGGCATACACAATAAATTTGGAAATATGTTATCTAGACCCATTGTAAATGCATCTACTATAGTTAAGCATAATTATGTGTTACATGAGAGCTACATTGAACAATATGCTCAAGATATAGACTTTAAAGATGTATATGCAACTTTAAGTCAAGGCAAATGAGTAGAAGAATTGGATTATCATATTAAGGACTGACTCTTATATCATTGTGGGAAGCTATGCATTCCACAAACTGAAAGAGTAAAGATAATTCGAGAAGTACACACTTCTCTAATATCAGGTCATTTTGTGGTAAGTAAAACAGTTGCATAGCTGCAAAGATTTTGTTATTGGCTAAGAATGAACGAGGCAGTTTCTAGATATGTAAGAGGGTGTACTATGTGTGCTAAAAGCAAGTACAGCAATAGAAAACTAGGCTTTTACACTCCATTACTAGTTCCTTCTCATCCTTGGGAAAGTGTTTCCATGGACATTGTTGGAGGACTGCCCAAATCTGGGAAAGGTCATGATTATCTGTATGTTGTTGTGGATAGGTTCAGCAAAATGTGTATTTTGATACCTTGTAATAAATAGATTACAGCTGAACAAACTGAAAAACTGTTCTTTCAACATGTATGGGTTCAGTTTGGATTACCCACTTCCATTATATCTGATTGGGACACCCGATTTGTGGGAAAGTTTTGGTCAAGTCTATGGGAACTAATGGACACCAAATTGAAGAAAAGCACAACTTTCCATCCACAAACCGATGGCCAAACAGAAGTGGTAAATAGGACAGTAATCTAGTTACTCAGAGGATATTGTAGCAAACATCCTAAGCTTTGGGATGAACATTTGTGTTATGTGCAGCATGCTTACAACAGAGCCAACCATTCTTCTACACAGAGATCTCCTTCTGAGACCTGTTTTGGTTTTACACCCAGGTCACCCTTGGATTTTGTCTTTGGTAAGGACACAACAATTAAGGGACATAGCGATGTGGACAGGGCAACTAGGTTCATCAAAAAAATCCAAGAGATCCACCAGGCAGTACGGGAACAACTAGAAAAGACCCAGGCCAAATACAAGGCAAGGCATGACAAGAATTGGATGGAGCATAGTTTCCAAGTTGGTGATCAAGTCTGGCTGTATATCAGCAAGGATAGGATGCAAGGTGAAGGTAAAAAGCTAAAGCCTATCAGGTATGGACCTTTCAAGATACTTGAGAAAATTGGTGAGAATGATTTTCGCCTTGATCTACAAGCTTACATGCACATCTACTTAGTCGTCAATGCAGAAAGCTTGAGACTATTTGAGCCTTCACTAATTGAGGACCCCGAAGAGTAGAGTCCATTGCCTTCTATTGATGACCTGCTACCTGAATATCTTAATGAATTGCAAGAAGACACAGTTCTGCACAGGAAGGTGAGAACAATGCATAGGGGAGATGTTGAGTACCTCAGAATTGGGCTCAGGGGTTCAAAGCCAAGCAGTGCAAAATGGATAGAGATGGGACAGGTGAGAAGGTTTTATCCTCACTTAGTCGATGCTTGAAAACCAACTTTTGGTGGTCCAAAATCTTTTTTAGTGGGAAGGCCGTGATCTGAATTGGATCCATGAAAATTATCAGAGTTCTATGACTGTTTCAAATCATGACAGACTTCAAAATCTTGTAGACAACGAGCTATCAGAAATAACCTCTCTATAATGGAAAATTCCAGCCAGCACGGAGCAATGAGGACCTTTGGTTAAAGTGCACTGACCGTTGGCAAATGGAGACCGTGTATGGAGCAAAAATGGCAGTTGGGAGGCTCAAACCTAGAAATGGAGGCTATTTCTGATGCGCGATTAGTGCAATCGCTGGGAAAAACCCCTCGAGAAGGAAAATCCCCGAGCACTCGGTCACAAGGGAAACTGGAAAACCATGGGAAAAGTACTAAAACAGAAGGCGAGTCTTGCACTCCAAAACCTGCGGAATATCAAAGGTATTTCGAGCAGTAAGTGGGTTTGTCAGAGGACCAAGAGATTCCATACATTGAATGACGTGTGTCTGGCGGATGAGAGAGAAAATTGCTCTCATCGCGGGCTAATGGTCAAGCAAGTCAACCGCGTGATAAGAGAGATAACCGTAGGATCTAGAGGCCCCAGATATAACTACGAAGATTGCACCGGATGGGAAATTGGATTTGGAGGGGGAAATAAACTACGACGCATAAAATTTTGAAGTCCGATTTGACCACTGAGCTAGTGGATGAATCATTTCAAAAAGTAATCTAAATAACAAACCGTTCGAGGAAGAGCTGGTGCTCAATTCGTGAGAGGACAAGTGGCCACCTCGTGTGAAACATTACACAATGATGATGACATAAATGCAGGGAATTCCAATTGAACAGAGGCAGGCGAAGCAGAGGCAGGCAAAGCAAAGGGATGGAAGAGGAAGAAAACAGTCAAGGGATGGATTGGCTTTAAGCCATGAATAGACAAAGAACAGACAAGGAAGACAGAGAGATAGAAGAGACAAAATAGAGAGTGAAGCAAGAAGCAGAGAACAAAAGTCGAGTTGACCTACAGAGCTAAGGCAACATTGAGCAGGCAGAATCGAGAAGGCTTGAGAGGTTTGAGCAAATCCTTGTGAGGATATCAGTTGGGAACTGAGTACTAAATTGGACTCATCCCATTAAGACCAGTTGAGGTCGAGACTTGGTAAGGGGGAGTCTGTGTACTCTAGTGGCTTGGGGAATCCAAGTACCACCCTACTAAGCATCATCTGCTACAGGAGACTCACATTGAGCTCCTCATTGTAAAAACTCTACTTAAAGACACAATAAAAGAATGTCACCACCGAAAGCTAGACCAGGAGACATAGCCCAGGAGGATTAGGTGAACTCCTTATTAATTTGTTGTGTTTTTGCATTTGCTTGCTGTGTTTCTCTTACTGTTTTCCAATGCCTGTGTATTTCGCAATCTTATCGATCCATTGCTTAAAAAAACATAGGCACACTAGCACATGAGTCTGTAATACCTACATTCATTAACTAAGATCATACATAAGTGATTTTCAGATCACATTCAGTAATTTTTGGAGCTCTTCTTTCACAATCTCTCAAAGATTTGGATTCATCCTTCTCTGAGGTTATCTAATAGGTCTATAGTTTTCCTCAATGTAGATGTGATGGATACAAGTCTTAGGATTAATGCCTTTCATGTCGGTGTATTCCCATGCATATGCAGCAGAATGTTTTTGTAATGTTTTGATTAGCTCTTCTTGTTGTAGTTTCTCCAAGTTTTTGTTTATGTTCAATGTTCTACCTGGAAAATTTTCAATTGCAGAGCTACCAAACTCTTCCATAGAATAGAGAGACCTTTGCCTAGATGACAAATATTCAACATTAGATTTTTCTTGAAATTTCTCATGGTCATATTCTGAAGATGATTCAAAATTTTCCAATGTATTTAAAATTTGACTATCTTCACTAATATCTAAAATAGTAAGGAGAGGCTGAATATCATCTTCATCATCAATCCATTCTTTGTCATCTATTTATGCGATTGCTTTTGCTAGAGGATATAGAGTAATTCTTTTCGTTGAATTACCATCAGAAATATACATGTTACCAGATCTACAACTAATAAAAGTATCAGCTGTGGCCAGCCAATGTCTTCCTCATATGAGTGGATGTCCTCCTAGGTTGTTCTTGGGGTTTAAGATCATGAAATCAATAGGATATTCCCAAGAATCTAAGGATGTTGAAATATCTTCTAACACTCCATCTGATTTGATGACTGATCTATCTGCTAGTTGCAGTAAGGTAGGTGTGTAAAGAATATTAGGAAGATTAAGTTGATCCATAGTTTGTTTGCTCATGATGTTTATTACTACCCCTAAGTAAATCAATGTATTTGGAATTTCAACTCCATTGATATGTGTTTTCACAATTGGACTTCCTGGATCCACATATTTCTGTGTGGAAATTTTTCCCATACTTATGTCTGCTATTTTTCCTACTAGGTGAATTCTTTTTGTTTCTTTTTCTTTTCTTCCTAGTTTCTTTATGCTCAACTCCTTTATTGTTTTAGCTAGAATTGGAATCTCCTTAATGGCTTGTAAAAAAGGAATTTTGATACAAAAATTTTTAAATTCATCTAGAAAATCATAATTGGGCAACATGATATATTTTTCTACTCCTCTATCAACTTGTAGTCTTTCAAGAAAAGGAGGTGTAGAAGTAGGTACTGGCTACTCAATGATAGGAGTTGAGTTCACTGGTTCTTTCTGTTTTTTATTTTGAGTATTTTGGTTTTGGATAGATGTTCCCTCAAAACTTTTATTGACCCTTAGGGAATCTTCCTCAGAATTATCTTGTTCTTGAATAACTACAGAAGGTCTTTCCTTTTCCAATATCCTACTAGATCTCAATTGAACATCATTAAGATCTAGAGGAGTGATCATATAAGTTGGAAATTGTTGTCCTTCCACCATGTAAGTATTCTAAGGATTTTTATTGTTGGGGTTTGGTAATGGTTGGGCAGGTAGCTGATTTGGTTTCTACTGAAATGGCAGTAAGAGTTGAGGACTTTGGTTTTGTTGTGGAAAAGGTAATGAATGTTGAGGGTTCTGATTTTGAGGTTGTGGTTACTGCTTTTGTTGTGGAATTTGTTGGGGAGGGTAATTCTGATATGATGGAGGATATTGGTAACATTGAGAAAATCTCCCATAAGGATTTTGTACTCCTTGTGCCCACGGTTGAGATTGAGATTGAGGCCAAGTTTGAGATTGAGATTGAGATTGCGGCTAAGGTTGCTTCCAAGAATTCCAATTTGGTGGAGGCTGAAGATACATTTGATTGTTAAATCCTTGATTTTGTGGCCCCTACCAAGGTTTTCTAGCAATAAAACAAAGTGGTTCTATAGAATTTGGGACTATTTCCTCTTGAAAGACAGCCTTAAGACCTGGAATTGAAGGATAACCCTTGGTCTTATGGCTTTCTGAGAAAATCATACAAGTTTCTACAACTTTTGCATCCAAAGCACATTCTCTTAGAGCATTTTTTTTTTTTTGCATTTTGGATAGAAAATAGCTAAAGAATCAGCCTCGGTTTTTTGCTTGTTTTGCAACTTAAGGGTGTCTAATTGCTCACTAAGACTCCCTAGGATATCTGTTTTGAATTCATCAAGCATATTACCAATTTCTGCCCTACTTACAGATCCAGTTGTATATTTGTTTACTCTAACAAGAGAAGGATCTCTTAGACCTTTCCCAGTTTTAGATTTCCCTCTTGAGAGATGAACACATAATTCTCGTATATCATTTAATGGAAGTTGAGAGATATCTCCCTTCCCTGTCATGTTAAGGATATCTATCCATTCATCCCTAATGACTTTTAGTAAAAGATATTTTAAGGTATCTTCATCTAAATTGTCCATCTTTTCTCTTTTCAAATTATAGTTGAATCTCTCAATCAAATCCTCTAAGCTTTCATCCTCTCTTTGCATCATTGTGAAAACTTCATCTTTGTGATTGGTTGGCATACAATAATCCAAATATCTATCCAAAAATACTTTCTTCATATCATTCCATGTTCTAATGGACTGAGTGACTAACCCCATGAACCACTTCAAAGCAACTCCTTTCAGTTTTGAAGGGAACAACTTATGTTTTTGAGAGTCTTCTAGATAATCATAGGTTCTGCACAAGACTTCAAACTCAAATAAAAATGTTTTAGGATCCTCACTTTTTAACCCATGGAAGTTTGGGAGGACAGAAGGTGAGATATTTTTCATTGTGGCATTTGTTTCTTCATCCACTTAGGGAATCCAAAAGAATTATCTATTTCCCTATTTCCTCTACCTCCTCCATTATTTCCTCTACCTTCTCCATTATTTCCTCTACCTCTTCCTCTACCCTCTCCTCCAAACAGTGAGAATTCTCCATCCTGTTCTTCTTTTGCCATTATAGTTTCTTCAGAGTCAGTATAGGGTTCAACCTACAAGGTTACTTTCTCCTCTCCTGGTTCTTCTATTAATGGGATATGGGAGAGAGGTTGTACTTCTTCTACCTCACCAGGTATTCCTAATTCTTCAAATAAAATGTGCTCTCCTATGGAGGTGAAAAAGGCTATTCCTGCTGTTGGATATTCATGATTTTTCTCCTCTATGACTGTCTTGGTAGATGAAGAAGGAGATTATTTTGATTGGATCTATGCCCCTGAAATATTAGGACTTCTATGACTGGGAGTATGATTTTGGGATGGAGGAGTATCATTTCTTGTTCTTAATGGAGTGGGTGGTGTTGTAGGAGTTGAACTTCTGCCCCTAGCTATAAATCTACCCCTAGAGTCTCTTTCTCTATGCATATCATTTTTATTTTTTTTGAATGTAAGAGATAAGGCTACCTAGTTACACTTCCCCAGCAACGACACCAAAATGTTTGGTAAATTTAGTGTCCTAAATTTCTCTACATAAATTATCAATCCAGGTATCGTAAACTGATGAAGCTTAGTGCATTGTTTGTACTAGCTAGCCCTTCTTACTTCGTTTTTTTTATGTTTTATGTTGTTTTGGGGGTTTCGGGTCTTTTAATTCCTAATGATTTGCAATGTACATTATCAAAGCTAAATCTAACTTTCTTAAAGACTGCTCAAAATCTAAAAAGATGAAAGCAGAGCTAAGAAAGAAATGGAAACAAAGCTAAGAAAGAAATGAAAACAAAGTTTCTATTCTTACTTTACCATTATTTCCAAATCATCAATTAAAATTAAAAGTGAAATTTGCAATTAATGTCTAACTAATTACAAAAATAAGACTAAATGAAATACTTGGTTTCTCTGCCTATCAATATTGGAGAAAATCTCCTTGGGATGACATTTAAGTAATTTTGTACTTCACTAATCTAAGAGAAAGAAAATACAAAGATGCAGAAATAACTGATTGCATAGATGAAATGGTCAACCACTTAGTTAAGGATGAATTATCAACTTGAAGGGTTTTCCATAAACATTCATTAACACCATGAGTTATTATTTTAAACTAAAAATGAAATGGAAAAAGATAGTAAATTACACTGATCAGTTTAATTGAGAATTTAAACTAGAAAAACAGTAAATGAAGTAAACTGTCCAACAATGTATCCTTATCATTCTTCAATCCTACTGTCATCCTGAAACAAGGTTAGTTTCTAATTGAAGAAACAATATTACACTATTGAGTTCTATCTTCTAAACTATTGATAAGAACTAAAAGGAAATCGAGCTAATGGAAACTTCTCTAAATTATAAACATTGTTAGTAAGAAAATGATTATAAACACTGTTTTGGAAGGAAAATGATGAATTTACAATTAACAGGAAGAAGTAAAATAAATAAAATGAAACTTTCTTCAGTGTAGGGGCCCTCTACAACTGATTAGGCTACGCTTTCTTAATCAACTCCAAGAAAACTCCTTCAGATGTTCATAAAAACATGCGGTCTTCTCATATTAAAACAGGGACACAAAACGCCCAAAAATTACAGAGTCTAGAACTTTGTTTTCACATTAAAACTATTACTAACTTCTTCGATCCTTTACATAGGTATTTATAAAAAAAATCATATAACTGTTTGTGGAGGAAAGCATGCTACAGCTAAACACGTAGAAGATAGATATGCGGAATTTCTTCCTTGGTTGTTGGAGAAATAATGTTGTGTGTGGAGCATGATTGTTCAGAGGTCTTTGTTTCAGTCGGATGTATACCCTAGGAATTTTTGTACACCCCTCCACGCGGGGGGGGGGGGTGCGGGGGGGACTTGTCCCCTCCGCGGGGGTCTGGGGGGGCCGATCCCCCCTGGCTGGAGGGTCTGAGGGCCAGCGGTCCCCCGGCGGGGGCTTGGGGGCAGCGCCCCCGAAGCTAAAAATAAATGTAAAATTGCCTTGTAAAAGTATAGTAATTTCTAGTCAATCTGGGCCATTCATTAGGTAGATGATCTGATGGTAGAACTTATGTTTATTTTAGGGTTTTTTGCCCTAGAAGGCAACCCCTCTCTTTGTATGAGGACATTGTATTGGAGGTTGTGATATATATGTGTATTCTGTGAGTGAGAAACAGAGAGGTGAGACTGTGAGAGAAAACAGAGGATATTACAGCGGATTTGCTATAGGTTGTGTCTCTTCATTTTGTAGGATAATAGACAAGAAGGACTGGTTGTTAGGGGTGGACGTAGCCCAAACTGGGTGAACCACGTATATCTGTGTCTCTCTTGTTTTTGTTTTCTATGTTTATATTTCTGCAATATTTTATGTGTTCCATTTCTCCGTAATATATAATTTTCTAACAAATAAATCCAAGACATGGTGGCTGTTAGAGTCTGTAGGTATAGGTAGTTGCTCTAGATAATGCTTCCCATCACTGTGAAACGAATTAATTAACCATGAAACAGAGTCCTGTTACCCTCGGTCTCTTTATGTTTGACCTATCCACTAACCATAGTCTTATGCCATCTTCCTTGTTGACCTGGGTTGAATAAATAGGATAGGGTCCATGTCATGATGATTTCAAAGTTGCCCATGTGGCAAGTTTCTCCTTCTGACACCTGGAACCTGTTAGAGCATGGAGGTAGCTGTAGAACAGCTGGTTAGATGCAGAATAGGTTGCGTTCCATAGCTAATATACAAAAATTTATTCAAACAGTAAAACATGAAAAGCATAGCATGTAAATCACTAAATGTCCTCCTCAAGATAATATGTACCAGTTATTAGTGATGAGAATACATATTTCTTATGGAAAACAAAGAAAAGGGATGAGAAGAGTTATTAGGGAAAGAGTAATTTTGAGGCTTAACAGGAAATATGAAAATAACCTTTCTAGAGCCCAAAGTCACTCATCCTAGCAATGTTGATGATTATACTAAATCTATCTCTACTTTGATACAAATTTGATTCATCATATTAACTAGATTGACCTAAATGAGAAATCTGATAAAATGATATATTCTTCCCTTACAAGTTCAGCTATGGAGGAATCTAAACTTTGACATTTATTAGACAATGTACAATTTCAGTTAAAGTTAGAAAACGTTTCTTCTTCAGCAAAAGATATGAAGATCAAATCCTTAGAGGATTTAATAATAAAGTTGGGATATGAGCCCATAGATGTAAAAGCAACAGAAGAATTTATCTAGAATAAAAATGCAGACATGTATGCTCTAAGAAAACATCTTAAGCTACCATCTATAGATGATCCACAAGCTAAATAGATAGGCTAGCTAGAAATGGAGAAAGAAAATATGTTCAAGATCATAATTGAACAAAATGTGCAGAGGGAGAAAATGGAGATTGAGATTGAAAAGCTTCTAAAGGAAAAATAATCGTGGGGAAACCCATCATTTGATAGAACACCAACATCTACATCAACCCCTACTTCAATAGAGGGGACTACATCTACTGATGCAGCTTCAGAGCTGGCAAAGGCTATGGAGGATTTGTCAATTAAAGGGAAAGAGGTCAAAAAAGCAAGGAGTCATCTTAACAATTTACAAGAGAAAAAAAATAAAGACTAATAATAATTATTTAGCTGAGTTGCAAACTTCATATAAGCTGACGCAAAGAGTTCAATTCCTAGAAAGCCAATCTCCTGTGATTGATACTATCACACAGGCTAGAGAAGGTATATGGATCTAGATAAATGAAGCCATCACTAAGATATGGCCTACAATTGAAAAAATATTTGAGCACAATGAACTAGTACATATGACCAAACAAGTCATAGCAGATGTAAAGAAATATTTGGGTTTAAAGCCAGGAAGATCACACACATTGATAAGGGTTTTGAATTCTGAAACCAAAGATGAATTGGAGAAATATGATAAAGAAGACAAGACAGAGACCATCCTGGAAGTGAGAAGGATTCTCAGTAAGAATAATTTGATGTTGTAGTTGAAAAATAATTTCCATAAACTCAAATCAAGTATCCAAAGGTTTCACGGGAAATTTTTAGTTTCAAACCAAAAGGGATTGCCTGGGTTACAGGGAATGACAAATAAATTAATTGATTTAGAAGAATATCAAATGAAATTATGTTAAATTTCCAATGATAAATCCAGGTTTTCAAATATCAAAGGAATAATCGTAGGAAAATCATTTATAGAAGGCCTCAATTATGATTTACTCATAAAGCATGAGATAAATAATGTATTTGTGCTAAAACCAACTTTTCAAAAATACACTGAGGTAGATGAAACTTTAAGAAGATTAATCAAAAACTAGATTCCAAATGAAGAAAGATGGAAAGAATTATCCAAGTTATTGGAGTAATGTGTCAATAACAGTCATCAGTAGATTCAACAACAACATAGCAATTTTATCAATCACATCAGCACCAGAATTCTCGAACCTAGAGACAACAGCTTCAACAGTTTCATTTCCTTATATTTATGTATTATTTTTGTAGAAACAAATCTAGATATTTTTCCAATGTATTTAGATATTTTACTTTAGATAATTTGGGAACATTTTATATAAATAATTCCCAATTCGAATTGTAAAGGGTTGCACCCTTGGGCTAAGTTTATTCAAACAATAATTACATGTATCTAAAGTTGTTTGATATCAATAAAAGGATTATGAATTTGTTTCAAACAACTTGTTATATCTGTGAGTTTTATTTATGTTATTCATTCCATTCTGTTATTCCAACATGTATTTGGTTTTATGAAGAAATATGAGTAATATATAAACTGAATATCAGCCTATCTTAAATCTTCTATGAATTTATAATACATTACAAAGATTATTTCATTAGACTATTTGTCTAAAAAAATCCCTCTACATCAATTAATTGCCAATTCTTCATGAATTTGGATGCATTTTTATTGGTTAGTGACCATAGTTTACTAGCATCTGTCTTATGATTATTTTAAATATTATATCTGAATACTTAAAACTCATATGTTCTATGAATTCTTCATTCCAAATCTTTTAAAGCTAAATTACTATTTAGAAGTGAAGAAACAACAATTTCATTGTGTTGAGAGAAATTAGGACACAATACCTATTTACATAAGCTTAAAACATTGGCCTACCACAAATTTAAAAACAACCAAAATATTTTAGATGTGTTGGCATAATTACCTAACCTAAAATTATCTCAGAGGACAATAGTTCCTATCAGATATGGTCATAACATGAGATCTGCAACTGATAAAGGCATTTACAATGGCCAACCAGGGTCTTCCTAAGATCAAGGAATGACCTCCTAGACAAGTTTTAAGGTGTAATACTATAAAATTCACTATGTACTCCTAGGAATCAACCAAAATAACAATATCGTCAAATATTTCTTCAGGTTAAATTTTATACCGTTGAAGTAATTCTAACAAAGTCATAGTTGGCCTTAAATTGGTAAACCAAAATAGTTCAAAAGTCTGCTTGCTCATTATATCAATTGCAGCTCCTAAATCAAATAGGGTATTTGTAATATTTTTTCATCCAACATAAATAATTATTAATGGATTTCTAGGGTTCTCATACTTGGTAGGTGAAACTTCTCCTAACATTAATGCTAAAAATTTTCCTACCATGTGCACAACAGAAGGATCTTTGGGTCTTCCTCTATGTTTCTTTACACAGCACTCCCTCATTTTTTTTGCATAAGTTGGAACATCTTGAATGGCTTGGAGTAGTGGTGTGCAACATACAATATTTTTAGTTCCTTGACAAAGTTAGATTCTAGTTGAGGGGGTATCTTTTACTATAGTTAATCTTTTAGGATATGGTGGGTGTATAATAGTCTCAATATTGATAGTATTTTGGCTATTGTAGACCCTCTAGTAGTAATATCAATAGTTTTGATAGAGGCCTTAGTTGTTACTATAGTATAAGATTTGATAGTACTATCAATTTTTTAGACATTTCAACTATTAGAAAAAACGAGATATATGTTGTTACATTTGTTCCAGTTTTCACAGTTATGTTTCCCTTGGTTGATCCAACCTAGTGCTTTGCAAATGAATCTTGAATTGACATTCCCCACATGGAGAATTATCTCCTTCATCTTCTATAACAACTGGGGAAACTTTCAGGCTTACTATTCTCCCTTATTATAATTGTACTTCATTGCATTCCATAGGTGAGATACAATGTGGGGAGAAATAATATTTTAATCTGTTGAACTTCCTTATTATTAGGATTAGGGTTAGGTTGTATAGGAAATTGAGGTTGTAAAGGAGGGATACTTAGTGTTACATTAAAATGAAGTTGAAATTGTGGTTATTACATTGGAAATGAAACATGTGGTTGATTAGGAAAAGTGGCTCCTCACCATGATTGAGCCTTGGAAGAGATTGGTTTGGAAGGGAAGGGAACTAGGGACATGAAATTGGATACTGTATTAGAGAGGGGTTAGGAGGTTGCCATGTTACTATAGGGTATTGCTTATATTGGGGAAATTGAAGAGAATTATAAAAATTAGACCATGAATTAAACATTAGAGAAATTTTGAGGTAAAAAATGGGCCTCAAAACAAAAATGTACAACACAAATAAACTTTATAAGAACTAGTAGAACTAAATATATTTATTTCAATCGGGTGGATGATTCACCATTTTTGGAGTAAAAGGGTAGAAAGATAATAAAAAATAAAATAAAAAACTACCTTTTCAACTCGTATTTTCAGCTTATCTCCCTATGATTTTACTGAAATTTGAAACAAGAGCACTTCTTGGGTGTAGAATTGAATTCTGCATCCATGGAATACCCATGTTGCATAGTTTCAATGGACCCTACTACACGAAAAATATGACATACATGAAAAGACGTGATTGCAATCATGCTTTTTACATTTTCCATGTCGCAGGGTCTATCAAAAGTATGCAACATGTGTACTCCTTGGATGTAGAATGAAATTCCATGTCCAATGACTGCTCCCACTTGAAATTTGAGTATAATCATAAGGAGATCGGTTGAGAATACAAGTTTAAAAAATAGTTTTTTATTTTTTCCCTCCAAAACTTGATGAAGTAATGTAATATTATATTATTATTTCCACTATTATTTTATAATATTACTTAGGAAGCCCATTTTAGACCTCAAAATGTCTCTAATGAGAGGAGAAATAATCTTAAACCATACTAAGTGGTTGAGGTTTCCATGGTTTCCTAGAACCAATAATATACATTGTTTAAGTTGCCTCCCTTAATTCCATGAATATTGCTTTTGATCCTAGAAATAATGGGCACTTATTTGTAGAATTTTCCCATTTGCAAATGTTACAGGGCCCTATACTATTAAGTCGGCATTCCCTAAGAGAGTGTTTCTTCCCACACTTAGGGAAAAATATGGACAAAGCTTGTTCTGCTTCAATATGATTTTGTCTTTCCTGCAACATATCAAACTGAGAAGTCAGGGAACTCATAATATCAATTTTAAAATCTTCCAATAGGTTCCCAATGTCTTGCCTGTTGCTCTGCCATTGGTTGACCTATATACTCTAGCAGAGTAATCTCGTGTTGACACTTTACCTTTTTCTTATCTTCTATAACTTCTCAAGAAAAGCTAAACAATTTAATCATATGATTCTTTAGATATATCTTGTTTTCCCATAATATTGAGCATATCTAGGTGGTCCTCCTTCATTCTTCTATTAAGAATAGTCTTTAGGATGTCCTTCTTTATATTACTATGCTTGTATCTCTATATATTATAATAGAGATGTTATATATAGTCTTCTCAAATTTCCTCATAGTGTTGGCAAATTTTGAACAATTCATCCTTTTGATACCTTGTTCTACGGTAGTCTTGATACTTATCCAAGAAACATTTTGTTCATATCATCCCATGAAGAAATAAATGAACCTCCTAATCCTATGAACCACCTCAAATTTTCTCCCTTTAGGGTAGCAATGAATAACTTTAGTTTCGAGGCACTAGAGTTATAATTATAACTTCTATATAGGACATAAAATTCAAAAAGGAATGTATTTGGATCTCACTAATAGTACCTTGGAAAACTAGAAGGGACGATAAAGGAATTTTTTTCATTGGATAATTACCATGCACATCTTAGTTGGAAAGTCAAAGGTACTAATTATCTTCTTGTATCATTTCCTTCTTTTGTGTTTTAAAATTAGCGACAACAAGGAGCTTCCTCTTCAATTGAGGAGAATCCCTCACTGGTTTCTTAGGCTACTTAGGATTTTCAAACTATCTAGATGGTCTAGGTTATTTAAACTCTTTCATAGCACTCTCTGCATCATAATGATTAGTATTTTGTTTCACAACACTACCTAAATATGGGATGTAATAATAAAGTGGTTATCTTTTTGGACTCAATTCCAAATTATGTTCACATGTTTCCTTTTCGTGTTCTAGTAATCCTTGACATTATTACTCTAGTGATATAGATGGATTAGAAACTGTTGGGCTTGCCTCTAAGGCTGAGGGTTCATAAAATTCCACCTCATTAGTATATGCGTCCAACGCAAATGATTTAGGAGATGTTGGCCTTTGTGGAGCAAGTTTGTTTCATCCTTTCATCCTACATATTTTCCCCTAAGTGGATTATTTTGCTTCATCTTTTGAAATCAACTCTTGTATGTATGTTACTCTTCCCAAATCTTGATTCTTCATTTTTTCTCCCACGTCCTGTTTTACCTACATGGTTAGTTTCTTTTGGTGCACCGTATTTTTTTCTTCTTTGTTCATGCAATGCAATACTATGTGCCCTAACCCCTTATGAGGTCGAGCCTACTTTAGTATGTTGAAGTGATGCACAAGTTCTTACCTCTCATCTTAAGACCCTATCACCTTAGATATAAGAACACATCTAACACACTCTTAATCAATATATACAAATAATGCTAGTAACACATATGCAACTCTAATAACCTCCCCGAAAATGGTGCCAATTTTTTTGTCAGATTAATTGTCTTTTAAATAAGGATCAGTTAACCATGGTCACATATATTTTTTTAACCAGGGTATGACTTTTTATTTCAAAGTTATTTTGAAAATTATATGCAAGAACAATGTATAATTAGTTGTAGTTACATTAATGCTTAAAATATTGTTGCAATCATCACTCTAAGCATTTAGAAATCATAATTGTCACACTCACACAAATCACTCAATCACTTAGTCACTACTTGCATAAGAAAAGAAACACTCATCCAGTCAAACCTCAACTCAATAAAAGAAAACATTTAGTCGAAATGAAAAGCACTATGTAATAGTCACACAACAATGGATCAATAAGAATCTCAAAACTATAATAATAAATTAACACAGAGCACACATGATCATGAGTGGACTAGTTTGTAAATTAAATGTTACACAATTAAATGAAGCCATTATTTTTCAATCTAGTTATTAAGTAACTACATTGCATCGAAATATCAATAAAAATTGAAGTGAAATAGTTACACATTGAAACTAAGAGAAGCTAAACACACAACTATAGTACCCTTACTAACTTAGTAATCCCTGTGAAAGAGGAAGGCCCTTCCTCCTTAGCAAGGGACCGGTACACGTAGCTCATGATTTAATTAATAATGATGTAATATGACAAACATCATAAGAGTTACATTGATATTAGGAATGATTGCAATTACATAGTTTTCTCCAAAATCACAATGTTAATGCCACCCATCGCAAAGAAGAGTACCTCCTTTTGTATAGATTACAATATATTTGTCTTTAAAACATAATCAACCTTGAGAATATCTCAATATTTTGATTACCAAAATCTAGAAACATATTACAACAATTTGATATGAATATAAAATATTGTAACAACCTTTCCAAAATAAAAGAAGAGCACCAAATAGAAGTCATAATTATTTCATCAAATCTCAGTTGTACTATCAATAAATAAATTTCTTTATTGGTGCATTGGTTGATGTTGACCTGACCAAGTGACATCCCATATTGACCATTTCCATCATTGTTCGAAAAATAGAGGATTTGGGAGACAAAATATCAGCACAGCAATAACAATATCATTATGTCTTTGCTTTTGGAATTGGTAGGGTGAAAACTAGAAAATAACATCACTACAAAAACAACTTCAATGTGCCAAGCTTTCCCCTAAAATAGTCCCTTGTCATTTTTGTTAATAAAATCACCTAAAATAGTTAGCCCGAGATCAAAATAAAATAAGATCTAATAAAGCATGGTGACATAGAAAATAAACATACATTTGGAAGCAGGCGACGAAAAAGGTAACAAGGTATGGCTTTTAAGGTCAAAATGGTGAGAAAGGTAGGAAAAATGGATGCGAAGAGGTACCAATTCCATGTCCCAACATAATCATCCACCAAATAATATGAAAAAATCCATAAATGGTAGGTACTAATGTCGGTGGTTGGGTTTTACCCTTGCTTTCCTTTGAATTTAGTAATATCATAAGGTCATTTTGTAGGCATAAGTGACCACCTAGGATTATGACATATGGGATAATTTGTAAGTTTTCCCAAATATAGTAATTGAAGTGAAGCTATAAATAGAATTTGATTTAACTAAATGGGTCATGAGGTAAATATGTGCCCCCTAATAGACCTTATGGTCCCCCCACAACATAATTAATGGTGGAAGATGATGGGCCAAGGGTATAGTTCATCCCAATAAATTGATCTCCTAGGCACACCTATTTGGTGAAAGGATATTAGCCTCCAAGGGAAATTCCCCTAGGGAATAAGGGACTCATAAAGGCATGAGTTATCATGGGATTACACTCAACACATGAAGACATCCCTCTCTGTGCAAAATCATCACCGAAAGCATAAGGAGTTGTTGGCATAGTGGTACTAGTGGGGTTAATGTGATCCAGATTTATGAAGGAATGAAATGAAATATAGATATAAACATAAACACAAAGAGATAGTGAAAACATAACTTCAATTCATTAATAACAAAGTACTAAAAATGTTTACATGTAGAATGGAAATAGACTAGCCTAGGCAATGGTAGCTTATATTTTAGAAGAGATGTGTGGCTACATGCCTTATGAAATATGTTACAATGAGGCTTGGAGGACTATTCATTATTAAGAAACAATGGAAAACCCTAAACTGATCTGGATTTAAACAAGAACGCAACAAATTACAGAGATAACCATAAACACAAAGATGCAGTGGAAATAATACTTCATTTCATTAATGTAAAATACTGAGATATGCTTACAAACAGAAAATGGAAATAAACAGCTAGCGTGATGGTAGCTTATCTCTAAGAAGAGATGTGGTGGCTACATGCCTTTGAACTTTCTTACAATGAGGCTCGAAGGCCTATTTATTGTTGAGAAACAATGGAAAACCCTAAACATCCAAAAACCTAACCCTAGAAGATGAAACACCAAACTATGGGCCCCGTTTGGGTAAATTGGTACATCAACTTCCCGGGGTCATAACTTTGGCATACAATCTCCATTTGACGTGTACAATATCTCATTAGAAAGATCTATCCAAGAACTACTACTTTGGGAAGAGCAACATCAGTCCATGGACCCATGTTGCTCCCAATTTTCCCAAAAACATCGTTTAGGGCCTCAAAATGGCTCCGGAAGTTTAGGACCCAAAAAACTGCTAAAAATAGTAAATTGTCCTACAATTAAGGAAACTAAAAAGCTGAAAGAAACAATGGTGGGGGTCAAAGTGGACTTGGCGGGTGGCCACCAATATCTACCTGGATCATTCCTCCCCCTTTAGGAAGCAATGGTTCCCATTGCGTGGAGTTCCTCCATGAGATAAGGAAACTTCTGTTGAACTTGGTCCTTGGAGAGCCACTTGCCCTGGTGAAGGAGTTGGCCTACTTTGACAACTCAATACAGTTGGATGTTCTGCTGGTGAGTGTGCTTGATCTATGTGTCCATGATCTGATCAGTTGCAGCTTGTTCCATGCAATCTGGATTTAACTTTGTGGGTGTGAGCTATTCTGCAATGTCGGATGTGTCTAGTAATGGTGGAAAGTATGGCCGAAGGCGGTCCACATTGAACACTGGGTGCAGGCCAAGGAATGGGGGAATGCTGAGCTCAAACGCATTGTCTCCCAAAGCCTTGGTAATGGTCTAAGGACCATATCAGAGTGGTCTGAGTTTCTGATAGGCTTCGGTAAGGCGTTCCTTTTTCAAATGCAACTAGACTTTGTTGCCCACCTGAAACTTGTGTGGCACCCGATGTTGATCATGTTGCTGCTTGTACTTGGCATTTGATTTCTCCAGAATGTCATGGACTTGTTGGCGAATATGTTCGATGTGCTCAATGATGTTGTTTTCCTTATCTGTTTCGGACTGAACATGAGCCGAATCTGCATGAGTAGCTGCAAATGGCATGGCCACATCAATGGGACATAGTGGCTGGAATCCCAAGCCCACCTGAAAAGGGTTGTTGCCATTCGAGCTGTGGAGAGCCCGATTATAGTTGTACTAAACATAGGAGAGGCTCTCATCCCATGTGCGTGGATGCTTTGAGTTGTACATGCAGAGAGTGTGTACAATCATCCTGTTGACAACCTCTGTCTGGCCATCAGTTTGAGGATGGAAGGTTGTGGACTTAGTGAGTTTGGTGTCCAGCATCGACCAGAGACTAGACCAAAATATACTGAGGAACCTGCTATCCCAATCTAAGATGATAGATAGTGGGATCCCAAAGTGTACCCAAACTCGTTCAAAGAATAGTTTAGCAGTTGCTTATGCTGTGATATTCTTCTTACACGCCGCCATAATGGCCATCTTCGAGAACCTGTCGAAGACCACAAAAACATAGTCGTTTCCATGCTTAGTGGAAGGAAGACCTGACATGTAATCCATGTAGATGGATTCCCAAGGTCGACTAGGGGTAGGCAGTAGGATATAGAGGCCTTGCTTATTGATTGTTGATTTGGAAATGGTGCAGGCAGTGCATGATCTGATGTACTTCCCAACATCCTGTCAAAGATTTGGCCAATAGAAATACTTATGCAGTACTGCCACCATTTTCTCGACCCCAAAATGCCTAGCAGCCCAACTATAGTGTGCTTCCCAAATCATCTTGGCATGCTCACTTGAAGGAACACAAAGGTGACCCAGGTGGCATAACAGGGCATCCTGGAGGTGAAAATATGGAACATGCTAACCCTCCAAGAGTGTCTAGTACGTGTGGCCAAATTCTGGGTCGCTTTTGTAGAGAAGTGGCCAATTAGAAGTCTCGTGCCCACAAGAGTTGAGCACAGTGGTTAATGACATGATCGGTGGTCGACTGAGGCAATCTGCAACATTATTGGTGATGCCCTTCTTATACTTGATATTTAAATGGAACTGTTGCAGGTATGTGGATCACCTCTGATGGTGATCATTCTACAATTTCCCTTGGGTCTGTATGAACTAGAGGGGTTGGTGGTCTGTGTGGATGACTGTTTCCTTCCCCAAAATGTAATGTTTCCATTGTCAGCGGGCTTGCACAATGGAATACATCTCTTTGTCATAAGTGGTATACTTCCGGACTATGTTTGAAAGTGTCTCACTATGATATGCCACTGGATGCCCGTGTTGAGTAAGGACTACCCTAATAGCATAGTAAAAGACATCGGTCTCGACCTCAAATGGTTATTGCAAGTCTGGCAATGTGAGCACTGGTGCTGAGCAGAGGTGATCTTTCAACTCTATGAATGCCTTATGTTAAGATTCAGACAAAAATAATTTTGCTTTCACTCCTCCCTAGGTGACTTGACTCAAGGGCCAAGTGATATGAGAAAATCCCAACACGAACCTGTAGTAGAAGTTGGCAAGACCTAGAAAGCTGCAGAGCTCAATTAGAGTGGTTGGAGATGGCCAATCCCGAATGACTTGGATCTTGGCTGGATCCACATGCAGCCCCTGTTCACCAATAATGTATCCTAGATACTGAACCCGCGTCATGCAAAAATTGCATTTCTCCAAATTGGCACATAACTTGTGTTGCCGCAGTGTTTGGAGAACCTGTCGAATGTGGTGGAGGTGCTCTTCCCAACTTTGGCTGAAGATTATGATGTCATCCAATTATACCACTACAAATGAGTTGGTGAGTGGCTACAAGATTTCATCCAATAGCCTCATGAAGGTTGCAGGAGAATTCGTTAATCCAAAAGGCATAACCAACCATTCAAAAAGGCCCTCCTTGGCTTTGAAGGTAGTCTTCCACACATCGGAGGGTTCGATTGGTACCTGGTGATATGCTGACTTCAAATCGATCTTGTTGAAATATGTTTCCCGCTCTAGTTGGTCTAGGGGGTCATCAATCCATGGGGTTGGGTACCTATTATGGACAGTGATCTTGTTTAGCGCTATTTAGTCAATACAGAGTCTCCAAGTCCCATCCTTCTTCTGTACCAACACGATCGGGCTCCCACAGGGCGATGAACTCAGACGTATGTGACCTTTCTATAGCAGATCCTGAATCTGCCTCTTGATTTCATCATTCTCCAAAACGAAGCGCCAAAAGATTGGCCCATTAGGTAGTGGCCCACCTGGGGTTATATCAATGGAGTGCTTGACCTGACAGTGCAGAGGAACCCTCACGAGGGAGGTGAAGATGTCCTTGTACTCCTCCACAACCTTTTCCATCTATAGTTGTCATGTGAAGGAGCCCTGTCTGGATGTCGTGGCCACTTTCTTCTTCTTTCCTTGAGGGCGTATCATCAAGAAAACAAATTTCCCAATTTTGGAAATGAGCTTACTACATTGTTTTGCAGTAACCAAAGAGATGGTGGTAGGTGGTGCTACCTCCAGTATCTTATACAACTTATTTCCCAAATTAATAATAACAGCACAGGGCCTTGATTCATACACAGCATGTCACTTCCACAAGTATAGTTGTCCTAATAATCCATCACACACTTCAAGGGGAGCAATGTCACACAATACCTCATCCGTGAAGGGCTTGATGTTGTATGGAAGGTGACACTGCTGGCTCATGCGAAGATCCCGCCCTTGGTGAAGCCACCCGATGGTGTACGGTTGTGGATGTGTTGTGGTCGGTAAGCCCAGCTGCTTCACGACCTCTGCCGAAATGAGGTTATTTTGGCTCCTGTTGTCAAAAATGAACTATATTAGGGATCCATTTACCCACATCTAGGAGTGGAAGAGACGCTCCTCCTACTCTGGATCTTCAGGTTCCTCCTTATCGATCTTCGTGGTGGAAACGGTGTCGTTGGGCTCCGAATCGATAATCTGCTTCCCTTTGTCATTCCCCTTTTCGGGTTCTGACTTAGAGTTAGAACATGCATCTGATTATGAAACCTTTAGCTCAGCCACCAATGATTGCTTGGCCCAACACTCACTTGTGTTGTGAGTGGAGCTCTTATGGAACTCACACCATTTTCCCATGTCCTTTTTTGGCTTCGCGGTGTTGTTATTTGCTTGTAGCTTTGGCGGGTTATCTTGGACCACCCCACCTTGGCTTTGTCGTCTGTTCTACAGTTTGGGGCACCTTTCCCTTGCTCTAGATTCGCAGATCCAAAGTCTCGCTTCTTCTGTTTAAACTTTTGCTCAAACTTGACGACATACTAGTATGCCTTGCCAAGCGAGGAGATGTTCAGGAATTCTATTTCTTCCTGGATGTACTTGTGCAGGCAACTGTGGCATTTGAGTATCAAATACTTCTCCGAATCCTTCATACCCAACTTTGTGCGAAGGTTATGGAAAATATTGGTAAACTCTGGCACATCTTGGTCCCTTCCCTGCTGCAGCGTGGTCCACTTTATGTATTAATCCTCATAGCTTTCGACGGGGTAGTACTGCTCCTTGATGGCATCCCGAAATGATTTCTAGGTGGGTGCTACTGAAAATAGTGAGCCAGTACTTTCATCCTTCTGCTCGTAGTAGGTTTCCCACCAGTCCTTGATGTGGGGGGCTACTTTGAGAAGAGTGAAAATAATATTTTTCCGGCTGGAAAAATCATGAACAGAAAAATAATCCTCTAGCAGATTTAACCATTTATCAACGACACTTGTGTCTATCTGACCCTAGAATATGTGGATTTCAAAATTAACTTGTACCTTAAACGGTGTGGCATTTCCAGAGTAGTTGTGGGAAGCTAATGCGTCGCCCTTGGGTAGCCGCTAAAGGATCTAGGTAAAGTTGTCCATCATCGTGTTCCATTGTCACTTGAGGGCTTCTTCGAGCAAGATTTTGATAGGATCCCCTACTCCCTCATCTTTCTTTTCATCCGCCATGGGAGGCCGTCGAGTTTTGTGAGGCTGGTCTTGCAAAGGTTCGACCAGTTCAAGCCCTAACTCCTTATATCCTGACCTCGTTAGGGACATGCAAAAAAATAGAGAAAAAGCAGATCCCTCTGATACGATTAATCCAAATTTAAACAGGAACACAACAAATTACAGAGATAACCATAAACACAAAGATGCAATAGAAATAATACTTCATTTCATTAATTTAAAATACTGAGATATGCTTACAAACAGAAAATGGAAATAAATAGCTAGGGCGATGGTAGGTTATCTGAGAAGAGATGTGGTGGCTACATGCCTCTGAACTGTGTTACAATGAGTCTTGAAAGCCTATTTATTGTTGAGAAACAATGGAAAACCCTAAAAATCCAAAAACCTAACCCTAGAAGATGAAACGCCAAACTGTGGGCCCCGTTTGGGTAAATTGGTACATCAACTTCCCGGGGTCATAACTTTGGCATACGATCTCCATTTGACGAGTACAATATCTCATTAGAAAGACCTATCCGAGAAATACAACTTTGGGAAGCGCAACATGGGCCCAAAATACATCGTTTATGGCCTCAGAACAGCTCCAGAAGTTCAGGACTCAAAAAACTGCTAAAAATAGTAAACTTTGCTACAATTAAGGGAACTGAAAAGTTGAAAGAAACAATGGTGGGGGTCCAAATTGACTTGGCGGGTGGCCACCAATATCCACCTAGATCATTAACATCCAAAAACATAACCCTAGGATATGAAGCACAAAAGTTTACGGGCCATGTTGGGGAAAATTGGTACATCAACTTCTTGGGGTCGTAACTCTGGCATACGATCTTAGTTTGATGCATACAATACCTCATTGGAAATATATAACCAAGGCCTAGAAATTTTAATTGAAAACCTCTATTGCAAGTTGTGGGTTTTCTTGTTTTCCAAAAAATCATCGTTTAGAGCCTCAAAACATCTCCCGAAGTTCTAGACCCGAAAAAATACCAAAATTAGTAATTATGCTACAATTGAGGAAACTAAGATAAATAATGTGGGGATCTAAGTGGAATAGGCAGATGGCCACCACTATCCACTTGGATCAATCATCCCCCCTTTGGAAGCAATGGTACCCATTGCATTGAGTGCTTGCATGAGATGAGGAAACTTCTACTGAACTTGGTCCTTGGTGACCCACTTGCCCTCGTGCAGGAGCTAGCAAGCTTTGACAACTCAATACAATTGAACCTTTAATTAGAGAGTAATATTTATCTATATGTCCATGATCTGTTTAGTTGTGACATGTTCCATGCAGTATGGGTTGAGCTCTATTGGTGTTAGTTGTTATGCAAAGTATGATGTGTCCAGTAATGGTGGAAAGTATGGTCAAAGGTAGTCTACAATGAACATTAGGTGAAAGCCAAGGAATGGGGGAATATTGAGCTCAAAAGCATTATCTCCCATAACCTTGGTTATGGTGTAAGGCTGGTATCAAAGTGGTGAAAGTTTTTGATGAGCTCCAACAAGGCATTCTTTATACAAATGAAACCAAACTTTATTGCACACCTAAAACATATGTGGCACCCAGTGTTGATCATGTACTTGCTTGTAATTGGCATTAGATTTGTCCAAGATTTCATGCACCTATTGGTGGATGTGTTGGTTTCATTCAATAAACTTGGTTTCTTTATCAACCTCAGACTACGCATGTGTAGATTTTGTCTCTATAGGTGCATGAGGCATGACAACTTCAATCGAACATAATAGTTGAAATCCTAGACCCATTGGAAAGGGACTATGACCTATCGAGCTATAGAGAGCTTTGTTATAATCGTGTTGCACATATTAAGGAGGGATCTCATCCCAGGTTCATGGATGCTTAGAGTTGTACATGCGTAGTAGTTGGACTATCATCCTGTTGATGACCTTTATTTAGTCATCTGTTTAGGGATGCAAGAATGTAGTCAACTTGGTGAGATTGGTGTCCAATAATGTTCAAAGGCATGACCATAATGTTCTCAAAAATCGGCTATCTTGATTTGATATAATAGTCTGATGGACCCCAAAAATGTACCCAAACTCATTCAAATAAGAGTTTGGAAGTTTCCTTCGTTGTGATACTCTTCTTGCAAGCGAACAATATAGCCATATTAGAAAATTTGTCCATGACCACAAATACATCATTGTTCCAATGCTTGTTAGAACAAAGGCTAGACACATAATCCATGGAGATGGATTCCTAAGGCTGATTGGGAGTAGGAAGAGGAGTGTACAGGCCTTACTTCTTGATGGTTAGCTTGGCAATGGCATAGGAAGTGCATGATCTGATATGTTTCCCAACATAATGTCAGAGCCTTGACCAATAAAATTACTTTCGTAGTATGACCACAATTTTCTTCACACTAAAGTGTCCCGTGAATCGATTTTAGTGCACCTCGCAAATCAGATTGGAACGCTCACTTAGATGAACATAAAGGTGGACCAAATAACATAATAATGTGTCTTGGAGGTGGAAATTTTGGTACTTCCTTTCCATCCACTAGCATCTGGTATGTGGTCGAAAAATCTGATCATTCTTGTATAATTGAGGCCATCCAAAGGTCTTGTGGCCAAAAGAGTTGAGAAAAATAGTTAGTGATGAAAATGGGGGTTGACTAAGGAAATATTCAACATGATTAGTGTTTCTCTTCTTATATTTAAATTTTAACTAGAATTGTTGGAGATATGTATACCATTTATGATCATGATCATTCAACAATTTCCCTTATGTTTGTATAAATTGAAGATGTTGGTGGCCTATATGGATGACCATCTCATTCTCCATAATGTACTGTTTCCATTGCCAGCAATCCTGCATGATAAACTACATCTCTTTATCATAGCTGGGGTACTTCCGAATTACATCCAAAAGTGTCTCACTATGATAGGATAATGGATGCCCTTGTTGGGTGAGAACCACACTAATAGCATAGTCAGAGGCATTTGTCTCAATTTCAAATGGATTTTGTAGGTCTAGCAAAGTGAGTATATGTGTAGAGCTCAATGAACACCTTTTTTTGGGACTCGGACCCAGAAAAAAATTATTTCGCTCCACCCTTTGTAACCTAACTCAAAGGCCAAGTGATATGGGAGAATCCCAACGTAAACCTCTGATAAAAATTGGTAAGGCCCAAAAAGTTGTGAAGCTCTATTAGAGTGGTTGGTGATAGCTAATATTGAATGAATTCAATCTTAGCCAAATCCACATGCATGCCTTGCTCATATATTATGTAACAGATATATTGGACCTAGCTCATGCCAAAGGTGCATTTATATAGGTTGGCTCATAATTTGTGTTCTTGTAGGGTTTGAAGGACCTATCGAATTTGTTTTAAGTGCTCTTCCTAACTCTTATTTAAGATAAGAATATAATTTAGATATACAACAACAAATGAGTTGGTGAAGGGTTGTAATATGTCATCCATGAGACTCATAAACATTCAAGGGAATTTTCCAATATGAAAGGTTTAGCCAACCATTCAAAAGGCCCTCCTTGGATTTGATGTTGGTCTTCCATAGATCTATGGGTTTTATGGGAACCTGGTGATAGCCAAAATTTAGATTGATCTTACATAAATACTAGTCCCCCTTGAGTTGGTCAAGAAGGTCATCAATCCATAAGATCAGATCACTATTCCTGAATGTGATTTTGTTTAGTGCTAAAAAATCAACATAGAGCCTCCATGTCCTGTCCTTTTTATGTCCAAGTACAATCAGTCTCCCACAAGGTGAGGATCTTGGTCGGATATTCCCTTTTTGCAACGTGTCCTATATCTTCCACTTGCTATCTTCATTTTCCATAATGGGGTTGCAGTATATTTTACCATTGGGTAGAGGTGCTCCGGGGTCAAAACTATTGAATGCTTGCCTGATAGTGAAAGGACACACCTGTGGGTGAAGAAACAATGTCCTTGTATTCTTCCATGACCTTATTGACATGCTTCTACTACGTGGATGAATCCTTTCTAGGGGCCATGGATGTGTTGGACATTTGGAATTGTCTAGATGGCTAGTGGTTGCAAGTGTGTTGGCATTAATGTCAACCATATTAGTATGGAGGTTTGTAGCAACAGATGGGCTCAAAGACTACATACAACCTTCTCCACTAGAAAGTGCTCTAAAAGAGATTTCCAATGGTATGTGGAAGTCCATGAATGACCATTGGTATAAAAATTTATTGACTACCTAAGGCTAACGGCATTGGCAGTTTATGGTATCGTAATATCTCACTTAATAAAGTTACGATATGTTAAGGCTCCGGTATTATAGTGCAAAGTGTTAAAGGATGAATGGGTCCATTAGGGGAATTTTGAGGTCCAAAATGGGCCTCCTAAGGAAATTATAAAATAATAGTAGAAATAATAAAATAATATTAGATTACATCATCAAGTTTTAGAGGGAAAGAATAAAAAACTACTTTTTCAACTCGTATTTTCAACCTATCTGCCTATGGGTTTACTCAAATTTCGAGCACGAACACTTGTTGGATGAAAATCTTGGTTCCTCATCCAAGGAGTACCCATGTTGCATAATTTTGATGGACCCTGCTACACAAAATAATGAGAAATACATGGAAAACATGATTGCAATAACGTGTTTCCATGTATTTCTCATTTTTAGTGTAGCAAGGTCTATCATAAGTATGCAACCTGTGTATTCTTTGGATGAGGAATTAAATTTTGCATCCAATGAGAACTCCCGCTTGAAATTTGAGTAAAACATTAGGGAGACAAGTTGAAAATACGAGTTTAAAAATTAGTTTTATTATTTTATTATTCTTTACTCCTTTTTCTTTTTTACTCCAAAAATGGTGAAGCATCACCCATGGTTGAGATCATCATTTTTAATACTATTGGTTATTATAAAGTATTTTGGTTGTACATTTTTCATAGGAGGCCCATTTTAGACATCAAAATCCCT
The DNA here is from genome assembly GCA_031772625.1 of Pinus tabuliformis. NCBI lineage: Eukaryota > Viridiplantae > Streptophyta > Pinopsida > Pinales > Pinaceae > Pinus > Pinus tabuliformis. Next base: position 125,278,518 of record CM062818.1, read on the forward strand.
CTATTGAGCAACTAGAAATTAAATTCACACAAAGGAGTTGGTTGTTGAAGTTAATGGTGACTATAAATATTGTTGGGTCAAGGTGACAAGGACCACGATTCTTAGAGAAGAACTATTGGGCTTATCTCAATGTTGAAATAAATCCAACTCTAATCTCCTGTGCACATTTTATAGGAATAAATATAGAACAGAGAAGCCATGTGAAAGTACATTCAAGCTCTGTGAGCCATGAATAAGCATGGGAAGTCTCATTGAATTTTGTAGGTGGACTAATATCAAATTCTCAACATGGAGAATCACACAGTCATATGGTGAAGTGAATGAAACCAATTCTCATGTTTTAATGCAATAACAGAATTTATGAAAAGAGATGCAATAGAAAAATGGAGTGCCATGCCAAGAGAACAATATCAGGCAATGTGAATGGTGACAAAGACAACATTGGGCTCAGTGCAATAGCGAAACAAATCTCAGGATTTCCATTGAGCAACCGGGGGAACATAGTATTGTTGTGTATGTGCTAAAGAGTGTGGAGGATTGTGTGGAAATGTTAAGCAACTAGTCCAAGTTTTGAATTGAAGTAGAGTGTTGTAGAGAGCTTGCGCAATAGAAGACGGAGAGCAAAGCATATGCAGTTGTGAGTAGTGAATAGGGTGGTTTTATGTGAGGCTGAGAGAGCCTGTGGAATAGTAGAGGACTGAGAGTAGAAGTATGACACTGCAATGAACCAAATTTGTATTTCTATGTATATGTAATTGCCCCTATTTTGGTTTGAAATTTATATGAAAGGTAGAATAGTGGCCACAGCAAGTGGTGGCCTACATTCATAAGAGGTTGGTGCCACTTGGGAAGTAAGTGCTTGCTATATTAAAGGGGTCGTGCCTCCTCTGAGAGGGTTCTCACAAAATTTTTGATGTAATTAAGTAGGTTCTTAATTTAGATCATAATAACAAACATATTGATGGTTTTTTCCCTTTGGTTTTCCTCATAAAAATACATGTGTCAATATGTCTATGTTATTAATGTGATGGATTGTATGTACATGTGAATACCTTATCTTTTTGATTATTTGTACTGTGTATGAATGTTCTGACAATTAACTGACCATAGTGAAAATATTCAAGGAATTATACTTAACATTGAAAGAACTTCAATATTACTAATTCAATGCCCCCCACTCAGTAATTCCCTATTCCAACCATTCGCATCACAGTCATGTTCGTTAAGGAATAATCTAACCACTAGAAGGTAGATCCATAAGGAATTATGTCTTGGCAAGAGTGTCAAGATTCTTACTCAAGCAATATACCAACCCTTGATGGGACAAACTATTCCTTCTGGAAAGTCAAGATGGAAGGCTATCTTATGTCCCTAGGAGTAGATGTTTGGAGATTTTTACTAGTATATTATGATGTCCCTGATATCCCTCCTGATGATGAAGATGGTAAACAATTGTATGGAAATAATGTTAAGGCCAAGAATTCCATTCTCTTTGCCCTTAGTCAATCTCAACTTGTAAAGGTTGTGCATTGTAAGTCTCCCAAGGAAGTGTGGGTGAATCTCATTCAAATTCATGAAGGAGATGACAAATTCAAGCAATCCAAACTTCAAACCTTCAGAATGAGGTTTGCAAGTTTCAAAATGAGTGAAGAAGAAAGCATACCAGAATACCTCCTTAGATTTTATGAAGTAACCAATATGATTAGAGGACTTGGTGAAGAATTCAAGGAAGATATGATTATTAAAAGGTCTTAATATCCCTACCCATGATTTTAATTCCAAAGCCTCAACTATTGAAGGAATGGCTAATTTAAAGGATCTTAAGATGGACTAGTTGCTTGGTACTCTCACATCCTATGAGATGAGAGTAGGAACAGAGAAGTATGAAACCAACGAGGCAGCGTTCAAAGTGTCCAAGAAGGCCAAGGAGCACAAATATCATCTAGATTTCTCTAGCTATGAATTTGATCAGGAGCTAGCTAAATTTTCCAGGAAATTGAAGCGTGGCTCAGGAGTGAATCCCCTTTAAATGCTTTGACTATGGGAGAGTTGGAAAATTTTTGTCCAAGTTCCCTTACAAAGAAAGGACTAAAAAGGAAGATGATAAAAAATTTAGAGACAAATCTCAAAAAAATTAGAAGAAGAAGTTCTATAATAAAAAGGGGCTCTACTCCAAAGTGGATAGTTTAATGCTAGAGTCAAACAGTGAAAAATCTTCATAAGATGACTCAGATAAGTTTTTACTTATGGCATTTGGAGTAGACTCCAAGAAAGAAAACATTACTTAATCTGAAGAGGAAGAAGAAGAAGATGGAGTAGTGGACATTGAAGGGGAACTCATCAGTGCTCTTGATAAGTTTAAGAAGGCAAGGATAAATAACAAACAGCTAAAAGAACAACTGCAACATGTTAAATAAGCTATGTATAACTCTGAAAATCAGGAGTTTCATTATCAAAGTGAAAAAACTTGAATAATAAAAGCAAAGATATTTTATCCCTTCTAGTAGAAGAGAAACAAGGAACATGTTAGAAACTAAAAAAAGAGAACAAGCAATTAAAATAGGAGTTGTTCAAAGTAAAGAAGGAAACTATCGCAAAAACATGTGAAGATGAAATGTTTTCCTAGAAAGACAAACTAGAAGAAGTTAAACAAAAGGAAGAAGTTATTCAAGATTTGATCCATGAATGGAAAGAAAACTTTCAGAGTGTCAAGGCATAGATCGTCTCTTTCGGAATGGATCTTGAGAAAATTAAGACTAAGAAAGGCATACATGAAAAATTCGGAGAAGGAAAAAGAAAGCTAGACCAGATTCTAAGCAGTCATATGTCTTCAAAAAATAAAACATACCTAGGATACTCCAGACCACAGGACTCTATTGTGGGAAAGATGAACTTCAGTTCCATAGGATTTGAGGAACCTCAGAGCTATGTAAAGTTGTATCAAGAAATAATCAATGAAGATGAAAATGGAGCAAGCTAGAGAGGACCTTATCACTAGAATAATAACTCCATCTACCCCAAGGAACCACACCAACATAGAATGAATCAATCAGCTTGACAACAAAGGTACCTTCATGCACAAACTCATGAATCATTCAACCTCAGGTACTCTCATTCATTTTATGGCCATTGCTATAAATGTCACATCCTTGGACATAAGGTTGTTGATTGTAAAAATACCAACGTTGAAAGAGATGAAAATTTCAGATACAATAAGTATGAGAATTTGAAATCTCAAAGCTCTACTCTCAAGAATTGAAATGCCTTCTCTCCCTTAATGAATGATGTTGAATGTTTCAAATGTAATAATTTTGGGCACAAAACAGGTGAGTTCAGAGGAAGGTTTGAGTATCTGTCTAAGTCTCAAAACAATTGGCAACTAGCTTCTCAAAAAGATAAGGAGAATTAGAAATGAAAATCTAGAAAGCGCATGGAATGTGGACTTTATCTATCAACATATAATCAAGAAAGCATATGGTATGTGGATAGTGGTTCCTCCAAGCATATGACTGGGAAGAAGATAAATTTTATTTTTCTAAAAGAAAAGGACAAAGGGAAAAATGTCAGTTTCGACAACAATGCCCCAAACAAGAATTAAGGGTAAAGACATAGTAAGTCTTGAAGAAAAGAATAAAGACCAAAATGTGTTGTTTATATAAGGCCTCAAGAATAATTTTCTTCGTGTAAGTAAAAGGTGTGATAATGGATTTAATATGACCTTCTAATCTAAGAAAAGTGAGATCAAAAATGAAGAGAATTCAAAGTTGGTGGGAAAATCAGTCAAAACTCGAAATAATGTATATGTGTTTGATGATTCAAAAGTAAGCTACTAATTGAGCAAGTTGATTGAAGCCTCGTTATTGTGCAAGAGTCTTTTTGATATAGATTTTTATAATCTCATAAGAGTCAGCAAGCTGGGAACTATAAGAGGTCTTCCATGTAGGAATTTATAGGGTAAGTTCCTTAGATAGAACACCAAAGGACACCTCTCACAAGAAAATCAAATATCAATACACCAGTATTCTTGACATGGTTAAAACCCTCAAAGATGGAAACCGTCCACAGCCTGCGCCAACGCAGCCACTTCAGGCAATTTATTAATAAAAGAAATAAATTTTACATAAGATTATCTCATGAACGGTCACCTTACAAATGGACCAATAAATAGAGATCATGCTCTTTAAATAGAGATCATGGACCAATAGGGTGTTAAGCCACGGATCAAGTGTCGGTAATACCAAGGAGAGAATGAATCGTTAGATCACTTCATTTCTAGAACATATTGTGACCATCATATTGTAAGTTACAAAAGTACATAGTAAAGAAATAAACTTTACCTAACTCTACACTAGACCAAGTTATACTTGACTATTCCCTATGTATCAGAATATCCTAACATCCCCCCTTAAGAAAAACTTGGAATAAGATTGAATGATGTACAAATATGAAACAATAGGAGAAGGAAGGAGGCATTAGAGCCTATCCCCCCTTAGTGACAACTTCTTGAAATCCAACCATAAATAAAATTTTAGTAAACTTCACCTTTGTGAGAGCCTTTGTAAAGATGACTGCAACTTGATCATCAGTTGAAAAATATTGCACTTCAAGAACATGGTCATGAATGAGCTTTCTGATGAAGTGAATGTGTAGTTCAATGTGCTTTCTGCTCTGATGTTGGACTGGATCTTTGCTTAGTTTAATGGCACTTTGATTATCACACCAAAGTGTAGTCAGATGATGCTGCTGAAATCCAAACTCTGATAGGATTTGACGAAGCCACAAGGATTCCTTACTAGCTTCTATGGTGCCACGATACTCTGCTTCTGCTGAAGAAAGAGAAATGGAACTTTTTTTCTTGCAAGCCCATGTAATAGGTCCAGAACCAAGAGTGAATACATAATTGTAGTAGACTTCTGATCATTAGGGTCACCAGCCCAATCAGAATCAGTGAAACTAGCCAATAGAGGAGATTCTATTGCACTGTAATGAATCCAAAACTGAATTGTACCTCGAACATAACAGAGCATTCTTTTAGCTTCTTTCCAATGACTTTCATTTGGGTTTTTCATAAACTGAGCAATAATGCCAACAACAAAGGAAAGGTCGGGACAAGTACGGGTCATAAACAAAAGTTTTCCTACAAGATAATGTTATAAGGTAGCATCAGCTTCAATGGAAGTACAAGTGACTAAAAGTTTGGCTCCAGAGTAAAAGGGAGAAGGGGTTGGATTACAGTCTTCCATGTGAAAGTGGCATAGAGGATCACAGGCATACTTTGACTGGGAAAGGGAAATACCTTCCTTGGATTGCAAGACTTGAAGACCAAGAAAATAATGCAAGTGTCCTAATTCTATCATTTCATTTTTTTTTAAAGCTGGACTTCACATGGTTTATAAGGTTGGGATCACTACCAGTAAGGATAAGATCATCAACATAAAGAACAAGAATGATAAGAGACTTACCCACTTTCCTGGTGTAGGCAGTATTGTCAGAATGACACCTAGAAAAGCCAGTATCTAAAAGAAAGCTACCCATTTTGGCATACCAAGCTGTCAGGCGGAAAGAGTCGATAGTGCGGACACAAATCAACCTCCCTAGGAGCCTAAGACTCTCTAGTGACAAACAAGACAAACAAGGGCAATCCTTCTCTAAACATGCATTTACCATATAAGAAATCAAGTGTTTAGATCCTACCTGTAGTCCAACGCTGTTGTAACAGTCCAGCTCCGCGGATCCGGATGAGCTCCTCCTTCACTTTGAAACCTGCATCCACTAACAATCAAACGATTAAATAGCACTTGATAATCTCATAGAATAAAACATATTTAACACATAGACCAAGGAGTACATGAAACAACTCATAAATAACAAGTTATTGAGAAGAATGGACTCATTTGCATTAATAGGAAACAAAAGGAACAATTACAACCTGAGCCTTGGTGTTGTGCAAGTCCCTCCCAGGGTCCATCAAGAATTCTCCTTTACTTTGACAAAGCTCACCCACTTCCAAATAGAACAAGTAAAGATGACAATCTCTCCTCACAAGCTTCTAAATGGGAGTCCTAATTCCTGCAGCATCTACCCTTAGAAATGTTTAGCTTTCAACCTCTCCTCCTTCTGGCCCAATGCCTGTATTTATAGTGCCAAAGAGGAGGTTAATCAGGTCCACCATCAATGGGATAACCCCCTCTTTGGATGGGATAGCTCCCTTATTGATGGGATAAGTTCCTCTTTGGTAGGGGTACATGAACCATCTGGAGGCGCTCAATACACGTCGAACAACCTTCTAGAATGCTTTAGAAATGACCACAAGTAACTTTTTAAAGATGAAACTTGCGCATTTTGACCTTTACAGGGGGACGCACCTACCCCTTTACATACAGAGCGTCCAAGGACGCAGTTTTTGTGAACATTGGGTGCATACCCGCAGGTAAGGTTGAGAGAACCTGCGTACCCAGAGATAAATACATTTATAAAGACTTTCTCTTTTTTTGGAGTTTGACATGGAGAGCAGAGGCTTAAGACTTGCCCAGGAGGATAGCATGACTGTTGATAGAGCCATACTAACTGTAAATAGCCATGGTGACATTTTTTAGTGTAACAGATTGCCCCCTAAAGTGCGAAGCCTGTAATAGATTAGGGTTTTGTAAATCTAGGAAGGGTGAAGCGCTTTATCATTTCAAGGATTATCTCGTGGAGAGCCTGGTCAAAACCTGCAATTTTCAACACAAAATACATGTACAAGATTATATCATCACTGAGGTAGGCATTCCCATACTCAGATCAAAACTTTAACTAACTGACTAACTACTCTGATACAGGAATGATCTTGCAATACATCATAATCATAGACTTTTGTAGACACAGTATGGGCGCAGCCATCTGTTTATGATTAGTCTACTTAGATAATGAATACAAAACTCCTCGCAGCCTTGATGGTGGAAACTAGATCCAGGGTCTTCATTTCCGCTTCCCGAATTGGTATGATTCTAGCCACGCGAATAAATGAGTTGATGTCGAACATGGTAGAAACCACTCGATTACCAGTCGTTGATGTAAACTGTTAACAAGTGTGAGAGAGACCACCAGTAATGTCAATGGTTCTCAAAGTACCCAGTACAATCCATGAGATGTGAATGAATGAGTTGATGTTGAACATTTCACGGAATCCTTCGATCGAAAGTCAATGATGTAAACTGACGTCAAAGGCGAGAAACCTGCCATTGATGCATGCAGACTTCAAGGCACTGACGATTTCTAAGTCGTCTCTCTAGATAATGTGCTGATGTCGATAGAAAGCGAACCGTTGCAGGCAAGCCCACGACACGAAATCATTGTTCAAGTTGAAGAAATGTTGCTGTAAGGACTGACTCAGGGATGGTCAAATGGATGACAAGTATTTTGCAGATGAAAGTTTTGCTTGCAGACCTCTTGAACACATAACGACACAACAGATGGCTTGGTGACGAATGACTCAAAGTTAATCCCCGGAACCCGGCTGAAGACTTTCAATGTGGTTTGATCAACTGTGAGGTAAAAGATTTCCCAACCCAAGTGAATGAAAAGTGTCGTGTTCAAGAGTGGTAATAAAGTTTCTTCTGAGACAAAAGATAACAATAGGTTCATTCTTCTCTCTTTTCCCCCACCATTTCTGGCAAGTACCTCTTTATTTTTAACAAGCTTGAGGAGGATAACATATGCTTGATTATAAGCTCATCCTTCGGATGAGTCCAACCTAGTTTTGATTCGAACCCTAGGAAGGAGTGGTTCGTTCCTGTTTGTAATTGAACAGGTCCTTTACTGTGAAATTTTAATGAGCCCAGTATAGGAGAAACTCGGCGTTTTTCAATTTTAGAGAGTCTGAAAAACTTAAGAAGACTCCAAGTTGAACTTTTTCGTAGATTTGTGTCCCTCAAGCCCGAAAAAGTATAAAATAATACCTGGGGGAACCGCTTGATCTTGCGACCAAGGAGTACTTTCATAATTAGTGCCACTGACCTGAAAAGTAAAAAGCGATCAAGGACACGTCGTTTTATTTCCAGTATCGAGTTTGAAACGACAAAAACCCGGAAATCTTTTCCTGTTTTTACGGTCAGAAAAGGGCTATAAGGGGACCGTCTTTTAATTCCATTTTAACGAGTGTAAAAGAAACGCTCGGCAATCTTTTCATATTTTAGGAGTCAGAAAAGGGCTTAAAAGATGACTCTGATATTTTGGTTCGTGAAAAATGACAATTTTCCCTCTAAATCCCTTTGTCCTGCACAAAAACGACACATTACTCATACCTGTTTAAGATAGGCAAAAATACATTGAAAAATATCCTTCCATGGTGAAAAATAAACAAACCTAGCATTCATTCATCCAAAAAACCTATAAAAAGACTTTTTACCATGTCATTTTTACCATTTTACTGTTGAGGTTGAGAAAAGGGCTTTTGGCAAGAAACTTCCCGTGGTCGTTGCGGAGAATCCGACAGTCAGAATCGAACGCCGTCTCTTCCAGGTATTTCACAACATCCCCCTCTTCAATTTCATCCGATTAAAATTTTGTTTTAGGTTTTAGTTTTGATTTTTGGGGGGTTTTGGGTTTCAAAAATCGCTCTGCGGGGTACGCAGGTGCCCTAAGGGTGACCTGCGTCCCCCGACTTTTTCCCACACAAGAAAAAGGTCGAGGGACGCAGCCTACCTTCAGGCCAGCTGCGTCCCGACGCTTTGTGTCCTGAACGCGGGGTGCGTCCCCCGCGAAAGGCGGAATTTGAAACCCCAAACTCCACAAACAACCACCTGAATTTTCCCAAATCAATTCTAACCTTTGTTTCTTGGTGTGTAGGGCACTCACCATGTTGGATTGGAGAGAAAGAGAGCACGAGGACGTTGATTTAGCCGCAATCAATCATCAACCTTCCATTGATGCCCTAAAAGCATGCGGACTATATAAATACTGGGCCATACCTGGCATGAGGGCTCAGGTGAGATTCTTGGAGTGGCTGGTTGAGAGATGGAACATTCATGAGCAATGCTTTTACATCGGAGGACACCAGCTCGAGATAGAGCCCTCTGACATATACTTTCTCACCGGCTTGCCAAATAGGGGCGAGCAACTCAATCTAGCCGGGACTAGGCCGGGTGGCCAATCCCTTGCTAGTCTCTAGGCAGATTGGTGCATACCCAATGCACACCATGCGAAAGGCGTAGAAATCAAACACATCTCTCTGCGTGAACTCAAAGTTATAGCTTTCACAGTTACCAGAATTTGCGGTTCAGCCACTTTACATATTGCCACCGGGTCCCAAATCCGGATGGCGATTGACTGTTTCCAAGGCACCATTTTCAACTGGTGTGATGCTGTGTCGGCCAATATGAAGGGCCAACTGACTAGGGTAAAGAACGAACAACTGAAGACCTTTGGATATGGGCCTCTAGTTGTGAGCTTTGCCTTAGAGAGAGTTCCGATGCTGATCCCTCAGCAACTCACTGTTGAAAACTTGGGTCCTCGGGAGCCAAAGTTGATACGATGGGTTACGGTGATGGCCCGGCATCCTGACGAGGGCGCGGCGGTTGTTCGATTCCCCGATAGTTATTTTCACTGGTTAGAGGACCAGGTTTTTTCGATCCAGGACTTTCCGTATGCCGGAGTAGATTTTCGAGGTGATCCGGACATGGTTCTTCCACAGGGAGAACAATGGGACGATAGAGGTACTTTATTTTTCACAAGTTTTCAAATTATATATTTTTTGTTTTTTATATATATCGTCTCAAAACTGACAGTAAAAAATTTTCAAAATGCAGATGTAGGTCCACAGCGTCCAGCCAACCTCTGGCCTTTTGAGAGGAGACATCCAGTTGCACCGGTACCGGCCCCACAAGACGCGGCTGCAGAGTCGCTAGCTGAGTTGGAGCAGGATCTAGAGCGTCTGACGGTGGATATACCTGAGACTACCATAGATGATATTCCTATCAGACTTTAGCGCTATGTAGTCGCAGTCCCTGGACCATTTAGGAGGTTTTTGTGTAAGGTAGCCCGTGCAGTGGTGTCGTATAGAGAGCACCACCAGTGATTGGCTAGTCACCTTTGCAGACACATATGACATTTTTGGCTTTTTGTACTTATCATTTTTGCCGATCATAAGGTGTTTTTCAACCTATGATCGAAGACGATGTATATTTTTGACACACTCCTATCTATATATATATATATATATATATCATTATTACCGGCTTATCTTGTTTAACATATGTGATGAAATGTTTTTTTAAATTTACTTGCATGATTATCGTAAATGTCTGTCCAACATTCGAGAAGCAATTGCATATGCTAATGTATTTAAAGACCTTGGAATATGCTGATATTCAATGTAATCAAATTCACGTTCCAAGAGACGCACTCTCAAAAATAACCTTAATAACACAGGATTTCTAATGGCATATACTCTATTAAGCTGTAATACAACAAGTTCAGAATCTAACCTCACTATCAAATGTCAAATTCCAAATGAAATAGATTCGGATAATAATTCAACCACTGCACTGTATTCTGCAATGTTGTTCGTTGTTTGACCGAGGCTTACCCCATGCATAGAGACTAACTCGTCAGAGGGCGAATAGATAACCCAAGCTGCAGAAGAGATATTCCGTGTACTACGACAAGCACCATCAGCAAATCCGATGTATGTTTGGAGAGGCGTCGACATCTGCAATATCAAGAGTAAAACCAAGATAAGCCAGAATAACGACGAAAAACACACTCTCTAAGCTAAGCACACTAACCAAACTAACAAACACACTAGCTAGAAAGAAAACCTAACCTAACTAAAAAATCTCCATACCCACCATTTAAGCATAATACCTCTTTAGGTAAAGACCATTTCTGGGTTTACCCAAAGAGTCCCCATCAAAATCTACTAGCTCATAGGCCCCTTTTGCTAGATTTCGCTTTACAATGTAGGGTCCATGCCACATAGGAACGAACTTTCCAGCACCTAGCTTATCGTTAGCTTGATCATATAATAGCACTAGGTCTCCCTCCGAAAAACTTCGAGGGGTCACATTTCTATCATACTGAGCTTTCATTCGCTTCGCGTGAGTCTCGATTGCCAATGCAGCGTTACGTCGAGTCTCATCTAACTGAGCTAAGTATAATAAACGTTTCTCCTCTTCGGAAGTAGCTGGGAGTAATTTGACAGCCATTTGAAGTGATGGGATTTCGCATTCAATGGGTAACACAGCTTCCAAGCCATAAACTAGCTGGAAAGGAGTGAACCCTGTTGAAGTTTTTACTGAGGTTCGGTATGCCCATAGCGCTGAAAATAACATGTTGTGCTAATTCGACCGATGAATACCAATGGTTCGTCGGATCATGATAACCAGAACTTTGTTGATAGACTCAACCAAACCGTTGGCTTGCGGATAATAAGGAGTAGAGCTATCGTGGCGTAAACCAAGCTGACTTGTAAGCTCAGTCATCATGATGTTTCGAAAATGGCTCCCATGGTCAGTGATGATTGCTTGTGGGACACCAAACCTAGTTATAATATGATTGAATACGAAAACTGCAGTTGTTTTGCCGCTTGCGTCGAATGTAGGCATCGCCTCGGCCTATTTAGTAAAATAATCAACCGCAAGGATGATATACGCATGCCCCCCAGCCGAGTGAGGGTTACAAGTAATAAAATCGATACCCCATTTGGCGAAAGGACCAACGGCAATTATAGGATGGAGAGGAGCAGGTGGTGCGCGCATCTTACGATCAAACACTTGACAGTTGTGGCACTTCCGGACCGCAATGATACAATCTTTAAACATGGACGGCCAGAAATAGCCAGCGCGCAACACCTTCTGAGCTGTGGCATACCCAGACATATGACCGCCACATGCTCCAGAGTGACAATCATTCAAAACCCTCTCAGCCTCTTCGTGAGTTAAACAACGTCGAAAAACTAAGTCTACCCCCCGGCAATAAAGTGTATCTCCAATAATCTTGTATTGCTGGGATTGAAACCGAATTTTTCGACGTTCCGAATTTGAAGCTTCAGGCTGAAAGGTTTTGGTTTGGAGATAGATGATTATATCCCCGTACCACGGATCTAAAGTACTGATAAGAAACAAAGATTCGTCCGTAATGGACTCCTCTGCCACAGTTTCTGTGTCAGTACGCGGGAAATCACACATCAATTCCGCAAAAACTAAGGATTTCTTAGACTTGGACTTCTCAAACTCCAAGTCGAACTCTTGCAGGATAACGATCCATTTAGAGTGCTTGCCCCCTAGCAGTTTTTTTGTCAAAATATAAATCATAGGGTTGCAATCCAAAATAACTGTAGTTTTACGAAGAAGAATGTAGTGACGAAAATGCTGGACAGCTTGAACGGCTGCCAGGGCCAATTTCTCCACATGTGAATATTTTAGCTCAGTGGGGTTTAATGTCCTACTAAGATAATATATCACATGTTCCGCTCCGAATTCATCTTCTTGAACTAACACCATTCCAATAGTGGAATGTGAAGCTGCGAGGTATAAGAAGTAGTCTTGGTTGTAGTTGGGAGGATGCAACAACGGTGCATGGGTCAACGCATGCTTAAGTGCATCAAAAGATTGTTGGGCAATCTCGTCCCAAAAGAATTGAGCGTTCTGTTTCAACAACCGTGTAAAACCTTTAGTGACCTCGGCGTAATTTGGAATGAATCGGCGTAAAAAGTTTGCTTTCCCTTGCAAACTTTGGAGTTGGCGCAAACTCGAAGGAGGAGGCAATTTGATGATGGCTTCGACCTTCGAGGGATCGACACGAATGCTAGCTTTTGAAACAACAAATCCCAGCAATCGACCCGCTTCTATACAGAAAACACACTTGTGTGGATTCAACCGAATACGATAATGCCTACACCTCATAAAGATTGATCGTAAGTGGACAAGGTGATCAGCTCGATGTAGAGAATGAGCAGGCAAATCATCGAGGTACGGTTGCACAATGTGCTTGATGTCATGAAATGCGTAAGACATCGCCCGTTGAAAAGTGGCTCCGGCATTCTTAAGCCCAAAAGGTAATTTGCAGTAAGCAAATGTCCCCCATGGACAAATGAATGCCGTTTTTGGTTGATCGGCAGGTAGAATATTGATTTGATTATAGCCCGAAAAACCATCCATAAAGGAAAACATTTCACTTCCGGCACAATCATCAATTATTTGATCGATATAAGGCGTTGGATAGTTGTCTTTTGGACAAGCTCGATTTATATCCCTATAATCGATACAGATTCTTATTGTTCCTTGTTTCTTGTTAACCGGAACAATATTCGATACCCAATCCGTTAACGGGATTGGATAAATGAAACCTGCTTTCAACAGTTTCTCGACTTCTGCTTTAATCGCAGCCGCTTTCCGAGGGTGAATCTGACGCAACCGTTGCCGGACGGGTTTAGCGTCCGGGTAGGTCTTTATTTCATGAACAACAATGGCAGGGTCGATTCCCGGCATTTCCTCGTAAGACCAGGCAAACACATCGCGGAATTCTTGGAATAGGGCCTTGTAAATTTGGATTTCATCTTCTATACATGAGGCACCTATATGAATGTTTTCCTCAATTCTGGGCTTCACTGAAATGTCAATGGGAATAGTGCGAGAAATATTCCCTAAATTCAACTCTGAATCAGGATGTTTCGTTGGATTCTGAGCGTCTTTGACATATTCAGCGGTAAAGATAGATGAAAAATCATTTTCAAGAACATCATCCTCAGGTAAAAACGAAGATCTGTGATGAAGATCTTCCCATGGTAGATCGTCTACACTTAGGATTTCGCGAAGGTGCTCGTCAGATGACACAACTTCGGGAAACGCTATCCGTTCTAAGGATGATGTGAAAAGTGACTCTTCATTGACCACATTCATTTGGTTGATTTGGGTTGAAAGCGAGTCAGTAAAAGACATGATGGCTTCATAAGCAATTTCATATGGACTCAAAGGCATAGCATCACCGAATGAGTCTATCTCAGATTCAGATGGGACGATCCAAGGATCATCATAAATAATGTTGTCTGATGTAATCATATGAATTGATGCAAATGAAGGGTCTGCGTTGATTGGAGGGAAAGGAAAAGTTCCCAGTAAACCGGAATCTTTAACTAAACCGACGCCAACGTCCCTATAAGGGATTGTCGTCTTACCGACATGCTGGATACTCTCTGAAGAGGCTGGGTCGGATGAAAAGTATGTCAGCTGATCAATTGTCACGATCTTACCGTTATGTGGAAACTTTATTACTCTGAAGACCGATGAAACGACCGCTGTCATAGCATATGACCAACTTCGACCCAAAAGAAGGTTGTAGTCTAGAGGGGCATCAACCACTTCCACATCCAGACTAACGGTTTTACCTTCTACCCCTATAGGCAATTCCTGTAGAATACCAAACGGACGGAACCCACGGCCATCAAAGGCCTTAAGGATGGTCGGGGATTGGTTCAGCAAAGGAGAACCAAGCGATCTCCAACACTGAATCGACATAATACACGTAGAATCTCCCTCATCAATCACAGTCCAATGAATAGGCCTGTTTTTGACTATCACTGCAATTTGGAAAGCCATTTGATGGGGTAGACGCGGTGTACTATTTTCTAGATCGAAGATTATCAGATTCGGGTCCTGAACATCAACAGCTCCGATCGCCGACAAAAGTAATTTTCGTTGTGCTGGGCATGATTGCAGCACTTCTAAAGCCGACATTGTTGAGGGTGAAACAGCTAAGTCCTCAACAATGTTGTAATTCTGGGCTGCTCTCGCATGTGGATTAAAAGCAGACCTTCGAAGTACACCCTTGGCGGGCGGTTTAATTACTAAGTCCGGGTTAGGTTTTTCGATCTGTAGTGGATCGGAACCAGGAGCTGAGGTTGATGGATTAGAATGAGAAGATTCTGCTTCCTTACCATCAACAGGATTCTTACTACCATAATCTTGCGACCGAGTCGCAATCCTCACATGAGACATCATCAAAATGGGTTCTTCACTGGCAGTCGAGGAAGAACCTATCATCTTACTCTCCTGCTTTGGAAATGGATCTTTCAACACAACAGGAGTGGGAGAACCTTTGACTATTTTCACAACCTCGGCCCGATGAGGGCAATCTCTTGTAAAATGATCCTCTTCACAAATAAGACAAGGATATCGAGGTTTGCGTTTTTCATCATTGGTTTCCGACTTTTCTATTTTCTCCTTCGGAGCCTTGTCTGCTTTAGCCTTCTTCTTCCCTTTCTTCTTTCCACCGTTTTTTGATTTGGCCGTAGATGACTCTACAGCGTGAATATCGGTGGAAAGTTCAGGAGAAGACTCTCCTGTCGGGGAATCAGGCAAGGTGATTATAGGAGTAGTAGAACTCTTAGAAGACTTCTTCTTGCTCTTTGTGTTCACCGTACCAATCATACCATCAGCGGCATGAGATCCCGAAGGAGCAGCAGCGATTTGATTCGATTTTGGAAGATCTGGGATCTTCTCATGTAACGTACCCGACTGAGTATAAACTAAGTCAAGGTACTGCGCCTGAGCAATGACTTGCTCCTCAGTAACTACTCCGGCCTTAGCTACATCTTCAGTAATCTTCGGTAACAATGATTTAACAAACCATTCGGCTAAGATTTGGTCTGGAATAAAAACTTTCACTAACCTTCTTCGACGTCTCCACTCATGAATGTGATCGGAAATATACGTGGACGTCGATTGTTTTAGTGAAGTTAATAACTCCGTGCCATTATCGTATCTGACCGGCAACTGAAAGTGAGTTAAGAATGAGGTAGCTAACTGGCTAAAATTGTAAAAAGAGGCCCGTGGTAACTCAATGTACCACTTGGCCGCGAGACCAATGAGTGTATGCTGAAAAAGACGTAAGCGGATCGAATCATCCGAGATAGAATTTGAAGCACACCAGAGGTGGTAAGTCATCACATGATTGGACGGATCCTCTCCAGGCTTACCTTCGAACTTGGGTATATCACTGGGCAACTTATTTGGCATTGGCGGCCAGAACTGAAGATATTGAATTGGATCATTCATTAGGCGCGTCAAATCTGGTAAATCCAAAGTTGCGATAAACGGTAATTGCCGATTAGGATCTCTAAAACTCTGAGTCATGACACCAGCCCCAGGAGGAGGATATCCAGGATAACTAGGAACAGGAATCGCATTAGGGATATTATATCCTCCTGGAAAACCAGGATTAACCGGACCGTACTGGGGTTGTTGAGGTTGTTGATAAGTGTACCCAGGATACGGTTGATACTGGTAAACCGGCTGCTGGACAGCTTGCCTTTGTTGGTACTGTCCCTGGTACGGTTGTTGAACAAATTGAGGTTGAGAAGTGACAACCGTACTTATACCAGGCTGACCTATAGGCATCTGGACCGTGGTTTGAATCATAGGTCCAGACAACGGTAAAGATGCCTGAGGAGTGGTTGCAGAGACAGTAGAAACCGGAGCTGTCGATACTCCAGAAGTAAGTGTGGTAGATGCAGCGGTAGTTGCAGCAGCCGTTTGAGATGGAGTACTAGGTGCAATTGGCGGCTGAGTAACTACCGAAGTTACAGAAGTTTGAACATTTGACTGGGCAGGTTACGGTTGCTGGGGTGAACCAGAAACTACGGGTTGTCCAGCTTGAGGTACCAACTGTATACTTGGCTGCAACACCTGTTGACCCTGTGATGGATCCCACACTAACATTCCAGGGTATTGACCCGTAACAGGTTGAGAATACTGAGGTCCATAACCGGATTGAGGATAGGATTGATAATTGAAAGGTGTAGTTCCCATACCTTGACCATATGACTGACCTTGAGGTGGTTGATAACCTTGACTCGACTATTGACCTTGAGGTTGATAACCTTGGGGTAAATACTGATACTGGGGTTGACCTTGACCTTGAGGTTGATACCCTTGAGGTTGATACCCTTGGGGTTGATACCCTTGAGGTTGCCATCCTTGAGGTTGATATTGATACTGAGGTTGACCCTGGGGTACATATTGAGTCTGGGGTTGACCTTGAGGCATGTATTGCACCATAGGTACATACTGACCTTGAGGTTGCCCCCCAGACACAATTTGTGTACCTTGAGGTTGCCCCCCAGGCGGTAATTGGGGCTGCCCCCCAGGCGGTAATTGGCCACCTTGAGGTTGGGAAACGGGAGCTGAACCTGACATCATGTAAACGTCTCCTACACCTAATGGTATATTACCATTGTTTCCAGCTAATAACCCATGATCAACGGGTTGAGGAGACGCCCCCGCAAAGGTACCAGAAAGCGATTGATACCCAGTGGGAACAGAAGGACCGCCGTGTAAGAAAGATTCAGGAGCTTGAGTAAACACGGACGACTGACCAGACATATTTACAGGAGTATAAATACCTCCAGGTGGAAAAGGAGTACGAGGTGGAGAAAAACCTATCCCTGAGTTGTCTAAATAATTAGTTAACGAAAGGTACCAAGTAGTACTTCTAGGAGGACTGTAAAAGATAGATTCACGCTCCCTGAGCTCAATAGTAAGTTGATCTTCAAGGTTAGAGACGCCTATTTCTTCCTCTGGAGCAAGTTCTTCAATAGCAATCAAACCAGTAGGAAGATTTTCGGTGATAACTCGTTCTATCCTTGGTGAATCTGGAACACTAGAAGTCGGAGTAACAGGTTCGGATATTTCAGGTTCTTCGCCTATATCACTAGTAGACGAAAAACTACCAGCAAGCTCAGAAACTGTAACAGCTTCAGGATTATAACCTGTCTCTAGACTTTGGTAATCTGGATGGACTACCAAGGAAGATTCTCCTTCTTCAGGTGAACCTACTTTACTGCCACTAGGAGGAGTTACAAGGACCTTCAACCCTTCGTACTGACCCGGGACGTCTTCAGGAGATCCACCCCGTGATCTACGGAGTTTCCTCAACAAATCAGTTCTGGTAACAATCTTAGGTGACTTGCCCCGAAGTCTACGGGACTGTCTCGGTAATTCTGCCACAGCTAAAACTTTTTAACTACTACACATGAAAACAAAGTAAAATCTCAAATCAAACCACCTAAATTTGCTAAAGAACCAAACAAATTTGAATCACACACCTAAAGAATCTAGGGCGTCAAACCAAGCACAAACAGTAGCCTTCCAGACCGAAAACGCTAGTTGGAGATGAAACCCAACATCGCCGGATTCAGTACAGAAGTGGCGGGTGGAATAGTTACCCCGGCAACCTGCTTAATGAATAGACCGGCACAAGTTCCTCCACTTTAACCGTCTCGAGTGAAGTGAACCCCCCGGAAAATCCAAGTGAGTCTAGCCGACGTCTGCTCCAGGTACAGTGGGATCTTCCCTCCACCGCCACCTCGGTAGAATCCTAAAGATAATGGTCACTAAGGTTACCAACCGCAACAAATGCACCTGGGGGAACAGTCTACACTCCGATAGCACGCAAGGGCAGAGTATCAAGCTCAATCCCCTTGCCGGTTCCTTGACAATAATCCAAGGTTTACCGACAAGTGACCCCTGGCTCCTCGACAATGGTTAATCCGAGGTTTACCGTTTGTAATACGTGCGTGTCTAGCGTCGTTCCCAACGAGGGAGGATTGATCCCCTCACTGGTTCGGACACGAGCTCTTGCTTCTCCTTTAAGAGGAGCTTTCCCAGAGTACAAATGAGACAATTGGATTTATTCTATCACAAGATAAGCTACTTGTTTGGTTTTGTTGTCTTGGAGAGTTAATTACTCTCCTACTCCAAGACACTAGCCTGATCTAAATTGGTGTTTCAGAGCCCTAGTAAATAAAAGTTACTACGTTGATTTTACTTTAAGCGTTAATTTTATGGTTTTTCTTAAAGACAAAAGGTAGCAGAAGTGAAACCAATGGTGTGTAGACTCGACTCAAACCACTACAAAGATGCACCTAAGATGATTTACGCTACTTTCCTCTTTCAATGAAATTCCTAACTAAGAGAGTTGAGAGATGCAAATTTTATAGAAAACAACTTTCTTAGTAAAGACAATCAAAGAAACAATTCTCTTTATCTTTTCAAGCATACAAACATGACCACTCTTTACGTGCACGAAAAATTCTTTTTCTTTCAAAATGCCTTAAAGCTACTTGAAACAAAACTTTTCAAAGGAGATGTTTTTGTATTTTCTTTTATCTAATAAAGCATATAAATCTATTTTAACGAAAATTAATCTCAAAAACTATAAAATCTATGGAAAATTTACTCACAAGCAAATCAAAAGGAAATTTACTCTAAGCAAACCTAATGAGGCAAAAGCCTACAAGGATGATTCTAGGTTGTTTTACTTGACCACAATCAAGCCAAGGACCAGCTAATGCAGAATCAAAAGACCAGTCAAAACAAAACTCAAATCTTTTTGTTCTTTTTGTAAAATGGAATTCAACACTCAATCAACAAGCACTTCGAAATTTGCCAAAGAGACCACTCAAAGGTAAGTTCCTCTCACAGGTAGACTTTATGACAGGTCTGACTTCTAAGAAGGCTGACAAAACCAGAGAGATCTGAGGCTTGACAACTTCTACCGCCAAAGTCACTACAAGACCTACTCAAAAATCAAACCCTAGGGCTTAAACTTCTATGAAATCCACTAAAACACTCAATGCTATCGAAACAAGTTTAGGTGAAGATCTTTGACAAGAGACTAATGGATCTGGGCAGTAAAAACTAAGAAAAAGCAAAATCTAAGAGAAAAAAATGCAAAAAATGGAATTTTCTTAAATTTTAGCAGGGGATGCAGGCAACCCGTTAAGACAGGTGCGGGCCCGCTCTATGCACACAGCGACAGTACGTCCAGGGACGCACTGTGCAATACTCAGAGGGTGCGTCCTACTGGAAAAGTCAAGAAAAACTAAATTGAATCTAACCCTAAGCTAACCCACCCAAAAAAAAAGTCACAGAGCCAAAAACCAGAAAATAAATGACTTTTCTCAGATCAAAGTTACATACAAAGGAAAAGACTTTCACATCAATGGATTCCCCAGTGGAGTCGCCATTTTGTCAGGCGGAAAGAGTCGATAGTGCGGACACAAATCAACCTCCCTAGGAGCCTAAGACTCTCTAGTGACAAACAAGACAAACAAGGGCAATCCTTCTCTAAACATGCATTTACCATATAAGAAATCAAGTGTTTAGATCCTACCTGTAGTCCAACGCTGTTGTAGCAGTCCAGCTCCGCGGATCTAGATGAGCTCCTCCTTCACTTTGAAACCTGCATCCACTAACAATCAAATGATTAAATAGCACTTGATAATCTCATAGAATAAAACATATTTAACACATAGACCAAGGAGTACATGAAACAACTCATAAATAACAAGTTATTGAGAAGAATGGACTCATTTGCATTAATAGGAAATAAAAGGAACAATTACAACCTGAGCCTTGGTGTTGTGCAAGTCCCTCCCAGGGTCCATCAAGAGTTCTCCTTTACTTTGACAAAGCTCACTCACTTCCAAATAGAACAAGTAAAGATGACAATCTCTCCTCACAAGCTTCTAAATGGGAGTCCTAATTCCTGCAGCATCTACCCTTAGAAATGTTTAGCTTTCAACCTCTCCTCCTTCTGGCCCAATGCCTGTATTTATAGTGCCAAAGAGGAGGTTAATCAGGTCCACCATCAATGGGATAACCCCCTCTTTGGATGGGATAGCTCCCTTATTGATGGGATAAGTTCCTCTTTGGTAGGGATACATGAACCATCTGGAGGCGCTCAATACACGTCGAACAACCTTCTAGAATTCTCTAGAAATGACCACAAGTAACTTTTTAAAGATGAAACTTGCGCATTTTGACCTTTACAGGGGGACGCACCTGCCCCTTTACATACAGAGCATCCAAGGACGCAGTTTTTGTGAACATTGGGTGCGTACCCGCAGGTAAGGTTGAGAGAACCTGCGTACCCAGAGATAAATACATTTATAAAGACTTTCTCTTTTTTTGGAGTTTGACATGGAGAGCAGAGGCTTAAGACTTGCCCAGGAGGATAGCATGACTGTTGATAGAGCCATACTAACTGTAAATAGCCATGGTGACATTTTTTAGTGTAACACAAGCCTAAGGGGCTTCCTTGAGACCATAAGGGGATTTCTTAAGTCAACATACAAGGCTGGAGTCTGTTTGTATAAATCTAGGAGGTTTTTCCATATAGATTTCTTCATGCAAGTCCCCATGCAAGAAGGCAGATTTAACATCCATCTGATGGACTTCCCATTTGAAAGAGGCAGCAAGGGAAAGAACAAGTCTAATAACAAGTCTAATAGAATTCATTTTGGCAACAGGGGAGAAGGTTTCAATATAGTAAATTCCTTCAAATTGTGAAAAACCCTTAGCAACAAGATGAGCTTTATGTTTATCAACTTTTCCATCTGGTCCAAACTTGGTTCTATAAACTCATTTGCATCTAACAAGTTTTCGTCCCTTTAGAAGAGGAACAAGATCCCATGTATCATTTGCCAATAATGAACGATATTATTCATTCATAGTCGTGTCCCAATCTAGATGGCCTAAAGCTTCTACAAAGGTGCCAAGATCATAATTTGTTGAAGCTTGAGCCAGTAAAGAAGAGGCTCTATTAAACTGAGAGGGTGTGCGATGTTGATTTGTAGGATCCCCTACAAGAGCACCAACTGCATCCCGAGTAGTGTGGACCCATTTTGGAAGCTGAGGAGCTAAAGGAGGATCGCAAGAAGGTGGGGGAGGATTCTCATCCTCACTGTGATCATCTGAAGAAGAAATATCTTTATAAGTAGAAGGGATAGAGAGAGGTGGCACATCTGCCGAACTAGGCTCGTAGGCCGATATATTTTCAGCGAACTTTACATCTCTTCTAATGATAACAGTTTTGGATTTAGCCAGAAGAAGTCTATGTCCTTTGACATCTTCAGAATATCGAGCAAAAATACATTATTCACTCTTAGGTTCTAAGCCTTTATGTTTCTCATCAGGAATATGGGTCGATGCTTCACTTCCAAAAACATGAAAGTGACTTACATCTGGTTTAATTGAGCTCCATGCTTCTTATGGAGTGATATTCTTTAAAACATTAGTAGGAGTGTGATTTACTATTTAATTTGTATAGTTAATTTCTTCTGCCCAAAAATTAAGACTAAGTCCTTTATATTGAAGCATACAATTAGCCATTTCCTTTAAGGTGTGATTCTTACTTTCAGCTACAACATTTTGTTGTGGAGTATATGGAATAGTGTGTTGCATTTGAATTCCATGCTCAGTGAAAAAGTTGATGAATTTGTTGTTAACATATCCTCCACCATTATCAGATCTTAGCTTAAGAATTTGATGTTCATATTGTTTCTCAACAAAGGCCTTAAAGGCCATGAACATGTTAAATAATTCACTTTTGACTTTTAAGAAGTATACCCAAGTGCGTCTGGAGAAATCATCAATGAAAGTTAAGAAATACTTGTAGCCAGAGAATGAAACAACTAGAAGTAGACCACATAAATCACTATGCACAAGCTCTAAAGGGGTTGAGGCATGCCAATAGGCAAATTTTTCAAAACTATCTCAATGATGTTTTTTGAGTACACATCCGGAACAAACACGATCTCTGCAAGATACCATAGGAAGACCTGTCACCATAGTTTATTTACATAGATTTTGAAGGGAGCAATAGTTTAAGTGACCAAATCGCTCATGCAAAAGTTTGCTCACTTCATCCTTATGAGCAACAAATACTGAGGGAAGAGTTGATGATCCAAAGTTTTTAAACTTATATAACCTTGTAGAATCATTAGCAATACCAGTAGCTAAAAATTGTCTAGGATCTTTGATGTCCTTAATTACAACATCATGAGGTAAAAATTCAACGGTTTTACCTTCACCTAAATGAGTTACCTGATATATAGATAGAAGGTTGCAGGCTAAGGTAGGAACACATAATACATCATTAAATTGACCATTCTCTAGATGAATAGTTCCAGTCCCTACAACACTAAGAGATCTATCATCACCAACATATATATTTTTGGTGTTACAATCATGTAAGGAAGAAAACATGGCTTTGTTTTTGGCGATGTGATAAGAAGCCCTAGAATCAATGAGCCACTCATGAGAATGAGAAGAAGAAGATACATCGATTGCATAACCAGACCGACATGCTTGACAACCACATGTAGAAAGTGCTATTCCTGAAGATGAAATTGAAGTTGAAGAGTGCTCCAAATGGATGTTATGCTTCTTCATTGTTGCTTCCAAGGCATCCATATTTTTAAAGCATTTGGATTCTAAGTGGCCATCTCGATTACAAAAGTTACAATGTCAATCAGTCTTCTTCCCTTTGTTTTTATTTGCCGTATCATTTTGTTGAATTGGTTTTTCATTTTGAGACTGAAAGTGCTTAGGACCCTTGGTTGGTTTAGGACCATTCTTTTTAGGATGTTTCTTCTTAGGATTATTTGAACTTGGTTGTTGTTGGGTGGCTAAGGCTTTCTTAGAAGAGTTTCCAATATTAAGAAGACCAAGACGTAATAGTTTTTCTTATTCTCTTATTAAATAATCACAAAATCCATCAAAATAAGGGGACTTGTAGGCTTGTCCTTGAGAAATAAAGGTTTCTCTAGTGAATGGAAGGTGGAAACAAAGACATAGTAGGCTAGTCCTAACTTTGTAAGAATGGAATAGATAAGGCTACCATCTTCTTTCTTAACCTTAACACCTTCCAAGAGAAGTCTAAGGGTCTTGAACTTGGAAAAAAATATTCAATGGAAGAAAAATTATTGGGGTCCAACATAAGCAACTCATTTTCGAGTTGATGGGCTCTAATTTCATTTTTAATTCCAAAAGCTTTATTGACTTGTTCATTACTTCATTAGGGGTATCAAGTTATGTAATATGGAATCTAAGGTTTGGAGACATAGACATCCCTATCAACCCACGTGCTTGATCTTGCCTATTTTCCCATTTGGCCACCTTATCTCTATCTTTAGGTTTAGATTCTTGGCTTGAGGCTATTCTATAAAGACCTTTACTTCTAAGTAAATCCATAATGTAGGATAACCATTGGAAGTAGTTGGTGCTATCAAGAATAACTTGGCATGGACTTTCCATTTTAAAAGAAATTAAAGCTTTAGATGATGAAACTAAGTGTTCCAATTGAAATATCTCGAAAAATTAGGTTGATTAAAAAAAATGGCCTTGAAAACAGCTCCCAGATGAAGAAGATATGGCTTTTTGAAGAAAAGTTGTTGAAGATGCCAACAAAGTACGTGAATGTGCAGAAGTGAATGATAATGTTATATTTAAAAGAAATCCCCCCCCCCCCCCCCCCTCCAAACTTAATATAGTTAGCTCACTTTAAAAAATATATGTGACCCACTTTTATAAATAAGTGAAAGTCACTTTTACAATGGTACTTTATGAGTTATCCACTAGATTGTAACTTAAATAAAAGATAAAGAGGCTTTAGAATTATAAGTGACTCACTTTTTATAATGGGTGAGAACACTTTTCCATAAAGCAACTTTAAAATATAAGTTACATGTTCTTTTTGAAAAAACAGCTCAACAAAAAGAAAGACTTGAACCCAAGACCTCTATTCTCATAAAGTAACTTTGGACCAAGTGAGCTAGTTTAAAAGGTTAGTAATTTTTGGAAACGAGGAAAGGGTTTTTTCTTTTTTTCTTTTTAGTCACCGAAGCTTTGGAGTGTGTACTTACTTGAAAAATCCCTTTTTGCCTACAAAACCAAAAAAAAACACAACCCAACATAATGCGCGGCGGAAAAGAGCATACACATGAGAAAAATCCTTCCTTTTTGTTTATGATTTGCCCAAATCTCATAGAGTCGCGGAGCAAAGAGCATACACAGAAATGAAAGGTATAGATCCGGTAATAAAAAATAGAGAGCTTAATAAACTGAATTAAACAAATATATTAATAACTAAAACTGTAAATAAAGTCTATATACCTCCAGATCTTAAAAATGATGTAGCTAGGGCTACTGGAAACCTTTTTGCATGAAACAAAAGGGCTTCCTCACTGGAACAAATGCTCCTAACACAATAGAGCAATCCTTTTGGCTCAAAAGTAGTAAAAAATAGTAGATCTAGGAAATGATAGTCAGATGCAATTGTACCAGCTTAAAATTTGGATCACCAACGGATGAAATCCTCAAATAGCTCTGATACCATGTAGGAATTTACATGGTAAGTTCCTCAGATAGAACACCAACACAAACAGATCATAGATCAATACACCAGTATTCTTGACATGGTTAAAACCCTTTAATAGGGAAATAGTCTACGGCTTGAGCCAACGCAACCACTTCAAGAAATTTATTAATAAAAGAAAGAAAAATTACATAACCTTCTCTCATGAATGGTCACCTTACAAATGACCCTCCATGCTCTTTAAATAGAGATCATGGACCAATCAGGTGTTAAGCCATGGATCAAATGTCAGTAATACCGAGGAGAAAATGAACTTGTCATCACTCCTCGAGATCTCAAAGGTTGAGGAAGAGTCCAACTGAGGTAACCGTAGACCAACCTTTTGACTTGGTAGCTAGCCTTACCAAGCTAGAGAGGGATCTCTCCAAATAATCACAACCATGAGGGTTGGATGGATTTAGGGTTTTAGGCTAGGTATAAAGTGTAGAGGGTTTTGATTTGATTTCATAGATAGCCCTACCAAGCCGATGAGGGCTCTCCCCAAAGAATCACAACCAAGAGGATTGTATGGATTTAGGGTTTTAGGCTAGGTATAAAGTGTAGAGGGGTTTGATTTGATTGGATGGGGTTAATGTTGGATGAGGGTATTAGGTCAAAGAGGCTAGGTCAGGGAAAATCAGATCTAATTGCAGACATTCAAAGGGGCAAGGTAGGTAGGAGGCTTAGCACTTAAAAGGTGATTTACTGAGATGGTTTAAGACCAATGAAGAGTTAGGAAGAGCATAGGAGATGTATTCTTCCTAAACTGAATAAAAATGGACAAATTATGACAACTTTCCCAAAGTAGAGCATCATCAAGCATGTATTCTAACTATCAACTTGAAAATTACCATATAACAGACATGAAATGGTTTATGAGCTCACAAAACATTCATACAAATGATAAAAATAAGAAACAATGCTAAACATCCATACCACATGTATCCCAAAGAAATAGTTCCAACTCATCTATTAAAACTAGGCCAAATCTGACACAATAGTGTCTCTGATCACTAGTACAACATCCAATTGAGTCCAACCATTGAAAAGACTGAAAAGTACAGGATATAGGCCTTAAAACAAACTCCTCCCAGCCTCAGGTGTCAAATCCGTGAGAGGAGGAGTAGTTCCACCAAAATATGAACTGATATCTAGAGTGTAGGGCAGTCAAAATGATTCATCCCCAATTACAATGAAACTGATTCATTTGACTTCATGATAAATTTTACCTGATGAGTCTACCCCTAGGTAACTTATCTGCATCATTATTACATTTACAACATCAATTAAATCATTAAAAAGTTGATTTCCAAAGATGAAAATCAAATCTGGAGAAAAACAATGAAAAATCAGGCAAATGGTCAAGTGTGCCATCTTTCTGTCAAGTGCACCCTCACAATGTCATGTGTGCCCTCCATCTTACAGGCTACTTTTGACTATCTTCCCGATGTCCAAATTGAGCCCAGGATAGCTCATTGGAAATCTTGTCATGTATAGTTTCCAAACCTACATTTATTTTATAAAATGGACTTGATTTGACCCTCAAAAAGTTGATTCATCCAAGACTAGTATGTGTGCAGTGCATAGGCCAAAAATGAGTCAAAAACATGATTTCTTGCTTGTTTCTTGTCCTTTCCACCTACTAGTTTTGCAAACTAAGGCTGGAAACATGGTTTTCCTAGATGTATTTTCCATTATACATCTAGTGGTGGTCTCATTTTCTCAATAAGTTCCCCAAAAAAGTACATAGCGCCTAGGGTGTTGTGTGTTTGACCATGTTGCTGATATAAAATTGCCTAAAATATCACAGAAGAAACAAAAATTTTCAAAAATGAGCCAAGAGGCTTCAAAATTGGTCAAGTAGTTGATGTTGGTGTGGCTAGGCTTGGAGTGAGGCCTCTGTAAGTATATCAGGCTTATTCTTCTCTTGTTGGTAAGTTAGGGCTTCAATTTTTGCCTTTGCAGCCTTGAGCTTTGCCCTTGCATTTCTTTCTCTTTTGTCATAGTGTTTGGCCATTCTCCTTTGTATGTCATTGTCCTTTTGATATTTCTTCAACAACTTTTCTAAGTGATCACTAATGTCTTGAAGCCAACATTCCTTGTCTTCTTTGATCATATCCAAGAATTGATCATCAAGCATAGCTTCATCAACTATCTCCCTTTGCCTGTGCCTTTCAAGTTCCAAGGCTCTTTTGAAACCTCTGGTTCTAGGCCTGCCTCTTGGTGCTTGTTCATCTTGCTCTTCAAGAAAACCATGCTTCTCAAGTGTCTCATCTAACAAAACCTTAGCATTTTACTGCCATGGTGTCTTAATGTCAAAACCCTAGGGAGGTATGATGTTGGTGGAATGTAGTTTCTGGGAATAAGGAATGGGAAAGGGAAATGGCAGGAGATGGGGTTAGGGATTTATGAAATGGGGGAAGGGACAAGGAATAATAATATGATGGAATTTAGGATGGGGAAATTGTTTATAGGTTGGGGGTTGGGAGCCTAGTTAGTTGTAGCAGCTAGGACTTAGGGTATTTGGGATAAAGGTTTTAGGGAAAGGGAATTGTAATGAGGGAATGTATGAAAGTGTATGGGAATGAAATTTTGGAATTGAGAGTGCAATGGTGGTTTTGAGGGAGATTGTTGACTTGATGAGCCATGACCCAGGTTCATCATTAAGCAACCAAGAAAATCCCTACACTAATGGCCCTTTCAGCATCAATCCATGGAGTGCCGACTGAAGTCTCACCCAAAGCAGTATGGGGGGATGTAGGAACCAAGTTTCGCACCATGAGATGGTTTTGATGTTGGTTATTTTCCCTAACCTTCCTTCATGCAGATCGATAAGCCCTTTAGGGCTTATGATATTACTTCTCTTATTCGTCCTCGAAGCCTTCGCTAAAGTCTCTAGTCGTCCTTCGCGGCCCCAAATAGATAGATCAGGAACTTACGTGCCCCTGTAATTACTCTTACTTTTGTATCTACCCAGATTCACTTAAGTATTGGTTACTTTAACATGCATTATGGTTATCTTCCTGTAAACAAATATTCCTATTTATGTTCATATGACAAAGTAAAAAACATAGATTCATGCATCAATATAGCATTACTTCATACTCCAGTATTCAACATAACAAAATTGCAACATTCATAATAGAAGTAAAATAACACATACACAGATAATTGCAGAATATTCCTCTTTATTAATAATCTAGATTTCCAGTATGGAATCTGATTTCCCTGCGCATACAGCTGCAGCGATCTGCGCACTCAACTGCGGACTTCTACCCTATGCCTCTGTGCACTCATTTGCAGAGCCTTTTTATACACTAAGACTTTTCTCTCTTAACTCTCATAGACCCATACATAAAACATAGCACCAAACTATTCTACTCCCAACTTTACTTAGACTCTTCTAAGACTCCCTTTTTATACAATCCCATGGTCCGTGACCATGGGTATATCTCTAAAGCCGACATGACTTATACAAAAGAAGGGCAGAAAACCCTTAGCAATGCTTTACATCTTTGTGCTCCGCAATAACAAAATGTCAAGACTTCACATTAAAACTTGGGCCTTTAGCCCCAAAACTTGGGCTTTTAAGCCAAAAATTGACCCTAGGGGACCTATTCCCAACAGGCCCCCAACACAAGTCTAATGACTAGCCCTTTAGTCACTCTGCTGGCATGGAGATCCTATTGCGAAGACCTCCCAGCTCCACTTGTATCACTGTGACTTTGGCAGTGCATCATGTTGCCACCTGCTTCATCTGCTCAATCAACTGTTCTGTCACTGGCCCTGTACCACTTGCCTGCACCTTCTGCTATGTTCCCTACAGACTAGCCAGTTTTCCTTCGATGGTGGTTGTGAGCACATAGGCTTCATCAAGCTAAGGCCCTATTCTAGCCTTGAGGATGCCCTCTTTACCCTGTGCTGCATCCACCTACTCCTTTAGTACATTTGCCTCCCGTAGTTTTGCTAGCCTTTGTGTAAGGAAGATAGTGCACGTTGTTGCTTTGACTTCATCATATCTTGTTGCAGCTCCTAGGCATCCGTTTCCAACCTTTGCAAGGTGGGATTCTCCTACAAATTGGTAACCACTTTGAGTGCCTACTCAAAGAGTATTGTTCACTCCTTCACTACGCTATCTACAGTGGCTACTACATCTTTGATAGTGGCCTCACACTACTCCTTTACCTTTGGCAGAGTCGAGGCCTGGTTCCTCAACACAAGTTCTTTGATCTTAAGTTTCATATCCCACTAAACCTTGGCTAGCTCTGATCTCACTTCGCGCACTCCAGCAGCAAGCCTCTGAATTCGTTCGCCCACGGGCACATCTTCAAGAATATCCAGCTCGGGGACAGACTTGCATGCCTCCGCCACTACCTTGGTAGTGCACTCATTCTTCACCATGATAGCCTTAAAGAGCTCAATGGCAGAGGTCTTCTCAGCAAACATTTGGGCATTGTTCACCTTCTACTCACTGATGACGTTCAATGTGTGTTGTTCCCAACCCTAAAGTTCTGCGATCACACCATCATGCAGGGTGTGAAGGGCTTCTCTTGGAAGTGCAGCTAAGTCTAGCCCGACCTTTTGGAGGGGGCATATAGTGGCCCAATCATCTTCTACTTCTGTGGTCAACGCTCCATCTCATAGCAAAATAAATTGGGGGTCCAAGGGCTGGACCATTTATATTTCTTCAATTGTCCTCAATTGTCATCAACCTCCTCAATTGTCCTCAATTCTCCTCAATTCTCCTCAATTGACCATTTCTACTACTTCAGTTGTCCTCAACCTCCTTCTTCCTCTTTTCTGATAGTTGTTCCATCCTCTTCTTGGCCTCTTCCTTATTTTATTGAGCTGCAAACTTGCTAAACGCAGTTTTCAAGTACGAAGCAGTGCACTATTCTACTAGCTAGTGGTCAAGGACCATTGTGATTGCTTCATCTGTGGCTAGGTATGGAAGGTCATACCACTTTTTTTCAGGATCCTTCTGCACATGCATGAAGACACAGTGGAAGTCTGCCTTGAGCTCCACATACTCTGTCAACGGATCATAAACTGTCGGCGACAACTGCGGCTTGCGGTTGATGGCCATGTGAATACTCATCTCCATCAAGATCCAAAATACCTTGTTGTCCTTGACCCTTTTGGGGTCCTTCGTATCCTAGAGTGAAGCGCACTTTGCTTCTTTTGGTAGATCTTGTACGACCAGAGGAAACTGACTATCCTTTGGTAACTCCCACGTGACTAGCACTATGGATAGTAGCAGCCATGTGTAGTGAAACGTCTTGCTATCATCCTGTGCCTCTCTGTAGTTAGCAAGAAACGTGTTGTAGAGGTAGCGCACCTAGTTGAACTATACGCCCTTTGTGCACTGTGCCGTTAAAGACAATACTGGTGCTAGCACATTATATGTGTGGCACTTCCACATAATCTTGCCTGCCAGGATCTGAGCAGCTATCTTGACCGTGAGGTTGCTTACGCTAGTGATGGAGTAGCTGTGCGGCTTCTTTGTGAGCTTAAATTTATCCTTCATTGCTTCGGCGAGGTCACACTCACCTGTCTTTCCACCAAATTCCATGGCTGGATTATCTCCTGCGTTCAGTAGTTGAGTGATCTTATGGATTAGCATGTCAGTGATTGGTATCAGCTCCTCTAGCCACAGGCACCCATCATGCACTAAGCATAGCAGTTGCTTGACTACTATCATGGTTATGGACATGTGGCTGTAAGGTGGTACCCACAACATGTTTAACAGACCAGCCTTATCCACCACTTTTACCCACTTTCTCGGCTCTAGTGTGGTCATACCAGAGTCTTTGTAGAAGACGCGGTGCATGAGTTTATCTATGGCTAAGTGGGGAAAGCACTCTGTATCAGCCAAATCCCAATCCTCTAATTTTAACAGGGGGATGCGCCCCAGGTGTAGTCCTTCAAAGACAATTTTGTCCAGCAGCAAGCATGTATGCAGCGTGACCTTGTTTTCATCAATGTCCTTCAAAACCTTTGTCTTGCCTCTGCATGGAGGAATGTATTTGGGTAGCTTAGAGATAGGGTCAGGCCCCTCAATGTTAACATCCTCCACCCCCATGTCAATGTCTTCCTCATCCATATAGATCTCCTCAACGTCCTCTTCAGGTTCAAGGTCAAATAGCTTTCACTTCTCCTATACAGTGGGCTTTTCCTTCTGCGGGTGCCTTCTAGGTGATGCGCACACCTATTGTGGTGCTTTCTCCTTATCTTTCTTTGATTTCGGACCCTCTTGGGTCAGCGTAGACCTAGGCCAAGGAATATTAGGTGATGTAGGCACTTTTTTCGGTACTTTGATGCTCTCAACCTTTGGGGAAGATCCCTTAGCAGCCATTACCACTTCTGGGGCAGTTCCCTCAACTGTCATTGCTTCTCCTACACTCACAGTTTCTGCAAGCACCAACATAATACTAGACAACAACTCTTGCATTTCCTTTGACAACTTCTCAAACACTGAACTTGCTATCAAAGCTTCAAATTTCTCGCGGTTCATATGCGTTTGAGAGCTCAACACCTCAATTCTCAAAATGCCAAGTGTTTTTCACTGGGCAGCCACCTGTAATTTATAGACATTTTCGAATTCAAATCTGACCATTCCCCCCAAAATTTGTTCATAAATAGTAGATTAGCAGCAAATTTTCATAGATCTTGCCCTTAAATTCTGACTTAAATGCCACCCCCCTACTCCATTTGGTCATTTCCCATTGTCATGTCATGAACAGTGACCATAATGGTCACTTTCTTGTTGCCCTATGTGGTCCATTCTTGGATAGTACAGCTCCCTACATGTTTTTGCTCACACTGTGACATTCCTTCATTCCATGTAGTTCCCCAATCGTTCATCTCCCCAACTTGGGTAGTGTAGTTTATAGTCCGGTGCCTCCTTTCAGTTGCCTAAAGCGCTAAGATTGTGCTTCCATCGTGTAGTCATCTAGCTAGATCGCCAATGTATGGCTTCAATCGATTACCATTCACTCGCCCTGGGAATGGTTCTCCATTCAACTTTACCAAATGAACTGCTCCACCATCGGTAATCTCCTTGATGACATATGGCCCCAGCCAATGCATCCGAAATTTTCCTGGAAATTTATCAAACTTGCTATCATATAATAGAACTAAATCATTTACCTTGCAGGTGCGCAGTTTCATGTGCCGATCATGCCATGCCTTTTCATGCTCCTTTTGAACTTGTTGATGGAATTGTTGTATTATTGGGGTCTAACCCAGGTTTGGAAGTGTTTTAGCCAAGCACACACTACCAGCCCTTTCGGCAACAATCCATGGCATGCAAACTGAAGTCTCACTTGAGTTAGTATGGGAGGGTGCTGGAACCAAGTTTCTGCACCGTAGGGATGTCTTGATGAGGTCTGGAGGGGTCGCAAACCGATCTACACACTCGCGTTACTCTGCACAGCTGTCTGGCCCTCACTTAGCTCTACGACGAGATACTTCCTAGATTCTTTATTATTATTATGTTTATTATAGATCTAATCTAATTCTTAAGGTCTTTAATCAAGCATTCAACAGTTATAACCAGCGTGTGTAACCATAAATCTTAAATTCATGCATCAAACCATAACATTAGAATAAACATATAGATCTGTGACCAGATGCATAATAACTCAGAAACACTTACCTTTATTGATCTTCTGTTTAGTACAATCCAATTCCACCCTGCGCACTCAGCTGCAGGGGTCTGTGAACACAGCTGCAGACTCTACCAGGCCTCTGTGCACACAGCTGCAGAGTCTAATATTACTACTACCAAACCTGACTTGGACTTATAGACTAAGAGCGAACAACCCATTACCTTAAGATCTGATCAAGAATTACTAAAAACTCCCTTCTACCCTTAGAGCCTCACTCTATTTATACATTCTCAAGGTACACAGACCATGGGTAGGCTGACTCGCTTTCTATTATTTTACATTATTTTCGGGTGGACAACCTTTTGACTTGACCCATTACAATATCAGTACTCAAAATTATGGGCTTTAAACCCCAAAGCCATTGTGCGGGGGATCTGCTACCCAATAGGCCCCCAACACAATCATCATGACTCATCTTGATTCACTCGTCAGTGCGGCGAGACGTGTTGCCAAGGCGTCGTGGTCCACCATTCCTGCAAGTGATGCACTACGTTCTGTTGCTCCATCCTTGCCTCCCGCAAAACTCCTTCAATCTCCTGCTCCATTGCCTCTACTAATTTTCTCAACCGATGATGCTCATTCTACTCTACACAGTTAACATAAAGCAACCCCGCATAGGATTTTAGCTCTAGCTAAGGCACCAAAGGCAGGAATTCTTTGTGCCAAAGTAGCAAGTTTTCGATCGTTGGTCTAGTATACGCACTGTCTGGTGAAGCTTGTGTTGCATTTTTCCAAGAGAGATGTTGTTGTCCGCGAGATCCCAATCTTCAAGGTGTGTCAAAGACAAACTGTTAACTGAAATTCCATCATTTGTCTCAAGATTCACCATCTTTCCCTTATTTATCATGGATCGCTTTCCAGCCCGTGGTTTAGGCAGTGGCATCCAGACCAGTCTCGCTACTTTTTCAAATAATTTCTGGTACATCCCCTACTGTCGGTGCTGAGCTCGGTGCGACGTCCACGGCCATCGACATCACACTATCGAGAAGGTCTTGCATCTCTTTTGGCAATATTAAAACCCCTGGGCTTACTCCCTGATCAACGAAGTTCAATGGTTCCATACCTATTAGAAGGCACAATAGCTTAATTCTCCAAGTACCACAGATTTTTCGGTGGATGCCCGCTGGGATTTATAAGCCTGTGGAAATTCAAATGTAATCGTTCCCTCCTTTTCTTGCTCATTAATGTTATGACTACGGTAGATCGTTCCGAATCTGGCTCGTATGTCGTGTCTTAATTTCTCGTCGCCCGCTCCTTTTCCCCGTAACTCGGACATCTTGTCATGAACAGTGACAACAACGATCACCTTCCATCCTCCCCACGCAGCAGCGCAGTCCCTTGTACATGGATGCGTTCTGTGCTTCATACTGATTTTGTGTGCCACGTCTGAGCCATGTAACTCCCTTACAAACTCCTTTATAGTCCCACGCCCTCTTCCAACTGCTTGGAGCATTGAGACTGGGCCTCCTACGAATAGTTAGGTGGTTGCACCCCTGGTGCGAGATTTCGACTTTCCTGCTAGCCCAGGCTGCAGGCATCTTTCGAGTACCTTTATATCCGGTAGCCCATCACGCTCTGTTGTATATGGTACACTCCCCCATTGGTGTGGTCACAACCATGATAGTAGGGTCGCAGCTCGTTGTAGTACAGTAGTAGGGCCGGCCAGGTTTGGTCCCCTTATTCTTAGATTCGCAGGGCCCACTTGTGTGATTCTGGTTTTTAGTTTGTTGATTTCTTCGTCCAACATCACGCTTTTCCTTCTCAATCGTGCCCATTCTTCATCGATTTCTTGAAGTTTCAAGCTCCCGCACTGAATAGCTTCCTCTAACTATTGAATTCCTTTACCTAGGTCCTCGCATCTAGTCTGAACTGCTGGGGTGGTGGTCCAGGAAATTCTCTCCATCTTCTTGGTTTCATTGTGTTTGATCACTGATAGGGTCATCTTCACACATCCCATTTTGTTTATGGTCCTATAGGACCATCAAACCCCTGGTACACACAGATTCCATTTGGTTTGTTTTATTTGACAAACTCTATTTAGGATCCCACATGTTTTTCTGCAGGTTCTGTCACGAATGCCTAGCAGAAGGCATTGTCGTTCTTGCTACTGTGTTGGGTTCTGATTTTTTATTCTTAGTTGGGATGGTGATTGCACAACATATGGCTACATCCCTTATCACAGGTGGGTGTGCAAACCACTTGGTCCTTGCTTCCCAGATCGCGTTCGACGCTGGGGACCTCCAACCCGTATAGGTAGTCTTCTTCTACATTTGTGCCAATTCCACCTAATATTTTGAGGTGTACTCCACCCTTGTGTAGTTGTCGCATGCAGTGCCCCTTTTTGCGCACTATGTTGCTTCTGCTTCATGATTGTAGTTCCAAAATGGTCTACGAATTCCTCCCCATTTGTTGCATTGTCATCTGCTGGCAGTTTCCTTTCTTTGGTTGTCACGCGTCACAGTGATTTGATCATCATATTACAATTTAGCATTGTTACTTCATGCAATCGGTTCTGCCATCACTCTCTCTCTTCATCTGAATCCGATGTGCAGGAACTGTCGCACTCCCATGAGATTCTCCCGTCTACTGTTAGATTCACCCGATCCTAGTCTTGCGCCGTTATCTGGTAGATGCAATCCAGCTCATCGTCACTATCCTCATCGTGCACATGTTCAATGTAGCATGATCCTTCGGTTGGGTCCAGCGGAACTATTACACGGAGTGACTTTTTCTCGAATATCATCTTCTGCCTTTTTGAGTTGATGACCCCATTCATGTCCGTGGCCCAGTCTATTCCTAGCAACGCAGGGTATGGATTACTGTCATCAACAATTTCTATGACCTCAAAGTCTGTCTACTTATTTACACCTTCAATGTCCACTATCACCCCTTTTAACCTTCCCATGGGTAAGATCTTTTGTTGGTTTGCCATCCATAATTGAATAGGATACCATTGTAGTGCGGGCCTACCCATGCATTCCCACATATGTTTTGGTAGCACATTCACATCTAAACCCAAGTGCAAGATGACTTGATCCATCTCATACTCACCAATTTACATTGTCAATCGCATTTCCCACCCGGTGTGCAAAGCATGTTTTCCTAGTTTCTGAACCACGCGCAGTTCACCTGACCCTGCACACCTAGTGATCAGCTCTTGTAATCCCTTAACTGCCTTATTGTAGCGGAGCAGTTTCATACATGTCTCTAAAAAGATAGTAAGCATATAAGGATCCAATCCCAACTTAGGATGATCCTTACTACCTAAAGTAGAGGCATTCGTGAAGCTCTTCTTAGCTTCCTTAAACGTTTCCTTCCCGCATTCCAACTCAGACTCACGTTCTTTTATAGGAGCTTTATGAACTTACAAATCTTCTTCGTGCTACTTCCCCTTATCTTCCCCTGTAGTCGCGCCGCTTCTGAGTACCATGTTTATGCTAGGGTCTTCTTCGTGAGGTTCAGCCCTCATCATTTGGATGTTCTGGGTCTGAGTAGGCGGTAGCACCCCTTTCTCACGTATCTGAAAGATCAACATAGGAAAGTGTACCATCTCGTGATCAAACTTCTCATAGTAGGGATAACATATTTTGGTCAGGTTCGTACTGTCACAAGCATAGTGCCCAGGTCCTCCACAATTGTAGCAGATTAACTATCCATGGCCTCATCCAGGGCCCATTCCTCCTCGTCCCTATCCTCATCCATAGAACCCACCACACACTATTGTGGCAGCTAGATCCTGACCTCATGCCTTAGTATGCATCCTGTAGGTAGTTGTTTTATCCATCAACAATTCATAACTTTGACAATTTCATTCATCGTGGCCCACCGATCCACAAAAATTGCGAAATAGCAGCTGAGGGGTCTATGTAAACTTCTGCAATAGATGACAGTTGTCTTTTGTGTGCTTTCCTCCCACCTGACAGATCACGCACCAAAGCACAGGCGCCGCACTTGGTCCTGCCTGTGCCTCTGGTCTCAACGGCATTTCCCCCCCCCCCACCAAATAGTTTGCGAATACCAAACAATGATCCTTATCGTGGCCCTGACTTCTACATTTTATGCATCACACTTCTTCTTGCGCTTCTGGCTGGGGCTCCCTATCCTCTTTCAAACTCTGCATCTCCAAGCATAGGTTTTGTAGTTGCGCATGGATCTGTTTGACTCCCAACCTAGGATCCTGTATTGGAGTTTCATGCAATCTCATCATGATTTCCAATGCTTTTGCTTGGGTTGAAAGCTTTTGTTGTGATAGCACTATCCTCAAATGTGGTGTCAAAGATGCCACAAACCATGCGCGGTGCTGCGCATCCATTAGCGTCATGTTAGTCTCACGGATCGTACTCTTCAATATCTGATCCAGATCCCAGGGGGTTTTAGCTGGAAGGATTGTGATCTCCTTGAACCCAATGATCGAATGTGTCTCTGATTTTGGCCGGCCAAATTCCTTGTTTAATGCGATTTGGATTTCTACGATTCCGGCGTTCGAATAATCATTCAAGTGCTTGATATACCAAGTCAGCGTGCAATCCTGTAGTGCACTTACCAAGGTGGCCTTTTTAATGTTATCATTCTTAACTCTGTGTGCTTTGCATACTACTCTTACTACAAACCAAAATAGATCTGGGTCTTCACTCCCTACTCCTCTGAATACAGGAAACTTGATCGCGCTCACCATGCTAAACCGCTAGTTTGGTGGAGGTGGTGTGGGTGAAGATGGGGGTGAAGGAGGTGACGCGAGTGGTGGTGTTAGTGGAGATGATAGTTGTGGAATGCGTTGCCTTATCAAACTAACCACACTCCTTGGAGAAGCCTAAGTGCGCTCTTCCTCGTCCTCTCACAGAGGCAAAATTAACAGACTATTTCCTAACCCTTCGACACCTTTGTAGGCCCTCCCACTCCGCGTCGTTCCACTCATCAATGGATTCGCATCACCTGCTTTTCACATAACAGCATCTTAATCCAGGTACTCAAGGATTTGATGTACCTACCTAGTGGTCCCTTGAGAAAATGCTACTTAGCCTCATTGTAGCTCATGGTTGCATCTATCGCAAACTCAGTGATAAACCCTCCTATTATCCGATCCAGCCAATGATCTACGCGATTTTATCTCCAGATGCCTCTATCCTGTGCACCAAATTTGGAGTCCACGCTAACGGTTGATCGAGTTTTCACCTTGCTTGATTATCGGCTAGCCTCGTGATCCATTGATACAATTCTGAGAAGGACGTGAAGAAGATCTCATGGATTTCCGTGTATATGTAGCGATCCAGTCACCTCTTCTCAGATATCTGCAGAGTTTTGTTTTCCTGTACCACGAACTCGTGAAGCTTCTAATCCAGCCAATCTTCAATCTCTTTCTTCGTATGGTTCCAATGTTCTGACATCAGACATCCTTTGGGTAGATCCTGGTCCTGGCAACGAAACCATTTGTTGGATTATTGGGGTCTGACCCAGGTTCAGAAGTGTTTTAGCCAAGCAAATCCCGCACTACTGGCCCTTTCGGCAACAATCCGGAGAGAACGGACTGAAGTCTGACCTGAGGTAGTATGGGAGGGTGCTGGAACCAGGTTTACGCACCCTAGGGATGTCTTGATGAGGTCTGGAGGGGTCACGAACCGATCTACGCACTTGTGCTACTCTACACAGCTGTTTGGCCCTCGCGTAGCTCTGTGACGAGGCACTTCCTAGATTCCTTATTATTATTACATTTATTATAGATTTGATCTAATTCTTAAGGTCTTTAATCAAGCATTCAATAGTTATAACCAACGCGCACAACCATAAATCTTAAAGTCATGCATAAAACCATAACATAAGAATAAACATATAGATCTGCGACCAGATGCACAATAATTTAGAAACACTTATCTTTATTGATCTTTTGTTTATTACAATCCAATTCCACCCTATGCACTCAGCTGCAGGGGTCCGCACACACAGTTGCGGACTCTACCAGGCCTCTGCACACACAACTGCAGAGCCTAATATTACTACTACCAAACCTGACTTGGACTTACAGACTCAGAGCGAACAACCCATTACCTTAAGATCTGATCAAGAATTACCAAAAAATATCTTCTACCCTTAGAGCCTCACTCTATTTATACATTCTCATGGTCTGCAGACCACGGTAGGCCAACTCGCTTTCTATTATTTTACATTATTTTTGGGCAGACAACCCTTTGGCTTGACCCATTACAATTCACACTTCGCGGAACTTTTACAATATCAGTACCCAAAATTGTGGGATTTAAGCCCCAAAGCAGTTATGCGGGGTATCCACTACCCTACAGGAATCCAGCTATAAATCTATCTTCTTCAAGCTCTGTTAGCTACGTGAGCCTCTCCTCCAGGGCTCCATGATCTGCCATTCCTGTGAATGCCACTATGCACAAACTAGGTACAATGTACTCCATTGGCATCACAACTTCGACACCATAAACCAATCTGAATGGCGTTTGTCCAGTCAACTTCTTGCAAGTCATTCTATAAGTCCATAGCACCATGGGCATGTGAACATCCCATTCGTTTCTTTGAGAATTGCAAACCTTTGTGAGTGTGCTCTCCAATATTTTATTAAATGCTTCCATTGTCCCATTAGCTTGCGAATGATATGGCATGCTCTTCTGATGGTAGACCTGAAATTCCTATGACATCACACTAATCGTCTCATTAAGAAAGTGTGTACCGCGATCGCTCATTAAAATTTTTGGATAACCAAACCTTGTCAGCACATACTCAAATATGAATTTGGTTGTTGTCGTACTTGTACAGTCCTTCACAATCTGCACCTCCACCCATCTGGTTATGTACTCAGTCGCGGTGATGAAGTACCATGCACCCGTCTTCTTCCCTGGAGGCTGAATTGGCCCTACAAAGTCAATCACCCACTTCTCGAAGGGCTGTAGCGATATCTGTGGATACAGTGACAGCTCAACCTTGTGTGATGGTCTTCCCATCCTATGGCATGCATCGCATGCCCTACAATACGCTTTTGAATCCTTATGCAAGGTTGGCCACCATAACCCAACGTGTAGAATCTTCTGCGCTATTGCTTTTCTTGCATAATGACCTCAAGTGGCTATGCCATGAGCCTCAGTGAGGATTTTGTTTCGTTCAAACTCTAGCACATAACTTCACAATATTTCATCTGATCCCATTTTGTACAAGTTCCCTGTAATGACAGAAACGTCTCTTGCGCACACCACCAATTCCTTCTTCTGTTGGCTTGTATATCCTTTTGGAGCCGTACCTGTCGTCAGGAAGTGTATAATATCTTCAAAGTGGTTGTCCACAACACATACTACAAAGAGCTACTTTTTGGGTGGTCCTTCCTCCAAATTCATAGGTACTTATCCTGTCTCAATGTGCAACAAATGATCCAGTTCAACATTCATGCAATCTAGTTTCACAATAACTTCAAAATCATACTCTTGGAACAACAAAAACCACCTGCATATCTTCCCCACCAACTCAGGCCTGTTGACCAAGTATTTTAATGTTGATTGATCTATATACATCTTAAAATTTCCACCCAACAAATAATGCCTAAACTTCTGGTGTGCGTACACCATAGCTAGTACTTCATGCTCTATCATGGAATAATTTTTCTCAGCTTTGGACAACTTCCTACTCGCAAATGCTATAGGGTGATCCAAGTCCCCTTCACTAGCCTATGTCAGTAGTTCTCCCAACGTAATACATGACACATCCACTTGCACATGAAATTCCTTCTTCCAATCCAGGAAGCCTAGGATTGATGCAGTGACCATTTTCTCTTTCAACACATCCAAGCTCTTTCGGCATTCTTCATTCCAACAAAACATAACACCTTTTTTAACAATTTTTCCATCAGCATAGTGATATGGGCATCTCTTTTGATGAATTTCCTATAGTATCTTGTGTTAGAGCCTAGATTTTCCTCAGGCTGAAAAGACAAGGTTCTGGGTCCACATCAAACCACGCTCAGCCTCGTATCTATCCCTACAAGGATAGGAGAGGGCTCTCTCTGGGTCGATCTCAAAAAAATATAATCTATGGGGCTTGAGATGACTATAATAAAAGCTAATCTTAGGCTAGGTATTAAGTACAACGGTTTGTTGTGAGTTTTTGGGGGTTTTGTGTTGGAAACAGGGAAAGGAAAATTGGGCTCGGGGATGAGGCACAGTTTCTGCAGAGTTCTGATTGGGGCAAGGAAGGAAATCATTTTGATGCTTTTAATTGAGTGAATGAATAGATCGGACAGGTGAGGAGCTAAGGAGAGCAAGAGAGTCTCAAGAATTCTCCTTAAATAGATGAAAACATGGAAATTTAAACAAATTCAAAGGCAGAGCATAACAGTTAATGGATTCCACCTTAATCACTCATTTGTTCAAATTCAGAAGAAAAGAGAGGAAAATAATACACATAACACTAATGAACTTACAATTACTCAGAGAAGCATACCATCAAAACATAAAGCCACATGGATCCCAAACAGTGTTGCAAAACCTGGTCTTTCCTTAGCCAAAAATGCAGAGATAGAATGTACAATGATATGCCAAAGCAATCCCAAGTGTCCAACCCTGAAAATGACTTAGGAATTACATGATATGGACTAGCCCAACCCATTCCCTTGCTTCTAGGGGTCGAGCTCATCATTCTAGGAGCTGTTTCAACCAATTCTAAACAAAGCACTAAAATCTAGGCAATCAAAACAACTTGCCTCTATAAGGTAGGAAACTGATTCATTCATTAAATTTTCACTTTTTTTAGTGAACGAATCCTTTAGAACAAGTAAATAAGTGCCAAAATTAAATCATGTTTATCCAATTACATCAAGATAGATCAAAAATTACATCACAAAGAAAAACTAGTCAAACTAGCCGAATTTCTGAGCTGGAAGGTGAAAAATTGAGCAAAAATCCTCTGTGCGCCGTGCCAAAATCTGTGTGCATCGCGACACTTTGAGGCTGATTTTGAGGAACTTCCTGAAGTCAAAATTCAGCCCAAGTGTGCTTGTTGGAAATCGATGCCTGTCTACTTTCCAACCCAAGTGGAATTCCTGAATTTGGTTCCCATTTGCCCCTCCAAGACTTCAATCTCCCAAGACTGCTTCCCATGTGTCAAAATAGGGGCAGAGAGGTCATTTTTTGAGTGTTTTTGACCTCCTGAGAACTCAAAACTTGCCCAAATTTCTTGGCCATGCACCAGCAGTCATGATTTTTCATGAAAAATCCAAAAATATAAACTTTTTGCAGTTTGGAGCTCCCTAGGAAAAGTGTGCGCCAGGTGGCACGAGGCACAGGGAGAAAAACCCTGTTTTTTGTACCAAAATTTGCTAAAATGCCAAAAATGCCCCAAATTTCTTGAAATTTGGGCTGGAGCTTCTTCATCAAAAGCTATGGTGGGCCAAGGATTACCTCAGCCAATATCTGGAGTCGATCATGCTCTTTTTGCCTCTTTTGCCTTTTTGATGCCTTCCTTAGGTTTGCCTTTAAATTCCTTATTCGTGCCTTGCAAACATGATTTCATGCCCAATAATGGTTTTTCATGTGCCTGAGCATGTACTTGTCCTTGTTTTATTTCACCAACAGCTTCTCTAAGTGGATGTTGATCCTCTCGAGCCAAATCTCTCGGTCAGCCTCTATCTCCTACTGAATGGGTGTCCCCTCATTTAGGCTTCTTTGGGCAGCCTGCTAGTCTTCACGGATGTTTTGCCACCTCTATGAGGCTTCCTTGGTGAATGTACCTCTATTGGCGAATCAATATGTGTCTCTTCTTCTTGATCATATGATGGATCAAATGTCATGTCTGCTAGTGGATAAACTGTCTTGG
The DNA here is from genome assembly GCA_031772625.1 of Pinus tabuliformis. NCBI lineage: Eukaryota > Viridiplantae > Streptophyta > Pinopsida > Pinales > Pinaceae > Pinus > Pinus tabuliformis. The sequence continues at coordinate 125,321,180 of CM062818.1, forward strand.
ACAAATAGGTGTTGATATGTCACACTGTCTTGTAATGCTTTTGATGATGTGCTTGACCTTTTTCACCAAGAGAAAACAATGACATGAGGGATAGTAAGGGGAGGGAAAAATAGTGAGGGATTAGGGACTATTGGGAGAGATTTTTTTGGGAAATATGGGAGTGGGTTTAGTAATTTAGGTATGGGAATAGGGTTTAGGGTTTTCACATTTGAAAGTTTTGGGAAAGGGAATTTAGGAAAGGGGTTTAGTAACTTTAGGGGATGGGGAACAATGGAGTCAAGGAACAAAAGGAATTAAGGACAAAGGAAATAATGGAAAAGAGTAACTTCGGTGGCAATCAAGTTTTGAAACCCTAGGCATCAGCTTACATTTGAGGAATTCAAAATGAAAGGGTTTGAATTTTTGTTTCAATCATTAGCATCCATAAACCACCATACCCTAGCACAAACTTGGATGAAACAGAAAAATGGAGGCTCTACCTACTTGTGGAATAAATAATTTGCAATTTGGAGGAATATTTCAATGAATTTCAGGCCTTTTGGCCCAGTGCGCTGTGCCTCCCCAGTGCGCCACGCCAGTGTAAATTTACACTGGAAAATTTCTCCCAGTGCGCTGTGTCGTTTTGTAGGAGCCTTTTGGAGGCCTCCCTGGTGTCAAAATTGAGTGCTGGATAGCTAGTTGGAAATTTCTTTGAGTCTAATTTCCAACCCAACTATAATTTTTCAATTTGGAGTTCATTGTCCCTGTCAAAAATCAAATCTCCCAAGACTTGTCAAAATGTGCCAAATGAGGCTGCCTCAAGGCAGAGTGCTGTTGAAGTCAACTTTTGATTGCCTTCCTCAACTCCGAATTGAGATCATGATAGCTCATTGGAAATATATTTGTGTCTGGTTATCATTTGACTCATCAAGAAAGTCATTTGGCCAACCAAGCTACGATAGAACTTGATTTTCCCAAGGTCACTTTAGAGGTGCATCAATTCTGCTGAGGCGATTGTATTTTTGTGATTTCTCTAAAACCATAACACCGGTGTAAAAATTGAAGGAGGTTTTTATTCCTTGTCATATTTTGGATAAAAACCTCTCTCCTTTTTCTAAAATTCATCTTTTATTGCTCAGAAACATCATTTTAGTTAAACCTATCCCGATGTGTGGAACAGGGGATTTGTCGAAATGAAGCAAAATGAAGGGGATAGGGGGCTTATAAATTCTTGAGGAAATTTTGATAGGTGGGGAGGGATATTAGGAAGTAGGGGAAAGTGTAATATCTAAAATTGAGTGAGGGGAAGGGGTCCAAAAGGGCAAAACACAGGCCTAGCCTTGAAAATAGGGTTTGTAGCAAGAAACTAGGGTTTGTGCAAAAATGAGGAATTTGAGGGATCTCAGTGATGGGATGTGTTCAATAAGGTACATTAGGGATAGGGGAAGGTGTATGAACATCAGGATACAATTTTTGCTGATGATTTGACCGTCCAAGAGAAATTTCCTTCATAACCCTAAGAGAGGGAAATGACCTTACCTAGGCGCAACTGAAGCATGAACAAGGTGTAAAATGACCCATTGGAACCTGACATGATGATGAAAACCCTCTGAATGATGGTAGATTCAGCTGAATAGTGACATAAACTGACATTTGGACAACTTTGAAAGGAGTGAAAGCAAACCCTAGACCGAATGCCTAGTGACCAAATTTTACTTGAAGATTCACTGAAATGATAAAATTTGACCTTGACACCTTAAAATCACTTTGTAAGAGCATGTTTGATCACTGAAGGAAGGATTGAAAGACTGACACTAACATTGGCTCCAATGGGGATGGTAGCTCCTTGGAGGTGCCAAGAATGACAGATCTCTGGGAGAGCAGAGAAAGTGCCTTCATCCATTGGGCAATGGAGTCAAAACCTCAAGCTGAAATGTATGATGGAAAACTGATGACTTGACGACACAAACTGACTCTCACTCAACTAAAAACTGACTCAATACTTAAACATAATCGAAAAACTGGAAAAGATGCTCAAGGTTGAGCTTATTCATCAAAACCTACTTTAACAATTTCATTCGTCACCTGATCAAGTGAAATGAAACAACCAATGCAACCAAGTAAGTATTCCGTCTGTTGTTTGAATTACCCGCAGGTGCTCACTTATGAACAACAAGAGAGAACTACTAAAAGGCAACTCCCATGACAACTTGAAAATAGATCCGTTGAATGCTATGGATTCTCTATCCGCCTCCAAAAACACTACATAAGGATCTTGAAATTCATGGACACTGGAACTTAGCTCGACCAATGGATTACTTCTCTTCTTTTTATACTGTGAATACAAACCTTGATCTGAGCTTTGTGATGAGACTCCTGCTGAAAATGACAAATAAACCAGCTGCTGGTTCAAGTTTATATCAGTACACGTTTTAGGCTCACAAGTAGTCAATGGAGAAAGACTTTGACTGCAAGCCTCATCCAAAACATCAGCTATTGAATCATGAAAAACTTGAAAAACTTGCAACCCATTTTCTATTGGTTCCAATGTGATTACATGATTGCCTACATGCTGCTCATTCTTTACTGAAGATGTACTATGCAATTTTCCCTTCAAAAAATGGAAATGATTCGAAACAAAATGGTATGGAATCATCTTGCATCATCTGAGCATATGTTCCAGCTTCAAAGTCTTTATTTGCAACTTGACAATCAAAGGCATTCGAGGGCTACAAATCTAGATATGAAAAGTCTTGAACAAGGTTTTCATTGCCCTCAAGATGGTCCAAATCAAGACTTGTTGACAATTGATTTCTGATTGCATGGAAGTTGTCTTTGATGAACTGACATGAATCAAAACAAAAAGGCAAAGATCCTTCACTTACTTCAAAATTTGTTGCACTTTCCTTGTCATTGTCATAGATGATATGCATCGGTTGATCACTGTATTCGAGCTGTTGTAAGTGAACTTCTTCCTCGTGCCACAAACTAGCTGCTGATTTGTCTGCAAGATTAGCTTCTGTTTGGAGAACATAATCATCATCATCATACTAATCAAACTGAGGCAAATCGTCAGTATAAAAGACATCATCAAGCATACATGTCATATCAACAGATCTCTCTTCTCCAAGATGATCTATAAGACAATCATTATCAGATCTATGTTTTGGATCAACAACTTGTTCATCTTCAATCAGCGAGCCGTGGGTTTGAACATCATAATCATTCCTTGTGGTGATCTTTTGCATCATCTCTTCTACTGCACTTACCAAAATGTCAAGCTTTACTTCTAGAGATGTCAATTTCTCTGGATCTACATTTTTTATTTCTTCTTCTTTCAACCTTGCCCTTCGGATCAGCAGATGAGCCTCTACATTTACTGCACTGTTCTGTATCTCTTCAAGTGTTTCAAGGTTTCTTTCTCTCAGCTGAAACTCCATTTCCGGATCAAAGGCACCAGGATAGTACAAGAGAGCAGATCTAGGAGGAGGTCTTATATCAACTGGCATCGAATAATAAACTTGGTTAAATCTGGCAAAAAACTATTGTACTGTCTCCCCTGGCAATCTTTTCAGCTGGTTATACTCTTCTATAATCAAGAAAAGGTTCTGTTCGACCACCCACCTGTCGAGGAAAACTTTGACGAACTACTGGAGATCTGAGATGCTCGCATCAGGCAGGGCTTTGAACCAACTCTTCACTTTGCCTTGCAAAGAAAGAGAAAAAAGCCTTATACTGACATATTCTTCATCAACTTCAAAAAGATCTAGAAAATTCTCAACATTTTGCACATGTTGCTCAGCGTTGACATTCTTACATTCACTATCAAACCTCGGCAAGTATAGATCATAGATTTTGGGAAAAGCATGAAGAACAGAAGGTAAAACAAGAGGTTTATACCTATCCGGGACTATAAAAGGTGTAGGAGTATATACAAGAGCTACATGATCAGTTTTGTTTTCTTTAGGTTCATCACTCTAAAGAGGGTCATCACAAGATTCAGAAGAAGGGTCTTGATCAAGCTCAAAGGTATGGAAATCTTTGGTATTCACAATCCTCAAAGGGAAAGAATCAACTGTGGGCCGAGGATCTCTTCTCAAATACAATATACTTTGCAAATCCTTGTTAACATTCTCGAGAAAAGAGAAGAAATAATTTATAACAAAGAAAAAAATGTCTTGGATGAAATTCCAACTTGAATACCTGATCTGTCCATATTGTCCTTCCATGTTTCTGCTGGTCGAGATCACCCTCTAGTGGAGTCTTTGGATCTGATCTCAAAACTAATTTAGAGTCGTCAGGTGAGTGATTTCAGCCTTGCCAGTGTCTGATCGTTGTCCACCATCAACCATCAGATCTAACTTGATACATGTACTGGGGCAATTAACAAGTTAGATGTCACGTTTACAAGCTAGACCGGAGATTGACTGAAGCAACGTTTATATACTTGCGCTAATGCAGAGCAAAAGAATTTCGAAGGCTTCCTGGAATAACTTTAGGCTCCATCTGTAGCTTATAAAACAAATGATATCAACAAGAAAACCATTTTCTCACTAGTGGAGTCACCACTATGGTAGAGCCTATATTTGACTCGGGCTGAAAAGACAAGGTTCTAGGTCCACATCAAACCACGCTCAGCCTCGTAGCTAGCACTATGAGGACAGGAGAGGGCTCTCTCCGGGTTGATCTCGACAAAAGATAATCGATGGGGCTCGAGATGACTATAATAAAAGCTAATCTTAGGCTAGGTATTAAGTACAAGGGTTTGTTGTGAGTTTTTGGGGGTTTTGTGTTGGAAACAAGGAAAGGCAAATTGGGCTCGGGGATGAGGCACAATTTTTACAGAGTTCTGATTGGGGCAAGGAAGGCAATCATTTTGATGCTTTTAAATTGAGTGAATGAATAGATCGGATAGGTGAGGAGCTAAGGAGAGCAAGAGAGTCTCAAGAATTCTCCTTAAACAGATGAAAACATGGAAATTTAAACAAATTCAAAGGCAGAGCATAACTGTTAATGGATTCCACCTTAATCACTCATTTGTTCAAATTCAGAAGAAAAGAGAAGAAAATGATACACATAACACTAATGAACTTACAATTACTCAGAGAAGCACACCATCAAAACATAAAGCCACATGGATCCCAAACAGTGCTGCAAAACCCTGGTGTTTCCTTAGCCAAAATGCAGAGATCGAATGTACAATGATATGCCAAAGCAATCCCAAGTGTCCAACGCTAAAAATGACTTAGAAATTACATGATATAGACTAGCCCAACCCATTCTCTTGCCTCTAGGGGTCGAGCTCATCATTCTAGGAGATGTTTCAACCAATTCTAAACAAAGCACTAAAATCTAGGCAATCAAAACAACTTTCCTCTATAAGGTAGGAAGCTGATTCATTCATTAAATTTTCACTTTTTAGTGAAGGAATCCTCTAGAAAAAGTAAATAAGTGCCAAAATTACATCATGTTTATCCAATTACATCAAGATAGATCAAAAATTACATCACAAAGAAAAACTAGTCAAACTGGCCGAATTTCTGAGTTGGAAGGTGAAAAGTTGAGCAAAAATCCTCTGTGCGCCACGCCAAAATCTGTGTGTGTTGTGCCACTTTGAAGCTAAGTTTGAGGCACTTCCTGAAGTCCCAATTGAACCTAAGTGTGCTTGTTGGAAATACCTATCCGTCTACTTTCCAACCCAAGTGGAATTTCTGAATTTGGTGCCCATTTTCCCCTCCAAAACTTAAATCTCCCAAGACTGCTTCTTGTGTGTCAAAATAGGGGCAGAGAGGTCATTTTTTGAGTGTTTTTGACCTCCTGAGAACTCAAAACTTGCCCAAAATTCTTGGCCATGCACCAACATTCATTATTTTTCATGAAAAATCCAAAAATATAAACTTTTTGTAGTTTGGAGCTCCCTAGCAAAAGCGCGCGCCAGGTGGCGTGATGCATAGGGAGAAAAATCCTTTTTTTTTGTACCAAAATTTGCTAAAATGCCAAAAATGCCCCAAATTTCTTGAAATTTGGGCTGGATCTTCTTCATCAAGAGCTATGGTGGGCCAAGGATTTCCTTGGCCAATATCTGGAGTCGATCATGCTCTTTTTTCCTCTTTTGCCTTTTTGATGCCTTCCTTAGGTTTGCCTTTAAATTCCTTATTCGTGCCTTGCAAACATGATTTTGTGCCCAATAATGGTTTTTCATGTGCCTGAGCATGTACTTGTCCTTGTTTGCTTTCACCAACATCTTCTCTAAGTGGATGTTGATCCTCTCGAGCCAAATCTCTCGATCAGTCTCTATCTTCTGCTGAATGGGTGTCCTCTCATTTAGGCTTCTTTGGGCAGCCTGCTGGTCTTCACGGATATTTTTCCACCTCTATGAGGCCTCCTTGGTGCATGTACCTCTGTTGGAAAATCACTATGTGTCTCTTCTTCATGATCATATGACGGATCAGATGTCATGTCTGCTGGTGGACAAACTGTCTTGGACAAATAGGTGTTGATATGTCACACTGTCTTGTAATGCCTTTGATGATGTGCTTGATCTTTGTCACCAAGAGAAAACAATGAAATGAGGGACAGTAAGGGGAGGGAAAAATAGTGAGGGATTAGGGACTATTGGGAGAGATTTGTTTGGGAAATATGGGAGTGGGTTTAGTAATTTAGGTATGGGAATAGGGTCTAGGATTTTCACATTTGAAAGTTTTGGGAAAGGGAATTTAGGATAGGGGTTTAGTAACTTTAGGGGATGGGGAACAATGGAGTCAAGGGAAAAATGGAATTAAGGACAAAGGAAATAATGGAAAAGTGTAACTTCGGTGGCAATCAAGTTTTGAAACCCTATGCAGCAGCTTACATGTGAGGAATTCAAAATGAAAGGGTTTGAATTTTTGTTTCAATCATTAGCATCCATAAACCACCATACCCTAGCACAAACTTGGATGAAACAGAAAAATGGAGGCTCTACGTACTTGTGGAATGAAGAATTTTCAATTTGGAGGAATATTTCAATGAATGTCAGGCCTTTTAGCCCAGTGCACCGCGCCTCCCCAGTGCATCGTGCCAGTGTAAATTTACACTGGAAAATTTCTCCCAGTGCGCTACGCCTCCCCAGTGCACCACGCCTCTTTGCAGGAGCCTTTTGGAGGCCTTCCCGATATCCAAATTGGGTGTAGGATAGCTCTTTGGAAAGGAATTTGAGTATAATTTCCAACGCAACTAGAATTTTTCAATTTAGAGTTCATTTTCCGTGTCAAAAATCAAATCTCCCAAGACTGGTAAAAATGTGCCAAATGAGGCTGCCTCAAGGCAGAGTGCTGTTGCAGTCAACTTTTGGATGCCTTCCTCAACTGAAAATTGAGCTCATGATAGCTCATTGGAAATATCTTTGTGTCTAGCTATCATTTGACTCATCAAGAAAATCATTTGGCCAACCAAGCTAAGAGAAAACTTTATTTTCCCAAGGTCACTTCAGAGGTGCATCAATTCTCCCGAGGTGATTGTATTTTTGACATTTCTATAAAACCATGACACCTGTGTAAAAATTGAAGGAGTTTTTTCTTCCTTGGCCAATTTTGGATAAAAACCTCTCTCAATTTTCCAAAATTCATCTTTTATTGCTTAGAAACATCACTTGAGTGAAACCTATCCCGATGTGTGGAACAGGGGATTTGTCGAAATGAAGCGAAATGAAGGGGATATGGGGCTTCTAAATTCTTGAGGAAATTTTTATAGGTGGGGAGGGATATTAGGAAGTAGGGGAAAGTGTAATCTTTGAAATTGAGTGAGGGGAAGGGGTCCAAAATGGCAAAACACAGGCCTAGCCTCGAAAATAGGGTTTGTAGCAAGAAACTAGGGTTTGTGCAAAAATGAAGGATTTGAGGGATCTCAGTGATGGGAAGTGTTTAATAAGGTACATTAAGTTTAGGGGAAGGTGTATGAACATCAGGATACAAGTTTTGCTGATGATTTGACCGTCCAAGAGAAATTTCCTTCAAAACCCTAAGAGAGGGAAATGACCTTACCTAGGCACAACTGAAGCATGAACAAGGTGTAAAATGACCCATTGGAACCTGACATGATGATGAAAACCCTCTGAATGATGGTAGATTCAGCTGAATAGTGACATAGACCAACATTTGGACAACTTTGAAAGGAGTGAAAGCAAACCCTAGTCCTAATGCTTAGTGACCAAATTTTACTTGAAGACTCACTGAAATGATAAAATTTGACCTTGAAACCTTAAAATCACTTTGTAAGAGCATGTTTGATCACTGGAGGAAGGCTAGAAAGACTGACACTAACATCTTATATGCCCCAACGTTTCACATAGCTATTTCACATACCTTGGCACCTCCAATTGATTATGACTGCGATCTTTGCAGGGTCCACCATCAAGCCTTGTCTACACACCACATGGGCCAGCAAGATCCCAAAAGGGACACAAAACAAACTTTTCTTGAGATTGAGCATGATATGGTACCTCCGACATGTATCTAGCATCAAGCGCATACTTGCCACATGGCACTTCACCAGTTTGAACACTGTCCAATTGTCAAAGTATACTTCCAGGAATTTATGAATGAAATCCTTGAATGTCGTGATGACTACGCGCAAAAATATTGTCGGCACATTCTTTAGCCCAAAATTCATCACCATATAATGGAAGCATCCCAATTCAGTCACGAAGTTTGTCTTACTTCTATCCTCTAGTGCGATCTTGATCTGATGGTACCAAGAGAACCCATCAATGAACGAATATACTTCCTAGCCACCAACATTATCTAGGGCCTCATCAGTGAACGAAGTTGGGAAGGGATCATGCACGCAGACATCATTCAACTTCCTGAGATCTACGCATATCCTTATATATTCCTTCTACTTCTTTTCTGGAACCACTATTGGGCTTACCCAATCATATTCTTCAACCTGTTCAATAATAACTACCGCGAGCATCTTGTCTAACTCTAAGTAGACCCTTTCTTTATACTTTGGATTGCGGTGGTAAGATCTTTGCTTCATAGGTTTTGCATCTAGTTTTAGTGTGATATTAATGACATCCAGATCTCCTATTATCCCTTTCAGATCTAAAAGCTTCGTGGGGAACAAATCCTAATATTCGTGGAGTAATTCGGCGACCTTATCTACTATCGTTTCATCCTAGTAATCCCCAATATTTGTAAACTTCAGCTTTGCCTCCGTGCCAGTGTTCACCTACCTGGTTTTGAGTGGCTCAATTATGTCTGGGTTCTCTAGATGTGGTCCTTCAAATTCACAGTGTCCTTTAGTATCTAGAATATTAATATTCCTTGAGTCTTCATCTTATTCTTCCGGTGTGACAGTGTAGCACTGTAACATGTGGCTCAGCTGGGTGGTCCAATCAGGTTGAAGCAAATCTAGAGAATCCTATAGTATCCTGAAAATTATCGTCTTAACTTCCTACAATGCTTTGTCGATAGATTCAAATCCATCCTCAAAACTGAACATCATAAAATATCCCTGGCGGAAAATATCCCATTCTTTGATGCCATGGCGGAGTTCCATCTCCAAGTACCAATTCATTGGTATAACATCCAAGGTATGACAAAACAGATGGACTCATTCCAGTTGAGGCTTCATTTCGTACACTTCAGTCCATTTGGGCAAATGGTCACATGGATCATTTCTCCCATCATATTTTTTTGTTAATCGCACCTTTGGATGACCAAAGTGTACCCTCATCATCCTCCTATATTCGCACCAATCATTAAAACTATCTTTGTGTGTACCCCACCATCTTACGGGCATAGCATGCAGCGCCCAATATAATGCCTGGAAGCGATGCTTCTCTGGTACTTCCCTTTCAAATGCATCCAAAAATGATCAACATCAGTTAACCCATCATAGTAAGGAAGATTTCTTACTTCTGATGATATGCAGCGCAATGACTTGGTCATCGTATTACAGTGTAGTGTAGATACTTCATGCAGTCGATTCTGTGAGTCCTCTAGTTCTTCATCTAAACCTGATGTGTAGGAGCTTTTACGGTCCCATCCAATATGTCTGTCTGTTGTTGGATTCATGCAAACCTCATCTCATGCCATTATCTTATAAATCTGGTCCAAATCATCATCACTTTCATAATCACGGACCAGTTCAGTATAGCATGGTCCTTCTGCAAGGTCCAGTGGCACCACTACGTGGAGCGATTTCTTCTCAAATATCATCTTTCGCTTCTTCAGGTTGATTACCCCATTCATGTTAGCAACCCAATTGATCCCAAGGAGTGCAGGGTAGGGATTTCTCTCATCCACAATCTTTATCACTTCAAAATCGTTAGTGCGCTCGCGCCTTCAATATCAAATGTTACCCCCTGCAACCTCCCCATTGGGATGATTTTCTATTGATTCGCCATCCTTAACTGAATCGAAGACCACTGTAGCACAAGTCTCCCCATTCTTTCCCATGTCTATTTTGGCAAAACATTCACATCGGACCCCAGGTCCAAGATAACTTGGTCCATTTTGTATTCTCCTATCTGTGCAGTGAGTCTCATCTCACGTCCAGTCCTTGACTTATGCATACCAAGCTTTTTGACTACGCACAGTTCGTCGGTAGAGTTTTCCTTGCCAATGCACCTATTAATTAGTTCTTGCAGTCCCTTCACAGCCTTACTATCACAAAGAAGTTTCATGCAGGTCTCCAAGAACGTGGTAATCATGGACGGGTCCATTTCTTCAACCAGTTTCTCCTGATTGCTTGAGGTAGAGGCCTCAGTGAAACTTTTCTTTCCTTCCATAAATGTTTCTTTTGTGCATTCTAGATCAAACCCATTCTCCTTTTCTCATGCTTTGCGGACCCACTCACCTTCTTCGGGCTACTTCCCATTATACTTACGAGTCCTCACTCCACTCCACATCACAATATTTACCTTGGGGTCTTCCTCGCAAGGCTCAGCCCTCATCATCTGTAGGTTCTGAGTCGGTTTCTAAGGCTGCACCCCCTTCTCATGTATTTTAGCTAATAATATTGGGCAATCCTCCATCGCATGGTCAATTTGAGTACAATAGCAATGTGAGAGCTGCGTTAGATTCAAGAAGTCTCGTGCGTAGTGTCTTGGTCCTCCACAATTGTAATAAATAATTTTCCCTCAACCTCTACTAGGTCCTCCTCCACCTCAGCCTCAGCCGTGCCCCTGATACTCACCTCACGCTCCTCCAGCACCTTGCTCTAGAGGTTGCGTTTCTACCTGCACCCTATATGCAGGTGCCCTATCCATCATTAATTCGTAACTTTGGTAATTGCACTCATCATGACCCACAGATTGACAAAAGTTGCAGAAGAGCTGTTGTAGTGTCTGTACGAATTTCTACAGCAAATGGCAATTATTTGTCACATGTTTCCTAGCTACCTGACATAAACGACACCATAGTGTGGGCCCTATACTTGGGCCTGCTCTAGCTTCTGGCCTTAGAGGCATTGGTCCCCCTAATGCAACATAATCTACAAAAATAGGAGAGTGATCTTTGTCATGCCCTTGGCTTTTTCACTTTAGGCACCACACTTCTTCGCGCACCTTTGGCCGAGTTGTTCTATCTTTCTTCAGACTTATCATTTCAAGGCAAAGGTTCTGCAACTACACATGAATCTATTGAACCCCCAGATTAGCATCATACATTGGTGTCTCATGCAATCTCATCATGATTTCTAGAGCTTCCGCCTGGGTCCTGATCTTCTGGTGTGATAGCGCAACCCATAGGTGAGGTAGGAGAGAGCCCAGAAACCATTCGTAGTTCTTCTCATCAGTTAGATTCATGTTGGCTTCATGGATTGTACACTTCAATCTTTGATCCAAATCCTAGGGTGCCTCTCCATGCTTCATCATGATCACCTTGAATCCCACAATTGATTGCACCTCAGACTTAGGTCTACTAAATTCCTTATTCAGTGCAGTCTAAATATCGACCAACGCGGACGTCAAATTATCAGTGCAGTACTTAATGCATCGAGTTAGTGTGCGGTCCTACAAAGCACTACCCAATGTTTTTTTCTTCATGTGATCAAATGTGATACCCTAAGCTTCCCACACAACCTTCGCGACGAACCAAAACTGGTCCATATCTTCATTTCCTTCACCCTTGAACATAGGTAGCTTTACGAAGTTCACCATGTTGAACAATGGTGGAGGTGGCACTGGTGTGGGTGAGGGGGTAAGCGGTGGAGGTGAGTATGGAGGCGGTGTGGATGGATGAGGTGAGGATGGAGGTGATGTAGGTATTCGTGGGAATCCATGTCTTATCAACTGAATAGTGCTCAGTGGAGAATCCTATGCTGCTCCTTCATCGTCACTGAGAGGAAACTCAATCAGCGGGCTATATTGAGGCCCTTTTCTTCCTCCGTCCATAAAATTCCTTCCACTTTACTTAGCCCTAAACATCAAGGTAACTGCATAACCCTCTTTTCACACAAGATCATCTTAATCCAAGTATTTATTGATTTCAAATACTTACCTCGTGGCCCCTTGAAGAAGTGGTGCTCTACTTCATTGTAACTGACCGAAGTATCGACCGCAAACTCTTTCACAAACCCTCCTATGATAGGGTCAAGCCAATGATAGACAGTGTGTGTAATTTTATCATCAGAGGCTTCCAATTTCCACACTAACTCCGGGGGCCAGATAATCAGACCGTCAAGCCTCCACCTCCCTTGGCCATCTGCCAACTTCACGATCCACTCGTATATTCAACTGGGAAGGAACAAAAGAAGATTTCATGTAACTTTGTGTACAAATATCTGTCCAACCATTGTTCTTTCATTAATCGCAGATTCCAGTTTTCTTGTGCCATGAATTCGTGGATCTATCTATCCAACCAGTATTCAATCTCCTTGTTAGCTGGATTCCAAAGATGTGACATCACACATCTCGTTATGCAGATCCCGGTCTTGACAATAGAACCATTTGTTGGCTTGACGGGCCCTGACTCAGGTTCAATGTTAGGTAGCCAAGCAAATCCCTACGCTACTGGCCCTTTCAACATCAATCCACAGAGTGCAGAATGAAGTCTCACTCGAAGAAGTATGGGGGAATGCAGGAACCAAGTTTCTGCACCCTGAGATGGTCGTGATGTCAGTTATTTTCCCTAACCTTCCTTCATGCAGATTGATAAGCCCTTTAGTGCTTCTCAAAGTACTTCTCTTATTCATCCTCGAAGCCTCCGTGAATGTCTCTGCTCATCCTTCATGGGCCCTAAATAGATAGATCTGGCACTTATGCACCCTTGTAATTACTCTTACTTCTATATCTACCTAGATTCACTTAAGTATTGGTTACTTTAACATGCATTACGGTTACCTTCGTGTAAACAGATAATCCTACTTGCATTCATATGACAAAGTAAAATACATAGATTCTCACATCAATATAGCATTAATTCATACTCTAGTATTCAACATAACATAATTGCAACATTCATAATAGAAGTAAAATAATGCATACACAAATAATTGTAGAATATTCCTCTTTATTAATAATCCATATTTCCAGTACAGACTCTGGCTGCCCTGCACATACAACTACAGGGGTCCACGCACTCAGCTGTGGACTTCTACCATAGGCCTCTGCGCACTCAGCTGCAGAGCCTTTTCCTACATTAAGACTGTCAGGCCAGGGTAACTCCAGAATGAGCGGGAGAGAAAACTGATTTTATTATTCATTAGCTAACTCATATTTATATACATAAATACAACGGATCAGTTCATCTTCTTGATGACTGTCCAGTTCACCCATCCGTTTCGGATTAGGTGTCAACATTCCCCCCTTAATCTGAAGGGATGTTGGTGAGTCCAAGCATCGTTCTGAATCTTTCAAGCTTTTCTCTTCCAAGCGCTTTGGTGAAGATGTCTACAATTTGCTCGTTTGTGGAACAATGATGGAGATGGATTGTTTTGGCCTCAACATGATGTCGGATCAGATGATATTTAGTATTGATGTGCTTAGTACGATCATGGAACTTTGGGTTCTTGGCCAACTTTATTGCAGATGTGTTATCAATCATGAGTGGAGTTGATTGTATTTGTTTTACCTGCAAATCTTCAAGAATTTTCCTGAGCCACACAATTTCTTTCGTTGCTTCAGCTGCTGCCACATATTCTGCTTCTGTTGTGGAATCTGTTGGTACTGATTGTTTGCGTGATCTCCAGGAGACAACTGCTGATCCAAGACTCATAGCATATCCTGAAGTAGATACCCCAGTTTCTTTGTCTCCATCGAAGTCTGAATCAGAGTATCCAATCAAGTTGAAGTCGTCCACCTGTGTATACTTGATTCCAAGGTCTTGAGTTCCCTTCAAGTACCTTAGAACTCTTTTTGCAGCAGACCAATGTCCCTCACAAGGATTTTGCATAAACCTGGAGAGGATTCCAACAGCAAATGAAATGTCTGGTCTGGTAGTAGTGAGGTAGATGAGACTTCCTACAAGTTGTCTATACTTTGTTGCATCCTCAAATTCCTTTCCTTCAATAGATGTGAGCTTCAAGTTTTGTTCCATTGGAGTACAAAGGGGATTGCACTCTGTCATGCCAAATTTGTTTAACAAATTTCCAATGTATTTCTTTTGAGAAAGAAATATGGACTTTGGATGTTGGGTTACTTCAATGCCAAGATAGTAATGAACATAGCCCAAATCAGTCATTTCAAAAATTTTTCCTAATTCTTTCTTTATGGATGCAATATAGCTTTCATTGTTCCCTGTCATTAAAAGATCATCTACATATACCACAAGATATACAACTGTTTTACCAACTTTCTTGACAAATAAAGTTGCATCATCAAGATCAAAATGATTGAAGTTGAGTTTCAGAAGATGCTCAGTTAGTTTTTCATACCAGGCTCGTGGTGCTTGTTTGAGGCCATACAAGGACTTCACAAGTTTGCATACTTTGTGTTCATGTCCTTTCATAGAAAATCCTTCAGGCTGGGACATAAAAACATTCTCTTTTAGATCTCCATTCAAGAATGCAGTTTTTACATCCATTTGATGGACTTTCCAACCGTTCTGAGCAGCTAGTGCAAAGAGTGTCCGGATGGTGGCCCATTTTGCTGTGGGGGCAAAAGTTTCCTCATAATCGACCCCTTCCTTCTGTGCAAAACCTTTTGCCACAAGCCTAGCTTTGTGCTTGTCAAGTGAGCCATCAGCTTTGTATTTGTTCTTGTAGACCCACTTGCAGCCAATTGGTTTGGTTCCAAATGGAGGATCAACCAGCTTCCAAGTGCCATTCTTTATGAGGGCATCATACTCCCTCTGCATCGCTTCTTTCCATTCATCATGAGAAGCAGCTTCTTTGAAGGAAGTTGGTTCAAAATCTGTAGACAAGTTCAATTCACAATCATAAGTAACATCCATATCAATAGGTGAATTAGAGTTATCTACATCACCTCCATCTTGTCGGTTTGTATTTCTGGTTCCTATTTTTCCAATTTCATCAGGATGAACACTTTCAAGTGTCTTTGTCAGCCACTTTGGGGGACCTTTCTGAGATGGTCCAGGCTGCTCTGTTGATTGAGTTGGGTCTAAATCAAGATTGAGTCTCCCAATTCTATCAATTACATCACTTAAAGCATCATCCGTTGTTGGAGTGTCATGCAGGGGAGATTATTCTTCAGAAGAAGATTCCACATGTTGATCTAGTATAGGAATCCCCCCTTCAAGATGTGGAATCTGATTATCAAACTCTTGAAATGATTTCGGTTTTGTGAATTTATCCAAGCGATCAAGTTGCCGCTCAACAACACTGTCAGATTTGGATGATTCAAGAAAAATGACATCTCTAGATAAAACAAACTTTTTATTTACTTCATCATAGAGGTGGTATGCTTTAGATGTGTTTGAATACCCCAGGAAGATACACTTATGACTTCTAGCACCAAGTTTGTTTCTATGTACCTTTGGTATTAAAGCATAACAGGTGGAACCAAAAATCCTGAGATGTTTTACCGAAGGAACATGTCCATACCACAATTCATAAGGAGTCTTGTTTCTTATAGCACTAGATGGACATATATTCTTTATATATGCAGCACATAGAACAGCATCAGCCCAAAACATTGTCTTTACATTTTTGAAGAAAAGCATGGATCGTACCATATTCAAAATTGTTCTGTTCATTCTTTCAGCTACACCATTCTGTTGAGGATTATAAGGCACAGTTGTTTGATGTTTAATCCCATGTTGGCGAAGATAGTGTTCAAATTCATTTGATGTATATTCTTTTCCATTATCAGTGCGAATAGACCCAATATGAGATTGTGCATCATTTTCAATCCATTTATGAAAATTCTTGAATGTTTGAAAAGCATCAGATTTGTTCTTCAATAAATAAACCCAACACATTCTGGTGTAATCATCAATAAATGTCATGATATATTTATTTCCATTTGCAGAAGAAACAGGCATTGGACCACATAAATCTGAATGAATGAGTTCAAGCTTCCTATGTGCTCTTGAATTTGAATCATGAAAAGATTGTTTGCTATGCTTTCCTAGAATGCAAGCATCACATTGCTTATGTTTTCTAGGAATTGTAGGCAAACCAGCAACACCATTTTTCTTCAACAAGCGGAGACTATCATAGTTTAAATGTCCAAATCTAGCATGCCATAATATACTTGATGGAAGTGTACCTTCTTCATGATGAGAAATATATGAAAAATGTTGTGCATGAGTAGAGGTTCCTTGCAGTTTAAGAAGTCTTTCTTCTTCTATACCCCTCATGACAAGTGAATGGTCAGATGCCTTTCTTACCTCAAGCTTTCCATCAAACATATGAATGGAGTGACCTTGCTGGCGGATGTGGACCAAGGACAGCAAGTTTCTCTTGAGCTGTGGGAGATATAGAACATGATCCAGAAGAACGTCTGGAAGACCAGGCAGTTTAAGCCTGATTGTGCCAAGCCCTGATGGCTTGATTTTTGACTGATCTGCAAAGTATACTGCTCCATCAACATTGTAAGTGAAATCTTCAAAAAAATATTTCCTATGAGTCATATGACAGGTTGCTCCTGAATCAAGCAACCAGTCATTTTTCGAAGAAGCAATTGAAGCATTAAACAAATCTTCATTTACTCCAATGTTACATTGTGCCTCAATATAGTGAGCGGATTCAGGTGCTTTACCTTTGTCTGTGTCATCAGTTTTACCTTTCTGCTGGTTTCCTCTCTGCTCAACCTTGTCCCATGGTAGCTTGCATGTAGAAGCATCATGTGATCCATTTCGTTTGCAGCGAATGCAATGCAGATCTGCCTTTTCCGCTTGAGAATGTCTGCCCCCCCTGCCTCTGAAGTATCTTCCTCTTCCTCTTCGTCCACCTCTTCCTCTTGTAGAATCTTGAGCAGGATGCTTTTCTTTATGAGCAAGGCAAACAGTCTCTTCAGAAGATTCAGGGACTGTTTTCTTTCCAAAGGCTTTCTCTCTTTCAGCAAATTTTTTCACAAGAGACTCAAAGGTTATGTCTTTAAGATTTCCATTTGCTTGTAAAGACTCAAGATAATTAGAGTAGGTAGGATAGAGTGCTTTGAGAAAGGCAATAAGAGAGATATCCAGCTCCACCTTAGTGGATTTAATATCATGCATTATAGACTTTATTTCAGATGCAAGAGCAAGGGGATCATTATTTTTCAGTTCAAGAGTGAAGAGTTTAATCATGAGCTGAACAACTTCAAGTGCAGAATGTGAATCATAGAGTTCTTTTAGCTTTTGTAAAGCTTCAAAGGCAGTGGAATAGGATGAAATATGACGACTTACTTCTTCATTTACAGATGCTGCGATCAATGCATAGGCTTTGCTGTTCTTGTTTTCCCAAATGACAATTTCTTTATCTGATGTAGGCTGCACAGGGTCTTTGTCTTCTTCTCCGACACACACTCCTTTCCACAGCTCATTGTAGATGAGGGTGTGTTTTACCATCCGAGACCATTCAAAATAGTTCTCCTTGCCAGTGAGAACTATTCCGACCATAGAGATGATTGAATGCATTCTGTAAAAAATACTTCTGCTTGATAAAAAACTTCCTTACAGCCTTATGCACTATATTTTCTACAAATCCCTCTAATGTGTGATAGAAGGCATCAGAATTTCATTGAAATATTATATCACTTTATGCTTCAATACAGCATTACCAAAAATAAAAAACTGTGCAATATCACTATATCACCTCCAAACTCAAAACTGCCATCATAAATGCATATCAACAGCACAACATTATACCGCCATTAAAATCATCTCTCTTGTACCTACGTCACTATGAAAGATGATCCACATCCGTTCGGCTCTGCAAAAAAACAATGTGGCAGGCCAGCGCAGAGACCAATGCATACCACAATTAATGTAGCATTGACAATAACTAACATGATCTCATTTTTTAATGCAGAAATAATTCACGCTCATCGAACCACCATACACAGTCTTTGATGTCACATACCATTCAAACACATGTAGCAGTTCAAATGCACCAGGTCACGACCTTAAAAAGACATTCAACGCATAATTCACAACATATAACACAACACAATTTCCTGGCATATTAATGGCATATTTGAATGAGATGGCAGCCTTCAATGTAGAGTAGGAAAGAGCCAATGATGTTGGTTATACGAGGAGTTAGAGATTCTAGGAAACGCATCCAAGAGAGGTCGATCTCGCAATAGAGGGATCCCTCCTGCTACATGAGGAGGCCTCGCAATAGATGTACCTCTCAGGCCGATTCAAGCCCGTGCAGATCTACCTAAAGCCGCTGCCCAATGTAAATACCACACAACTTCCGACCAGACAGAGGGTTTGGTTTTTCGACGATGAGTTCAGAGTAATAACAGAACACTCAGAAATACATATAGCGTATTTCCGCTGGCATTTCCAAATGAAACACCCTGCATACATATACTTCTAACTCCGAAAAAGAGAAAGCGAGAGGGTCTGCGAATCACAAAACGCCGGGCGATACCAATAACCTCCACGCTCTTATCGAGCACTCACAATAACCAAGGCCGCGGTCTCAGCAATATTCAGTATATTCACGGCTTTGTAAACTGAAGGTCCGCAGTTCGATCCTGCGTGGAGGCACCAGGCATAGGCCACTGTGGTGATGCTGAGATCAATTCCCCAGCATAGCAACAAAAAAAGGGTTGGTCTCAGATACGAAATCCTGAGTTCAAATTTCCGCAGAAGAAAAAAAAAGAGGTAGTCCCAGCTATTGAATCGGATTCAAAGAATGGAATAGAGAGCGTTATGGAGAGATTGCAGTGGCGTTTCATGAACCAAAAACGATGCCAGAGGCCATGTCAGAGGCAGAGCAGCGTAGGACAGAGAACATTATGGAATATGGACAGACGCGTTGGCAGTGCTCAGGGCAGAGGAGCGCAGTCTCAGGACAGTGCGCAGTCTCAGGATAGAGGCAGAAACACTTAGGTATGAGCAGCTCTCAAGACAGTAGGAGTTACAACTATTTCTGGGACCTGTGAACTGATACCATGTCAGGCCAGGGTAACTCCAGAATGAGCGGGAGAGAAAACTGATTTTATTATTCATTAGCTAACTCATATTTATATACATAAATACAACGGATCAGTTCATCTTCTTGATGACTGTCCAGTTCACCCATCCGTTTCGGATTAGGTGTCAACAAAGACTCTTCACTCTTAGCTCTCACTAACCCATACGTAAAACATAGCACCAAAACTATTCTACACCCAACTTTCCTTAGACTCATCTAAGACTCCCCTTTTATACAATCCCATGGTGTATGGACCATGGGTAGATCAATAAAACCAAAATGACTTATACAAAAGAAGGCTGGAAAAACATTACTAACATTTTACATCTTCCCACTCTATGGTCACAAAACGCAGAGACTTCACATTAAAACTTGGGCCTTTAGCCCCAAAACTTGGGATTTTAACCACAAAATTGACCCAAGGGGATATGTTCGCAATAGAGAAACTAGGGTTTTGATATGAGAAAAAAACAAAATTTTTAATGAATCCTCAAAACACCAAAAGAAATGACTGTAGGAGGAAAAATAATTCTCTATTTATCTATCACTCACTTTCTGGAGGTTGAAGACAACATTGCTAGAGTTTTGGAGCCGATTTGGTGAAGTCTAGAAGCGTTTCTAGCTTTCCTGGACAAGTAAGTAGTGCCAAATGGAATTAAGGCCTTTCTTTGGCAAGTGTGTAGCACTTGAAGGAAGTGTGCAGCACTAGAAGGAAGTGCGTAGCTCCTGAAGGAAGTGCGTAGCGCCTGCCATGTTTGGCAAGTGCATAGCGCCAGAAGGAAGTGTGCAATGCCATATTAAAACCAATGTTTGAGTACCTTCCTCAAGTCCAAATGGAGCTTGTGATAGCTCGTTGGAAATATATCTCTCGTTGCTAGACAATGGACCTATCAGGCACTGAAAATGATCAATTATAGCCCCTAAAAAATCAATTTTTCCAAGACTGGTCAAAAAGTGTAGAATGAGGGTGCAAAAATGAAGTGTGCTCTTGCAAGAAACTTGTGGAGGTCTTCCTCAACTCCAAATTGAGCTCATGATAGCTCATTAGAAGTATATTTTGGTCTAGTTATCATTTTACTCATCAAACAAGTCATTTCGACACTCCATCTAGGATAAAACGTGATTTTCCCAAGGTCGCTCCAGAAGTGCAGCAACTCTCTTGTAGCAATTTTATTTTTGATATTTCTCCAAAAAAATAACACCTGTGTAAAACATGAAGGAGGTTTTTCATCCTTGGACTGGTACAAACAAAAACCTCTCTAGCTTTTCTAAAATTCATCTCTGTTTGGTTGGAAACATACTTTGAAGCAAAATTGGCCCTATGTGTGGAAAATGATTTGTCCCTTGGAATGACTTCTTGAAAAAGGATGGAGACATGATGTTTATGAGTTGTAATGCCATCATACTTGCTGAAATGAACTCCCTTAGGCCTCCTCTACTTATATGTCTCTGAATCCATAGCCAACCCTAGCTCAGTGAGAGAGGAAATTAGGGTTTAGTGCTTGTGGAAAATGATGATTTTGACACCCTTGGGAAAAGACAACTCCCTTTGGCATTCACTTAAATTTTTGAAACATTACCCTTTCAATTGACTATTTCCTTGGACTAATTGATCTTTTGATGGTCTTTGAGAAGTCTTTTAAATTGTCTTTGCTTTAATGAAGTTGGCATATAGAGATTGATTTGGGAGCTTAGGAACAATACTTATTACATATAGTGAACATAACATTACATGATGAAATAAGAATTTCTATTTACAAATCATCTTCACATGGTGAAGAGATGTTATTTGATCACCCTTTACTTGCTGGTATTATGCAATGAAATGGAGTTTTATTGGAACCTTGGAAACCCTAATGACCTAATGAAACCTTGAAAAACCCTAAAATACCTAATGAGACCTTAAAGGACTGAATTTCAAAATGACATTACTGATGTGATGGCATGATGTAATTAACTTTATGGAAAATGGATACTTAGCAATGTTGAAATGAGCCAGCAAGGGGTAAATTTATAAAAGGAGTAAAGGAAACCCTAATTCAACATTCAGTGACCAAATTTTTGCATAACGACCTAGTGGAATGACAAAAATTTTAGAATGAGACCCTAATATGATATGAAAAGAGGATTTTTTATTACTGATGGCAGTATGCAAATACTGACTCTAACAGAACTGTTAGATCACTTCATGTCTAGAACATATTGTGATTGTCAAATTGTAAGTTACAAAAGTACATAGTAAATAAACACACTTTACCTAACTATACACTAGACCAAGTTATAGTTAATTATTTCCTATGTTTAGGGATATCCTAACATTCCAAGACTGTCAAGGCCTGATAATTAAATTTGGAAGTCATGCCAATATGGTAAGAAGACTAGGACTCATTTCAAGACAAAAGAGTTCTCTTCATCTAGACCACTAGAGCTAATTCACATAGATATTTGCGGCCCAACTAGAGAAAAAATCCCAAGAGGAGAAAGGTATTTTATGTTGCTTATTGATGATTTTACCAGGGCCACTTGGATCGTGCTCTTAAAGGAAAAATCAGAAGCATTTAAACACTTTAAAAAATTTAAATCTCAAGTAGAAAATGAGAAATATCTCAAGATCAAATGCTTAAGATTAGACAGAGGAGGAGAATACACTTCAAGAGAATTTGAAGAATTTTGTGAAGATCATGGCATAAGGAGGTAGTATTCTATGGCTAGAACTCCACAAAAAAATGGAGTAGTTGAGAGAAAGAATAGGAAAATCTAGGAAATGGTCAAAGCTATGATGGATGAAGTAGATGTACTGCACATTTTCTAGGGTGAAGCAACAAAAATAGTAGTATACCTATCAAACATAACAAAAATTAGGCCTAACAGTGATAAAAATCTCTATGAGTTGTGGAAGGGGAGACTTGCATCAGTTAAACACTACAAAGTGTTTGGGAGAAAATCCTTTATCAAAAGGAATGATAAAAATATAAAAAATTTTGATTCATGCGTTGATGAGGGAATATTACTCGGGTACTCTGCTCGAAGTAAATGATACAAGTGCTACAAAAAATGAAAAAATAGGGTTGAGGATTGCATTGATGTAGTAGTAGATGAAATAGCTTCACAACCTGAATCCTCCAAAGGAAACATGAACTTAGATGGAGAAGAGAGTATGTACATCAGGCCCTTGGATCAAGTTGAAATAGATTTAGATAACAAAGATGTGGAAACCAATAGATCTCCAAGGTCCAAACCACCTTCCAGGTAGGTATAGAAAGAACACCCTGATAGTCAAATACTTAGAGACCAAAGATGGTGTTCATACCAGGGAGAAATTTGTTGGCAGTTAATTTGTGCAAATATTTCTCTGTTATCTCAGATTGTGCCTAAAAATATTAGCCATGCACGTGATGACAAGTTTTGGGTGAGAGATATGAATGAAAAACTTGACCAAATTAAAAATATTAACACTTGGGAGCTTGTTCAAAGACCTAAAGAGAAAAATGTCATAAGTACAAATAAGGTCTTCAAAACTAAGCTAAATGAATAGGGTTGAGTAATTAGGAACAATTCTCAATTAGTTTGCAAAGGGTATGCCCAGATAGAAGGACTAGATTTCGAGGAAACCTATGCCCCAGTAGCGAGACTAGAAGCTATGAGAATGTTTCTTGCCTTTTCTAGTCACAAATTCTATGGATGAACTAAAACTTGAAGGACAATAAGGTAGAGTTGACTGATCCTATTCCAATCATGTGTGATAATACTAGTGCTATCGGTGTCTCTAAGAATTCTTTAATGCATTCAAAGACCAAACACATCCCTATCAAGTTCCATTTCTTAAGAGAGCAAGTTGCAGCCAATGTTCTTAGACTTGAGTATATGGCCACTAAAGACCATCTTGCAAATATCTTTACTAAGCCACTAGAAAGAGAACCCTTTGAATATCGCAGGAAACAGAGAGGACTTATGATTCATCCCCCTAAATGTGTTATGCTCTTGACTTGTGATAAATTACAGAATACCAAATATGCGAAGAAATACAACCTAGAACACAAAACAAAATGAGAAAAACAACAAGTATTTTATTATTCAAAGATGAAGGCAATGTTCACTTTCCTCTTTGAGTGAGCAACCTCCAGTAGAGCAGAGATCCATTAAAAAATAAGACTCGATAATTCTCAATGGGGGGTCTCTATCGTTTATATAGGATTCATACATACAATACCATGGGTCAGTACCATGGTTCTCTCAATACCATCTATCTAATACAATGGCCTGTTTGCAACTAACTGTGGTCCCTTTCTTAAATGCGGGTCAACCACTTACAATTATTAATATGGGCTTTATTGACTATATAACTAAATATAACTATGACTTGACCTTATTACATAAATAAAGGGGTTAGGGTTGGACCCTAACATGCCCCCCCCATCAAAAGTAGCCTTGTCCTTAAGGCTGAAGCTGCAGAAATTGCTGAAGAATGGTGACTGGTTCCCAGGTCGCATCCTCTTGAGAGGTGTCTTTCCACTTGACGAGGACTTCCTTGATCGTGTGGCCATGCAGATGTCATTCTCGTATATCGAGGACCTATTTAGGTTGGAGCCAGGGTCAACCTTCCTCATCCAATTCAGGTAGGTTAGTTTGAATTCCACAATTGTTCCCCACCACTTCCTTGAGGCATGATACATGGAAGACTGGATGGATTTTTGAAGTTGGTTGCAAGGTCAACTTGTAGGCTACTGCTCCAATGCATTGAGGTATTTGATAAGGTCGATAGAATTTTGGAGCTAATTTTTGGCAACCCTTTTCTTTGACCGATGTTTTCTTATATCGTTGCAGCCACAGGAATACTTGATCTCATTCTTGAAATGTGTGCTCTGAACGATGTTGGTCTGCATGTTGCTTCATTCGATTTTGAGCCTGATGTAGATTATCTTTGAGACGAACTATCATGGCTGCAGAGTTTTGTAGGAGTTCATCCACTTCTTGCACCTTAGAGCATCCAGGGATATAAGGAATAGGTGAAGGTGGGAGTTGGCCATACACTGCTTCATATGGAGTCATCTTGGTGGTTGCATGATAGTTAGTATTATACCACCTGTTGTAGCTTATATTGGGTTTAAGCTTATTATTTATTTTTATCACAATGTGTGATAAAATCATTAAGGGGGTTTAACCTCAATGAAGCCCTTTATATTCTCTGCCCCACAAAGTCTAAAAGTAATAGTATTTTGATTGTGGTAATTACATATCGAAAATATATGAAAACATATTTGCATATATATATATATATATATATATATATATATATATATATATATATATATATCGAGAAGCATAAATATATCGGTTTACAAAGGAAACAAGTGTTAAAGTTAAAGGCCCGGACCTGAAATATATATACTATGCTTTATAAAGTGCGTCAGTTCTGCTACACCGTAGAACTATGAACGTTGGATATCGTCGATTGCGATATGCAATGGTCAGTCCCAAAACATATATATATTATATTGTAAAGTTCGACAGGTCCATTAAGTGCCTTATCTATATGTGTTAGTTCATTTCGTTGATTGCGATTTGCAATCGCGGGATGTACTCAAAAGCATATATATTATGTTTTATAATTGCGGTGGGTCCGTCATATTGCATATATATATATATATATATATATATATATATATATATATATATATGGAAAGCGTCGATTGCAATGAGCGATGGGGATTCTAGACCCGATAGGTTTATATGCTATATTTTATAACCCAGCGCATCCATCTTATCGTAGGTTGTAAAGGTTTTTATCGATATATCAAAAGTCCTTCATATATATTTGTTTACGCAGTTTTATATGTATTGCTATTATAAAGGATTATAATAGAAAGGTCAGACTCGAAGCATATATATTATATTTAAAAGCCCCAGTGGGTCCATGAGGCGTACAAAGGGCAGATTTAAAATTACAAGTGGGATTTCGTGCAGAGTTAAAATGGTAAGCTGTTTTCAATGGAGCTCACCCGATTCCACTTATTATTTGACACATAGTAGCCTGGTGGCGAGAGAAAACTGCCCATTTTGGGCGAGTATTCTCCGGGCTTATGTTACACCTGAAATCTTTATAGACCGTCTGATCTGCTAAGCACAGATCTATAGTGGGGATCTATCGTGGGAAAAGTATGCCTCGATAATTGTGCAGAGCCTATATTAGAAGTGAAAAAGCATGTTTTATGGCATACTTCTATTATAAAAGGTATATAATAGAAATAGCACAAATATGAAGGATTTATACATATGAGGCTTAATGGTGCGTAAAGTCAGGGTTTGTAGTGATATATCATTTGAAAGGGCCGATTGTGATTTTCAGTGGAAGTCAACGGAATTTTATACAGGGGGATTTGACAGATTTATAAAGCAAGGTTAACTCTTTTTAGTTCCGTATTAATTAAAGGTCTACGTTAATTTCATTGTGTAAAGTGGAAAATCAGGGTTAGAGCCATAGCTGAAGAGGAAGACAATCTGGTATGTATCTTTGCATTTTGGCCAATCAGAAGGCCCATGTAAGCCCAAGATTACACAAACTAAACATATCTCATTACGGCTAAAATGAATTAAGCATCATTAGGACATTTACAAAATAATTTGGCAGTGGATCAATAGAGCAAGCAAGTAGTTATCATCCCCTTCTGAATCCAATTATGTTCTTGTTATTTCATGTTGTTTGAGGTGTCTTTTACCCTCTGTAAAATTTTGTAATAGTTTTTGCTTCATATAGTTAGAAAAGAAGTTAGATAATTTGGGTAGTTTTAGAAATCAACAACTGTTCCACAATGTATAAAAAGAGGAAAATTTACTAAGAAAGGGTTGGAATTTTGGAGAACCCGGAGACTATGCCACTGTATTCCTAATATCGTCGTTGATTAATGAAAGAATAAAAAGTTTCCTTGAGTTTTTGCATATAATTTTGTGAGCTTCTCTGTCAGGTGTCATGCTATGTTTTCTTCTTTTCAAGTATAGTAATGAAGCTGAAGGTCTTTATTTTCTTATGTAGATAAAGTTAAACTTTCTTAAAAGAGCACTCCTATACTTGAAGTCCTCACTTCCTTTCTAAGTTATATATAATAGTTTCTGTGAAAGACCAGCATATTGTCCATGATTCAGTTCTCATCATCATAGTTCCTCTAAGTTACAAATAGTAGTTTCTATGAAAGATCAACATATTATCTTTAACTTCTCCTTCAAACTTTCTTCATTCATCATTTATATCTAACAACAAATGGCATTCTGAGATGTTCTGTTCATACATGTATTAAGAGTTAAAGACCAAGTTTTAATGTCCTTCATTTGAGAACACAACAAACAATAAGTGACAATAAATAATATTTATTAATGTCTTAAGCACAATTTCCCCACAGCCAGAAAATTGGTTTCTTAAGGAACAACATTAATTGGCACTGTTGCTGGGGAGAGAAGACAAGAAGATTTTTCCCTGGGTTTCAATATTTTCCTCTAGTTGCTCAGTGAGGACGAAATATTTGGCTATTTTGAATCAGAGAAATAACTCTGGCTTCAAGAAGTCCCCATGCAAGATCAGACACTTCACAAAAGAAAGTTCAAGCTCTTTCAGATCCTGAAAGGCTATTTTCTAGGAGGGTTAGGAAGTCTAAGATCTCAACTATACTAATTCCTACATTGTCTGCATCAAGCAGCCACTTATCTGAACATTCATATGATAGAGAGTCATATTTTTCATCATCTTCATTTCAGGAACCTAGCTGTCAAGACCAATCTTTTGAGTCTGTTACTTTTCATTTACCTGTTGTAATTATTCAACCTCAATGAATCATCACATTACCTCCTGTGCACATTCAATTTACCTCTCAATCAAGTTCCACATCTGTTGGTAATAAAAGTTCATTAAACATGGCAGCACCTGCATTCTTAGTGAATAGGTATGCACCTCTTCAACTACCATAACCATTCAATCAAATGCCACAAGATTACCTCAAAACTCTTCCTTGTTTTTCAGGAGAAGATGAACAGACAGTAGACAATCATGTGGCAGTATTTTGTAGTTTTGCAAAAAGCCTAAATTTTGAACATTTAGATGTTGTTCTAAGACTTTTTGTTCAGTCCCTAGATGGAGAAGTAAGGAAATGGTTCAAAGGACTTCCCAATAATACCATTCCTTCTTGGGAAGAGATGGAACATGTGTTTATTCAGAGATGGGAGAAAAAGAGACCATGGATATTCATTAACAGAGTTTAATGCCATAAAGAAGAAGTCTGATGAAACTGTGGCCAAATTTGTCAAAAGATTTAACAAATTGTACAATAGTCTCCCAGCAGAGATTAACCCTCCTCCTACTGGTGCAAAAATAACTTTTGCAGGGGCTTTTGAATCAAAATTTGGATTCACATTAATGGAAAGAAGAGATCCAACCCTTAATCAAATCCAAATAGATGCTTTGGAGATAGAAGCGAATTTGGTGCCTGCAGGAAAAGCACTAGAAACACAGTCTACCCAAGACAAAGGTAAGGCAAAGATAGAATCCTCTCAAAGTCAAGCATTAGAGGATATGTTTAAAACTTTGACAGATAAGTTAAATAGGTTAGAGTTAGAAAATAAGAACTCTCAGAGACAAAAACAGTATAATAAGAACTTTAATCCCCAATACAGAAGACAACCTTTGCAAATCTTGCAAAGGGAAAGAAAAGATCAAGATCAAATTCAAGCACCATTATATATAGAGGCAGGTCCTATTGAAAAAAAAGAGCATCCTAAAGATCAAATTTTTACATTATATACAGTGGATGAAGATGAACTTGGTATCGAAGAAGAAGAGTATGAATATGATGAGACATATGCCATTCATGATAAAATTGATGAATATTGTAAGCAATTCTCTGATTTTATGCAGGCTGAACTACATAAGAAATATGATTTAAGATCGAGGAAGAGGTTAAGAAATCAAAAAAATGAAAGTGAGCAGCAAGTTTCAGCTTCCTCACCAAAGGTGACTCCACAAGAATCTCAATCTGCAAAACAAGTGAATAAAGGAAAGCAACAACAGAATGCAAATGGCAAGACACAAATACTTCAAGGTGAGTCTTCTCAAGATCACACTGAAAAAATTCCTTTGGAGAAAATTGTTTCAATTCCTCAAGTAATTCCAGCCATGAAGAAAGGTGAAGATGAGAACAAAAGGAATGCCAAATAGGGTCACTTGTTTAGTCTTACTAAGGAGTTGGAAAAGGTAAGAATACAATTTCCCCTTACAAAATTGGCAAAAACACCTACTTATCAAAAGGAGATTGCTGAGTTTGTTAATGTGAAAGAAAATGAGATTATAAATGATACTGTAAATCTGCAGGAAGACAAACTAGTAGTGGTTTTTGGTCCACATGTAGAGGAAGTAGATCCTTCAATACCCCCTTTTTATATTTCCCTATTGGTTCATGATTTCCTCTTACATAATTGTATGTTTGATTTGGGAGCTTCACACAATCTTATGCCTTTGTCAGTAATGAAGCAACTAAATCTACAAGCTACCAAACCCTATAGGGACTTGTATTCTTTTGATTCGAGCAAAGTCAGGTGTCTAGGGGTTATTAAGGATCTGGCAGTGTGACTAGCCCAAATTCCAGCTAGAAGCTTGGTCATGGATGTTGTAGTATTAGATATTCCTGCTAGATTTGGAATGCTTCTATCTAGGTCCTGGGGGACTAAATTGGAAGGTGTTTTGAAAGTATATTTTACATATGATGTTATACCAATTTTTGGTGGGGAGGAGAGGAGATTGTATAGAGAAACTAGGTTTGTAAAAACAATTACAAAAAATGGAGCAAGCAATTCACTTGTATATAGTGAGGAGAAGGATGATTTTGCTTGTTTCAAACTGTATGATAATGCTGAGTTGGCTGAAGATAATCAGAAGCAACTTGCCTCAGCCAATGTAATTACAGATCTGCAAACTAAAGTAGTGTGGCTTCTTTGATGGAGCTTATTCCAGGGAAGGAACAGGTGCTAGTTTTCTTCTAATTGCACCTAAAGGTAATGTGTTCCCTTTTTCTTTCAAAATAGAGTTCGAGGCAACAAACAATGTGGTAGAGTATGAGTCGTTGATTATTGCTCTACAAACAACTAACAGATGGGAGTTAAGTCAATTTCTGCTTTTAGAGATTTAGATCTGATTATCAAGTAAATAAAAAATCATTTCCAAACAAAGAACCCTAGGCTTAGGGTATATAGATATGAGGTATGGGATTCGATTGAGATCTTTTTTGAAGCTTTTAACATTCAATTTATTCCAAGAAATGAGAATAGATTAGCAGATTCATTGGCTATGTCTGCTAGTATTTTCAAGCCTCCTATTAATCCAAGGCTATGATATGAGGTAGGGATAAGACACAGACCCTCTGCTCCTGATAATGTTAAATATTGGAAAGCCTTTAAAGATGATCAACAAATTGAAGAAGTTTTGACGATAGTTGAGGAGTTTCAGGGCATAGAAATTGATTAGGATAAAGAAGAAACAACAGAAGTTGCAGAAATCAGTGGTTTAAAAGATTCAATAATTAATCCGAATATTTTTCAATTGAAGGATAATAATTTGCTAAAGGAACTTGTTCCTCTTGAAAGGTTTTCTAACCCCAATGATGTCACTATTGACTCAGGGAAGGTTTCACAGGATGAACACATTCAGGATCACAACATTGGAACTCAGGAGAAATTTAGAATGAATTGTTTTTTCAAGATTCACTGGCAAAATGGTTCAAGATTATGCACTCAAATGCTAATCTGGTATACTTGGAAGATTGAATTCACTTGATGGAGATAAATCATGTGTATATGTATGAACTTGTACATAAATAAGCTCAGGTGTTGAGCATTCAGTTTCCAGTTTCAATTCTTCAGTTTAATCATTAGTTGATGAATAAGGGTGACTTTCCCAATTGGAAACAGGTCTGTAGAGGTGTCAGATTGTCAGCTTTTAGTTTTCAGATTTCAAATTTTTCATAGTTTTGGACTCCATGCCCAACTAGTGCTACTGATATATGATTCTCAATAATTTTCTATTGAAGCACAAGCATTTATCACTGCAAATATCAGCATGGGTTCACTGTACAAAATTTTCACACAGCTAAGTTTGGTGAAACAATATATGACTCCATGCCCAATGGATAAGGCATTGATCTGTGGTTCTTAGTTCCTCTATGGCAAATGCATGATCCCCAGTTGGAGCCCAATGTTGTAGCTTATATTGGGTTTAAGCTTATTATTCATTTTTATCATAATGTGTGATAAAATCATAAGGGGGTTTAACCTCAATGAAGCCCTTTATATTCTTTACCCCGCAAAGTCTAAAAGTAAAAGTATTTTGCTTGTGGTAATTACATATCAAAAACATATAAAAACACATATATATATATATATATATATATATATATATATATATATATATATATATATATAGATATAGATATAGATATATATATCGCAAAGCATAAATATATCAAATTTACTAAGGAAACAAGTGTTAAAGTTAAAGGCCCGGACCTAAAATATATATACTATGCTTTATAAAGTGCGTCGGGTCTATTGCACCGCAGAACTATGAACGTAGGATATTGCCGATTGCGATGTGTGATAGCTGGACCCGAAACATATATATATATATATATATATATATATATATATATATATATATATATATATATATATATATATATATATATATTGTAAAGTTCGGCGGCTCCATCATATCGCATAACATATTATATATATATATATATAGGGAAAGCACCGATTGTGATGAGCAATGGGGATTCCGGACCTGATAGGTTTATATGCTGTATTTTATAACCCAACGCGTATGTCTTATTGTGGGTTATAAAGGCTTTTATTGATATATCAAAAGTCCTTCATATATATTTATTTACATAGTTTTATATGTATTGCTATTATAAAGGATTATAATAGAAAGGCCGGACTTGAAGCATATATATATTATATTTAAAAGCCTCGGCGGGTCTGTGAGGCATACGAAGGGCGGATTTAAAATTACAAGTGGGATTTCAGGCGAAGTTAAAATGGTAAGATATTTTTAGTGGAGCTCACCTAATTCCACTTATTATTTGACACGTAGCAATCGAGTGGGGACAAAAAACCACCCATTTTGGGTGGGTATCCTCCGGGTTTAAGTTACACCCAAAATCTTTGTAGATCGTCTGATCTGCTAAGCACAGATCTACGGTGGGGATCTATTGTGGGAAAGGTATGCCTCGATAATTGTGCAAAGCCCATATTAGAAGTGAAAAAGCATGTTTTATGGCATACTTCTATTATAAAAGGTATATAATAGAAATAGCACAAATATGAAGGATTTATGCATATGAGGATTAAGGGTGCGTAAAGTTAAGTTTTGTAGTGATATATCATTTGAAAGGGCCGATTGTGATTTGTGGTGGAAGTCAATGGAACGGTGTACGGGCAGATTTTTCAGATTTATAAAGCAAGGTTAACTCTTTTGAGTTTCGTATTAATCTAAGTTTCGCGTTAATTTCGTTGTGTAAAGCGGAAAATCATGGTTAGAGCCAAAGCTGAAGAGGAAGACAATCCGGTATGTTTCTTTGCATTTTGGCCAATCAAAATGCCCATGTAAGCCCAGGATTACACAAACTAAACATATTTCATTATGGCTAAAACGAATTAAGCATCATTAGGGCATTTATAGAAGAATTCGGCAGCGGATCAATAGAGCAAGATAGCAATTATCATCCCCTTCTGAATCCAGTTATGTTCTTATTATTTCATGTTCTTTGAGGTGCCTTTTACCCTTTGTAAAATTCTATAATATTTTTTACTTCATATAGTTAGAAAAGTAGTTAGATAATTTAGGTAGTTTCAGAAATCAAAAACTGTTCCAAAATGTATAAAAAGAGGAAAATTTACTAAGAAAGGGTTGGAATTTTGGAGAACTGAGAGACTAGACCACTGTATTCCTAATATCATCATTGATTAATGAAAGAATCAGAAGTTTCCATGAGTTTTTGCATATAATTTTGTAAGCTTCTCTGTCATGTGTCATGTTATGTTTTCTTCTTTTCAAGTATAGTAATGGAGTTGCAGGTCTTTATTTGCTTATGTAGATAAAGTTAAACTTCCTTAAAAGAGTGCTCCTACACTTGAAGTCCTCACTTCCTTTCTAAGTTATATATAATAGTTTATGTGAAAGGCCAACATATTGTCTATGATTCAGTTCTCATCATCATAGTTCCTCTAAGCTACAGATAGTAGTTTCTATGAAAGATCAACATATTATCTTTAACTTCTCCTTCAAACTTTCTTCATTCGTCATTTACATCTAGCAACAAATGGCATTCTGAGATGTTCTGGTCATACATGTATTAAGTGTTAAAGACAACACTTAATACAATAAGTGAGAGTAAATAATATTTATTAATGTCTTAAGCACAATTTCCCCACAGCCAGGAAATTGGTTTCTTAAGGAACATAACCACCATTTAGCTAAAGGTAGCCACTATACCAATTGATGTTTCTTTTCTAAATTGAAGCACCTTAGGTATGTCTCCAAACATTTGTTGACTGCTTCAGTTTGACCATCAGTTTGGGGATGATAGAAAGTACTTAGTTGGAGTTGAGTGCCTTGTAGCTGGAAAATTTCTTGCCAAAAGTTACTACTGAAAGTCATATCACGATCAGACACAATGGAAGTGGGCATGCCATGTAGTTTGAAGATCTAGTCCATGAAAGCTTGAGCCACCAAAGTGGGGGTAAATGGGTGGGGTAGAGCGCAAAAATGAGCATATTTAGAAAGTCTGTCCACAACCACCATGATGACTGATTTGTTTCTTGACTTCAGGAGACCAGTAATGAAATCCATAGAAACGTCCATCCAGATGGAGGCAGGGATTGGCAATAATTGTAAGGTGCCTCGTAACTTGATTGTTTCTCCTTTATGGCATTGAAACACCTCACATTCAGCTACAAAAGTAAGAATTTCAGTTTCCATGTCTGTCCAAAAGAAAGAACGAAGAGTGCGAGAATAAGTCTTCTGAAAGACTGCATGGCTTGCAGTGGGAGATGAGTGCATCTCTGCCAAAATGCATTTTTTGAAGGTGGATGTTTGTGATATAACTATTCTATCGTTGTAGCAAAGAATCTCATCCTTCCAAGAGTAGCCAACTAAGGAATTAGAATCTTCTCTCAAGTTATTAATGAGTTGGGGGAGAGAGGGGTGTGAAAAGCATTCCTTGCGAGCTTCTTCAATCCAATCGAGTATGGGAAGAGATATTGATAGCAAGGTGATTTCATCCTCAAATTGGCATGATAAAGTATCCTCTACTACATTTTCACACCCTTTCTTATAAATTATCTCATAATCATATCCCAACATTTTGGCGAGCCATTTATTTTGTTGGGTTGAGGATAGAGGTTGCTCCAAAAAATATTTTAGGCTTTGATGGTCTGTATGGATTTGGAAATTCCACCCCAATAAATATGGTCGATAGGTATCTACTGCATGTAAGATGTCCATCATCTCCTTCTCATAGGTAGATTGTCCCAGATGTTTCCCACTCAGTTGTTGGATGGTGAAAGCCAAGGGTTGACCTTACTGCATTAATACAGCACCAATATAAGTACTTGAAGCATCACATTCAATCACAAAAGATTTGGTGAAGTCGGGTAGTTCCAATACGGGAGTGGAACACATGGCCTATTTGAGAGCCATAAATGCTTGTTGTGTTGCATCAGTCCAGGGGAATGAATTTTTCTTGAGAAGGTTAGTGAGGGGTCTAGTAATGCAACCATAATTGCAGAAAAATTTGCAATAGTAGCTGGTGAGACCCAAGAATCCCCTCAAACTCTTCAAGGTTTTTGGTTGGGGTCAATCTTGCATTGCCTGTATCTTTTTGGGATCCACCGAGACAACTTCACTACCCACAATGTGGCCAAAATACTCAACTTCTTCCATGCCAAAAGAGCACTTGGACAACTTGAAAAATAATTTGTAATTTAGGAGCAGTTGCAAGAGCAGGTCTACATGCTGAAGATGTTTTTCCCAAGTTAGGCTATAGATGAGAATGTCATCAAAGAAAACGAGGACAAATTTTCAGAGATATGGTTTCAGCAGGTGATTCATGAGGCTTTGAAAAGTGGATGGGTAATTACAGAGACCAAATGGCATGACCAAGAATTCATAATGGCCTTCATGAGTTCAAAAAGCAGTCTTGGGAATGTCTACTTCTTTCATGTGTATTTGGTGATAGCTAGAGTGAATATCTAGCTTAGTAAAGAATTGAGCACCATGTAGTTCATCAAGAAGATCATCAACAATTGGGATAGGGAATTTGTCTTTGACAGTGAGCTTGTTGAGGGCCCTGAAGTCTGGACACATGCGTCATTCCCCATCTTTTTTTAGCACCATGACCACTGGTGATGAACAAGGACTGATGCTAGGATGAATAACACTGGCTTCAAGGAGTTCCTTGATGATTTTTTCAATTTCATTCTTTTGGGCGAAAGGATATCGATATGGGTGTACATTTAGCTACTGTGCCCTTGCGACCAAAGTGATGCTATGATCATGTTCCCCTCTAGAGGGTGGAAGCTCTGTAGGTTTGTCAAGTACCTGCTGGTGGCGATTTAAGACTGGTTGCATCTCAGGATGAATATGAAGAGTAGTGAGCTCTATGGCTTGGATGTCATTAAACTGGGTGATAACTCCATGATGGCCCTTTTTCAACAAACTTTTCCATGTGATGTGAGCTAATGATAGAAGGAGCACCTGCCTGGAGTCCACGGAGGGTATGCATGTGGTCATTTTGCTTAAATCTCATATATAACTCCTGGAAATCCATGGTGATTGGGCCTAGTGTGCAAAGCCATTCAGCACCCAAGACAATGTCGCAACCACCCATGTTAATCACAAACATGTGTGTCTTTAGGTGGTAGTATCCCATCTGAAGTTTGATATTTTCGCAACGACCTTCACATTTGATTATCCCCCCATCAGCAATCTGGACCTAGAAATTAGAGATTGCCTTGACAAAAGAATGAATAGCTTTGGCGACTCGCTGATGGATAAAGTTATTAGTGCTACCACTATCAATCAATATTGCTAGAGGTTGATGTTTAATAAAGCCTCTAATTTTGAGAGTTTGGGGGGTAGAAATGCCCGCAAAAGCATGTAGCAAGATAAATGGTTCCTTTGGTGTAGGTGGGAGTTCATTTTCGTGTTGGGTTTCCTAAACTTCGTCCTCTGGTCCCTCAAGGGGTGGGGCTTCCTCAAATGAGCTGTGATCAATAACATCAATTTGAAAGTATTTGGGTTCCTTGAATTTATGCCTAGGGGAGTATTTGTCATCATAGTAGTAGCACAATCCTTGTTTTCTTCTTTCAGCCATTTCTACTAGAGACACCTTTTGAACCTTAAGTGTTTGGGTAGGGCCTTGAGCCTGGGTGGGGCATCCCTTGGCTACGAAATTTGGACGAGGAAACTAGGCAGCTAAAGCACGTTTCAGTTCGATAGCCTTTGTGCAAGAGTCCATCCATGTAGGTGGGTGGTGCATCCAGACATGTGCTTAGGTAGCTTCTTTGAGACCACTTTTAAAACATTCCAAGTAGAATTCATCTCCCAGACCTTCTGTATGGATGGCCAATGTCTCAAAGGCTACATTGTAGTGTCTTACTGTTTCTATCTATCGAAGCTTAGTAAGACGACCCAAAATATTAGATTCTTTGTCAAAGCGGCCACCAAGAGATTTTGAGAACACCTACCAAGTTATGTTCCTGGGATAGCATTTCCGATGCCACTGCCACCATTGCCATCTCTCTTGGTCCAAGTAAAGGGATCCCACATGTAGTTTAGTTTGATCATCTCGGATATCATTCAGAATGAATATTGTTCCATTTGTGCTACCCATACTTCCATATTAGAGCCATCAAATTTATACATGTCTAGCTTAGGTGGGTGAGGGTGGGAATGTTGGTGATTTCCATGGAAGTGAATATGATGGATAGATTCTCCTTCAAGGTTTTCATTAATACCATGTGCCTCCATATGCAACCTCGACGTGCTCATTTTGAATTGTGTCATGAATTGTTGCATCTGTCCTACTAGGCTCTAGAAAGAATCCTACTTTTGTTCAAGGCGCTCGATCTTCTCGTTGGCCGCGACTTGAGTTCTGGTTGCTACCATACACAGATCTTGGTCACTTGTCATCACTTTGAAAAAATTTGGGACCACCCGAAAATTGAAGCTGACAAGTGAATGGTATCACTATGATCAGCTCGTCATCTTGAATCTTATGGGCTAAGTCTTTTGTAAGTGTCCCGAGAAGGCCTCAGTTTTTTATTTTTTTTACCCCAAATGGAGTTTTACTCCTTGCTGATCAATACGATAGTGGCCAAATTTTAGAAAACTTGATCCTACCCAATCTCCTACGAAAATCGGGTCAAGATTATAGGAGCCACAAGCCTCGTTCCAAAAATGGTCAAATCTTCCTGCAAAACCGCAACTGCTGAATGTGAGTTGGACTACGATGGTGACAGAACCCCAACTGTTAGATCTGAATGGTACTGTGGTGGTAGAACCTCAACTGGTGGATCTAATTGTTGTGACAACGACTGAACCCCAACTGCTAGATCTGATCTGGCAAATAAGATAATGGGTGATCTTCAGAGAATCGAGGGAACTATGGTCTCAAAGGAGTGTAAGGTGCTACAGATCACAATATACATAAGGGTCCAACAATAGTACTTGGCCAAATCTTTCAGAGCACTAACTAAGGAGGATCAAACATACCCTTAGTTGTACTACCCGACGACCCTATCACATGCGCAAGTAATCTCCCCGAGTGTTGTTCCCAGTGTATTGTAACAGCAACACGACCGACGATTTATCTAAGGCGAGGTTTCAGTTGAGCCTAGGGGGCTTCCGATATACCTAGAGAGTACATGGAAGGCAATCCATGTGTGGTTCTGTCTAATGTGCTACTACTCGAAGGGGTACCCACAAAGGTTACAAGGGAGTCCAACAAGCGTGACCACCTCTTCTATTTCCAATGTGCATGCCTCCCCAAATCCGCAGGTTTATGTGCTCAACGACAGATCTCATTGTTTAAAGACGTCCGAACATGTCTCTAGCCTAAAAACATTTCTACCAAAAAAGGAGGTACCATTGGCCCTAGTGCTATGATACGACTTGTTATGCTCTTGAACTGCGAGAAATTCCAAAATACCAAATATGCAAAGAAATACAACCCAAAACACAGAACAAAATGAGAAAAACAACAAGTATGTTCACTTGCCTCTTTGAGGGGGAAACCTCCAGTAGAGCAGACTTGATATTTCTCAATGGGGAGTCTCTATCCTTTATATAGGATTCATACATACAATACCGTGGGTCAGTGCCATGGTTCTCTCAATACCATCTATCTAATACCATGACCTGTTTGCAACCAACTGTGGTCCCTTTAATAAATGTGGGTTGACCACTTACAATTATTAATACAGGCTTTATTGACTCTTTAACTAACTATAACTATAACTCAACCCTATTACATAAATAAAGGGGTTAGAGTTGGACCCTAACAAAATGACTCAACTTTAGTCTGTGTTGGAAGCTACTCATCACATAGGATCAACTGAAGATTAGGATGCAATGGTTTAGGGGAGTATTCAACGGTATCCTTTTCCATTGATTCGAAAAGCGGATAAGGTTACTGGTACATCGCAAAAGAACAATAGTGAAGAATACTATGCCGAGTTTTAGGGGGATCTCATGTTGTTTTCATGAATTCCAAAAGGGGAGATTGATAGATAGTTCACATTATCTATATCGCTAGTGGTTGTAAGTGTATTGGCATTGATGTAAACTAGATCAGCATGAAGGTTTGTGGTAGTAGATGGGCTCAAATACTACATCGGACCTTTTCCACCAGAAATTTCTTTGAAAGAGCTTTCCAACGGTATGTGGAATTCCATGAATGGCTATCAGAATCAAAATTTATTGACTACCAAAGTTAGTCCTAAGCAGGTCAAAATATAGGAGTAGTCTGATATATTGGGACCTCGGAAGGAGGTTCAGTCAATTGAAGGAGGCAGAACATCAAATCACAAATTTCGAAACTCGATATCGAAAGGGTTGAATATTGGAGGTCAGAAGCTTGGGACCTTGGTGGTGTATTTAAAAGGGATCCGAAATGGCATGCAAACTTGCTATCGCAAGGATTGAGAAGGTCATATTAGAACATAGGGACCTCAGTTGTTTACTTAACAGGGACCTGAGATGGAATGGAACTAGGGCAACAGGTGGAATTTTGGGAGGCCGAAATATCGGAGGTGGGGACCTCAAAGCCTAGAGATTTTAGAACCTAAGAACCTTATAATTTCTAATAAATTACAATTCTAACATAGTTACCGATCAAACGGGAACTATTACTTCAAAACGGGTACTCGGGCCCAAATATCCCAAAAAAACATGAAAAAAAACCTTGTAATTGAAAAGCGTTGATGTCGGAATAACATTTTTTTTTTTTTTTTAGAGTAAATTTTCAATAATTTTTAAAAATAACAGTAAAAAACAATAAAAGCCATTTTGTTTGGTGCAAAAAACACCTTGAAATTGAAAAGTGTTGATGCCGGAATAACGTATTTTTTTTTTTTTCAACATTTTTTAGTAATGACTTTAAAAACAAAATATTGTAACTCTGAAAAACTTTAAATTTCTAATGATTTTAAAGCATGATATTAACGATAAAATATCACATCTTTGAAAACCCTTAAAATTCCAATGATTTTAAAGCATGACATTAAATTTAAAATATCAATTCTTTGAAAAACCTTAAAATTCCAACAATTTTCAAGCATGGTGTTAAGAAAAAATATTTATAATTGTTTTCAACCATTAAATTAAAGATAAAATATCACGACTTAGAAAAACATTAAAAATCTTGACAATTTTTAAACCATGGAATTAAAACCAGAGATTATGACTACAAAACAATATTAAATTTTCAAAATATTTGAAGAATGAAATTATGGAAAAATTTTATGACTAAAAAAACTTTAAAAATGAACACCTGAATGAACGAGTTATTATACCAAGAGTAATTTTTTTTAAATGTTAAATGTATAGTGATTTTGAAATCTTAGCCTAAGACAACTTGATACATTACGAAAAAAATTAAAAATCAACTATTAAATTGACACGCAGTGTAGGTGAGTTCAACCCATCGTAATGAAAACTTAAAGACCAACCATGAAATTAACACATTGTGGGGCAGACTCGATTCATTATAATGAAAAATTTAAATCAACTATCAAATTGCACATAATGGGATCAAGTTTGCTAGACAAGCATTGACACATACCCTACAAATAATATATATATATATATATATATATATATATATATATACACACACACACACACACACACACACAAACACATATATATGAAAGATACATAAAAAATAATAAAATATAAAAATACAAATAAAAAATAATAATAAGTAACAAAACATGACAAAAAAATCAAATATAGAAAATATAGAGTAATGACATTAAAAAAACTATAAAAATGTAAAAAAGTTAAACAAAGACTTTCGGTAGAAATCACATGAGAGAATTTTTTGGCCAAATAAAACGCGTCGGCCAAAAAATTCTCTCATGTGATTTCTACCGAAAGACTTTGTTTAATTCATTATGGATCACAGAAGCTTGAATACAGAAAATGTGAAAAAAATTAACCATACCATTAACCAAAAAAAAAAAACGAGTAAAATAAAATAAAAACCAAATTAAAAAAAAAAAATAAAAAAATAAATAAAAAATCCCCTACAACCCCGAGGCCCAACTGGCCAGGGGTAGCAAGGGTACGATTCATGACCAAAAATAAATTAAATTTCATAAAATATAAAAAAATAAAATGAAATCAAAATTAACTTATAAAAATAAAAATTTAAATAAAAAATAAAAAATAAATTAAAAAATATAAAAAACAAACACATATATATATATGAAAAAATAAATAAAAATTAAAAAAATAACATTTTTAAGTTTTAAAAAAATAAAACATCATTTAAAATAATGTTAAATAATTATTAAAAAAATAAAATACAAATAAAAACAAAAAAATTCAAAACAATTAAAGAAATATTTTTAAAATTAAAATTAAAAAAAATATTTAAAAATTATATATATATATATATATATATAGAAAATAAAAAATATTTAAATTGAAAAATTATATAAAAAAAAAAACTAAAATGTAAATTAAAAAACAATTAAATTTAAAAATAAAAATAAAAATAAATAAACAATTAAAAAACAATTAAAATAAACAAATTAAAAATAAACAAAAAGAATAAACCATTTAAAAAAACAATTAGAATAAAATAAAAATAAAATCAATTAAAAAAATAAAAAATAAAAACAATTAAGAGGCACACAACCTCCCCCCCTCAGCCCACCCTTGGCCCCTCTCCACCCTCGGCCCTCTCACTCATTCCACTCCCCTCCCGCACACACCCCCTATCCACCCTCAACCCTCCCCCTCCCTCAAAATTAACTTATAAAAATGAAAAGTTTAAATAAATAAATAAAACAAAAAAATATAAATTATAAAGACTAAACAATATATATACAGAGGAAAAAATAAATAAAAATTAAACAAATACCATTATTAAGTTAAAAAAATAAAACAACATTTAAAAAATGTTAAATAATTACCAAAAAATAAAATTACAAATAAATTACAAATAAAAATAAAAATAAAAAATTCAAAACAATTAAAAAAATAAATTAAAATATTTAAATTAAAAAAAATAAAAATAAAATTATATATTAAAATTGAAATTTTAAAATTTTTTAAAATAAACAATTAAAAAGAAACATTTTACAAATAAACAATAAAAAAAAACAAATATATATAGAATTTAAAAATAAAAATAAAAATAAAATATAAAATATAAAAAAAGAAATTAAAAAATAAATAAAAATAAAAACAATTAAGAATAAATAAGAATAAAAATAATTAAAAGGCACAGAAACCCCTCCCCCTCCCCTCTCCTCTCCCCCACTTGACCCCCACCCCACCGCCCTCCCCCTCCCTCCCCTCCCCACCCTCGACCCTCCCTGTAATTCCCATGAGTCATCGGTGTGTTTGGGCGAGTTGGGCACGCCGACCGGGTGTGTTTAACCGAAGTGTTGGCGAAGTTGCTGAGGGCACACGATAGGGGAGCGATGAGCCGGGCAGATGAAATCAAGAGTTAGGCGTGCACCTGAACATGGCGACGAGCTCGCTGGGCGAGCGGGTGAATGACACCTGAAAGTCATTTGAATAAATGGCTAAGTGTCGAACATTACAGACTTATATGGGTGGGCAGTCCCTTGTGTGGGCGCCCCACACCAAAGCTGACAGTTAATTGTTGGTAAACCACCATATGTTTGGTTGGCTTCGCCATAGGCCAAAGCCATTACCATGCATCGAACATCATATAAAGGTGGCACTTTGGTGGTGGAAAATCATCAATAGATCATCCTAGCGAGTCTTCAAAAAAGAGAGCTTTGAGTTGGGTCGAGTCTCCCTAGTGGCGAGTTGGGATGAGCCTGCATGATGGGCGGTCAAAGCGAATGCAAAAATAGCACGACGATAAAGTCAGGTGGTAGTTCAAATGTAGGGCATGGGTAGAATTGGCAGATGAGCCGTAGGTTGTACTGCCGGGTGAATGAGTCTACTGCGACGAGCTAAATGACGGGAGTGGCGAGTGTATGGGTGCCCACCGGTTGGCATGACAAGTTGTGGTGGTGGCGAGTTGGGCGATAGGAAACACAGTTGTGGTGGGGCAGTAGGAGCTCAATGGAAAGTGTACCCATGGTGAACGACGACAGTAGATGTGATGGGGCATTCGGTGGAAGCACGGGTTTTTTCTCGGGTGAGGCTAAACGGTGTAGTGGCTGGGTCAGTGGATCGATCAAGCTGCACGACAACGAATTATTGTAAATTATAAAGCATCGGTGGAGCTTTGCTCTCAGTCATTTGTAAAAAAAGTAGATTTAATATAAATTCTTAAATTTCATATTGGGTTTTTTCTCTTGCTGTCAAATGTTTATTAATGTAATTCCGCACATTAATGTTTTAACATGAAAAATAAGATGAATGTTAGGCGTAGTTTGGGAAACAGCTTAACACTGAAAAACTTTAACTGTTTGGCCGATGCTGCACGTTGGGAAGTTCATGAAAAAAGAATTGAGGGCATGATAGATGGTATCAGAGAAAATTGCAAAGACCAGGTATGTATGCAGTCTGCAGTTTTGAATAGGAAATCTTGGATTCATAGTTTAGGTTTCTTGGACTTGGTGGTTCATAGCAAGATCATCCAAGCATTGGTGGACATGGGAGCTACACATAACTTCATGACGACAAGGCTAGCAAGAGAAGTTGGGCTAGAGTGGCAGGTTTGGAACACGAAGTGCTGGTGCGGATCAAAGACTGGCAAGGTCGGTTGGACTTCACGCTGATGGACATGAACGATTTTGATGTGATATTGGGGCAGGATTTCTTGAAGGGAAATAGAGCAGTTATTGTCCCCTTCTGCGATGAGGTTATGCTGATTGGAAGATCACAGACTTGGACTTTGCCTACTCATAAGCAAAGGAAGGAAGTCAAGGTGCAACATGTTTCTGCACTAAGTTTGGAGAAGGCTATGAGGGAGTTAGATTTAGAGACATATGTGACAATTATCAAAGAGGTCGATAGTGATGGTGGAGTGGGGACACCTATTCCAGCGGAGATTTCTGAGGTGCTGGCCAAGTATGCAGATTTGATGCCCAATGAGCTACCAAAGAAAATTCCACCAAGGTGTGCAGTGGACCATAGCATTCAGCTAGAGCCAGGGAAACAACCTCCGGCTAAAGCTCCTTATCAATTGTTAGGACCTGAGTTGGAGGAGTTGAAATGAAAGTTAAAGGAGTTAATTGATGCAGGTTTCATAAGGCCTTCAAGGTCCCCCTTTAGATCCCTAGTATTGTTCCAGCAGAAGAAAGATACAAGTGAGCTACAGATGCGCTGTGATTATCGTGCAACAAGAAAATGATAAAGAACAGGTATCCTTTTCCATTAGCTGTAGATTGCTTCAATAAGCTTACGAAAGCCTGAGTGTTTTCCAAGCTTGATTTGAGGCATGGATACTATCAGGTGCAGATAGCGGAATGAGATAAGAGGAAGATCGTGATTGTGACAAGGTATGGAAGCTTTGAATTCCTTGTCATGCCATTCGGGTTGTGCAATGCTCCTGCTACGTTTTCCACTTTGATGAATGATGTACTACATCCACACTTGGATTCATTCATAATGGTATAATTAGACGACATCATGGTGTACAATGATAACATGGAGGATCATAGGAAACACTTGGCTTTGGTGTTTGAGGTGCTGAAGAAGAGTCGGTTGTACTTGAAGAAGTCGAAGTGTGTGTTTTCCCAGACCAAGATTTTGTTCCTTAGACACTTTGTGGGTCAAGGGTACATATGGATGGAGCCAAACAGGGTGAAGGTGATAGAGGATTGGGTTGAACTAAAGAATTTCCATGATATGAGGGTGTTTTTGGGCATGACCAACTACAAACGAAATTTTGTAGATGGGTATTCCAAAGTGACATCGTCACTACTAGACCTTCTGAAGAAGGACAAGCGATGGAGTTACATGGAGAAATGTCATATGGCATTTGATGATTTGAAGAAGAGGATGATTTTAGCACCGATACTAAAGTTATTGGACTTTGAGCAACCATTTGAGGTACACACAGATAATTCAAATTTTGTGATAGGAGGAGTTCTTATGCAAGATGGGCATCTGGTGGCGTATGAGACTTGGAAGTTGTAGGATAAAGAACAGAGGTATTCGGTTCATGAGAAGGAGATGTCTATGATCATTCACTATTTGCAGGTATGGAGGCATTACTTGATTGGCAAGCCTTTCGTTTTCAAGATTGACAACATTGAAAGTGAGTTATTTTGCATCACAACCAAAGCTGTCAGTGAAGCAAGCTCATTGGCAGGACTTCTTCACAGAATTCAACATGACTATTGAGTACAGGCCGAGTAGACTCAATGCAGTTGAAGATTCCCTTAGTAGGAAGGGACAACTAGAAGCATTGGAGGGGGAGGAAGACTAGACAACACGAAGTAGGATTTGAGTACAGATGATAGAAGAGATGCAGAATAAGCTTAAGAAGAGCATTGAGACTAATACTCAGGCACAAAATATAGTGAAGCAGATAAAGGAGGGGAAGACACATAAGTTTTTTCTCCAAGATGGACTCTTATTCTTTGGGAACCAACTCTATGTTCCAAAGTCATATCGACTTAGGAGGCACCTATTGAAGGAATGCCATGATTCTCCATGGG
This sequence comes from Pinus tabuliformis, assembly GCA_031772625.1. NCBI lineage: Eukaryota > Viridiplantae > Streptophyta > Pinopsida > Pinales > Pinaceae > Pinus > Pinus tabuliformis. The sequence continues at coordinate 125,366,093 of CM062818.1, forward strand.
TTGGCCACCCCAGGTAGCGTCGTTCTTTGGAATTATTGGAGAGAGGATTCTTTTGGGAAAAGATGAGGGAGGATGTAGAGAAGTATGTACATACATGCATCATTTGTCAGTAGGACAAATCAGACACCCAAAGGTAGGCAGGATTGTTGCAACCTTTACCAATTCTAGAGAGACAATGGATGAGTGTCTCGATGGACTTCATTACTCAGTTACCACAGGTGCAGGGGTACAATGGGATCATGGTCGTGGTTGATAATTTTTCCAAGTATAACGTCTTCATTCCAATGAAGATACCTTGTGGAGCTGAGAAGACTACGAAGTTATTCTTCAAGAACATAGTAATGTATTGGGGGATGCCATTGAGCATTGTGTCAGACTGAGATCCATGATTTACAGGCAGATTTTGGACTACATTGTTCAAGCTAGTCAGGACAAAGTTGTGGATGAGTTCAAGTTACCATCCGCAGATAGATGGGCAAACTAAGTGAGTCAATGCATTACTGGAGGACTACTTGAGACATTATGTGACAGCTGATCAGAAGAATTGGCCTGAACTCTTGGATGTATCTCAGTTTAGCTACAACACGCAGAAGAGTTCCCTGACAGGGTATAGTCCATTTGAGTTGGTGAATGGATAGTTCCCAGTTTCTCCTCAGACCGCATTGATGAGAGGTTTCTTGAGGAGTCCTCATGCGAAGAAGTTCATGAAGGCTTCGGATGAGACTTTGAAGTTAGCATGGTTGCGCTTGCACGAGGCTACAAGGAGAATGAAGAAATGGGCATATAAGGATAGGCGGGATGCACACTTTAGTGTGGGAGATATGGTTTTTCTCAAGATTACCAGAGATCAGTTTCAACCACCTAAAGGGACTGCAAGATCTTTGACAAGGAAGTACAATGGGCCATTTTGGGTGAAGAAGCGAGTGGGGGAGGTTTCCTATGAGTTGGAGCTTCCACACCACATGCATGCAGAACATCCTATTTTCCATATCAATCAGTTTAAGAAGTTTCTACTTGATGAAGAACATCCAAACAAGGTGGAACCACCGAGGGGACCAGCCATGATTGTTAACAGACCAAATCTTGTGTTGGAGAAGATTTTGGATCTTCGAACGAAGAGAATTGGGAGTAACATGAGATGGAAATTTCTCATTAGATGGAAGGATGCACCAGAGGAGGATAGCTGGGAAATGGAGGAATCACTGTGGAGATGGAAGAAAAAGATTGCAAAGTACGACAGGAAGCTACGGAGGATAACCGAATTGCCGAGGACGATAATGACTTTAGGTGGGGGAGAATGTAATGCCCACGAGTCATCGATACATTTGGGCGAGTCGGGTGCACCCACTGGGTGTGTTTAACCAAAGTGTTGGAAAAGTTGGCGAGGGAACACGATGGGCGGGTGGTGAGCCGGGTGGATGAAATGGTGAGTTGGGCGCGCGCCTGAACGGGGCAACAAGCTAGCTGGGTAAGCAGCTGAATGACACACGAAATTCATTTGAGGAAATGGCTAAGTGTTGAACATCGTAGACTTATATTGGTGGGCGGTCCCATGTGTGGGCACCCCACACCAAAGCTGATGGTTAAATGTTGCTAAACCGCCATGTGTTAGGTCAGCTTGGCCATATGCCGAAGCCCCCACCATGGATCAAACAACATATAAAGGTGGAGCTTTGGTGGTGGAAAATCATCAATGGATCATCCAAGTGAGTCTTCGAAAAAGGGAGCTCTTAGTTGGGTCGATCCTCCCTAGCAGCGAGATGGGATGAGCCCGCACAACAGGCGGTCGAAGTGAATGCAGAAACAGTGTGACGACAGAGACGGGTGGTGGTTCAAATGCAGGATGCAGGAAGACTTGGTAGACGAGCCAGAGGTTGCACTGTTGGGTGAACGAGTCTATTGCGACGAGCTGAATGATGGGAGCTCGTGTGTGAGAACTCGCGAGTAGGGTGACTCGGTGTATGGGTGCCCGCCAGTTGGCACGAAAAGTTGTGGTGGTGGCAAGTTGGGTGATAGCAAACGAAGTTGCGGTGGGGCGACATGAGCTCAAAGGTAAGTGTGCCCATGGTGAACGACAATGGTAGATGTGACGGGGCATTCGGTGGAAATGCAAGTTGTGTCTTGGGTAAGGTTGAACGTTGTAGCAGCCCGGCTCGTGGACCGACCGAGATGTACGACAACGAATTCTTGTAAGGTATAAAACACCGATGGAGCTTCACTCTCGGTCATTTGTAAAAAAATAGAATTTAATATAAATTCTTAGATTGCATATTGGGTTGTGTCTCTTATTATTAAATGTTTATTCATGTAATTCCGTACATTAATGTTTTAACATGGAAAATAAGACCAATGTTAGGCAGACTTCGGCAAATAGTTTAACAATGAAAAAAGTTAAGTGTTTGGCTGATGCCGCACGTTCAGAAATTAACAAAAAGAATTGAGGGCATGACACTCCCCCTCCCTTACCTCCCCCACCCGACCTCCACCCCACCCCACTGCCCTCCCTCACCCCCCCTCTGCCCTCCACTCCACCCCACCCCCCTCCCTCACCCCACTCTGCCCTCCCCATCTGCCCCCCAGCCTCCTCCCCACTCCTCTCCCCCACTCGACTCCCACCCAATCCCCGTCCCCTCCTCCCCTCCCCTCCCCTCCCCCTCCCTCCCATACCCCACCGCCTTCTCCTCCCACCCTAGGCCCTCCCCCTCTCTCCCCCACCCGACCTCCACCCCACACCATCCCCCTCCCCCTCTCCCCATTACTCCCCTCCCCTCCCCACCCGGGCCCCTAGCCAATGGCCAAGAGGCCGTAGGCCGATTCCCGGAATCGGCCTGCGACCTCTTGGTCCCTAACTAGGGGCCCAGGTGGGGAGGGGATGGGGGTAAGGGTGAGAGGGGGCTGGCGAAGGGGAGTGAGGGAGGGGCATGGGGTGGGGTGGAGGTCAAGTGGGGGAGGGGAGGCAAGGGGAGGGCCGAGGTTGGGGAGGGGAGGGGGATGTGGTGGGGATCGGGTGGTGGACGGGAGAGGTGACGGGTAGGGGGTTGTGTGCGTTTTAATTGTTTTTTTTCATTTTTTATTTTTTTAATTGTGTCTATTTTTTTTATTTTCTTTTATTTTTCTTTAAATTGTTTTTTTTTTAAATTGTTTTTATTTTTATTTTTCTTAATTGTTTTTATTTTCTAAATTGTTTTTTTAATTGCGTTTTTTTATTTTTTATTTTTTTATATTGTTTTTTTAATTGTTTTTTTTAATTTGTTTTTTTAATTGTTTTTTTATATCGTTTTTTTAATTATTTTTTATTTTTTGAATTTTTTAATTGTTTTTTAAATTGTTTTATTTTTTAATTATTATTTAATTGTTTTGATTTTTTATTTTTTTTTTGTTCTTAATTTTCTTTTTCTTTTTTTTGTTATTTTCTTTTTATGTAATTTCTTTATTTTTATAATTTTAATTTTGAAAAAGAATTCTTAATTTTTTATTTTTTATTTTTTATTTTGTTTATTTAAGTTATTTAATTTGATTTTTTTTTTTTATTTAATTTTATTTTTTCTTAAATTTTTTTGGTAATTATTTTAAGTTTTTTTTTTTGTAAAGAGGTATTTTTTTATTATTATTTTTTTTTAACTTAAAAAAATGTTTTTGGATTTTTTTTTGTGAATCAATTAGTTTCTCTTTAAATTTTTATTTTTTGAAAAAATCGTTTTTTTATTTTATTTTTTTATATTTTTATTTATTTTTTGTTTTTTTCATTAATTTTTTATTCATTTTTTAATTTGTTTTTTTTTAACACTTTTATAGGTTTTTTGTTTTTTTTTTTTTCCTTTTGTATATATGTTTTTGTATTTTTATTTTTATTATTTTCTTTTTAATTTGATTTTTTATTTTTTATGTTTTTCATTTTTGTTATGTTTTTTTATTTATTTGTTATATATTTTTATGTTCCATTACTAACATGTTTTTATTATTTTTATTTTTGCCATGCTTTATGTTTTATTTTTATGTTTTATGTCTTTTTTACATTTTTATAGGTTTTTTGTTTTTTGTTTTTTTCTTTTTATATATATATTTTTTGTATTTGATTTTTTTGTCATGTTTTATTATTTTTTTATGTTTTATTACTAACATGAAAATCATCAACATTTAAAAAAAATTATCCACACTTTATTCATTAGAAAATTTAAAGTATAAAAACTAAGCCCTCTAAACAAAAAGAGTTGATACTCATCAGCGCTTTTCAAAATCAAGATGAAAATCACTAACAAAAAAATGTTCATACTTGATACATAAAGAAATCTAGTGTCAAAAATAAGCCCTCTAAAAAAATGTGTTGATGCTGCATCAACACTTTTCAAAATCAGCATGAAAAACACTAACATTTAAAAAAATGTGTTGATGCTGCATCAACACTTTTCAAAATCAGCATGAAAATCACTAACATTGAAAAAAAAATGTTCATACTTGATACATAAGAAAATTTAAAATGCCAAAATTATGCTAAAAAAAAATTGTATTCTGGATCAAGGTCATAGATCTAGGAACTAGGTCAAGGTTTCAAATGATCAATTGCAGGGATAAAAATAAGGAAAGATAGGTATATTTAGTGACATATTTGGGTTGTCATTGTGGCATAGGATTAAAAAATGAAGGATTGAAATGGGCATATGACTATGAATTCATTCATCAGAAGAAATGGAACACAAACATGATGATCTCATCAAAACATAGCATAAAACTTATGAATTCTGCTTAAAAACTAATGAGATGATCACATAAAATCATACATATTGTTGCAAGGAGAAATAAACTTTCAAATTGATGATAAAACTAAGAAGAAACACTGTCAATAAGCTATAGATTTTTCTACAAATCAGCTAGCTCTGATACCATGTAGAAATTCCCACCTGTAGATCACCTGATAATACAATGTACTAAAGCAAAACACTTGATCTACTTCTACAAACAATTTAGAGGAAGCTTAATCGAACATGAGCAACATCAATAAGAACACATATAACTGACATGGAGAAATCAATCGCACATAACACAAAAGAATTTACCCAGCGAAAGCCTCAGCCTAAAAGCCCAACTATGTTTATCATATAAGTGGAAATATAACCAGTATTACAAAAAGCATCAGCTCAAAATCTATCCTGCTCTCTCTGTAATACCTCTGCTGCTTATTGACAGTCAAAGGCCTCTATCCAACCTCTGGTCTGCCCTCCAAGCCTCCTATTTGTTTGTGCAATTTTGATTGGGGTCGAGTGCAGCCACTTGTGTGAATTGGCCTCTTCACACACTCACTAACCTCTGATCCAACTATGCAGTCCTGAAGGAGATAAATCCTCATCATGGATGAGCTTCCTTTACAGGAAAAATATTCATCCAGCTGATAGTACATTGTCCCTTCTCTAATCTCAACTGGGTCTCTGTCTGAACTAACATGCATGAGTTATCCATGAGTGAATACTTAGTTATCTAAAATACAGTAGTTACATGCATGCAAGCATTAACTAACTAAACTCTCATTAATTTAACAAACTGTTAAATTAATCTAGCTGGACTTGACTCAGTTAATTGAGCCAACTAATTACAACTTAATATTACAACTCATCCTTATCTCTTTAACTTATGGATAAATTCCTCAATTAATAGATAAATTGTTGCATGTCCTCACATAGACTTCAAGTTTGTTTTTCCTTAACTAATTAACTCAAGATGAATTAATTAATTAATTTACAAACTGCTGTTAATATCAAATTCGAATTTTACTTCCTATTTCTAGTCTAGGGATTGACTAAAATAGGAATCCATACTGAACTACTAAAAATAGAATGCTATTTTTAGCACTTCCATTTTTCATTCCCTGTTGCACAATCCAGCACTAGTACCCAAACTGCTATTTTTAGCAGTGCTATTTTTAGCATTTTTTGTTGCCATTTCAACACTCCCTCTCAACAAGAAAGGCTTCATCTCGAACCCGATCCTGTACCTCTGTAATATTCTGCATGAAACACTTCTACCAAGTGTGGTTGCTCCAGCAACTCTTGGAATAAAAAAACTCCCAATTGACCTCTCTATTGGGCTAGAAACATACTTTGATGCTGAAGCTCTACCTGCTACTGACAAGTGCTCCCTCTCTGACCTTTGAGCTACTGCAACACTCGATGCATCTTGCATCGTTACACACCTCTCTGTGCCATCCTGCACTGATGCAACACTCTTGTGCTTCTTGTATTGTTGCAACCTACTAGATCTACACAGTATTGGGACTCCTGCACTGTAGCTCTCTCTGCCGCTCCATCTACATCTATCTCTACCCAATCATCCAGTCCTGCTACTCCTCGTCAGGGCTCTCGTAGTAAAGTCGAATCAAAGAGGTTGGGTACCTCAAGGATCCTGCCCCTATTCCTACCTGGAGGTATGGATGCATGTGATCCCTCTGCCCACCTAGATCGAAATTTCCCCCTACTGGAGGTCTCTGCATGAGTGGATGCCTCCACTTTGTCTCCTCTCGGCTTCTCTAGTTGTGGCTACTCCACAACCTCCTGAAGTTGCTTCACCAATTGTGGCTCCTCCACAATTGTCTGATACTTCTTCTGTGGCTACATGTTGAGAGGTAATTTATTCTCCGTCTCAACCACCAAGTATCTAACCTTTGCCTTGCTCTTCAAGGCTTTGCATGCATCTTGTACCTCAAGTGCATACAGGTTCTTGGCTAACACACCAATCTGTTTCATATTTCCTATCGTCACGAAATTTTCTAGAAAAAGAGTTGATTTTAAATCAGCGATATCTCCCTCATATCATGTAGATTTTTCTACAAACAGCTCACTCTGATACCATGTAGAAATTCCCATATGTAGATCACCTGGTAATGCAATGTACTAAAGAAAAACACTCGATCTACTTCTACAAACAATTTAGCGAAAGCTTAATCGCACATGAGCAACATCAATAAGAACACATATAACTGATATGGAGAAATAAATCACACATAACACAAAAGAATTTACCCGGCGAAATCCTCAGCCTAAAGCCCCAACTCTGTATGATCATACAAGTGGAAATATAGCCAGTATTACAAAAAGAATCAACTCAAAAACTATCCTGCTCTCTCTGTAATACCTCTACTGCTCATAGATAGTCAAAGGCCTCTATCCAACCTCTGGTCTACCCTCCAAGCCTCCTATTTCTTTGCACAATTTGGATTGGGGTCCAGTGCAGCCACCTATGTGAATTGACCTCTTCACACACTCACTAACCTCTGATCCAACTACGCAGTCCTGAAGGAGATAAACCCTCATCATGGATGAGATTCCTTTATAGGAAAAATATTCATCCAACTGATAGTACATTGTCCCTTCTCTGATATTAACTGGGTCTCTGTCTGAACTGACATGCATGAGTTATCCATGAGTGAATACTCAGTTATCTGTGAATACTTAGTTATCTTAAATACAGTAGTTACATGCATGCAAGCATTAACTAACTGACCTATCATTAATTTAACAAAGTGTTAAATTAGTTTAACTAGACTTGACTCAGTTAACTGAGCCAACTAATTACAACTCAATATTACAACTCATCCTTATCTCTTTAACTGATGGATATATTCCTCAATTAATAGATAAACTGTTGCATGTCCTCACATAGACTTCAAGTTTGTTTTTCCTTAACTAATTAACTCAAGATGAATTAATTAGTTAATTTACAAAATACTGTTAATATCAAATTCGAATTTTACTTTCTATTTCTAGTCCAGGGAGTGACTAAAATAGGAATCCATACTGAACTACTAAAAATAGAATGTTATTTTTAGCACTTCCATTTTTCATTCCTTGTTACTCAATCCAGCATTGGTACCCAAACTGCTATTTTTAGCACTTCTATTTTTAGCATTTCTTGTTTCCATTGTCAACATAAGCATACCACAGGAATCACAATATTATAGCTACAACTATCTTTAATACCACTATAAAATTGTGTGCACTAGCTCCACACTATGATTACCAAGTATCCAACCCTTTCTCTAAGATGAAAATCACTAGATATATATGTAAAATAGTATTTCCTTACTTGTAGGTCGAATCCATCATTCTAGGAATTAATTACATGAATATTTCTAACCATACCAAAAACTAGGGAGGTTAGAAACCAACTCCCCTTTTGCACTAACTGACCTAGTTTGACATTGAAAGCATTGATTACAAGTAAATCAACTCTAACCATCTCTAAAATAATTAATTACATCATTTAGAATCATCTCAATACTAATTACATCGAGCAACGTCAACTCTTGACCATGAAATTGAGAAACAAACTTTATTCCAAAGAAACATAGTGTGCATTGTAGAAGCGCAGCGTGGAGGCATAGAATCGTAGTGAAAGTTTGAAGGTTTATTGAATGACTTTTGTGCATCTCTAAGATGAACTGAAGACTAGTTCTGGTAGTTGGGGATGTCCTCTATATCACTGAAGCTTGAAATCAGAAAAAACACTTTTGCAAGACCACTTAAAACTCAATTTTCCACAGCTAGTCCAGAAGCGCAACATGTGACCAAAAATAGTGGCAGAAAGGTGAAATTTTAGTGGTTTTTGACCTTTTCCTACAAATCCATGAGCTAACAAGATACCAAAAATAGATTTCTAATATGTACTAACCATAAGACACATGTACATGTTTTCCATTTGTCATTTGGAGGTCCTGGGAAAAAGCGCAGCGTGGGCATGCTGCGTTTTTGAGAGTGACCCTTTTGACTGTGTGCAAAAATACTCAAAAATTCAAAATTTTGATGCCTTTTCTTATTTTTTGAGCCAGTTTTATGCCACTAAGGAGGCATCAGCTAGAAGGTTTAAATTTTCCCTCTTATTGAGCTTCTTGAGGGCCTTCTTGAGTTTTTCCTTCATAGTCTTTACATTATCCCTAGAAATCAAATTCCTAGCATGGTAATGTTTGGCCATGTTTCTCTACATAGTGACATCTCTATTCGCCTTCTTTAACAACTTATCTAAGTTCTCATTGACCTTTTCAAGCCAATATTCTCTATTCTCATCAATACTTGTAGCTATAGGGTCATTAGAGTCCTTGAGTGTTTGTGAAGGAGATGGTTCCTTGTCTTTCTCTTTATTCTTTCCCAATGCTCTTGTGGTAGGTCTCCTTGGCTACCTCTGGATATCTCTGTCTACAATCTGCTCTATATCTATTGGTGCCTTACCTTTGTCTTCAACTTCTTTGTTGGATGATGGAGGCTCTTGTGAGGTACTTTGTTGCATCAAGTTCATTTTCAAGTGCATATTTTCCTGTTTCAAGAAGGCCGCCATAAATTTTTCCTTTGAGAGATCATCCTGTAGTCCCTTGATTTGTGCTTGCTGCTGCTTGATAATTTTTGTAGTTGACTTATCTCCATAATCAAGTATTTCTTCTTCATGAGGCATCTCTTCATCATTAAGTTGTAGGGGTGACTCATTTCCATGCCTAGGTGATTTCTCCATAGCTTCTCCCTGAACTTCTTCAATTATAGCTTCCTTAGGCAGTATTCTAGCTTGTGACCTGGTCAGAGGTTTAGGTGTAGGAATTACTTTAGCTATCTTATGGGAAAAAACTAATCTTTTCCACTTCTTGTAAGTTTGAGAAACCTCTACACTAGGTTGTCTTTTGGTCATTGAAGGTATGCTAGATGGTTCAGGTCTTTGTGGCCTAGATGATGCAGAAGTGTTGATGCTTTTGGACTAAGGAGACATAGGCAAAAGAGTTGCTCCCTCCAAAACTACCTCCCAAGACATATTAACCTGTGATAGATGATGAAGAACTATGAATTTGACCAAGGCATAATTGTTACACTAAAATTTGTCACCATGACTATTTGCAATTAGTATGGCTCCGTCAATAGTCATACTGTCCTCCTTGGCAAGTCTTATACCTCTGCTCCTCATGTCAAACTCCAAGAAAGAGAGAAAAGTCCTTAAAGTCAATATAACTCTGGTTACGCAATTTCTCTTACCCTTACCTGCGTGTATGCACCTCTTGTTCATAATACCTGCATACTTGCACGCTCTGTCTGTAAAGGGGTGGGTGCGTACTCCTGTAAAGGTCAAAAGGCGCAAGTTTTACTCCAAAAAACTTACTTGTGGTCAATTCTAGAGCATTCTAGAAGATGGTTTGACGTGTATTGAGCGCCTCTAGATGGTTCATGCATCCCAATGAAAGAGGAACTTATCCCATCAAGAGGGGAGCTATCCCATTGAAAGAGGGGCTTATCCAATTGATGGTGGACCTGATTAACTTCCTCCAAAGCACTATAAATACAGGCATTAGGCCAGAGGGAGAGGAGGTTGAAAGCTGAACATTCCTAAGGGTAGATGCTGCTGAAATTAGGACTCCCTTTTAGAGCTTGAGAGGAGAGATTCCAATCCTTTCTTAGCTTCATTTGGGAGTGGGTGAGCTAATCAATGTAAAGGAGAACTCTTGCTGAACCCTGGGAGGGACCTGCACAACACCAAGGCACTGGTTGTAATGGTTTCTTTTGTTTCCAATTAATACAATTAAGTTCATTTTTCTCAACAAGTTGTTATATATAATTTGTTTCATAAACTCCTTGGTCTTTATGATGAATATGTTTTATTATATGAGTTATTCAGGTGTTATGTAATCGTTTTCTTGTTAGTGAATGAAGGCTTCAAGGAGAAGGAGCTCATCTGGATCGAAGAGGCTTGGCTGCTACAAACAAGCGTTGGACTAGAGGTAAGCCTTAAACACCTGGTTGCTTTTATTTTAAATGCATATTTAGGGAAAGATAGTGCTTGATTGTTTTGTTTGTCACTAGAAAGCCTTAGCTTCTAGGGAGGTCGGTTTTGTCCGCAAAATTGACTCTTTCCACATGACAAAATGGCAACTCCGCTGGGGAACCCTCACAACTAAAGGCCCATAACCAAAAGTCTTCAGCTGTCTGTTTTTGGCTCTAGTCAGTTGGCCTTTTACATTGGCCAACACAGCATCACACCAGTTAAAAATGGTACCTAGATAGCAATCAATCACCATCCACATCTGGGATCCAGTGGCAATGTGTAAAGCGGCAGCCCCGCAAAGTCTAGTAACTGTAAAGGCAATCACCATAAGTTCAGGTCGGGATATAGTTTTGATCTCTATCCCCTTCTCCTGAGTCTGAGTGTTACACCACTCTAGTCGGAGACTAGCGATGGACTGGCCACCCGGCCTAGTCACGAACAGAGTCAAGTGTTCGCCTCTCTTGGGCAAACTAGTGAGAAAGTAAATGTTTGCAGGCTCCATCTCGAGTTGGTGCCCTCCAATATAAAAACACTGGTCCTGAACGTTCCACCTTTCGACCAGCCACTCTAGAAATCTCACTTGGGCCCTCATGCCATGTATGGCCCAGTATTTATAAAGGCCCCATGCCTTCAAAGAATCAATTGACAGTTGATGATTAATGGCAGCCAAATCAACATCTTCGTGCTCTCTCTCGCACCAATCAAGCATGGTGAACAATCTACACACCATAAAACATCTATTAGATTCAATGAAATCAAAAAAAATTGGTCCATTTTGAAGAAATTGGGGTTTGAAAACTCGTTTTGTGGGGTACGCACCCCACCTTTAGGAATAGAGTGTGGGTACGCGGGTTCCCTTAAGGCAAGGTGCGTATGCCTGGCATTTTCCCAACTGAGAAAATGTCGGGGTACGCGGGTCCCCAGTGGAGCACCTCTGTACCCCGAAAGGCGGATCTTGAAACCCCAAAGCCTCCAAAAAATGAAACTAGGGCCTAAAAACGAATTCCAAATGGATGAAAATGAAGAGGAGGATGTTGTAGAATACCTGAAAGAGACGGCGTTCGGTTTCGACGGTCGGATTCTCCGCAATGTCCACAGGAAGTTTCTTGCCAAAAGCCCTTTTTCTCTCCTCAACAGTAAAATGGTAAAAATGAATTGGTAAAAGCCCTTTTTATAAGTTTTTTGGGTAAATAAATGGTAAATTTGTTTATTTTTCACCATGAAAAGGTATTTTTCAAAGTATTTTTATCTATCATCAACAGGTATGAGTAATGTGTTGGTTTTTGTGCAGGATAAAGGATTTTCAGGGAAAATTGTCATTTTTTACAAACAAAAACATCAGAGTCATCTTTAAGCCCTTTTCTGACTCCTAAAACATGAAAAGATTGCCGAGCGTTTCTTTTACACTCGTTAAAACGGAATTAAAAGACGGTCCTCTTATAGCCCTTTTCTGACCGTAAAAACATGAAAAGATTGCCGGATTTTTGTCATTTCAAATTCGATATTGGAAATAAAATGACGTATCCTTGATCGCTTTTTACTTTTCAGGTCAGAGACACTAATCATGAAAGTACTCCTTGGTCGTAAAGATCAAGCGGTTCTCTCAAGCATTATTTTATACTTTTTCGGGCTTGGGAGACACAAATTTACGAAAAAGGTCAACCCTGGAGTCTTCTTAAGTTTTTCAGACTCTCTAAAATTGAAAAACGCTGAGTTTCTCCTATACTGGACACGTTAAAATTTCACAGTAAAGGACCTGTTCGATTACAAACAGGAACGGACCACTCCTTCTTAGGGTTCGAATCTAAACTAAGTTGGACTCATCCGAAGGATGAGCTTATAATCAAGCAAATTTTATCCTCCTCAAGCTTGTAAAAAAATAAAGAGGTACTTGCCAGAAATGGTGGGGGAAAAGAGAGAAAAATGAGCCTATTTGTTATCCTTTGTCTCAGAGAAACCTTATCACCACTCTTGAACACGACACTTTTCAGTCACCTGGGTTGGGAAATCCTTTGCCTCACAGTTGATCAAACCACATTGAAAGTCTTCAGCCGGGTTCCGGGTATTAACTTTGGGTCAATGGTCACCAAGCCATCTGTTGTGTCGTTATGTGTTCAAGAGGTCACTACAAATAAAACATTCATTTGCAAAATACCTGTCATCCATCTTGACCATCCCTGAGTCAGTCCTTACAGCTACATTTCTTCAACTTGATCTGTGATTTCGTGTTGTGGGCTTGCCTACGACGGATTGCTTTCTATCGACATCAGCACATTATCTAGAAAGATGATCTAGAAATCGTCAGTACCTTGAAATCTGCATGCATCAATGGCAGGTTTCTCGCCTTTGACGACAATTTACATCATTGACTTTCGATCGAAGGATTCCGTGACATGTTCGACATCAACACATTCATTCACATCTCATGGATTGTACTGGGTACTTTGAGAACCATTGACATCACTGGTGGTCTCTCTCACACTTGTTAACAGTTTACATCATTGACTGATAATCAAGTGATTTCTACCATGTTCGACATCAACTCATTTATTCACATGGATAGAATCGTACTATTTCGGGAAGTAGAAATGAAGACCCTGGATCTAGTTTCCGCCATCCAGGCTGCGAGGAGTTTTGTATTCATTATACAGTAGACTAATTATAAACAAATGGCTACGTCCATACTGTGTCTACATGAGTCTATGATTATGATGTACTGCGAAATCATTCCTGTATCAGAGCAGTAGTTAGTTTGTTAGTTAAAGTTTTTGATCTGAGTATGGGAATGCCTACCTCAGTGATGATATGATCTCATATATGTATTTTGTGTTGAATATTTGCAGGTTCCAACTGGGCTCTCCACAAGATAATCCTTGAAATGATAAAGTACTTCACCCTTCCTAGATGATATGAAACCCTAATCTACTACAGGCTTCACACTTTAGGGGGCAATCTGTTACACTAAAATTTGTCACCATGACTATTTGCAGTCAGTATGGCTCCGTCAATAGTCATACTGTCCTCCTTGGCAAGTCTTATACCTCTGCTCCTCATGTCAAACTCCAAGAAAGAGAGAAAAGTCCTTAAAGTCAATATAACTCTGGTTACGCAGTTTCTCTTACCCTTACCTGCGTGTACGCACCTCTTGTTCATAATACCTGCGTACTTGTACGCTCTGTCTGTAAAGGGGTGGGTGCGTACTCCTGTAAAGGTCAAAAGGCGCAAGTTTTACTCCAAAAAACTTACTTGTGGTCAATTCTAGAGCATTCTAGAAGATGGTTTGACGTGTATTGAGCACCTCCAGATGGTTCATGCATCCCAATGAAAGAGGAACTTATCCCATCAAGAGGGGAGCTATCCCATTGAAAGAGGGGTTTATCCCATTGATGGTGGACCTGATTAACTTCCTCCAAAGCACTATAAATACAGGGATTGGGCCAAAGGGAGAGGAGGTTGAAAGCTGAATATTCCTAAGGGTAGATGCTGCTAAAATTAGGACTCCCTTTTAGAGCTTGAGAGGAGAGATTCCAATCCTTTCTTAGCTTCATTTGGGAGTGGGTGAGCTGATCAAAGTAAAGGAGAACTCTTGCTGGACCCTGGGAGGGACCTGCACAATACCAAGGCACTGGTTGTAATGGTTTCTTTTGTTTCCAATTAATACAATTAAGTTCATTTTTCTCAACAAGTTGTTATATATAATTTGTTTCATAAACTCCTTGGTCTTTATGATGAATATGTTTTATTATATGAGTTATTCAGGTGCTATGTAATCGTTTGCTTGTTAGTGAATGCAGGCTTCAAGGAGAAGGAGCTCATCTGGATTGAAGAGGCTTGGTTGCTGCAAACAAGCGTTGGACTAGAGGTAAGCCTTAAACACCTAGTTGCTTTTATTTTAAATGCATATTTAGGGAAAGATAGTGCTTGATTGTTTTGTTTGTCACTAGAAAGCCTTAGCTTCTAGGGAGGTCGGTTTTGTCCACAAAATTGACTCTTTCCGCATGACAATAATGGAACAAACTAGCTGAATGGTCTCTCCCTTTAGTCTATACCTTCTTAGTCATCTTTACAAGACTTCTAAACAGGTAGTTAGGCAATTTTAGTGGTTTCATAGAGGTGAAGTGAATCAAAAATCTAATGTGGTACTGATACAACCTACTAAACCTATCTTTACAAGTGAAATATTTCATAATCATCTTCATCAAAGGAATGTATTTATCTAATAGCTTGTTGTAGCACCTACAACCACCCTCCAAAATTTTGCCTTAGCTTCGTTTTGGAGCCTCCCTACCAACCTTTCACAGCAGCATGTCTTGCCTTGTCAAGTACACAAGCTTCAGTGATTTTCTTGCAGAATCACAGCCTATCCATCAAAACTTGTTGCATCCCCCTCACAGGTTGTTTCACTGACTTGGTCTAGTTGCAGGCTGAGCAGCTCCCTTCAAAAATTTCACAATTCTAGAGGGGAACCATCCTTCCCTCCATAAATTGCGCAATATTATGTGGTAGCCTGCTGGGCTCCAGAATTGCGCAAATTTTCCTTTCATTGTTCACTGGAAAAATTGCACAATTCCTCCCAGCAGGACTGCTCAGCCTAGAAATTATGCAATTTTGGGCAACAGCCAGTTTCTCTACCCAGAAATTGCACAATCCCTCTAGGTAGCCAACCCAGCTCCCTCCCAGAAACACGCATTGTTTCCTCCCAGTTGAGCAGACTGTTGCATGTGCAGTTTAGTTGATCGGTTCCCTCCGGTACCAAGAAAAATTGATTTGCATGCATGGGATGCTTCTCCCAAGGTAACATGCAAAGGAATCCCTTGATTTAGGGATCTATTTTTAGTAGCTAGAGGTTACATGCAAGGATAATTTCAGAAACCTCCGACCAAGTGTCGCTTTGCCTAGATTTGTGGCATGCATGTCACAACCACGGTTTTATCAAAACTCATCCACTAGACGCTGCAGAGTTCATTCCTCACATCGACCTTACAAGTCTGACATCCCACATTGCATCTAGGAGTCATCGACACATTCAACTCAACTATTTTGGGGTGAGCCCCCCTTTCACGTCTTGTGTTTCATTTTTGTCGCTTTTTGTGTTTCACTTTATGTGATTGTTTTTTGCTTGATTTCAATTAGTGCTTGTTGTCGTTTTGATGCATGTTAGCTTATAGAAGCACCATTTCATTTTTCATTCGCATCTCATTGTTGTCACATGCATGACACTATTTTAGCATGAGCAGTCATCTTTGTGATGACTCACTTCACACACATGCATGCTTTCCCATTTTCTAAATCCTAAACTTGTTGTTTGCATGTATGACCATTCACTCTTTTTTGCAGTCAAATTACCATGCATTCAGACTTCTCATGTTTTCAGTCACTGGTCAGCCAAACTGGGCAGCCTTGGCCCAGACTGTGCCTTGCCCGGCTAGCACTGAAAATTTCGGGAAGCGAAGGGTCTACCTTCCCTACAGAAATTACACAAGCCTAGCCCAAAATTGACCTCTAGGCTTGCATTGCGTAATTCTTGGAGGCAGTGTCCTACTAGCCCCAGAAACTACATAATGCAATTTGCTAGTTGCATCTCAATGCTGACTGAACTTGTGCATTGTGAAATTTTAGTCCTCAGTAGGCCAAGCTGGACTGTTCATTGTGCAGTTCCAATAGTCATTCAGCCTCCTGACAGCCCAGACTATGCCTTGTGCAGTTTTGGCAATCAGTCTCCCGACCTCCTCGAGAGAAATTGTGCAACCTTCATGATCATTCACATAGATATGTCGCAAGTCAATTCTCAAGTTCTTTTGGGTTTTTGACTGACAAATTGCTTGCCATGAGTGTTTCCATGTCTCCAATTATCGTAGGTGTTCATCTTCCTCTCAGTAGGACAGGTACAATGCTTTCTAGGAGAGCAGAGTCAAAGACGTCATTCAGAGCACACTTGGGGATGCATTCGATCAAGTGTCTATGAACTTCCCTACCCACGAAGACATTAAGTTGTTCATAGAAGAAAACATCAAGATAAGATGACAGCAACATCACAGCAAGTAGCACCATCAGTAGCATACCTACATGCAACGAACGTGAGAGGAAGGTTGTTAACAACATAGAGGTGGAACAAAGTTGTAAGATCAAGCAGATCCACTTGTGATGAAAGCAACTTTGGAGACTCGGGCTGTGAGGTGATGGTGTGACATGGAGATCATGTGAATTTAGAGAACACAACAGAGAAGGAGTTGCATGTGTTGAAGTATCAACTCAAGGAAGAACATGAGCTGCATAGACGAGAGAATGAGTTGTAGAAGGAACAAGTATAGTAGGGGTGTAACATGCACTCATGGATGAAACTGCCCCTGTACAAGTTATATATCAATCCCAACAGTTGGCATGGAGTAGACAAGGTGAGAAGTTTTGTTGATCGTATGCAAGGGAATGCAGGATCATGCTTGTCTTCGTGCATACGCATGTGATCCCACCCATCTGACACACTCACAGAGGCAAAGACAAGAAGCAAGTCCGACTGGAGCTGAATATGTACTTAAACAAGTTGATGCACACGGCCATCAACACATGGTTGGAGATAAGTGCAAAAACTATGCATCAACATGTTGTTGGTCTAGTCACACCCAAGACAACCATGTGCATGCTATCAGACGTGTTGGATGGAGGTGCCATATCAGTGCACCCAGATGCAAAGAAGGCAAGAGTTCACTTCATCAATATATCACCATTGAACGTACAGACACCATCATAGACCGCCAAGCCTGGCATCATCTCATCACCTTCGACCATCACAAGAAAGTCAAAGAGTTGCTCTCAACACAATGGTCAGAGTGTTAGTGATGCCTTACATGGCTTGCTCAAACCATTTTGTCTCACATGGGCACATGTGCATTGTAATGTACTATCTTTTCAAGTGGAAGTTCAAGTGTGGATAGTTGAATGTAATAGTCATAGAGTAGTTGAAGAGTTGTTAGGGTAGATGAACAGTGTCAAAGGGCAATTCCAAGGGTCACCCAAACCTTTGCTATAAATAGCACCTCATAACTCATTGTATAGGCATTTCGTCAGCCAAGCTTCTGATAATACTATCTTAGAGAGATCTTTGACAATATTGTAACACACCTTGGCTTCTCCACTATGCATGGCTAATATATCTCTTTGGAGGAGCAAGAGGTTGTGGCCGTAACGTTTCGCTATCGAAACTAGTGGTTGGACATGGATGTATTATATAACTAGAACTTACACTTCTTAATATAACAAAGCCAGCACATTTCATGCATATGTTGCATTGTATTCTATGCTATCTCGTTTACTCTAAATGATATATGTATTTTTTTCTTACGCATGCACGTATGGACTATTCTATATAAGTATGTATGAATCTTTTTAAAATGTGGTGTTGGTTTAACCATCACTTTGTATTACTCACTAACTTTCTTTCTAGCTTGTGATGCATATTCGCTTGTGTGTTCCCTTCCAAGATGCATACTATTACAGGTTTCCAAGGGGAGCACTCACCTCACTCTCCATGTGTTAGAACACATGTGTATTGAAATTTATTAGAATGGGTGGGGGAAGGAAGGGAAAAAGTGGGAATCATAGGGAAAACTCGTAAGTGCAACAAAAGCACAACATGGGCTTGGGTTTCTAAGGAAAAGTGGTGAGATAGGGAAAAAATGTATGGGAAATTGTTGGGGAAGGTTTATTAAGTATATACAAGGGTGTTTTGGTAGAAAACATAGGGATTTTCTCCTTGGAAGAAATCAAAAACCTTGAAATCTTAAAAACGTAGCATAAAACCCTAAGAGAGGGATTTCATCATTTTTTGAAAGAAATCACTTCATGAGAGGGTTGATGAATGCTTCACTTACTTGTTTAGGAGTGTTGAAAACTTATCGGATGAAAAATTCCCTTTTGTCTACTTGTTTTGACCTTCAAACTCAAAATCACATCGAATGTCTAGAAGTGTAGCATTTGGCAGGAAAATATGCAACGAACTAATGGGAAAGGTGTTTGGTGATGAAAATTGATGCTCTGGTGGATGAGATGAGGCACAAAACCCTTAAGGAAAAGTACAAAACAAATGCCAGAATAGGGTAGAAAACATGTGTAAGCATCTTTTTAAGGTCAGTTGGGTGAGAATGTTAGTTGGAAATTTACTGTCGGTTTTTCTTTATAAAATTTTGAGCTTAGTTAGAATGTTTTTGTCAAATCTGACTAGCCATGAAAAGTTAAGGATCGAAGATGCATCCTTAAAAAAAGGATCAAAGATCCTAGTCAGATTTGACAAAAACATTCTGACTAAGCTCAAAATTCTATAAAGAAAAACCGACAGTAAATTTGCAACTAACATTCTCACCCAAGTGACTTTAAAAAGACACTTACACATGTTTTCTGCCCTATTCTGGATTTTATTTTGTACTTTTGCTTAATGGTTTTTTCCATATGCTCTTGGAGGATGAAATGAAGTTGTTGAATGCTTGGATGGTCTTTTAATAGCTTGAAACTCAATTTTTTGCTTTGGTGATGGTGTGACATTATCATGTACTTTGAAAAGTGACTTGATGAGGTAGTGTATTGCAACTTTATTACTTTGTTTGGAAAGTTTGCATCTCCATGTGGGGTAAATGTACCTTTGATACCTTTTCGACAAACTTATCCCTAATTACTAACTCCCATGATGGTGACAATGGTGATGACATGACTCCCATGTAGATTTTGATGACATGAGAAAATGATGACACCTAATGCATATCTTAACCATGATTTCGAACTTTGAACCCTTTAAGTATGTATGTAAATGACTTAATGACCAAAATTATGACCAAGACACTCATTTGATGACCTATCAAAAGGAATGGTGACATGGCCATGATGACATTTTATGACCTTGAAAATGGAGGGAGTAGTGATGATGCCTAAGACATGACTCAAGACTCATTTGATAATAAAAAGGCATGTCAAATTTTATTTGAAAATATAACAATTTGACCTAAGACCTTATCAATCACATGCAAAGAGTAAATTTGATCATTGGTGACTCATAGACACTAACAAAAAGGAGCTTTCGATGTTGAGTGTCACATAGTTAAGGGAGGTGTAAAGAACCAAGAGCGGAGAGAGGGCTCAACACTTAAGTGTTGTGCGATTCCACATGTGAAGTATTTTGAGGTTGAAACTTTGGAACTCCTCAACAAATTGTTTTGGAGAAAAGTTACGATGAAAGGGGCTCTACCGTTGGTGGCACTTGGTTGTAAGAAACCCAGAAAACCAAGGGCGCAGAGTAATATACAGGGAGTTAGGTCCCCATAAGGAGCCCAAAGGAATTAGCACCTGAATGTTATGCCACTAGTCATGACACCCCATCCTATGGAGGAAATGTAATAAAGGGCTAATGAAAGGGAGCTAAAATCCAACCAGGACTTTGTGATTTTGTAAGGTATTTTCAATAAAAGTTACAATATGTAAGGGCTCCAATATTCTGATACAAAGGAGTATGAAGTTGCAGGTCATAGGTAGTAGTTCTATGTTGAAAAAGAGGCT
This sequence comes from Pinus tabuliformis, assembly GCA_031772625.1. Lineage (NCBI taxonomy): Eukaryota > Viridiplantae > Streptophyta > Pinopsida > Pinales > Pinaceae > Pinus > Pinus tabuliformis. Next base: position 125,386,415 of record CM062818.1, read on the forward strand.
AAGCGCTTGCATAAGAAGGGGATAAACGCATTAGAACTCTATGGTATTGTAACATATCACTTATTAAAGTTATGATATGTTAAGGCTATGGTATTGCAGTGTAAAGAGTTAAAGGATGAATGTGTTGGCATTTAGAAAGTAAATGCGCGTAAAGGAGTTCGTTGATGAAGTTAATGATGACTGAAAATATGGCTGGGTCAAAGTGACAAGGGCCACAATTATCAGAGAAGAACAGTTGGGCTTATCTTGATGTTGAAAGAAATCCATCTCTGATCTCTCATCCACATTTTATAGAAATAAATGAAGAAAAAATATGCCATACGAAAGTACATTCAAGCTCTGTGAGCCATGAATAAGCATGGGAAATATCATTAGAGTGTGCACATAGATTGAGATTAAATTCTTAGCATGGAGAATTAGACAGTGAGATGTTGAAGTGAACGAAGCCCATTCTCATGTTTTAATGCAACAAAAGAGATGCAACATAAGAATGGAGTTCCATGTCAGGATTACACTCTTGGATAGTGTCGATGGTGGAAAACACAATATTGGGCTCAATGCAGCAAAGAAACAAAACTCAAGATTTCCACTGAGAAATTAGGGGAACACAATATTGTTATGTATGTGCTAAAGAGTGTGGAAGAGTGTTTGCAAAAGTTGAGAAACTAGCCCAAGTGTTGAACTAAAGTAGAGTGTTGCAGAGAGCTTGTGCAGTAGAGTGCCAAGAGTAAAGCATATGTAGTTATGAGAAGAGGATAGGGTGATATTGTATCAGGTCGAGAGATCCTATGGAATATTAGAGGACTGAGAGCAAAAATATGATACTACAATGAACTAGATTGGTATTTCTCTATATATGTAATTGCCCTTGTTTCAGCTTGAAAATTGTATGATAGTTAGAACAGTGGCTAGAGTAGGTGGCAACCTAGATTCATAAGAGTTTGGTGCCTCTTGGAAAGTAGGTTATTTCTATCTTAAAGGGGTTGGTTCCTCCTGTGAGCGGGTGCTCACAAACAAATTGATGTAATTAATTAGGTGCTTAATTTACATCATAATGAAAAATAGATTGCTTGTCTTTTCTATTTGGGTTTCCATGTAAAAATACTTGCGTCAATATGTGTATGTTCTCATGTGATGGATTTTATGTATATGTGAATGCCTTATCATGTTGATTGCGTGTATTTTGTATGAAATCTTTGACAAGTAACTGATCATAGTGAAAAGAGCCAAAGACTTATACTTAAAAATGAAATAACTTCACTATTACTAATTCACCCCCCCAAGTAATTCCTTATTCCAACAGGATGTGGCCACACCCATCCCCTTACTTAAAGAGTGAATAAAAGAGAAAAAAAAATTCCCATTATGGGAGATGATCATACTACATTTCTTAGCAAATATCAAAGATATAGTGGTAGGAAGGTAGCTACCTCTAGTATCCTATATAGCTTATTGCCCAAAGTAATAATAACAGTGTTAGTCTTAGACTCATACAAAGCATGATTCCTTCGCAAGTATGGTTGGCCTAATAAAAAATCACGAAATTCAATAGGAGAAACATCACACAATACCTCATCCATGAAAGGTTTGATGTTGCAGTGAAACCGGCAATGCTAGATGACATAGAGATCTCATCCTTGGTGGAGCCACCCGATGGTGTATGGTTGTGGGTATGATGTGGTTGGTAGACCTAGCCATGATCCGGATTTAAACAGGAACGCAACGAATTACAGAGATAACCATATACACAAAGATGCAGCGGAAATAATACTTCATTTCATTAATGGAAAATACTGAAATATGCTTACAAACAGAAATGGAAATAAACTAGCTAGGGCGATGGTAGCTTATCTCTGAGAAGAGATGTGATGGCTACATGCCTCTGAACTGTGTTACAATGAGGCTCGAAGGCCTATTTATTGTTGAGAAACAATGGAAAAACCCTTAACATTCCAAAACCTAACCCTAGGAGATGAAACACCAAACTGTGGGCCCCGTTTGGGGGTAAGTTGGTACATCAACTTCCCGGGGTCGTAACTTTGGCATATGATCTCCGTTTGACGCGTACAATAGCTCATTAGAAAGTTCCCCAAAAAACGTCGTTTAGGGCCTCAAAACGGCTCCGGAAGTTCAGGACCCGAAAAACTGTTAAAAATAGTAAGTTGTGCTACAATTAAGGAAACTGAAAATGCTGAGAAAGACAATGGTGGGGGTCCAGGTGGACTTGGCAGGTGGCCACCAATATCCACCTGGATCAAGCCACTTAATAAAAGATAATGAGGTGAGGTTCTTTTGGCTCCCACTTCCTAAAATTAGTTGTAGTGGAGACCCCTTCACACTCATCTATGAGTGGAAGAGATGATCCCCCTTCCTCTGGATCTTTAGGCTAAATCTTCTACAACTCAGTGGTGGTAACAATGGCACTGGGATCTGAATCATTAACATACTCCCCCTTGTCATTCACCTTGTTGGGGTCTAACTTAGAGTCATAAAATGCATTCAATTTTGAATCCCTCAGCTTGGCCACTAGTGACTTCTTGGTTCGACACTCACTTGTGTTGTGAGTGGGGCTCTTATGGAACTCACACCACTTCGATGTGTCCTTATCCATCTTCATGGTGCTATTGTTTATTGGAGGCTTCAATAAGTTGTCTTGGGTCACATCACCTTGTCTTTGTCCTCTATTTTGTCATATGCAGGCACCTTTTCCTTAATTCATATTCAAATATCTAAAGTATTCCTTCTTCTGTTTAAATTTTTGTTCAATCCTGACAGTGTATCAGTATGCAGTGCCAAGCGAGGATATGTCCAGGAAATCCATCTCATATTTGATGTGTTTGTGCAGAAAGTAATGGTACTTGAGTACACAATTTTTCTCATAATCCTTCACACCTAACTTCATGCAAAGAGTTTGAAAGATATTTGTGAACCCCGAAACGTCTTGGTCCCTTCCCTGCAACAGTGTGGTCCATTTTATGTACTTATCTTCATAGCTCCTGATAGGGTAATATTGTTCCTTGATAGCATCGCAGAAATAATTCCAAGTGGGTGTGGCTGAAAAAGTCAGGGTTTCCTCTCATACATCTGCTCACAATAGGTTTCCCACTAATCCTTGACATGGGGGTTGGCTTTTAAGAGTGAAAATGTGATATTTTCCCTATTGGAAAAATCATGAACCAAACAGAATCCTTTGAACATATTTAGCGATTTATTTATGAAATTTTCATCTACCTAGCCTTAAAATATGTGAATGTAAAAGTTGGCTTATACCTTAAAGGGATTTGTGCATCCAACGTGGCTTCTGGATGAAGATGTGTTGCCTATGGGCATTCGTCAAAGGATCTTGGAAAAGTTTTTGATCATCTCATTCCTTTGTCACTTAAGGGATTCTCCAAGAAACATTTTGAAAGGATCTCCTTCTCCCTCATCTTTATTTTCTTCTGCCATGGGAAGTTGTTAGGGTTAGTGAGGCTGGTCTTGCAAAGGTTCAACCACATCAAGCCCTAACTCCTTATACCCTAACCTTGTTAGGGACATGTACAAAAAAACAAAGAAATAACAAATTGATCTGATACCACTAATATAAATTTATGAAGGAACGAAATCAAATCCAGATATACATAAAAGCACAAATATACAATGACAATATAACTTCAATTCATTAATAGAAAAGTACTGAAAATTGTTTACATGCAAAATGGAAATAAACTAGCTTCGGTGATGGTAGCTTATTTGTGAGAAGAGATGTGTGACTACATGCCTTATGAACTATATTACCACGATCCTCGAGCTCCTATTTATTATTGAGAAACAATGGAAAACCATCAAACTCTAAAAACATAACCTTAGGATATGAAGTGTCAAAAGCCTTTGCGCCCCGTTGGGGTAAATTGGTACACCAACTTCCTACGGTTGTAACTCTCACATATAATATATGTTTGGTGCACAAGGTACCTTGTTATAAAAATCTATCCAAGGACTACAATTTTCATTTCAAAAATGATGGCATAGGTGTTAAGTTTTCCTCTTTTACAAAAAAATGTTGTATAGGACCTCAAAACAGCTCCATAAGTTCAAGACCTGAAAAACTGCCAAAAATAGTAAATTGTGCTACAATTAAGATATCTAAAATAAATAACGTTGGGGGTTCAAGTGGAATAGGTGGGTTTCCACCAATATCCTCCTCGATCATAATTCCCCCATGTAAACTATCCCCTTGAAAGGAAAGAGAACCCCTAGTAAAAGGCATCCCACCTAACATAGAACTACCCCAGGGTTGAGATGTTCCATCGAAATACTAGTGAGAAGTTAATGTAGATCCACTTGCATTTTTCTCAAAGAAGAGATTTCCATACTTGATAAAGAAAATGTTTTAATATATGAGGCAGGTGGAAATACCCTACCCCCTGCTAATTGGCTTTCCCCCATTCCAAATAGAAAGTTGGAAGAAGGCATATATACAAAAAATATTTGCAAACTTGTAGGGGTTACCAAAACAACTAGTAGAATGCTACATAAAGAGGACACAAGTGTTTTCAATGTAGGAGAAGTGGGCGCTATCACACTAATTGGTGGTAATGTAAACATAAAATAAGATACTACCTACATAGAAGGTGATGAGGGACCCATCTCCCCCATGATTGAAGCACTTATCTCACCACACATATGATGAGAGAACAAGGATAAGGGTTAAGAATTAGAAGGTCTTAGTTGCACAAGTACAGGGCCAAAAGGGTTGGTCAAAATTCGGTTGAATGATGGTAGTGGATTTTTGTCAATAACCTCGATAGTATCTAAGACTCCTTGAGAGTTAATATTATCCCTTCCAACTTGAGTGTGGTTTAAGTCCTCCATTTCTGGATTTATCCTACATCTCCTAGGTGGTGGACCTTCCTCTTTTGGAGAAAGGTTTAAAATTTACTAAGAGCATCAAATAGTTTTGTTAGCCACAACAACTATATTTTATTATTTAACTTAATTAAATTAAAACACCCTTATGGCCAACTAGACTTAGACCAAATAGAACATGTTATTAGCTCTATGGAGTCAAGTACATAAATCAAGAGATTAAGGATAGATTCTCGTAGTTATAACTTGGTTGATCAGGTCCCAAGTCAATTGTGAAGATATGGTTGGAACAGTCACATTATCCTCCTACGTAATAGCTCTCACACTCAGAACCAAGTACTCTTATGAGTCATTAGGTACCGCCCAGGAGAACTAAGGGAGTTTTAACAAAAATATTCCCCGCTTATAATAAGGGCACCCCCTTCACCATAAGCTCTAAAATATACCTAGTATTCTAGCCACTATGGTCACCACTTACAATAACCAAACCTAAGGGAACATTTTTCAATGAGGTCTACCTGCAAGGGAAGGGTATCTAGGCCCTAAACATGCAAATAGATTGCTTAAAGTGATCCATATGCCTCTCAAGGAGATACCCAAGTAATATGTGGAGACCAATGCCACCAACACCAATGAAGTGATGAAGATCACTTCGTTGGCCTCAATGTGACCTTGTGATTGACCTTGTGTGAGAAGGGCTTCCTAGGAAACTTACCATTGCAAATGTATTTCAACCCCCCTAACTGAAGCTTCTATTTTTTTTTGGTACCCTTAGAGAGTTAACCTCACCACCTATGCTAAGGTTGCAAACTAATTTGAGTTGACACAACTTCTGGATTTAACCAAGATCTTTTACTCCTGTGATGTGGTTATAGTTACATTTGAACGGAGCGTAAATGAACATATATGCATGCTTAAGAAAATGGAAACTTAATGACAATCAACAAATCATAGACATAAGATGTTGATAACGAAGTTTTTCCAGTGTGGACTACATCTCCAGGCCTGGTGTCAAAATGGTGTTGAATGCTTCATTCAGTGCTAGAAATGGTGAAGATGTACATGGACTATGTTTTCTCTCATACAAGGACATGTGCCCTCTACATGAGTGGCAAAGTATCTCCACGACACATTCTGCTACAGGAACTATCACTCATAGGAATCTTTTAGATTCCCTCATGATTCTCCAAATATTCCCTCCTCTGGGTTGACTAGAGATCTGAAACTCAAATCAGAAAATTGATCTTGTCATTGAGTTCCTTGTGAAATTCTTAGAAGAATGAGTATAAAGTTGGCTGCATTCTATATTTGGGAAATTTCAGCCTCCAAGGAATCTGAAAGATTCCTTAAAGATTCTTGAAGATTCTCCTCTGTTGGGAATCTGCAAATCTGTTTTTCAAAAGGTGAATCCAACCTCTCCATTGCATTCCCTGTGAAAATATGAGAAAAATAATTGTAAACTTGATTACATTCTGATCAAATGAAATTTTACCTCCCAGGGAATCATTTTAGCATCTTAAGATTCTCTATAAGAACTGTCTCGAAAAGCACGCCGGCATAGTTCTACCTCAGCATTACAAATCATGGTTCTACACCATCGAGGTTACAAATTTTCATGGTTTTTCCACCGTTTCGTTGGGAATTTGCAAATCTACCGCTCAAAAGGTGAGTCTAACCTCGTCATTGTGTTCTTGGCGAAAATCTGAGAAAAATGATTGTAAACTTGATTACATTCTGATCAAATGAAATTTTACCTCCCAGGGAATATTTTTAGCATCTTAAGATTCTTTGCAAGGACTATCTCGGAAAGCGTATCAGAATAGTTCTGCCTCAGCACTACAAATCATGGTTATGCACCATCGGGGTTCCAAAGTTTCATGGTTCTGCCACCTTTCTGCTAGTCTTCGTTCCATTAAAATCGCTCTCTCTTTCCATGTGTTATCACCCCATGGTCGAATGAGGTCGACTTTAATAAAACAACATGGGCAGAGATATCAAAGAAGAGGTTGTTGGGCCAGTGGTTAGGGTGGTCAGTTTGAGGCAAGGGGGTTGGGGGATCAAATCCCACCCCCACCAAAATACACGCAACGTGTTTTTTGTTTGTTTTGACATACGGTTGGTTTGGTTTAATGTTGTTATATTTAATTGTGTTTGTGTGGGCACCCGAGCGGTGGGTCGGTCGTTCCAGCTGGGCGGTTTCAAACCCCCTCACCCACAAAATAACATGTGACAAGGAATATGGGGTTGGCATGGGCTGGGGTTCATCAGAGGTGGCCCACCCAACGTACGTGTTTGTATATATGGTTTGTTTTTATTTTAATGTATTTTCGTGTGGTTCCACCGGGGTGGCGAGTCCATTGGGGGTGGCTTGCCCTCAACCATTATTTATATATATACATTGGTTTGGTCTGGGGGTGGTAGTGTTTGACTGCCTACCACCCCAAATTTATAATATATTGACATGGCCGATGAGGGTGGTGGGGGTGGTAGCCTGCCACCCGTATTTTATAATTTTTTCATTTTTGTAACAAATAGTGGTTATTTTCAGTTTTAATGAAAATAAGGGATAATGGGCATTTTAAAGAGTCAACAATTTTGCCTGCTTTCGGGAGCTAAGTTTCCAAGCCAATTGATGGTGAATTTGTAGGACACTTAAATTGGGCCCATTGCCCAACTTTGACAACAACTTTGACTGGCTCTATCTCCTTCATACAATCTCGGATTTGAGTTTTGATCACATTGTTGGAATCAGGGTGATGAGCACTTTGATCTAGTGCTGGTTTGAGGGCAATATGGCCATTTTGAATTTTGACCATTTCTGAGCCCTCTTGGACTTCTGCATTTGTCTAGAGCCACCTGGATCAATCCTCTCGACTGAGGAGCTTTTGGTCCTCCAAAAGTATGAAATAATATGCAACTTCTTTGTACCTTGTCTGCACTTACAAGTGTCTGATAAGTCACCCTTCCTTCTCCTTTGCCTTTGTCCTTCAGAGCCATAAGTGATGAGATGACACCTGCATCCCCTGCATCCTTTTAGTACATTTTTTTGCAAATTACATGCTTGATTTACAAGACACTAATGACCCAAGCATCCCATACTTGCCACGACTTTATAACACATACTCGGTGGTCAAGTTTACATCAAAATTGAAAAAATACCCTAGCTATCAAAACAAAGCGAAAATATCATTGTTGCTTCAACAAGTGATGGAAAACACATAATCACTACAACACATGATTTACAAAAATAAGGCTAGACACAATTGTTTCTTTAACAAGTGTTAGAAAACACATCATCACTTTCACAGTTTAAAATGCAACACAAAATAAGGCCAGACATTAGTGTTGTTGCAACAAGTGATGGAGAACACATCATCACTTTTATAGTTTAAAATGTAACAAATGATTGGTAGAAATAAGAGCATGACATTCTACCATTCCTATGAAAACTATCTCTTGCTTATCAAAGTGAATGGGTCGTCTCCTTGTGGCACATTCATTGGTTAAACAACTATTTCACCTGGTTCATGCACGAATGCTTTGTCTTTAAGGCATTGCTCTGGATGGAGCCTCCAACATGTGGCTCTTTGATGACCACCTCTGTCGCAATGACTAGAATAACTCTTCTTCGTCTAGATATTCTTTACCTTCTTCTTTGCCTACTATTGAGAGGGTCTTTCACGCATCATCCTTTTTTGTGCTGCTATTCTTTTCTAGCACTCAACAAATATACGGTTATGTAAACCACAAAAGGTACATGTTTTTCGATGCCATGATTTATGTCCATCATTAACACATGATTATAATCGAAATGAACATTTGAATATTAAGACTTATTATACCTTTCCTTACCATCTCTGGTGTAATTATGGTGACAAGAGCTTGCCTCAGCTCTTTCCCTACAATGGGCACTGTCATGGGATGATGGTGATGTGTTCCCGTCATTCTCTTTCCTTGACGATTTTAACAATGTCTCGAAAGCATCTGAAAACCTTGAGCATTTTCCTTCGGTGTATCCCAAGCCTACAAATTGAAGTCTCTACACAACCTCCAATGGCTGAGTAATTCTTTGGTTATTAACACCAAGTTCTTCTTCTTCTTTGTACCTCATCTTGGTAAGGAGCCTCATGTTTGTCCCTATAATTGGTATCTTGACATTTCCAACAAAAGTTATACTATGTGAAGATGGCACTAAAGGGAAATCAACATATTTTACCTCCACTGCTGACTTGGAAAGAATTGATGAGGGCTTCTCATCATCTATTGTTGGTGGTTCCCTGGCTGTCTTGGCACATTCCCCAACTTCCTTCCCAACATACCCAAGTCTTGCCTGATGGGATAATTCATCTACTTTGATGGGGTTGACAATGACTTGGCCATTAATACCCAAGCCTTTTCCTTCACATCCCATTCTCTTCAGCAATTTCAAGCCAATTCCTATCATATAATTTTCAAAAACAACAAAATCATCATCAGGAAACATACATGAAGTCAGAGAATTACTTTTTACCTCACAGGGGTCACACTGCAGATTTTCCAAGGCCTCATCCTTAGCTTGCATCTATTGTAGCAACCTCTATTTCTCCTCTTCCGCTTCTCGTAGAAGCATCTTCAATTCGACGTTATCTGCTTGAAGACTCTAGTTGTTGTGCTTCTATTTTTCCAGGGCTTTTCGTGGCTCACAAATGAAGCTACAATCATGCTACTTTTCCTCTATCTCCTCTTGTAGAGCTTGATACATTATGTCCATCTTTTTGGACACTCTGAGCATGGTCTCGTACATCTCTTTGTCATCCTCCATTGTTGCATGTTCCATTGTTCATGCTCGCAATTCACATCCACACAAAGACTGCTCTAATACTAAACTTGATCCGAGTTGACTCAACTTTCGGATTTAACCAAGATCTTTTACTCTTGTGATGTGGTTAGAATTGCATTTGAACAGAACGTAAATGAAAATATATGCATGCTTAAGAAAATGGAAACATAATGACAATAAAAAAATCATAGACATGATATGTTGATAATAAAATACGTCCAGTGTGGACTACATCCAGTGTGGACTACGTCTCTGGGCCTGGTGTCAAAATGGTGTTAGCCATTTCATTCAGTGCTGGAAATGGTGAAGATGTACATGGACTATGTTTTCTGTCATACAAGGATATGTGCCCTCTACATGAGTGGCAAAGTGTCTCCACGAGACGTTCCGCTATAGGAACTATCACTCACAATAGACGTCCTATCAGCATGACATAATCTTACATATGGTGATAATGAGTATCCCGCCATCATGGGATCAAAGGGATCTAAACCAAAACACCCGTGGTGACAATGAGTATCCTGCCATCATGGTAGCAAAGGCCTCTCAATTAAAACATACATAACAATCCATGATGAATACATCTCACATGAAATAGACACAAAGACTCTGCATAATACATCAAGTAGGAATCAAAACAACATAGTACCTCTCACAGCAAATGATCAAAGAAGTACATGACAACAACACTTCATATACCTCAACTTTGATTCTGGTTGAAGAATAGAATACTCAGTTGTTAGATCTGAATGCACCATAATGGCATAGAATCGACTATCCATGCTTTGAAATCTGACACCATCACTCCAATCTAGAAAATGGCCAAAAAATAGAAGGCTTAGCTACAAAAACTGACTGCACCACTGAATTTTTATCGTCAAGAGGTGTAAAATCAGCTATCCATTTGTCGAAGTTTGACACCAGAAAAATTTGGGCCTGTAGGAATCTTTTAGATTCCCTCGCGATCCTCCGAATATTCCCTCCTCTAGGTCGACTAGAGATATACAACTAAACTTAGAAAATTGATCTCACCATTCAGATCCTTGTGAAATTTTGAGAAGAACGAGTATAAAGTTGGCTGCATTTTGGATCTGGGAAAATTCAACGTCCAAGGAATCTAAAAGATTCCCTCAAGATTCTACTCCATTGAGAATTGAAAATCCACTGCTCAAAAGGTGAATCCGACCTCGCCATTCTGTTCCTTGTGAAAATATGAGAAAAATGACTATAAACTTTATTACATTCTGATCAAATAAAATTTTACCTCCCAAGGAATCTTTTTAGCATCTTGAGATTCTCTGCAAGCACTGTGTCGAAAAGTGTGTCGGAATAGTTTCATCTCAGCATTGCAAATCATGGTTCTGCACCATCGTGGTTCCAAAGTTTCATGGTTTCACCATTGTTCTGTTGGGAATCTGCAAATCTGCTGCTTAAAAGGTGAATCTGACCTCACCATTGCATTCCCTGTGAAAATATGAGAAAAATTGTTGTAAACATTGATTACATTATGATCAAATGAAATTTTACCTCTAAGGGAATCTTTTTAGCATCTTAAGGTTCTCTGCAAGAACTATCTCGAAAAGCGTGACGACATAGTTCCGCCTCAAAAGTGCAAATCATGGTTCCTCACCATCGGGGTTCCAAAGCTTCATGGTTCCACCACCATTCCGTTGGTCTCCGTTCCATTCAAGTCCGCTCTCCCATTCCATGTGTTCTCCCTCCATGGTCGAATGAGGTCAAATTTAATAAAAGAACATGGGCAAAAATATCAAAGAAAAGGCCGTTGACCAATGGTTAGGGTGGTCAGTTTGAGGCAGGGGTGTCGGGGGGATCAAATCCCACTGCTGCCAAAAAATACGTAGTGTGTTTTTTGTTTGTTTTGACATACAATTGGTTTAGTTTAATGTCATTATATTTAAGTGTGTTGGTGTGAGCAGCGGGCAAGCCATTCCGGCTAGACGGGTTCAAACCCTGCCGCCCATGGAATAACATGTGACAAGGCATATGGGGATGGCGTAGGCTGGGTCCACCGGAGGTGGCCCGCCCAACATACACATTTATATATATGGCCTATTTTTGTTTTAATGGATTTGTGTGTGGTTCCACCGGGGTGGCGGGTCCGAGGGGTGGCTCGACTCCAACCATTATTTATATATATATCATGGTTTGGTCCGGGGGTGGCAGGATTTGACCGACTTCCACCCCAACTTTATAATATATTGACATGGCTAACGAGGGTGGCAGGGGTGGCAGCCCGCCAACCCTATTTTATAATTTTTTTTGTTTTTATAAAAAATAGTGGTTATTTTCAGTTTTAACAAAAATAAGGGATATTGGACATTTTAAAGAGGCAACAATTTCTCCTGCTTTCGGGAGCTAAGTTTCCATGCCAGTTGACAGTGAATTTGTTGGACACTTAAACAAGGGCCACTGCCCAACTCTGACTGCAACTTTGACTGGTTCTATCTCCTTCATATGAGCTCGGATTTGAGTGTCATTCACATCGTTGGAATCAAGCAACGAGCACTTCAATCTGGTGTCAAGTTGAGAGAAATCTAACCATTTTCAATTTTGACCATTTCTGAGCCCTCTTGGACTTCTGCATGTGTCTCAAGCCACTTGGATCATAAACCCTAAGCTAGCATTGGTGTGCTACCAAAGAAAAAAAGTGTCAATTTGTTTTATCTAGCATTGATTTTAGTGGTTGTTATTTACTCAAGGGTAATGGGATGGAACTAAGATGATGTGTAACGACTTAAGATCCAATGTTAATGCAAGCTACAATAAATGCAACTTTTTCACTTTCTCTTTGGAAGAAATATAACTAAAGATTGGGAGAGTCTTTTTATTTTTCACAAAAATGACAAACAACCTCACACACTCTTAATATTATCTTCTGAAATTCACTAAATTCATAAAAAAAATATGATCCAAAAAACAACCCAAAAACAAAATTCCAAAGAGAATAACTCAAATAAAAAATGAAGAAATTACACCAAGAACCAAAAAATAGGTGTGCAAACTAAATTTAGACCTCTAGTTCAGTGAAAAATCAAATGTAAACAAAAGTAATTGAAATAAGAAAGATCAATTTTGGAAAACAAACCTAAATTACAAACATGAAACAAATTCACCCAAATCAAATACTAACTTGACCAAATCTAGTGTATATGTGATGATTAACATGTAAAGGATAATGGATTTAAGCATTTGTTGGAAGATATAAGCAGGAAAAAGAAACTACCATTTAAAAATAAAATAAAAAAACATAATAGAAATATTTGAAAACAATGGGTGATTGATTACTTATCATAAACATAACATATCATATCAAAAGAAATCCAAAAATAACATGACATAATGGTTTTTGTTTGATCTTAAAAAAGGTCCCTATGAAAAGGTATGGAAAAATGAAATTCATACAATCGTGAGAAAAAAACAAAACATAATATGATTTTTCAATTAGCTATATGTTCCTCACTTAGACTCCCTTTCAAGCAATTTTTACTTTTATTTTGGTTAAAATTTTGAGAATAACCTAGATATGTATTATTTTTCACTCAAATTATGTGTAGAAAATTACATAATTTGATCTAAAACCGATGATTTGATATTTCTCATAAAAAAACACAGAATTAGATATAATTTAAGGAAAACAAAATCAACCTACAACAAGCCTCAATAAGATCAAAAAATAGAGTAAGATACTCAACAAAAAATAGAAAACTAATATTTAAGCCAAGGAAGGAGAACCAAAACACTAGGGTTAAACTCCTTAGTGGAGTCACCAATTTTGTTGTACCAGAAAATGTCTTGACACAAGGAATTGTTTCTCCATGGATCATACCCAGACTCAATTAGACAATGAATGGAAGAAAGTGAGAATTCCCTAAATGTTAATCAAGCACATGAAGTAACATTCAACTTAATAATGGAAAAGGAAAACACTCTTGAACCCTTGCAGGTTGGTGAATATTGTCAGATCTAAAGTTGATCATTAGAGAACTTGCTTCAATGCAAAGGTATTGATCATAGCCACTCCAATCGAAATCCTTTCACACAAGCATCAACAAACAAAGAGATACTTTCCTTCACGTCCGGAATATTTTCAGGGATAAACCATAATTATATAAACACAAAACATACATGACACGGAAATCATCAAATTTTATTGAACAATCAAAACTAATACATTATACCTTAAATATTGATCACTCCTCCTTAGACTCCAATCCTAGCCACTTCATATGCAATGGATAGCCTCACATCACATAGGAATATAATAGATTTTTCTCTCTCAAACTAATTTTGACTCACGTAAACTATCTAGAACTAACTGGATCTAGCCCCTTTACTCTTGATAGGGTCATATTATATAGGTTCATTCTATCATCCACAGGAATGTATCTAGGCACCTAGGGGTATGAGAAGCCAAGAAACCTCTACAATAATGAAACCCTAGCCAACTCATACACGAATAAGTAAAGTTGATCTCCTTGGGAATGCAAAAAACTGGAACCTTTTTTCTCAATTATGAGATTTTCTCTATTATGAAATATTATTGTTTCATAATTATGAAATATTATTATTTCATAATTATGAAATTGTGATAAACTAATTATGAGAAATTACTCAATTATGTAATTTCAGCCCTTTAACATGAAATTTTTGACTTGTACCACCCATATAAGTAAAAGCAAGGGTGAAAGGGGATGCATTCTGGCCAACAATTGATCTATGTTGAACTTCGATCTCTCTCATTATATTGACGATAGAAAATAGGGTTATAACAAAATATATTGATTCCTTGAAACTAATATATAGTCAAACTTGTAAGCTTATTATATTTCCGATATTAACAGATATTAAAATGACCAAGGTTGAAATCTTCTTGAATCAATTGTTATTTTGTTGAATATTTTTAAAGCATCGATACTTGTTAAATTATGCACTAACTAATCACTAATAAATAATTACTTGAGTAAGCATGGATTGAAGCCATGTGTGTGCTTGATAAGAATTGGGAAAAATTAATGATCTAAATATTATAAAGAGAAAAGTTGAAATCATCATATTTCATTGCAAGAAACAATTACTATGCTCAATGAATCCATTTCCCAACTTCATTTCAAAGTTCTCTTCTTGCCATATACTAAAATTTCCCAACTTCATGGTTAAGTTCTCTCCTTGCAATATACTAATGTCTTTTTATAAGTCACAGTTACTCAATTGGTGACAAAAAAAAAATGGAAGACTTAAGGAGTGCCTTTATGGCTTAGATAATCTAATACTTAGAAAATGATGTATCTTTCTTGTAAGCTTTTTTTATTGAGTTTCATGAGAAAGCTACTCAACTTTAGGAAGATAATGTTCAATTCTCATGAATGTTATGCTTTGAAGGGAGATTACAATGTTTTAAAGGGAGATTACAATATTTTTCTTTCACAAGTTGATGAGAAAAACATGACTGCCATGTCGAACTTAATCAGGTCTTGTTCAAGAAATCACAAAGTTAAAAAATACCAAAAATAATTTAATATATTGCATTATTGATCTAGAAAATTTTCTTTTACGAAAGATAATGATCTTCTTGAAAGTTGGAGAGTTCATGTAAATTAACTAGACAAAATCCATTCTTGTATTTCTCGAGAACCTATAAATAATTATTTTGATAATAACAAGGTACTTGGTGATTTGTAAGAAAATGTTAATATAAATAATTATTTTGATAATAACAAGGTACTTGGTGATTTGTAAGAAAATGTTAATTTAAATAATATATTGATGATAAAATGTTTTTTTTTTTAATATATATTTTTTATAATAAATTCTAAAGAATGATAAAAAATAAGATCATGTTTCACAGGGAATATATACAATTCACTGTGACGAGTGTATTGATAATAACAAGCAACTTGATGTTGCGGAAGAAAATGAGAACTTTATAATTATCTTTATAATAATAACTTTACTATTTCTCAAAAGCAAAACATATCTATATAATTATTTGGTACAATAAATTCTAAATGGTGCAAAATAGATTCATATTTCAATAATTACTTTACATTCGTTCGGAACGATCATTACGGAACATATACAATTCAATTCATAAATCAATTATAAAAAGCAAAGTAATTATGGTTATTGGAAATTGCATATGTAAAATGTAAATATTCCATATGAACAGTTGTAATGACAGCCGATAATTATGG
The DNA here is from genome assembly GCA_031772625.1 of Pinus tabuliformis. Taxonomy (NCBI): domain Eukaryota; kingdom Viridiplantae; phylum Streptophyta; class Pinopsida; order Pinales; family Pinaceae; genus Pinus; species Pinus tabuliformis. The sequence continues at coordinate 125,402,294 of CM062818.1, forward strand.
ACTATATGCATGGTGTACCAGCTCATACTTTTGTTACCTTTATTAAAATTCTTCGTACTTCGGAAGACAATTCATCAGTCCAATTATCATTATTACATTCATTGTCTTCATTTATCATGTTAACTGAAAACTATAAGTGTATATATTAAAATTCTTTGTACTTCGGAAGACAATTCATCAGTCCAATAATCATTATTACATTCATTGTCTTTATTTATATTGTTAACTCTAAATTATATATATATATATATTATTAGTTTTATTTTACATTTATAATGTAAATGAAATATATATATATATATAAAACAGTTAAGGTATTTTTTCTAGTTAATTTTAACTAATTTTTAGCAAATATTTTTAAAACTTTGAGTTTAAGTTGTTTAGTGTGTAGAATTCCAATGCCCTAGGGGTTTTTCAGGGTGTTCAATCCATTTATGCTATAAAAAAAATATTTTAAATAATAGAAAATCACAATCTTGCTTGAAATTGAATCACCAAATTCCAATGAAAAAGTCACACACACAGACACATATGATTTTATTATAAGATAATGTGAGTAAAAGTAAATATATATAATCATAAGGCAATTTTTATTAATGAAAAATAGTAATTATTAGTATTTTGATAATAAAAGTAGTAATTAATTATTAATCACCTTAATGAAGTGTTGGGATAAGATGTGATGAATATGTCACACATGTCTACCTCAGAATTGAATGTAGCATAAGTTAATAGAAACATGTAAGGGCTATGGGTGATATAGGGTAGGACATCATCTTTTGAGCCATTGGGAGGAGTATAACTAACATGAATGTTTCAGATATGACATAAAATATGAAGGTTTTGAAGGGTAAGTGTAGAGGTGGTTGTTGGGCTGCCAAATTAGCATACACTTTCACTCCATTTTCACCTTTATCCTCATTTTGTCACCTCATTTCATCACATTATCATTACATAACCCTATATTTCCATTACCATATGGGTTCATATTTTCATTTTCCAAAGTTATTTATTTTATGTATTTAAAGTGAATTTATGATTAAAAGTTAAAAAAATAACATGTATTTGCTTATCCCTTAAAGTGGCTTGAGTTTGGTGACATGTGTAGGTGATTTGGAAGGTTCCAAGACACTCTTATGTGGCCTCCAAGACTCAAATTCGAATTCTCTTGAAGATTTGAAGGAGATTTGGGATAGGGGTCAAGCATATCTCATGGAGAAAAATCATGGATAAAGGAATATGTGTCTCATATTGGTTGTAACCATATGAAGGATTTGTGGATCGAGGAGGGATTACTGGATCTCCATTAATGAGTTAGTTGCTTATGTTTTTGTATAAATAGGAGTACCTCCTCCATTCCAAGGAGAGCACTCTTGGATCATGTATCCTAACTTATGATGGAATAGAATAAAGTTTTCTTTCTATAGTTTTAGATATAAATTGTCTTAATGTAGTATATGAATTTATGGAATAGTTTGTCACTTTGTTCTTAAGAGAATTGAGCTCACTCTAAAAGGATCAAAGAAACATTTTATCTCATTATAGATTTTATTTTCATTTAATTACCTAGATGTTTGAAGATTTTTCATTATTAATGAATGAATTTTAGTTTAAATCTTATCAGCATATTAAAGGACAAACAAGGGTCTAAGTTAGGCTCTCTTCCATTTGATATGAGTAATAATTGAAATTCATTCTCTTTTTCTAGTTTCAAGTGATTTTCTGAATTTCTAGTTTTCCAACAATGGCATTAATGATAAATGAATTTGTAATGAAGAACAACAAGGACCTCCTTACTTAGGAGCCTCTTCTATTATTGTTTATGCATCTTAAGCTATTGTCCATTAGTCGTTTTTAATTTCTGTTCATGAAGTAGTATTCTAGAAGAAGGACTTGTAATCCAATTCTCCTAAGTTAGGAGACACTTCTCCTACTTATTACATAATGAATTAGAAATTACTCAGTTAAAGTTTATATTTGTAATATGCACTTCTAATTAGTTTATAATTGCATTCCCATCATTTTCCATAACTTATCTTCTAAAGCTGATTATAGTTGCATCTGAGGTCCCATATATTTTGGTTTGCTTCTAAGTTTTACGAAACCCCCAGGTTGACAATTAAATAATAGGGATTTAATAGACAATTAAATCATCCAATAGTGGTTGTCGGGTTTAATTTACTTACATAAATTAGGATATTAAATTATTAATCAAGGAGTTTGTCAACTTGTTATATGTCATGCTCTCTATATGCAAATTGAAAATTTCCTTCTAAAATAGAGTTCTATCTTTACTCAAACTATTGCAATATAAATCAAAACTTTAACTACTCAATCGAATGAGAAAGTTATGAATGTTTTCAACCTAAACTACATAAGTGTACACACCTAGTTGTGAGGTGAAGTATGCCTTAAGAAAGGGCCACACAATAGTTTTCTTATAACTAATGTAGGTTATTGGTTGAAATAGAAGTTTTAACAACTCATTCTTGAAATAAAAACAAAGCACACAACTCACTTATATGTGCTTGATTGATCAAGCATCTATTGGTGTTTCACAGTACTATGTTGACTCGCCAATCCTTACTTTCATCAAGCAAGATCAATTACAAGTGTTAAAAGAAAATAAAAACCTTCATTCAAATAAAACTGATGCTATAGAAAGTGAACTATTGCAACCAAAAAATAATATAGTGAATAGTAAACAATGAGTTAAAGATTATGAACAACAAACCACTACTATAAGATAAATGCAATGATTAGTATATAAACAAATAGTTATTATAGTAAATATTATAGAAAATTAAAATAAAACCAAATATTATGTTGGGCTTTATATGTTCCCTTAAAATGGTTGATTTTCACAGGATTTTGGTCTACAAGCCCAAAGACCAGAGGCAATTTGGAAGGTAGATCATTGGATAGGAACTAGAGGTGACAAGAAAGAGAGGAAGGGTTAAACAAACATTACAATGGATTCCATGCCGCATTTTGTACATCACAATTTAATTGACAAGCAATAATTATTAGGATCGCCATCTATCTCAAAGCCACCCATCCCGAAATAATTTCGGCTGGGTAACTAGCGCAACAGGTAAGCCAATGCTAGCCCCCGAAAGGTAAAAGTCAGCCTGGCGAGTGCAGCCGATCAATCGGCAGGGTCAAATCGGGGGGTCAAACTCCACTCCTAGCCTTGTTCAAGCACCCCGCTAGAGAGTGTGGACCATACCTACCACCAATCATGTCAATGCATCATCGATGTCAGCAAGAAAGCGTGATATTCAAAAAGCTAATTCCCCCTTCCTCTCACTTTTTGTCTAGCTTGGTGAGACCACGTGGCCCTCCCACGTGTCTCCCCTTGTCTCTCCCCATGCATAACACCATTGTGTTCCCTGCCTATAAATCCATGACATATTAGTCGTTGGAGTTCAAATTTGTTTCATTCAAACAATGTTCCCTCATCACTCCGCTTGTTCACAACCCCATTTGAATGTCAACCAATGTAGAGCCATTCTAGAGTCATTACGTCCAATTTCTTTCAATCACCAAGTAACCTACAATCCTCCATCACTTAATCATTCCCCTTTATGGTTAAAATGAAGAAATATACACCTAAAACCCCCAAATCTCGAGAGGTAAAACCCTATGGCCATACTGAGCCTCTCATGGACACACAAGCTAAAATACATGACCTGTCCTACTCCTACCACATGTCAGATCTTTGTTTCGGCCTGTATGACTACTACCTTAAAAAATAAGACCCATTTTGGATCATGGAGTCAGGGTTGTACTACGTAATCACCCCCACAGTCTACCTTTTTCCATATTATGTTTCCTGGTTCACAACATCCTATGTTAAAGAGAGGAATTATTTCATATCCTCCGTTGGGGAGAAAATCCTCGAAGTGACCCCAAAATTAATCCAAAATTCTTTCATCTACCCAAACTCTCCCAATCTTGAGAGATTCACAGAAAACACCCTTTTTAACAGTTATAATGAACTCTCAGCCAGAGAACAACAAGCCTTCCTCAAGTTAATTTTAGAACTTGGTAATCAAGCCCTCCCCATTGCAAAAATATTCCCCTTTTCCATGTTTTCTGAAACTGTATAACCCATCATGACTACTATTTCCTTCCTCTTTGGGGAAGATGAAACTAATAATGTTACTAAAGTTTCCATAGGATTCCTGCACACAATGATGCAAAATGATATCATCCTTGACATACCCTCATTCGTTGTAGAATACGTAAAGTTCCAGTTTAACCATTTTCCCATTACTTATTATTTTAGATACTGTTCTATATTTTTCTATCTTTCCTTATATAATCACATAGAAAATTTTGAGTATTTAGGCCTTATCATAAGTAGAGGAAGTTTTTGTTTAATTGGGATAGTGCCCTAAAGGAAACTCCTGACAATGAGGGTTTTTCCCAGTTTATTTCCACTTATATGTCTAATTCCTACAAAATTATAAATAACATTTCTCCTACCATAATCCTGCCTCAACAAAAGGAAATCCTTCAACTTAACAAATATACTATGGTGGGTGATTGGTTATTATTTGAAGAATACATTGAAATTAGAGTCTATGGGTCAAAGCTTCCCTCTTACTGCTTGCATGTTTTGTTTCCCTTGATAATATTTGTTGTAGAATTTATCAGACAGAGATTAAATGCTGATCAAATTCACGTTTTTTGTGCCAAGAAGGGCTTCATGTTTAAGTTGGGTAGGGTGGTAGTCTCGTTAATTCTTAATATAAAAAATCCTTTCAGAAAGTAGAAGACACGTTGAAGGAGCTTAATTTTGAAATGGGAGAGGTGTGGCACTATGATCCCCAAGCTGTCATATGAAAGAGGAGAAAGGATATTAATGCTTCTGTTTATGAGCAAAAGTATAAAACTAAACTTGAATGGAAGGCTAATTTGGATTATTGGCCTATTAATACATACATGGAAATTGGGACACCAACTTCAAAGGAAAAGAGTAAAAAGATAAGAATGGATGAAGCTCGAGACACATAAATGGAGGATGCATCATCAAGTAAGAAGGATAAATTCCTAGACTAGATTGAGGAAGAGATTGAGACCAGGTTTACCAAGAGGAACCTAGAGCATCCAAGCTTCCAGTTACTCCTAGAATAATCTCATCAGGAAACCACTTCTACTTCCATAGAGTTAGCAATCCCGGGCTCTTTGGGAAGTGAATCAACAACAGGCATTAAATGGGAAGAAGGGAAAAGGATGGAAGAGAAAATTAAAAGGGCTAGGGACAAAACATTGCAGCAACTGGCATCACATTAGGTTCCTTATCAGACCAGGCTCGTAGATTCCATGGATCTGTAGATAAACTAGGTGAAATTCTCTCTGTATCATCCTTCTACATAATCACTCCCATCACGTTCACAATTCAGGAATGTGGATCTGTCACTAGATATGGCTAGTATCCCTTTGCGGGATAAAATAAATTATCATAGGCAAGCTAGAGAAATGCTCTATAATGAGCTGAGTAAAAGTGCCTTGACTATGAGTGAGGTTGAGAAATTATTAGAAAATGTTTCCAATAGGTTGAAGAAAGAAGTGACCAACAATATAGCCCTTCACTTGCTAAATTAAAGCTTTAAAGAATTAATTGTCAAATTGGGGTGAACCCAAATGATAAATTTGTTGTGGAAGCCATCATTCAAGGTTCACAATCTGAAATCTAGGAGTTGAGATAAGAGCTAAAAATACCCACATGTGAACATGTGTAGTCCAAAGAGCTGGCCCAGGTAGAGAGTGAAAAAAAATATTGGCCAAGGAACTAATAGACATAAAAAATGAGGTGCTGGCCCTCAAACAATAGGTGATAGAACTCCAATAGAAAATTGATTCTCACATCTGTGCAGTGATTGTACCAGAAAACCCAAAGAATCCCACTAAACAGCTAACCAAGGCTCTCACTAAATTCCAATTGTCAGAGGGCGAGCTCAAAGAACTCCGATCATACACTCACGCAAAATTAGAAGTAGCTTGAGACAACTAGAAAGAATGTGGAGCAAATCAAGAAAATCTTGGAGAATTCAAATGAGGAGATCAAAGAACTAAAGAATAACCTAAAAGGTAATATATCTCTCATATAGGCCAGGCATATAATTTGGGATGAAATTATTTCTGAAGTAAAGAACATCTGGGAGAATATGGCCCTAGTTGCATAGCAAATAATTGCAATCAAGGAGTCTGAGTTATTCATCCTCTCACTTAAAGTAGAAGATGGTAAAAACATCAAAACAACAAATAAATTTATCATGTACCTCAATAAGAAATCATCCAATGAGTTGAGGACAATGGATATTGTTAACAGGATAGGGGCAGTTGTTGAAGTCTCTTAGATGATTCAAAGAGAAACAACCAGGGCCAAAGATGAGGAGTATTTGGGTGATTTATTGGAATCTGTAATTGCATTTAACTCAAGTTTTGATCAAAGGATTAGAGCAGGGTTGCCCAACTATTATGATTTTCAAGGGAACTGTCACCCATGGGAACAATATCAATAAATATTAGTAGAAGCTAAGTGTGAGGTGGATTCTTCTCATGAGAAGACTTCCACCTTTAAAGGAAAAACCATAATCAACTATTTGCAGAAGGATTTCTAGCTACTCTAGCTAGTACAAAATTTGTTTGATGATAGGACAAATTACACAGATCTCACCAATCCTAAGACAACCTATCATGATTTTTTTTTTCTCCTTCACTAAATCCAACATTCTAGCAAAAATGTGACCAATTTGATAAGTCACCACAAATATGAATCATAGAGTCACGATCCCTTCCAATAGAACCAATTAGCCAACAATGGGTATATTTTGATATGAAAATCATGACAATTCGTGTCATTTTGAAAATTTTGTAAATATTTTGTTTCAAGAATGGAATCAAGAATATTATGTGATAATTAGGACAATTTTGCTAGTAGCATCCTTGAATTGTTGAGTGGTTAAGCTATTATGAGGTTTTCAAGAGAGAATATTTTGTAATTAGTTCTCGTTTTTGGGACTCTATAAAGGGTATGAGAGACTCATTAGAGGGGGTTAAACTTTCAGTTCTAGAGGTGGTTCTAACCTAAAAGTTCTACAATTTTCTTAAGATATAATGACATGTATGCTCTTTTTAGAACAGTAATGAAGAGGTTCTGGTGATTCCAAATGATAAAATGTGTGGTATGTGGTTCTCTCTTTGTTTATATTTTCATATGTGTTTCTTTCCTATCAGAAGGCCTCTCATTTGTAGATAAATGGTGATTGTGATGTATGAGATAAAATACCTTAAATGTGCTCCGCATTTTTAGAATATCGTTTACACCATTTGTTCCATATTTTTTCTGGAATTTAATGCATAAGATTTTGATATCAGCCATCTATACTAATTTCCTTCCTCTATGTTCTAGTTCCCACCTACACTACAAAAAATAATGAAGCTACATTTTCTCTATGTAGGAAACCAAACCTGAGTTTTAATTCTTTTAAAACGAGTACTCAATGTGTGTGTTAATTAAATCTTCCCCTAGATAGGATATCTGAACAAGTTTAAATAATCTTATTTTTAAATATTGAATACCATAGATATATCATTCAGACAATTTAACATGTCCTAGGCACTAATCTCTTTCTCAACCCAGAGGTTGTCTCCAGAAACCACAACATATTATATGTCAACAAAAGAATTACAATAGATATACATAGAAAATAGTGATACATTGGATGAAGAATGCAGTCCCTCCAAGCCTAAAATTGTACATTCAAGGATTATTGACAAAAATAACTTAGTATATCTTCATATATTAATGATATATGCTAGTAAAATGATTCACGAAGTCTCTTTGAAACTCAAAATTTTCAACAAAACTCAAAACTAGCAATATGATTCATAGTCATTGATTCACGTTGAATTCATCCTTTGGAGAGCCAAAATTATGAAAAATCATGTGTGGTTTCGATTTGATTGATTTCCTACCAAAACGAGGTATTTTCTAGCAAATCAAGCACATGTGTGGAAATTTTCAACAAGCCAATAGGAAAAAGACCATCTATGAATATTAGGGAACAAAACCCATGTTTTTTATTTTTTCCAAGTGGCCTGCATATATATCAACAAGCAAATAATTACCAAAAAGTTTGTTTGCTTATAAAATTTACTTTTCAAAGCAAAAAAATTGCCAAAATCATAAATTAAAAGAAAACAATATAAATAGCTTTTTGATGACTTTTTGTATCAAAATTAGGATAAAATGTGGAAAAATAGATGGATAGTCAATTTCTTAGGGATAATTAAGATTTAATATAAAATCTAATTGGCAACAAAAATGAGGCTCAACAACAGTTTTATAGAGGGATGGACAAAGAGCCAAGGTAGACCCTCACTTGACCGTAATGTTGCCGAACACCAAAATCATGGTCTACAAAATTATGATGATGATAAGAGTGTTTATATTTACTCAGATTCTCCACAATATTAACCAAAATTACCATATAATGATTTCGAGCATCACCCCAAACACATAAAAGATAAAGAAGACCTAGCAATGGAAAACTAGATTACAATAAGGAAAAGCATTAAAGGAAAAAACATAGGTTATAGGGTTCCCATTCTAGTTTTCAAAGTAAACTATGTTGATTTAACATGAATCAATACAAATATTAGGGAAATAGAACCACTTACTAGAGGAAGAAAAAGTAGTAGACCCATATTAGCAAAATCCGAAAGGCAAAGCCTAATCAATAGCTTGTAAGGCCCACCATGAAATGAAAGGGAAAAAACATGAATTAGGGGGTGAAAAATTGAAGCTTAATGCATCACATAAAGGTTTGAGGCTAGGTATGAGGTCATCACCACGAAAACTAACCTAAAGTGATAGTCAATTGTAACATATAAATAATATTGTGAACATTTATTTTAATTATGTTGTAATTATAATATACTTTCCAGTGCTTTTTGTGAATTGGAAATTTATGCGTGTGAAGTATAAATTAGTTGATATTTTTATGAAATTATATACATGTATATTAGAAATTGCATTTAGAATACTGTTGATGGTGTTGGACCCACCAACATTTAAGGGATTTCCTCAATATGAAGTCTCAACTAGACCTGAAACCATTTGGAGTAGGAATCCCAATAGTGGGTGGTAGTGTACTGCCTTGAGTGCGGTAGCGCGCAAAGGTCAAGTATGATGCATGAAGTTTCTAAAACATGGAAGGTAAAAGGAAGTGTGCCCCTTAGAAGCCTGTAATAGTACACAGCTTGAAAGGAACACATGAGTGGAATGACATCACAAGCTAAAATGCAAAATAATCCACAAATTAAAGTGATGAGTTAATCCAACAACATGCATTCAACAGGATTTGTACAATTGCATACAAAGTAGTTCATAAGAAAATGCGTAAGTTAAACAAAATACATTACTAAAGCAATCATAATAGTCCAACTACAATAATAACATATGCATGAAAGCGTGTTGGCTCTAATATTATTATTATAAGTGAAATTTCCATAAATACATACACCATTGACAACCACTAGCCCCAATAGTGGAACATTATAGTCAAGAACACCTGCTCCTCCAAAGAAGTGTACTTGCTCTATGCTTTTCGAGAAGCCAAGGCTGATCACAATACTCCCAAGCCTTTTCTAAGCCTAAGTCTAGCCAAAATATTGGCTCCCAAAAGCCTATTCTATGAGTTACGAGGTTCTATTTATAACAATGGGTGAGGTGACCCTTGACATTCCCCTTTGTGACTCTTCACATTCCTTACAAATAACTCATTACATCACATTATGACCTTTCAGATCCCACTAATGACACTTCAAATTTTTCTTACAACATATTTACAAATAATATTACAATTTGTACATGTAGCCATGTAAGACAAAATAGGCTATAGACATCCTGACAAGGCAAAACACCATGATTTTGAAGTTTGGGGAAAGACCAACCTAGCAAACCTCCACTTGGTTCTTCTCAGTCACATATTGATGCTAAGATTGGTACTGTGTGATGATGTCTCCAAATTGCTTGTCAATGTCTTATGATAGCGGACTCTTTCCTCCTTGGCCTCTAGGTATATGGTCTTGGAACCTGTGTCCAACTTGTTCTGAAGCTTGTGCAACATGGTGTTGACTACGACAGGATCACCAATGTACTTTTGCATTTTGTATGTGCTCAGTTCCAAGTCATCCCTAGTGGCCTCTCGCCTTAGCTGCTCCATGTACTCATCGATATATAGCTAGACTTGGTTCTTGGGTCTAGCATCGGTGAGGGAATCGATTGATGGGATCCTGTGCATTCTCACCATAACATCCAAATTGTTGTAAAATTGTGCATATGAGGCATGTATGATGTTGATGAATGGGGTAAGTTACTCATAGTTCTAGATCAACATATGGACCTTTTCTTTCTCCATATCTACCTGTGGCTTCATCTTCTTTTCTAAGTGAAGCTGGGCCCCTTTGTACAACATTACCCACTCTTTTACATGGGCAATGGCAGCATGTATGTTCTTGAGAGTTTGAACAAACTCTTTGCTCTATTGTTGTAAGCCATGCACACATAAAACTGATTTATGCACGGTGACAAATTTGTAATAGAGCTTCCACATGGTACTCTCAAGTGTTGACACTTCATCAAGTATCACTTTCATCATCTCTGCCATTGTGGAAACTACATGCTGCTCTTGAAGTTATTTTTTCTCTTGCCTGGTAGCTTGTAAGTTCTTTGCCAGTTGTTCATTCTCGGTAATAGGAACTTAACATTTGAGCTTGTTTCTCCTGCATAGACCAAGCTGGCATCAACAAGGGTAGTTGGATGCTTCCTGACATCTAGAAATATCACCCTTTCCTTGATGAATGCAGGTGATGCATGATCATCTAGAAAGTGCTTCGTTCGTGCTTGTACAATCCTCTTCTACAACTCATTAAATGATATATTGTACACATCCATGACCGGATCATCCTCAAGGAGAACAACTTCTCCTTACTCAATTGGGACTAGTTTTGACACTGGAGGTGGAGGAGATTGAGAAATGACCTCTGGTGCTCTCGACATGAGGTCAGTGTCTTCATTCTATGGCTCCTTCTCCAACCCCATGTCTGTCACTTCAATCATTTTCTCAATCTGTTGATAAATCTCCCAATCTTGCATCTATTCACCCTCTTCGTTAGTTGGTGGTTTTTCTAACTCATCAACCTATATGGGTGTTGTTTGCTCCATCATCATGCCTTGCCTTCGTACCTCTTCTGGTTTCTTCTTCTCTTCTCTTTCTCTCCTCCTTAGCTCATGTTCTTCCTTCAACTTCTTCTATGTCTCCTGGAGCTTTAGTTCTTCTTCCTATAACCTATGATTTTCTTTCTTCCTTCGCTCTGCTCTCTTTCTCTATGGCTTCCTCTTTGCTTCCACTACCAAATCTTCTTTCTCTGTGTTAGGATTTGCCCTCATCTTGCAGTTTTTCTCTCCCTCTGGGTTCTTAGCAATCTTCCTCTTTCCCTTTTCCTGCACTGAATTGTTTCCTATTGTTTATGTTGTTGTTGCTTCCTATGTCATTGTTGTTTGTAGAGCATATTTCCAAGCTATTGCTATACTGACCAGTTCATTGAGTCTAGAGGCATTATCACAGTACCTCCAAGGGTCCTCCTCCACCCAATGAAATTTCCCATGGGTCCATAGAAATTACACTCTCGCACAGTGGTCCTTGAAAACAACATGGTGATCATATAGATTAAATTCTTTGGTGCCGAGATCAAATCATAGTATCTCTTTAGCTTCAACATCTACATCCTTTAAGCTCGCAATCTCGTACAATTTGATCCACAAAGGAGAAGCAGGTAATGGCGCTTTATTCTTCCTATGTTGTCCTACTGACAACCCTACGGAGAGGTGATATGAGATCTCCTGCATCACCAACATGTCAGTGGAATACCTTGGTAGAACATGCAGAGGCTTTTCTCAGCCATACACTCTGATGAAGATGCCACGTGGTGAGGCATACCAATCTACGATGTTCACTGTTGCCTCCATTTCTTCTTGGTACATGTAAGGGGGATCCTGATCAAAGATAAGTTTGTACAACGGGATGATGAAATGGTCAATTAGCTTTTCCATCACTCCTCGATAGCTCCAGTTAGAAAGAAAATTGCAATAAAAATCGACGACAGTCTCCTTTGGTGTCCATGCCCATCTCATGCCAGGGAACTGTTGTTGGGGACGGATTGCATCAAGTAAGTACACGGACATGTATAATATTGCTTGCTCATTCTTAGGTGGATTCTAAGCATTAGTCACATGGATCTTCAACTAATGAACCAACAAGTTTGACCAGTTGAATGGATTCCCATCATTCACTAATTGGTCCAACATGACTACCCAATCTTCAGGAAAGGTTTCTGTGTTCTCTTGACCATATATTCTACAGGCAAAGATGATCAAGAATTAGTAAGCCTTCCTGAGAGGAATTTTTTTGTAAACATGATTGGGTTTCTGTCTAAACTTCGATGGCTTTTTCACCCAACACTTAACGATGTCTTTAGCATTAAAAAAACTATGGGTGGCATAGAAAAATGAATCCATGTGCTTCACCAGCTGAGGTAAATAATACCTCTACTGAAATTTCTCCACCCTAAAGGTGGCAAGCTCTTTCCCGCTAGCACTATTCAAATTCATTATCTGTTTATCTAAGTGTGAGAAGATCCAGTTGATAATGTCTCCACATGTGTTATAGACATTTTTGGGCCCTACAACCCCAAGCATGAAATGTACATAAACCAAGGGCTCCTAAGTCCCTAAAAGTGTTGTTCTAACCCCTAAAGGAACAAGGTCAACAGATTACAGCTTCTCCTAGAAGTTCTCCATGAGAAACTACTCATAATTGGTCAAAATAGGATCATTGCAGCTGCTCCACTGGCTAAGTGCGTTGCATCTCACCCAAATACACTGTGAGGGTGCGTTGCATTTCAAAAGTCCCTTCTGTGGGGTGCGATGGGCGAGAAATGAAAAATGGCAGTGTCATTCCGCGAGGTGGAGAGGCAATGGAAGCTTCCAGAATCTTCTCCTGTGACACTTTCCTCACTGAATTCGACCAAGGATGAGTAAGAGACCATCAGTCTCCAAGTGGAAGCAAGAACTATCAGAGAGAAGACACTAATCAAATCACAAGCTGACTCATCCCCCTTACAGATATCTATATATGGATCCCTTATCCCAGAGATCCGGAGGCTGGAATTTTGCATATTGTAAGGAAATGCTGTTGGTTTCCTGAGACAAACATCAGATTGTTGGGTGATCTAAGCTTTGTTTGAGGTGAAGAGGGGCTTCTTTGCTGGGAGGTTGATGCTAGGTCAGAACAACCGGTTGTAACTCCTCTTGGCTCTTTTCTTGTTTATCAATAAAAGCTATTTGAGTTTTCCTCCATGCTTTTGTGTCATTGATGCTTGTTACATTTGTATGGTCAATTTACATCTGACCCTAGATTGTTTATGATTATAGATCCATGTCTTTGTATAGTGCTATGCTTCTGTGATCTTACAGGTACTTTGTGAAGCTGGGCGTGCAAGGGCGCAGGTAGCTGAGGACTATCAAAGAAGAGAGGGATCAAATCAGGATATTGGCACAAGACAGAGGTTGGTCTTTCTGTTCCTCTCTATCTATAATTCATAAAGGAAAAACAAAAGTAGCTTTTCTCTATTTGTTTCTAAGGTAGTTGTCACACCTTACTGGGATAGAGCAGTTCTAAATAGACACTTTTCCCTGTAACAACATGGGAAGATGGGGTACTTGCATGCAACCTTTTATAATCCTGACTGATGGATGCTAAGGTAAACTTGTCAATCCTCTAAGTCTTCCTTGAAGCCTTTTGCAAAAGTATCCTTTATTTGTTGCCATGGTAATGTTGAAACCTTCTCAATGAACAACTAAGTGTCTGCATAGACTCAAAGATTAACTAATATCTACTCAATTGCTTCCCCAGTACTTCTCTCAGTGGCTTCCTTTGATGTATCTCTCTTGGATTCCATGTTAACTATAACTGCTAGACTTATTCTCAACAACAATTGTACCTATGAGACAAATAGGATACTCATGGGAAGAAAATTTTAGCTTAAAATCAAACCAACTTCATGACAAGACCAAGAAATAAAATGGGCTTATGATCGGACAAACTACACAATTATGGTTCAAAGAGGTCACTAGCTTCCTATTGGAACTGCGCATTGTGTAGCCCTAGTAGTCAGTGGGGAGGCTTGCTAACAGGAACTGCATAATGCACAATTCAGTCTTGGACCAAAGCCGAGAGAGACTGTGCATTATACAGTCTCAGTGGCAAAGTTGGGAGGTTGGCTCCTGGAACTCGATAATGCGTAGTTGGAGTGAGGCCATGACAACCTCTATGCAATCTATTTGCATGTTTAGGGCCTAGATACCCTTCCCTTGCATGTAGACCTCATTGAAAAATGTTCCCTTAGGTTTGGTTGTTGTAAGTGGTGACCATAGTGGCCAAAATACTAGGTATATTTTAGAGCTTATGGTTAAGGGGGTGCCCTTATTATAAGCGGGGAAGATTTTTGTTAAAACTCCCTTAGTTCTCCTGGGGGGTACCTAATGACTCATAAGAGTACTTGGTTCTGGGTGTGAGAGCTATTACGTAGGAGGATAATGTGACTGTTCCAACCATATCTTCACAATTGATTTGGGACCTGATCAACCAAGTTATAGCTACGAGAATTTATTCTTAATCTATTGATTTATGTACTTGACTCCATAGAGCTAATAACATGTTGTATTTGGTCTAAGTCTAGCTGGCCATAAGGGTGTTTTAATTTAATTAAGTTAAATAATAAAATATATCTGTTGTGGCTAACCAAACTATTTGATGCTCTTAGTGAATTTTAAACCTCTCTCCAAAAGAGGAAGGTCCACCACCTAGGAGATGTAGGATAAATCCAGAAATGGAGGATCTTACCCCTAAAGTGCTTATTTCACAGCACTTTAGGGGTAAATTTGTTACACATGAATTCGTCACCATGACACTTGATCAGTTTATGCATCTGTTTACCATCCGTGAACATGTTTGATTGAACTCCCTTATAAGTCAAACAACCAAAAATATCTTGAAGAAGATTGGAAATTTGGGAATAATAGTTGTCACACCTTGTTAAGTATCACATGTGCTGATTTTCCTAGATATTCCCATGCATTCACTGGAATAAACTCTAAGAACAGTGCATAACTGTGCTTTGTCTTCCACTGTAGACCGCGCAGCTGAACCAAAGAAAGTAAAAAAAAAAAGTACATTCTAGAAACATAGTTGGTTGAATATTTCCCAAATGAGAGATTCTAGGTGATGACTATTGGAGCTATAACCCTTAGATGATGCATCTTAATTCCTTTCCTCAAGGAAACCTAATCCCTTAATTAGAGGATCTCACCCTCCTCTTTTGGATATGAAACTTCTTTCTCTTAGCCTATAAAATGACTAGAGGGTAGAGGGATTGAGGAGGTCAGAACTGAAAGAACATAAACTTATGCTGCTAGTTCAAGATTGGAAATCTTATCATCTAAGGAGGAGATTGAAGGAATTTGGGAGGAACCTCACAGCATCAAGGTGATGGTTGTAAGGCTCTTATTTATCTTTAATTAATACAAATGAACATTTTTCCCCATTGAATTGTCTTATTGGAATGATGAATGATTTATAATTGTTTAAAGTGTTTATTAAGGAAAATTCAATTCCTAATCTCCTTCATCATTAAATTAAGTTTTTCTGGATTATTATATCACATATGCTTTTGATGATTTTCTTGTTTATAGTTACAAATCTTATCAAGCATTGGGGAACTACATCAAGTCATAACAAGGGATCTTCATCAAGCATTTCATGAAATAGGTAAGAGGCTCATCCTTTGGATTTAATACTTATAATTTAAACAAGTCTAACTTAGGGAAAGAGTTAGTTCAATTGTATGTTTGTTTCTAGTTTCCTTCAAGGATATAGGGAGACCTCTCTTATCCGCAAGAGGCATTTTTACACTGTAACACTATTTTTGTTGTTGGCATTATGAGACAAGTGTTGTCCTTGATGGCAAATCACACTGATGACAAATCATAGTGCAAAAGGATAGCAGCAAGGAATTGATGATCAGTCTACAAGTATGAAGAAAAATATATACACGATGGTTCACTATATACCAAGTCGCGTATACGCATGTTCACTATATACCAAGTCGCGTGTACACGCCGGTTGGCTTCAGTAAAAGCGCGTGTATGTGGAAAACTTATCTTTGGTCCACGGCGGTTATTCCTTGGAAGTTGTGCCTATGGTTTTGGACCTTGGTGTCTCGACGGATGTGTTGATCCCTAGTTTTGAAGTTGATGGTATTGGATTTCTATGGTTTTGGCCCTTGGTATTGAACAAGGCCTAAGGCTATATAAGGAGAAGGAAATAATTAGGCAAGTGTATCTGAAAAGGCTTGAATATCTGATGAAGTATTAGATCCAGTATGCAGGTTATTGGTTGATGATGTATTGCTTGATCTGAGCTAAGGAGAGATCTCATCGGTTGATGGAGAACAAGATCTAAGGAGAGATCGGGATCAAATGGTTTGAAATGAACTATCTTTATATGGTTGATTATGCATATTTCTAGATCTGCATACTGACGCAATGTTATGTTCTGGGTATAACTGATATCTGGTACAGCTGCAAGTTATGAAAAGTTATTTTTAGATCTGTACGCAGGTTGTCTTCGGTAAAACCGTGTGTATACGCGGGTTGCCTTCATTGAAGTAGCATATATCTTTTGGAGCTTGATTTTTGGGTTGCAGCTGGGTTTGACTGTTATTGCAGAGTTTTGTAGCCTGCTCTGTGTTCTGGTGACTGGGTTTGACAGGGTTTCAGTGGTTCAGTGATTCAGAAATTGTTGATGCGAGTATTGGTTGTTTTGTAATCTGCTATGAAAGTTGAATGAATTGTGGTCTTCAAATTGTAATGTTGTGCTTCAGGAATATCCAGTCTGAAAATGTATGAAAAGTGGTGCCTGAAGGAAAGAAGATTGTAGGCCTGCACCTACGTACTAGTATCTTAGCTAGTACAAGAGCAAAGGGGGTTGGAGCTCCCTTCCAAGGAATTTTGGAGAACGAGAGAAGGTTGAAGCCTTCTGCAGGTTGTAGCCTGCGTACTGGTATAAGGCTGCACCAGTACAAAAGATTGTAAACTGAAGTTCTTATTAAAGAAAGATAGAGACGACTTGCAGCAGGTGGTTTTCACCCACATTGGGTTTCCACCTTATATCATGGTGTTCATGTGTGTGGCTTTTGTGTGATGATCTGTTCTATTATACTGCATCTGTTTACTCTTAATATGGTGAATAATGTCCTAATGCATTTAACTGAAGATAAACTAACTGGATTATAAGATTTATGGTTATACGCTGGTTTCTTTAGACACAGTGGCATGTACACGCTGGTTCACTTAACTGAAGTAGCGTATATGTTTCTGAGCATTGAAAAAGTTTTATTGATCTGATAATACTGATTCACCCCCCCCTCTCAGTATTATTTCCAACAATTGGTATCAGAGCAGGTCCTTCAGAGAAGCTTGATCGCTTGAAGGTAGATCGTTCATCATGAGCAACTACGAGAGAGAAGCATCAATCAGGCCACCGGTTTTTGATGGGACAAACTTCAATTATTGGAAGGTAAGAGTTACTGCCTATCTTCAATCTCTTGGTACAGAATTTTGGGACATCGTAGAGACAGGCTACACTTTTCCTTCAGCTACTCCTACAGATGCAGCCGAGAAAAAGAAATATGAAACAAATGCGAAAGCAGTCAATACTCTATTGGGATGTATATCTCAATCAGAATTCATGAAGGTAATGCACTATAAATCTGCAAAAGAAATATGGGACAAAATTGTCACGAGCTATGAAGGAGACGAACAGGTAAAGCGTGCTAAACTGCAAACTCTCAGGATTAAGTATGAGACTCTCAGAATGTATAATGATGAAAGTGTGGCTAACTATTTCCTTAGGGTAGATGAGATTGTTAATTGCATGAAAAACTTGGGTGAAGAAATAAAAGAGGCTATTGTGGTTGAAAAGGTTCTAAGATCTTTGTCCCC
The DNA here is from genome assembly GCA_031772625.1 of Pinus tabuliformis. Taxonomy (NCBI): domain Eukaryota; kingdom Viridiplantae; phylum Streptophyta; class Pinopsida; order Pinales; family Pinaceae; genus Pinus; species Pinus tabuliformis. The sequence goes on from CM062818.1 coordinate 125,420,433, forward strand.
CAAGTTTGAATCTAAAGTGTCTGCCATAGAAGAAAAGGAAAATCTGCAAATTCTCACTATGTCTCAGCTTCACGGAATTCTAACCGCTTATGAAATGAGAAAGGGAGGTCCATCAGACAGAAGAGAAGCTGCCTTCAAGGCTTCAGGCAAAGAAGATTATTATGAAGCAAGTCACGTGCCAGAAGATGAAGAAGAGGAATCAAATTTTGTCAGAAATCTTCAAAGGGGTTCTGGAAGGTTCAGAGGTAAGTTACCTTTTAAATGCTTTGCTTGTGGAAGAGTAGGTCATTATGCTGCTAGATGTCCTCACAAAGATAAGAATGACAAGGGAAAGGAACCTGTTAAATGGAACAAGAAACAAAATGAAAAGAAGAAAAGCTATTACACTCATGAAGATAGTGATGGTCTTTCAAATAGTGATGAAGATGAACAAGGTAATAGATATAAAATTTTAATGGCTTTTGAAGATGATGACTATATGGATGCTATAGATGTAGAAGGTTTTTGTGAAGAAATGAAAGATCTCAAAGTTTGCTTAGAAGAGAAGAGTGCTATTATTGATTCTCTACAATGTCAACTAGCTGAAAAGGAAAAACATCTTGAAAAATTGGAATGTGAGATTGTTTGTCTTAGAAAGGAGATTGAGAAAACAAAAGCGATTAATCTTAAATTTGTTAAAGGATCTGAAACCTTGGATGAGATTATCAATGTGCAGCGATCTCCTCTGATCAAGACAGGTCTTGGATATAATGGAGAAACATCTCAAGCATCTACCTCTAAAAGCTATCTTGATGCAGCAAGGAGAAGCGAGCAAAGGCCAAATAAAAGTCATCAGGTGAATCAGGGACAGTTTACCTCAAGAACAAATAAAGACCATCAAGAAATTCGGGGACAAACTGCCTTAAGGACAAACAAAAGCTACAATCAGCCTCAAGTAAAATCTTCCCAATTTGCTCCAAGAATGAATGTGAATAGAAGCTACAATCGGTTGGATGATAGATCTGATTATCGCAGAAGTTTCTTTAATGGCCAATGCTTTTCTTGCCATAACTTCGGTCACAAAGCAGCTCAATGTGTTGCCTACAAGACAATCATGACTAGAGAAGCTCAAAAGCAAGGGAGAATGACTGGAACCATGAAAAGGACTTATAACAACTTTTCAGTTCTTGAAAATGAAGTTGAATGCTCTATTTGTAATAACTTTGGTCATGAAGACTCTGAATGCAGGAGCAGGTTCCGGAAGACAACTCAGAAGGAACAAACCTCAAATGTCAGAACATGGAGAATAAAGGAACCGCAACCAGAAAGATGTGGGATAGCCTTTTATGCAGAAGGTCAAGAAAGTCTATGGTACATTGACAGCGGATGTTCGAAGCATATGACAGGGGACAAAGAAAAGCTTGAGTCATATACCGCATTAGAAAAGGGGAAGAAAGTTTCTTTTGGAAACGATATCTCTGCAGCCATAAAAGGAAAAGGTGTTGCTCCATTGAAAGAGAAGGTCAAAGCTGGAAATGTTTTGTATGTTGATGGATTGAAGCATAATCTTCTGAGTGTCAGTCAGATGTGTGATCAAGGAACAGAGGTAATATTTAGATCAAATGGATGTTGTGTTCGTGACCTTGATACAGGTAAAACAGTGATCAAAGGAAGAAGGACTCCAAATAATCTATACATATTTGAAGAAGGACCACAACAATGCTATTTAAGCAAGGATGATGAACACTGGCTATGGCATCGGAGGTTGGGGCATCTAAGCTTTTCACAAATAAGGAAAGCATGCAAATATCAGGCAGTTCGTGGTCTTCCAGATATCAAAATTCCAGACAACACTATATGCAAATCTTGTCAGTTTGGAAAGAAAACCAGAACTAACTTTCCAGAGAAGGAAGGATCAGCCAGCATACCTCTTGAGCTAGTCCATACAGATGTATGTGGTCCATTTAGGAAAAGGACACCTCGAGGAGAAGAATATTTGATATTATTCATTGACGATTTCTCCAGGTTTGTCTGGTTAGGGCTTATGAAGCACAAAGATGAAGCATTCGAAAAATTCAAATCCTTCAAAGCTTTGGTTGAAAATGAATCAGGACACAAAATTAAGTGCCTCAGATCTGACAGAGGTGGGGAGTTTACCTCAAACGAATTTTTCGATTTCTGTGAAGAACATGGGATAAGAAGAGAATTCTCTACAGCTAGAACTCCTCAGCAAAATGGGGTTGTGGAAAGAATGAACAGAACAATCCAACAAATGGCTCGTGCTATGCTTGATGAATCAGGTACTCCCGTAACTTTCTGGGGTGAGGCTGCACATGCTGTGGTTATTATTCTTAACAAAACAAATGTCCGAGTAAACAGCACTCAAACACCTCATGAGCTCTGGAGTGGTGAGACTCCTTCGGTGAAGCATTTCAACATCTTTGGGAGCAAATGTTATATTAAGAATACTGATGACCAACTTGGAAAACTTGAACCAAGAGCAGATGAAGGCATTCTTCTTGGTTATTCTCCACATAGCAAAGCATACAAGTGCTACAACAAAAGACTTGGTAGAATTGTTGACAGCATTGATGTAGTGGTCGATGAGAAGGGATATATTCCTAGGCAAGTTCATCATGAAGACATTGAAGAAGATGAAGGCTACCCTCAAAGGCAGAATGATGAAGAAGAAGAACCTCAAGAAGAAGAAGAACCAGAGGAGTAGACAAGAATAGAAGAGAAGACTCCATCCAGATATGTTCAAAAGAATCATCCAGAATCTCAGATTGTGGGGCAGAAAGAAGCAGGAATACAAACAAGAAGAAGAATTGCAGAAGCTTCAAGCTATTTGGCATTACTCTCTTCCACTGAACCACAAAATGTGAAAGAGGCATGCAAAGATGAATGTTGGGTCAAAGCAATGGATGAAGAACTTGAGCAGATCGAAAAGAACAATACTTGGGAATTGGTTCCTAGACCAAAAGATAAAAATGTCATAGGGACTAAATGGCTCTTCAAAAATAAATTGAATGAAAATGGAGAAGTAATTAGAAACAAGGCCAGACTTGTTTGTAAAGGGTATGCGCAGCAAGAAGGAATAGATTTTGAAGAGACCTTTGCTCCTGTTGCAAGACTTGAGGCCATCCGAATGTTCCTTGCTCTCTCAAGCTTTCAAAACTTCAAGGTATTCCAAATGGACGTGAAATTAGCCTTTCTGAATGGAGACTTAGAAGAAGAAGTATATATTGAGCAGCCAGATGGTTTCATTCTTGGGAATGATCCAAACCTTGTATGCAGATTGAAAAAGGCTCTCTATGGTCTCAAACAAGCTCCAAGGGCTTGGTACTATCGTTTGGACAAATATCTTCACAAACAAGGTTTTTCAAAAGGATCAGCAGATAGCAATCTCTATATGAAAGTTGAAAATAACAAATTGCTAATACTTGTTGTGTATGTAGATGATATTATCTTTGGTAGCAATGAAGAGGCTATGAGTCAGAACTTTGCCTTGGTTATGCAGAAAGAATTTGAAATGTCATTACTTGGAGAATTGACATACTTTCTTGGATTGCAAATCCAACAAAATGGAGGTATTTTCTTATCTCAAACCAAGTACCTCAAGCAGATCTTGAAGAAGTATGGCATGGAAGATTCAAAGCCTGTTTGTACCCCCATGGTTACAGGATGCAGCCTCAGTGCAAATGACGAATCAGCAGCAGTTCACCAACCCACTTATAGATCCATGATTGGGAGTTTGCTTTATTTGATAGGTACCCGACCAGATATTATGCATGCAGTAGGAATTGTTGGAAGATTTCAAGCCAACCCAAAGGAAACTCATCTTCAGGCAGTCAAAAGAATCTTCAAGTATCTTCAAGGGACCCAAAACTATGGCTTATGGTATCCTAGAGATACAGATCTCACTCTTCATGCTTACACAGATGCAGATTGGGCCAGAAGTGTGGATGATAGGAAAAGCACAAGTGGTGGTGCTTTCTTCATGGGTTCCAGATTAGTATCTTGGTTCAGCAAGAAACAGAGTTTGATTGCCTTATCTACAGCTAAAGCAGAATATGTGGCTGCGGCATCTTGTTGCACACAACTTCTTTGGATGATGCAAACCTTGCAGGATTTTCAAATCACTTGCACTCCACCAGTCTCTATCTTATGTGATAATACAAGTGCAATCAGCATTTCAAAGAATCCAGTCATGCACTCAAAGACCAAGCACATACCAATCAAGTACCATTTTCTTCGGGAACAAGTGCTTGAGCAGAAGGTCAAGCTGGAGTATGTTCCTTCTAAGGAACAAGTTGCTGATATTCTCACAAAACCACTGCCCAGGGAAACTTTTGAATATCTCAGACAAAAGCTGGGAGTAGTTGATGCTTCATCCTGCTGTTGAAGCTTGTCTGTTCTACATAAAAGTTGGTATACGCAAGTTACGTAAAGGATATCCACGTATATACGCCGATTTATGGTGGGAAAGTCGCGTGTATGGTGTACGCGTGTTGCCGAAAGCATATCCGCGTGCATACGCTGTTTTATGCAGGATAAGTCGCGTATATGGAGTTCTGAACAGCAAGGGCAGACTCCGGTTGGAGAAGGTCTGAGATGGGTATGCCAGAATTCTTCAGGCACAGTTTCAGGGGGTGTAGCAGGCACAGGTTTAGGGGGAGCAGCTTAAAGTCTCATAAAGCATTGTTGGCCTTTAGATGCTTTTGGTTCTAGTACACAACTGTTGTTGGTTTCAGCAGAAGGAGCTCAGAAGGAAATCTTGGTTGCTGATCTAAAGGATGTGTATCAGATGCTGCTTGTGACTTTCATAAGTCTTGGTCTAGATTTGTTGTCTCTATGTCATGTATCTCTTCTGTGATATCTCTTTTATGGTGTCAAGGTCATGTAACGGCCTTTGTTGGTTTCTCCACTATGCCTGGGATGAATGATGTAATATAATTGGTTGGTTCTGATGTATCCCCTCTTGGTTGGGAGTATGGATGTATGTATTGAGTCTTTTGGTGATAGGAAGGTCCCTTATGGTGTATAAGTCTTGGTTCTTTTGAAGAACATCTTTTGCAGATCTTGCCTACAGTCAGAGGGAGCATGTTTCATCACAGCCAAGCAAAGATATCAGCATGTACTCAGGGGGAGCACAGCCCTTTGCCCTTGATGACAAAGGGGGAGAGTGATTTGATTTGGTGTTGTTGCCATCAAGTCCAAAGGGGGAGATTGTTGGCATTATGAGACAAGTGTTGTCCTTGATGGCAAATCACACTGATGACAAATCATAGTGCAGAAGGATAGCAGCAAGGAATTGATGATCAGTCTACAAGTATGAAGAAAAATATATACACGCTGGTTCACTATATACCAAGTTGCATATACAAGCAGGTTCACTATATACCAAGTCACGTATACGCATGTTCGCTATATACCAAGTCGCGTATACGCATGTTCGCTATATACCAAGTCGCGTGTACACGCCGATTGGCTTCAGTAAAAGCGCGTGTATGTGGAAAACTTATCTTTGGTCCATGGCGGTTATTCCTTGGAAGTTGTGCCTATGGTTTTGGACCTTGGTGTCTCGACGGATGTGTTGATCCCTAGTTTTGAAGTTGATGGTATTGGATTTCTATGGTTTTGGCCCTTGGTATTGAACAAGGCCTAAGGCTATATAAGGAGAAGGAAATCATTAGGCAAGTGTATCTGAAAAGGCTTGAATATCTGATGAAGTATTAGATCCAGTATGCAGGTTATTGGTTGATGATGTATTGCTTGATCTGAGCTAAGGAGAGATCTCATCGGTTGATGGAGAACAAGATCTAAGGAGAGATCGGGATCAAATGGTTTGAAATGAACTATCTTTATATGGTTGATTATGCGTATTTCTAGATCTGCATACTGACGCAATGTTATGTTCTAGGTATAACTGATATCTGGTACAGCTGCAAGTTATGAAAAGTTATTTTTAGATCTGTACGCAGGTTGTCTTCGGTAAAACCGCGTGTATACGCAGGTTGCCTTCATTGAAGTAGCGTATATATTTTGGAGCTTGATTTTTGGGTTGCAGCTAGGTCTGACTGTTATTGCAGAGTTCTGTAGCCTGCTCTGTGTTCTGGTGACTAGGTTTGACAGGGTTTCAGTGGTTCAGTGATTCAGAAATTGTTGATGCGAGTATTGGTTGTTTTGTAATCTGCTATGAAAGTTGAATGAATTGTGGTCTTCAGATTGTAATGTTGTGCTTCAGGAATATCCAGTCTGAAAATGTATGAAAAGTGGTACCTGAAGGAAAGAAGATTGTAGGCCTGCACCTACGTACTAGTATCTTAGCTAGTACAAGAGCAAAGGGGGTTGGAGCTCCCTTCCAAGGAAGTTTGGAGAACGAGAGAAGGTTGAAGCCTTCTGCAGGTTGTAGCCTGCGTACTGGTATAAGGCTGCACCAGTACAAAATATTGTAAACTGAAGTTCTTATTAAAGAAAGATAGAGACGACTTGCAGCAGGTGGTTTTCACCCACATTGGGTTTCCACCTTATATCATGGTGTTCATGTGTGTGGCTTTTGTGTGATGATCTGTTCTGTTATGCTGCATCTGTTTACTCTTAATATGGTGAATAATGTCCTAATGCATTTAACTGAAGATAAACTAACTGGATTATAAGATTTATGGTTATACGCTGGTTTCTTTAGACACAGTGGCGTGTACACGCTGGTTCACTTAACTGAAGTAGCGTATATGTTTCTAAGCATTGAAAAAGTTTTATTGATCTGATAATACTGATTCACCCCCCCCCCCCTCTCAGTATTATTTCCAACATTTGTTATTGTACCCATGTATCCCCCATGTTGTTATTATTGTGCCCCATAGAATCCCACTATTGTTACTGTTGTTCCCTGACATTATTATTGTTATGTAGGATTTTATTATATTGTACGCCCTTAGACTCCTATATATACCAAAGAGGTCTTATCATTTGAATCATCCAAGAATTGTTCATTTATGTGATGTAAAAGAGGTTTCCCTCTCAAAGAGGTTGTTTCTCAAGTAGTTGATCTATCTTTCCTTCTACTTTTTTAGTCGGTTGCATAACATCCTCCACGCATGGTTTTTGCCTTTGCCTCAATGGATCTCTCTCTCTCTCTCTCTCTCCCCCCCCCCCTTGACCCTCCTTCGGTGTCTAGTGAAAGGAAAAATGCAATGCAATTTGTTCATACAAATTATTTACCCATTTACATGAAAATAATTAATTTTTTTTTCACCCACTTTTACCATTTCTACAATGATAATTAAATAAATAATTATTGATTCATTATTCCTTAATCATTTCACAATCTCATTGGAAATAATTATTTAATAATTTTTTATAACACATTTTGATCACATCACCTGGAAATAATTAATAAATAATTTTCATTTATTAATTATTTTGCCCACTTTTTGTAAATTAGCTTAATTAATAATTATTTTTTGAGTTAGTTAACTAAATAAATATTTAGCTAAATGGAGGCCTCTTTGAGTACTATTGTTTAGACATCTTCTTTGAGATCCATCACATAAATGTATTAATTGTCGATGAATTTTGAACCAACTATTGTGGTTCATTATCAGGATGATAAGATGAAGAACATATGCTCCAATAGGGGTATAAAAAGGGGAAGAAGTCTAAGAAGGATTAGGTCAAAAAATTATTGGCCATTTCTTTAATCTTTTCCTCTCTCAAAAATAATAAAATACTCATAATGGTTAGATCTTGATTTGATCTACTAAATATTTTATTATTTGACTAGATCAAGTCTAATCTAGCATTTTATTATAAATAAAGAGGTTTTTCCTTCAACTTTTAGACATTATCATAATCATCATCGTTATTTTGATCTAAACAATTTGAACTCTCCATTTGAGTTCTACTACTTTTTTCATTATTATTCCAAATCACACTTGCACACAAAAGAGAGAGAAGCAACACTTTGTACCATACGAGACACTAAATAACCCTCCCACATAGGAGGACTATATTTGACCCAATTCAAATCTCTTCTACTACTTAGATGTTATTTATCATTTTTAACAATGACGAAAATGTTTTTTTTTCTCCATTGGTTTTCATCACTGCTATATTTAATTTTTGTTTTCTTTATTGTAGGGATTTCCATTAACAGTTTAATCTACCGATCTGAAGACTCTTGTTAGATATTGCAATTTTTTTGGAGTTTTTGATCTATTTTGTGTTTTTAGGACACTTTAGTCACTAGTAGTAAAAAGGGGATTTTTGGCACACTTGCTCAAAATTCTAGCACTAACATCTATAAAAGATATTTTTAAATAGAAAGTGTCATGAATATGGTGGTTGGGACAAGGGTCTAGGTAAAATGGGTTAAATAAGAAATCATGTCTCGGGAATTATTTTCCTATGGGTAAGAAAGTTTTTCTTGTGGAAAACTAGATATGCGAAACACATATCAACATCCTCACAAAAAGGACACTATCATATCTCTCTAGAGTCAAATTTGAGAATGCTATGAAATTCAATAATACAATTAACTAATATGCTACTTTTCTCCTTGAATAATGCTAGATATTTTTGGAATTCATATTATGATTAATATATTTAAAAAGAATTACAATAGGATATGTGGGGAAAGGGAAAACGATTGAATTTGATCAACCACATCTTTACCCCAAAAGGGTGTTTCCTATGGTAAGAAGATTAATGTGATGGTAGAGAAAATTGACCCTTATAATAAGTCAGCAATTGTTGTGCCTAACAACCCTTCATAGATAGTTATTTATCAACATTGTCCAACATATAATAATTATCTAGATCCATAAGATTCATAATCATCCCATCAGGAAATATTTATCCATGTTGATATCCTCCCTTGTCAAATAATGGAGCTGGGAACGACTTACATTCTATGGCAAATCCTTCCCATATCAAAGCTCAGAAGTAATAAGTTTTAAGTTTCATGGTATCAACATGCTCAATTTTTTTCGAATCCTCTAATGATGATGTGATAACAGAGATATATTTCTACTCCCCTTGCATACCCTGTGTTGGAAAGAAAAGGTCATAGAATTTCCGTGACAGATACTTTAGTAGTCACCAATTTTGCCGGACCCTTATATCAACCGTATAGACGAAACATGTTAATTTTGTGATTCCAGATAGTTTTCAATTTTAAATGATGATCCACCTTTGTCATATCATTTCTTCTTGACATTATCCATCAGGGATATTTATCTCCACTAGGAGAGTTACTCCATTTTACCCGCCTTATCATTTTGGCATTGGTCGTAACAACTACTCGTATGGATTTATAGCATTAATGATTAGGTCATTTCTAAATCAACTTTATTGATACCCACAAACATATCATAATGGATTATATTTTTTGTTGGTGGCTTGTTGTAATTGATAATGATTAGGCCCGAGCATGTTACTAGCTTTCCCCACGATCATCCCAATATGTCCCTATTGGTGTTAACTCCACCCAAGAATTCCTTAATAACTTCATATAGTTATTATTCCATTGCTAGAATTTAAAATCCTAATCCATATTTCATACTTTCTCTCCCTTTTAAATTATTCAATCGAGCATCATCTACCACTCTTCCATCACCAATTATATTAATCCTTTCCCAAGAAAAAATGTCATACCTTGTGCTAGAATCATGCCCTCTACTCACCAACTCCATTGAACTAAGCCAATTTTTTGCTAGAATAAGTTTCCACAACTAGTCTTAATTTATTTGTATGGCCTATATATATGTTATGAAACTCATAATGGTTTCCTTCCCATGCAAGTTTTAATTGAATCTTTGAGAAAAATGATGTTGAAAGTCAGCAAGGGCAAGAGACAGAAGATCACAATCTCAAAGCCCATTGAATTTGACCCACCATGTTATAGACATTTTTGTGCCTTACAGCTCTAAGCATGAAATGTCCATAAACCAAGGGATCCTAAGTCCCTAAAAGTGTTGTTCTGACCCCTAAAGGAACAAGGTCAACAAATTACAGCTTCTCCCAGAAGTTCTCCACCAGAAACTGCTCAGAATCAGTCAAATCAGGATCATTTCAGCTGCTCCACTGGCTAGCTGCGTTGCATAGCACCCAAATACACTAGCTAGGTGCGTTGCAACGCACCTAAATGCACTACCAGGGTGCGTTGAGTGGGAAATGACAAATGGCAGTGTCATTCCGCGAGGTGGAGAGACAATGGAAGCTTCTAGAATCTTCCCCAATGACACTTGCCTCACTGAATTTGACCAAGGATGAGTAAGAGGCTCTCAGTCTCCAAGTGGAAGCAAGAACTGACAGAGAGAAGACACTAGTCAAATCATAAGCTGACTCATCTTCCTTGCATACATCTATATATGGATCCCTCATCCCAGAGATCCAGGGGCTGGAATTTTGTACATTGCAAAGAATTGTTGTTGGTTTTGAGATAGATATCAGAGTATTGGGTGATTTATGCTTTGTTGGAGGTGAAGAGGGGCTTCTTTGCTGGGAAGTTGATGCTGGATCAGGAATCATCAGTTGAAAATCCTCCTGGATCTTCTTGTTATATCAATAAAACTATTTGAGTTTTTCCTACATGCTTGTGTATCATTGATGTTTGTTACATTTGTATGTTTAGCTTAAATATGATCCTAAGCTTTTTATGAATATAAACCCATGTCTTTGTATAGTTTCCTTCTTCTATGATCTTGCAGGTACTTGGTGAAGCTGGGCAAGTAAGGAAGCAGGTAGCTGGAAGCTGTCAAAGAGGAGAGAGATTGGATCAAAGGACTAGCGCAAGACACAGGTTGGTTCATCCTATTCCTCTTTGTTTATAGTTCATAAAGAAGAATACAAAAGTAGTTTTCTCTGTTTGTTTCTAAGGTCACTGTCACACCTTAGTGGGATAGGGTCGTTCTGAATAGACACTTTTCCCGTTAACAAAATGGCGACTTCACTGGGGACGATTGTCTAATTAGTTTGTTTGTGTTTCTCTTGTTGTTTGTTTCATAAACTTAGAAGTGGCAATCGAACTGCATTTTCCATTAACAAATGCAAAGTAGACATTTGCTACTTCAATCCATTCACTGGATCTGTTTATGATTTGAACAGCTGATTCACAAATGATCTGATTGCCCTTTGTGATAGCTCTTAGACCTTCTTTAAATCTACCCTCTAATTGTGCATTACTGATTGCTTTTACTCGGCCAACAACCATAGATTAAACTGCAAACCGTGACCCAGAACCCGGATAGAATTCTCGTTTCTGCCCCAGCGCAGGCTCTGTGAAAAGGTTCTGCATTTCAACGCACTTCCCGAGAGGGCTACCTGCGCTAAAATGCAGTTTCTCTGTGTAACAGGTGCGCTGATCAGCCTAGCCTTATGCAGCTGAGGTTCTTTGCTTAATTTTTTCAGTTTTATCTCTGATTTTTGCAGCCTGTGATCAGTGTATGTGTCTGTTTAAAAACCCCTTTTCCTTGCTGTAATTCCGCCTCCTTTGTACAAAAAGACTATAGATGTTTTTTTGTGTTTGTTACGTCATTTACAGTTTTCCATTGCAAAAGAAGAATAGTCATACTGTCGTCCTTTGATTTAGATCTGTCGCAATTGTCGATTTTGATCTTAGGAGAAAGTTTATTTGCTGTTGACAGTCGATTATGCTTTTACTTTTGCCTTTGGTTTGAATTTGTGACTTTCTAGTGTCGAAACGAGTATTTATTTCAAAATCATAAACTGTCGTAATCATCTCTACCTTTTGATTTCGAAAAGAAGCTTGTTTGTGTTTGTCACTTGAAAGCAAATTCAGATTTGTACATCAACTTTCTTTTTAGGCATCAATATTAAGAAAGTGAAAAACAAATACATGCACATGTGAATTTGCATATTGACAGTCTGTTTGGCTTGATTTAGGAAAGTGCATTTACAGTGTGCTCTTTGCTCTTTGCGAAAAGATTGTGTCTTTCTTTTCCCCTTGTAGCTAGGATTTTCATTGCTGAAAAGAGATAAAAGTTTGCTTATCATCTTTAGATTGCATTTTAGGAATTACATCTACATCTCGTGGTGAACCCAAAAGGAAAACTTCATAAGAAAGATCAACTTAAAATAAATTCAATGAATCTAACAACGCTTTGGAACTTAACGCACAACATTTAGAGGTCTAGGCTAGAGACGTATTCCGGGGTCATAAAGCCTGGTAACTGTTGTCCTCACTGATGGTTGGGTGATTCCTCCACTTTGAGACGATAAGTGCCAGTACGGACTTGTGCTCCCACGTACCGTCGAGTATATATTGGGAGACCCCTATAGGCTTAAAACCTTTTATCCATAGGAAGCCGTGTCGGCCGCCCTATTGATCGCAATGCACCGAACACAACATTCGGGAAGATTGACTGCCGTACCGTAAAAAGTATTCTGCAGTTTTGCGATTGGTTTGGTACTCCCTCTACCTAGATCTCCAGAGCAGTCCCTTTCGTTCCTTTTCAGACTCCTTAACGGAAAAGGTCCATCTGAGCACTTGTCACTTCAGGCTCATTAAAAATTGAAGGAGACTAGAGTCATCTTTTGTTTTTTCTCGACTCTTAAAATCTGAAAAAACAAGTTGTGTCAAAGCGTGTTAAAATTTATTTTAAATGGAATATTCATACCCTTTTCCTACGTTGATCTTGGGTTCAGAAAATGGAGCCTACCAACCAAGGAATTCCCCTTGGTGGAAATCCTAGTCCCTTCTCCTCTTGGGAAGATGTTGGTGCGCCCCATATGGCCACGTTGTCGCTTCTAGGACTGACAATTGGTCTACCAGTATGGCTCTTCTCAACCAATGTCATTCAGAACACCACCATTCCTGAACAATCGAATCAGCAATTAGACGAGTCTAGAGTTTCCCACTAGCCTTCTACTTCCTCTAATTCTTCCTCTCCTCCTTCCTCTTTGCTTGATGGAACTGGTAAAGCTAAAATCCATGTTCCTAAGGAGAAGAAGGAAAAGAAGAAGAAGGAGACAAAGGCGAGTGGGGGAAAACGAGTGTCGTCTAACGAAAATCCACACACTGCACCGACCAGGCCTAAATCGCCATGTGTCATTTGCAAAGGAGACCACTTTCACAGAGATTGTCCTTTCATCCCTCGGATACTAAGGGACTGGTCTCCTTGTTTGCACAACCCGGTGTCGTCAACCTCTGATGATCATGTTGAAAGCACACTGTCAACTAGTGAAAGTGAAGCCTGAGGACAAAAAGGGAAAGCTAGATTTCCTTGTAAACTGTGTGAAGGAAATCATGCCGTCCACCATTGTCCCTTCTTAGACGAAGCTAAAAGAGTTCTAGATGATTGTCTGGTTTCACCGTTACGACTTCCTCCTAGATATAAAAAACTCTTGCCGAGTCCGTCACTAGTTGAGAATCCAGCTGGTCCGCTCAAGTGGTCGGCTGAAGCGCCTATCATTAAAGATAAACCATCTGAATCCATACCAGACAAATGTCAAAAGGTCGAGGTGGCAGTTGACCTGGTCTTGCCTTCAGAGGTTTTATCTTCGGATGATACAGTCACTGAAGAGAACAAGGATGACACCGTCCAAATTCTCTTCATAAACACAGACTCCGACGAACATGGGGGCAATTTACCCGTTCCTTTACCGCAGGAAGGAAGTTCGTTAGAGCTGTACCCGACTGTCTATTCGGTCCCACCTCCAAGCAACCTAGTTGTCTTCTTCGACTGGAATCAACTAGGCAGACCCCGTTTACCAGCAAGTGTACCATTCCGAATAATCATTCAAATATATAGAATGGTCATGGCTGGTACCATCATAGATGAGGGGGCTTCTGTGAGTATCCTTTCCTCTACTGCTTGGAAAGTGCTTGGTTCGCCATCGCTTTTGCCTGAGATGAGAAATCTGACAGGCTTTGATAAATGAACCAGTCGACCTTTAGGGATCCTTCCCGATGTGCCCATAACATTGAGAAGGAAGACAGTTCGCATGAAAATAATGGTAGTTCAAGGACCCTTGGATTATAACCTACTCCTTGGACGAGACTATATTTATTGCATGGGAGCGATTGTCTCCTCACTCTTTAGAGCAATGTGTTTTCCGCACGAAGGAAGAATGGTCAAGCTCGTGGACCAGCTTTCATTTCCCAAATCACGCATAGCAAATAGTCATATACCGTCCCTAAATGGTCTTTTCACGCAAGAAATGTCTCAATCTCCAGTCCGTCCTCCCGATGAGCATGAGTAATTCGGAGGGATATGACTGAAACCCAGGGGGCATGCGTCCGGGTCTGCTTCGGCAGGAAAACTTTGGGTATAGGGTAGGTTTCCGCGGGAGAATATGACTAGTCTGTACCCCATCCGTGATTGGAAGAGGGGTTATTCTAGAATAAGATTCTTTTGTCAAAGTTATGTGAGTTGGCGGGCATCGTCACTCACCTTTGTTTATTTCAAGCAACATCGCCGAAGAAGTGTTTTGTTTACGCCGTAAATAGAACAATCTTTGGGTAACCTGTAAGAGGTAGGCCTCTCTCGGTAAAACAAATTTTTTGGCGGAAAGAAGTAGAGGTAACCTTGAAACTCTGTTTTATACCTGGGGGCATGCAAACCTTTTGGAGTGCAAGCAAAGAGCGATTATTTATCTGTTTTTTGGATTAGTCGTTTCCTAACTTGCATAAAGAAAGGATGTGAGGCAACACTCGAAAGCTTGCCATTTTTATATGAGACATTCTTATCATATGACTGGATTAATCAAGCAGTTTTAGCACATAGTTCAAGCTCGTTAAAAAATAAACATAAGACATGAGCAAATGTTTCCACCCGCGTTTAAGCTCATTAAAAGATGAACTATTCCCCGGTAAATAACCACCGTGAATGTAACATTTCAGCCATTAAAGCCTTGGTCGTGTTTGCACCATCACCTCCACTTTTTCATCAGCCGATCATTCACCTCCAACTGATTGTTTACCCATTTTGACGAACGGCTGTGAAGAGTGATCTCACTAGCCATCCTTGTGACACTGTCGTGATTGGAAAATTCCAAACCTTACCTGGAATCAGCTGCTACCCATTTTATCACTCGTTCCTCAAAAGACGAGTCTTCTTTAAGCTCTTTTCAACTGACTCGTAAAATATGAAAAGATTGCCGAGTTTTGGCCTTCCAGCTCGTTAAAGCGACGGGAAGTGCTATCCCTCCTCTAGATTTTAATCTTTTTGGACCTGAGGGATTATTGCACAAAAAGATCGAGTGCTTGTTTTGTTCAGCTCGTTAAAAATATCGAAAACTCATCCCTTCTGTATTGTTTTATACTTTTTCGGACTTAAGGGATTAGATGACGAAAAAGGAATTTTGGAGTTACCTTTACGTACCTTTTCAGACTCTCTAAAAATGAAAAGGATCGAGTTATCTTTTTCGTTAAACTCGTTAAAAAGATTGATAGCGACAAACTTGTCTTTAGACGAGAACGAGTTTCACTATCGCTAGGCTCGTTAAAACATAGTGATGGGTTTGCCCGAAGGGAAAATTATAGAACAAGCATATGTTATCCTCCTCAAGCTTGACAAAAATAAAGAGGTACTGGTTAGCAATGACTGGGGAAAAATTGGGAAGAAAACTCAAAGAATCTTTATTGGTAGCAAGTCGCTCTTGAACAAGACACTTCCACTCTGTGTCCGAGTTGGGTTGGGTTGTTTCATTCACCGGTCACATCACCATGGTCATGCCATACCATCCACATTTGGGGTAAATGCTACCAATCCATCACATAAGTGTCACCGACATGTTCAAGAGAAGTCATCCAGAGAAGTCACCTGTGTCCCATCCACTACCATACATTATACTTCATTCTTTCATGAGCACCATCCTGAACCATATATCATCAGATTGTTTTCACCTCCATCAAAATCATTTGCTCCATTCCATGTCATTGATGTGGGATTCATTAAGGCCCTCCTTTGACGGATCGCTTCTTGTTGACATCAGCTCATTATCCAAGAAGTTGATCTAGGAACACCCCATTCAGTACTTTGAAGCTTGCATGCCTCAATGGCAAGTTTCTCACTTCCGGCGACAGGTATACATCAATGACCTTTGACCGAAATATTTTGCGTGGTGTTCGACGCCAAATCCTTTATTCACACCACGTGAATTGTACTGCAGTACCTTGAGGGTCATTATCATTATCGGTGATTCCTCTCGCGCTTGTTAACAGTTTACATCATTGACTGGTAATCAAGCGATGTCTTTCCATGTTCGAGTTCAGAACATTTCTCACATGGATCGACTTGTACTTTGAGTGAAGATCGGACAAGATTGAAGACCCCGGATCTAGTTTCATCCATCCGGGCTGCGATATATATTTAGGAAAATAAAGACATTGAAATGTACAGCATTGCAGCACAGATAATCATCCTACCAAAAGGATGATGGCTCTATCAGAATCATCAGTCTACGCTTAGACGATTGTCTGTCCTATGTACATGAAAATGAATTTATAAAGCTGAGCATGGGAATGCCCGCCTCAGCTAGATCATGAAAAATAGTATGAAGATAATGTATTGTATTGTATCTTATTACAGGTCTCCTCCCAGCATTGAAAGAACTTCGGATCCTCCTAATAAAGCATTTCACCCGATAAACGACCTCATACTTTAGGGGGCAACTATTATAGACATTTTTGTGCCTTACAGCTCTAAGCATGAAATGTCCATAAACCAAGGGATCCTAAGTCCCTAAAAGTGTTGTTCCAACCCCTAAAGGAACAAGGTCAACAAATTACAGCTTCTCCCAGAAGTTCTCCACCAAAAACTGCTCAGAATCAGTCAAATCAGGATCATTTCAGCTGCTCCACTGGCTAGCTGCGTTGCATAGCACCCAAATACACTAGCTAGGTGTGTTTCAACGCACCTAAATGCACTACCAGGGTGCGTTGAGCGAGAAATGACAAATGGCAGTGTCATTCCGCGAGGTGGAGAGACAATGGAAGCTTCTAGAATCTTCCCCAATGACACTTGCCTCACTGAATTCGACCAAGGATGAGTAAGAGGCTCTCAGTCTCCAAGTGGAAGCAAGAACTGACAGAGAGAAGACACTAGTCAAATCATAAGCTGACTCATCTTCCTTGCATACATCTATATATGGATCCCTCATCCCAGAGATCCAGGGGCTGGAATTTTGTACATTGCAAAGAATTGTTGTTGGTTTTGAGATAGATATCAGAGTATTGGGTGATTTATGCTTTGTTGGAGGTGAAGAGGGGCTTCTTTGCTAGGAGGTTGATGCTGGATCAGGAATCATCGGTTGTAACTCCTCCTAGATTTTCTTGTTATATCAATAAAACTATTTGAGTTTCTCCTACATGCTTGTGTATCATTGATGTTTGTTACATTTGTATGTTTAGCTTAAATCTGATCCTAAGCTTTTTATGAATATAAACCCATGTCTTTGTATAGTTTCCTTCTTCTGTGATCTTGCAGGTACTTGGTGAAGCTGGGCAATTAAGGGAGCAGGTAGCTGGAAGCTGTCAAAGAGGAGAGAGATTGGATCAAAGGACTAGCGCAAGACACAGGTTGGTTCATCCTATTCCTCTTTGTTTATAGTTCATAAAGAAGAATACAAAAGTAGTTTTCTCTGTTTGTTTCTAAGGTCACTGTCACACCTTAGTGGGATAGGGTCGTTCTGAATAGACACTTTTCCCATTAACAAACCATGAGTGAAATATTCTACAGAGACATAAATTAATTTGATGGAAATAAAATCCATCCTAATTGGTGCAATATTGACTGAATATATGTCAATTCATAGTTCAATGTGCATAACAAAGATTTTAAGTCAATGTACACCACTAGAAGATCATATATCTATTGAATTTCCAATAGACATTTGATAATGTCATATAATGATGTGAAAAAATGAGAAACAACACATACATGTCTAAACAAGAGGCTATTCTTGATAGTAAAGCTTATATTGTTTCATCTCTAAAGGTTGACACTTTCCAGGAGATGTATAATCTTCAACAAGTGGAAGTGAGGTTGCCCAAGCAATTTCAAGAAGACTTCTTCATGGCTCACCCAAGTCCATAAAAATTGTAAAGAGTTCATGGTGGGACATAGAATCCCTCAAGTAATGCAACAATAAATAATATCCCACTAAATATCTACAAGAACCCTTCCACCACCTTATGACGATGATCATCTAACTCTATGGACAATTCAATGCCTTTCATTTCAAGATTGAATAGATACCCTTGGTAGTAGATATAATCTCCACAGGGGGTATATTCAACTGATATAGAATTATATCTAGTAAGTTACTAAATATTTTCAAAGGTGAAATACGTATTGGAAAATTGGAGTGCATTGTTATACATGTTAGAATATTTTGTGGATTCCCTCTACATCGCAAACGTGTTTTTTGGAATGAATTGGATGTGGACTCTAGCTCTACACATATTCATTTATGGTGCAAAGAGATATGGGTAGATCAATATCCTAAGTTATTTTATGAAATTTTCAATCAATTTTTGACCAATAATAACCAAATATTCTTTGGGTTCTAAGCACCCAAATTACGAGACAGGGAAAGGCTTACTATTAATGGAATCAGAAACTGCTACTGTGAAGAACATTATAAATACACTAGTGTATTTAGATATCTAACACCCCCACACTTAATTCTTCATTTTTCCCTAACCAAATGGTAATCCAAGAAATCACATATCAGATAGTGGGATTTGAAGTGCCATTAACATGGTATTTTTGATAATGATAGGTCATTATGATTCAACAAATTTCCCTTAGCCCATCAAATAATATCGTAGAATTAAAGGAATAAAGTTTCTCATAACTACTTTCAGGAGACATGATCCCCATAACATGATGAAAGAACATTATAAGTTTGTATGCCTTACCTATCCATATGAACATGAATTTTATCCGAATGATTCAGTATTTCAATATGTGTTCACGTATAAGGAGGTAGAGATGAGAATGCAAATGTAGAAACAAGAAAACTTGCCAAACCTCCAGCTTCCAAAATCAAAACAAATGGAGAGAAAAAAAGAGTGATGCCTCTCTGAAATAGAAGAACTATGAGGAGTAAAAGACAAAGAAAAGAGGCTTAAGGATGAATCCATAGCAAAGAAAAGCCTCAAGGAAGAGATGAGAATATCATTGTGAAAATCAACCCAAGATGGAGCCTCGACCTTTGACCGAATTACTATCGGCAATGATGAACCAAAGGTAGAGAAAATTGTGCTGGGTAAAAATACATATGAAAGAAAAGAAGAACGAAATTCTCCAGTGCCTCCATAATATCCACAAGTCTCAGAAATACAAGTTCCAACATATACTTTTTTTTATTATTATTATTATTTTTATATTTGGATTTTTCTCTTTTAAGGGTTATTGTTTATTAATGTTTTCAATTTTTTGTGCTTGATTTTTATTTTTGATAATTTTGTTATGCTTGATTGAAAAAAATGTCATTTCTAACTTTTAATTTAATTATATTTATTTTTTTAATTTGTTTTTACTTCTTACTCTTTTTTGTTGACACCTAATCTTTGGGATTATGTAAATCCATGTAAATATTTTAAATAGAAAAATAAAAATAACTGGAAGATGAAGAGACATTGGGAGATGAAACCCAATAGTCTCCCTCTTTATGTATATATCCATGTTCCATCTTAATGCAATGAACAATTCGATTTGTGGAGTTACCTCCTGACCTGAAATGGTATCAGAACCAACCTCTATTTTTAGTTTTCTTCTCCCTGTAACTCCTCTCTCTCTCTCACTACACTTCTGAGATAATAGTCCTAGATTTGAGTTATTTTTTGTTCCTTCCCTCCAGGAATTTATATATGCATTAAGTATCACTTTTGGAAGTTTACTTTACCATTTGAAAACAATCAGACAAGGGAAAGATCTTGAGCCATGAATGGCCCTTGGGCTTCACCTTCTCTGCATCAAAATCATGAGTATATTTGAAGGTTGCGCAAAAGGATGCAATTATTGAAACTTTACTGAGAACCGTGGTGAACACTTCCTAAATTGAACACTCGATGGGAGCATGTACGTGTTTGATTAAATGTCACATGAGTTTTTTTATGGCCAATCTCTCCAAAATTCATTGGAATTCATTGAACTCGTAGTCCTTTTTTATTGAACTACTAGTTCGAGACTGTTATATGCGTTGGACTTTTTTTATGGCATATAAAAATAGTTGAATGGAATTTATTGAATAGTTTTTTAAAAGGGTTGTGGGTCAACGCCATGAAACGTGTTGGTCATGTTGCTGAATGGTGTATTGTGTGAATGTAGTGGCAAATTGAGTGCATGTGAATGTAGTGGCGTATACTGTCGAGGTGTATTGAGAGTGGATTTTGTATACAATACATGTTTCCTGTGTGTTATTTTTTTTTGAAGAATGAATCTTGAAGGGTTGTGTCCCTTTGTTTTGGGTTTACATACACTATGTCATGAATGGTTATTAGAAGGTCATATATATATTGAGTTAGACTGGAAGTTTTGGTTGTATATATTGATTCATGGTATATTATTACATATGTTTGGTATGCCATATATATATATATATATTATATATATATTATATATATATATATATATATATATATATATATATATATATATATATATATATATATATATATATATATATATATATATATATTTGGAGGTATATTAATGATTTTTTTTAAGATATAGCCACTCCATTTCATTACAAATACATAAACTTTCTGTTGCAACCACTGTAATATTTTCAGGTCAGATTAGAATATATGATGCATTCAATCATCTCTGCTTTGGGTGTAGTTCTCTCTAGAAAAAGAACTATGCTGAGTGGTCCCAAAAGATAAAACACAACCTCATTTTCAATGATTTGGGAAAGGGGTTTTTTAAGAAGGAGACAACGCACCTGAAAAACCCAATTCAGATAAGGATCTTGTCATTTGGGGAAAAAATAATAGCAAGGCCTTTTCCTTGATTGCAACATCAGTAAATGAAGAGGTGAGTCAACATATTTTTCCATTTTCAAATTCCTTTGAAGATTTAAAGAAGTTGAAGGAATTCGATGACACACTTTGAACTTCAAGTTTTTCAATTGATGATTAAGTTGCTCAGTCTTGAGTTAAAAAATTATGACCCTCTTTCCTTAGTGTCATAATTAAAATCCATTATGCATTACATAAAAGCCACCGGTGTCAAACTAGATATTCCTCTCATAGATTGTGTCAAGGCACTATATCCTACCTATTCAAATTATCTTGAGTGACTGAACCCAAGTGCCAACCTTAAGGAGATTACCTTTGACTCCCTTGAGAAGAAGTTTGCTGAGAGAGAGAAGGATTTTGGGAAGAAAACAACTCCTCAGTCTTCTAAAGAAGTTGTGTTCCTTGTGCAAAAAGAGAAGAATCATGCACAATATTCTTCTGGACGAAGAGGTCGCTGAAGAGGAAGAGGAAGGAGAAATTTTGGAGGCAGGTGGGGAAGACAGTTCCAAGGAGAAAAATATGATTTTCATTGCACATGATGCAATAGACATGGGAATGATTATTCTACATGTAAGCTTCCTTGGGAAAGAACTAAACAGGAAATAAATGAAGGAGAAAAATATGATCTTCATTGCATACGATGCTATAGACATGGGAATGATTATTTTGCATGTAAGCTTCCTTGGGAAAGAAGTAAACAAGAAATAAATGAAGGAAAAGGTAAAAAAACTGTCAAGGGGAAAGGTAAAGCACCTGAATCCACTCATTATGTTGTGGAACATTGCAACATTGGAGTAAATGAAGACTTATTCAATGCTTCACTTGCTTCATGGAAGGATGATTGGTTGTTTGGTTTAGGAGAAACTTGCCACATGACTTTCAGGAGAGATTTCTTTGATTAATTCACTAACAATGCTGATGGAGCAGTATACGTTGTAGTCATGTCAAAACTCAAGCCATCAGGGCTTGGCACCATAAGGCTCAAACTGCTTGACCTTCCAGACTTTCTTCTACATGATGTTCTATACCTCCCAGAGTTGAGGAGAAACTTGTTTTCTTTTGTCCGCATATGCCAACAAGTGTTGGAATTATGATACAAGTGTTTTCCTTGATGGCAAGATGACAGATTATAGTGCAGCAGGTCAGTAGCAAAGAATTGATGATCAGACTAAAAAATGATGAAAGAAGAGTATATACGCATGTTCACTATATACCAAGTCACATACATATGAATGTTATATGCAGGTTCACTATGTACCAAGTCACGTATATATGAAGGTTCGTTGTATACCATGTAGGGTATACACGCAGGTTCGCTATATACCAAGTAGGGCATAAACGCAAGTTATACACGCAGGTTCACTATATACGAAGGCACGTATAAATGCGGGATTGCTAATCAAAAGTCATGTATGCGTATGCACGCACTTTCATGCACAGAAAAGCATGTACATGTGGGAAAGATATTTTTGGGTCCCTAGTATTTAGACCTATGGTTTTGGTCCTTGGTATTGCATCCGAAGTGTTGAACCCAGGTATTGGGTCCCTAGGAGAAGAAGATCATTAGGCAAAGCAAATTTTGAGAAGTGATGAATATCTGATGAAGTGTGAGATCTAGTATGCTGGTTATGGGTTTGTGATGCTGTGATTGATCTGAACCAAGCATGCACCCATGTGAATGATGATGAACGATGGATCGAGATCTTAAGGCTTGGAATGTTTTATCATTATATGGTTTGATTATGGATAGACTAGATCTGAATTATTGACGCATGTTTTATTGTATGAATGTTATGATCTGGGTATGACTGATGTCTAGAATAGCTGCAAAGTTATGAGTAAATATTTTCAGATCTGTATGCAGATTGGATTTGGTGAAAGCACGTATGTACGCTGGTTTGATTCATCATAGTAGCATATACATTATGAGACATGATATTTGAAGTTGCAGTTGGATCTCGTTATTGTTGCAAAGTTTTGTTGTCTGTTCTAGTGATTGTGTTGTTGACAGGGTTTCAGTGTTTGAGTATTGGGTCAATCAGAGATTGATGATGCAGGTGTAGTTGATGGGTTTTTTGTAGTGGTGATTGATTTTGTGCTTCAATGTTGTTGATGGGTCCAGTATGAAAATTGGATGAAACGTGGCCTTCAGATTATGGTGTTGTGCTTCAGGAGTATCCAGTCTAAAAATTTATGAAACATGGTACCTGGAGGAAGAAAGAGAAGGTTGTAGCCTTCTGTAGGTCGGCACCTACATACTAGTACATCAACTAGTACAAGAGCTAAGGGGGTAGCACCTCCCTTCCAATAGCAGCTGGAAAACGAGTGAAGGTTGGAGCATTTAGTAGGCTGGCACCTACGTACTATTAAATGGATCGGCTAGTACAAGAGCCAAGGGGGTTGTAGCTCCCTTCCAAGAGAGTCTCGAGAATGAGTGAAGGTTGTAGCTTTCTACAGGTAGAAGCATGTGTATTGGTATAAGACTGCATCAGTACATAACTATTGTATAAAGAATTTTCTTATTAAAAATAAGATTGAGACGACTTGCAGCAGGTGGTTTTCCCCCACACTAGGTTTCCACCTTACATCATGGTGTTCATGTGTGCTTCTTGTGTGTGATGATTTGTTCTATTTTACTGCTCCTGTTTACTATTCATATGGTTAATAATGTTCTGATGCACTCATTAAGAATCAAGTAACTAAATCATAAGTTTACTGGATATACGCTTGTTGCATTACACACAGTTGCGTATACACGCAGTTTGCCTTAACTGAAGTAGCGTATATGAATCTTAATATGGAAATGAAAAAGTTTTATTGATTTAATAATAATGATTCACCCCCCTCTTAGTATTATTTCCAACAATTGGTTTCAGAGCAGGTCCTTTGGTAGAAGCTTGATTGCTTGAAGGAGATCCATAGATCAATGGGAAAGAAGCTTAAGAAGAAAGCACCTAAGAAGAAGAAGACATATCAGAAGAGATATGACAGTGGGAGAATCGATTGGGGAATATGTGAAAGAAGCACTTCAGATTCAGAATCACTTCAGAATGAAGATGAAAAAGCAAAAGAACTAGCAGGTATGAATTTGTTATACTCTGGTGATACATTTATCCATTCCTTTTGAAGATGATGAAAGTGATAGCGAAACAACTGAATTTGCTCTTATGGGTGAGAAAGAAACATGTCAAATAGAGGCAGAATTTAAAAGGCTTATAGACAAAATTAGAGATCAACAAGGTCTATTGAACAAAAGGGAATGTGCCTTCAAAGAAGAAGCTACCAAACTAAAAGCTCAACTAGAGGAAGGAAACAAGGTAAGGAAGTTATTCAAGGACAAGGAAGATTAATGTCAAAAGTTGCAGGATGAAGTGACATCATTAAGAAATGAAGTCAATGAAAGGAGCACAACAATCAAGAAACTCAGAGATAGATCTAGTTGCTATGAAAGTCTTGAAGCTATGATCCTCTCGCTAAAAGAAGATCTGGAAGAATCAAAAAGGTAGAATAAAGAACTACTCCAAGCTCTTGAAAAACCAAAAAACGAAGTTCTTGAACTAAGACATCAATTGGAAGAAGGAAGAAAATCTGAAGAAAACATGAAGAAGCAGTATCATGAAAAGGAGGAGCAACATCACGTTGAGGTAAATATTCTTAAAGATAACTTAGAAGAAAAGGATAACCTATTACGATTTCAAGATAGTACTAAGATCTTGGATGATATTCTTAGTAGTCAAAGGTCTCCTGCTATCAAAATGGGTCTTGGTTTTCATGAATTTGTTGAAGGAGAATCTAGTTCGCAAAGTAAGACAAGGGACTATAATGTAAAATCTGAAATGCTCAACAAGGAGATGAGAGGTCAATCCCATCAACGACCAAGGAAATAAATTCTTCAAAGAAAATCTTTTATTCCTAACTATGGAAATAATAGTCGGTCAATTCCTCAAATGAATAATGTTGAATGTTATGTATGTCATAATCTTGGACATGTTGCAGCCAGATGCAGAAGAAGAATGGTTCAAGACTATCACTCAGAAAGATCATCACATTCTAGGTACTTTAAGGGATATTTCTTTGCTTGCAATATGTTTGGTCACAGAGCCGTTGATTACTATAGAAGGAATATGAAACATTTAAGATGTTGTGCATGTAACAAGCTTGGACATACATCAAAGGAATGCAGGAACAAAGTACGAGTACCATACCAAAAGGAGAAAACATCATCACACTTGAAGATATGGAAGAAGAAGGAAGTACAGTTAGAAAGATGTGGCATAGCACAATATACAGACATAACAGACTCAGAGGGACCTGAAAGTGCAAAACTTCAGTGTCCTAAATCTCATATGCAAGTTTCATGAAGGGAAGTTGCGTATATACGTGAGTTGGTTACTGCACAGTTGCGTATATGTTAGTTTGAGGAAAACTAATGGGAGAGGCTCAGGAAAAGGGGTCTGATATGATTTAGTCCATTATTTTCTCTATTTCATAATAGTTACAATCTGTTGATGTTGTGTGGAAATGTCTTGATACTTATAAGATGTTTAGGAATGATTTGATCTTAACTTGTGGATACTTCTTGCTGATATATGCATGATCAGATCTAAAAGTATGCAAGATGGCACAGGTTCAGGGGGAGCATTTTCTTTTGATAATACATTGTTGGCATTATGGTTAGTAGTCCTTAGTGATGATGCTTATATGGCTAAATGATACATCTTGCTATGATATGGTTATGATTTGTCCATGACAAAATCTCATATGATTCTTGGGTTTACATAGTTGGTGTTCTGATCAGATTTGTGGATGCATATATGGTGCTTACATGGTGATCTTCATAAGGATAAGGAGAAGTACAAAGCTTGAATACACTTGATGATGAGTCACTCATATGTTGCTGTTGTCATATGCATAAAGATCATATAATACAATTATGATGCAGGATTCCTATAGTTCTTGGCACTCACGTGGATGAGGATTGTTGTTGTTGATGATATCAAGAAGCCTTGACAAATGATCTTGACCTCAAGATACACAGTGCTAGATACATGAATGTTTACTCAAAGTTGCATTGTTGGAGACATGATGATGATAAGTTCTTACCTATATGATGATAGGTTGATACTTACATATGTTGATTGATGCAAATTTTCCCATGTGATGATACTTGGATCATGCAGATATTGATGTTGATGAGATGGCTATGGTGTTTTTCACATATTATATAATGTGAATGATTCTAGATGTCATATGCAGAATTCTGTTCAAAAGGATGAGTTGATGCAAACATACCTTGTTGCTGGTCTAGATGATGTTGTCAGATGATTATTGAGCAGATCATACATTGTGTATGATAGTTGCTGATGACTATCATGATCTTATTTAGATGTTTGGTCTCTGTTATAAATGTCATGTAAAGGTCATATCAAGACTCATGATGTAAAAGTTTGTCTCTATCTATTGTAGTCATTTGATGAATCCCTTTTGGTCATATGATGTAATTTGTACCCCCTCTATGCATGGGAAGGATGATATAATAGTTCAATCATGTATCTGGAATATCCCCACTTTGTTGGGTGGATGAGTCAATATTGGTATATCCCCACTGGGTTGGGAGATGGATGTATGTATGAGTCCTTGGTGATAGGAAGGTCATTTATGATAGAGTCATGTTCTTCTTGTAGAACATCTTTTTGCAGACCTTGCTTACAATCAGGGGGAGCATGAACGACACACTTCAGTAGAGCAGAGACTTTAGCATGTACTCAAAGGGAGCATGGTCAGATTGGTACACCTTGGTATATACAAAGGGGAAGCTCATTCAGAGATTTCAGCAGATACTCAGGGGTAGTATGGGCAACAGAATGTTCATCAAGGAAAGAGAATATCTTGGTCCACCTTTGCCCTTGATGTCAAAGGGGGAGAGTGATTTGGTGTTGTTGCCATCAAGTCCAAAGGGGGAGATTGTTGGCATTATGATGCATGTGTTGTACTTGATGGCCACCCACTCGTAGAAGAACAACTCACTTATATATATCTAGATGAATCTATAGAAGAGATATCAGATGTGACAGAATACATGGGATGCAGGACAGCTCAAAGGAATCAGATGAACGTTCTCAGTATGACAAGTTAGCTTTGCCATCAAGTCCAAAGGGGGAGATTGTTGGCATTATGATACAAGTGTTGTCCTTGATGGCAAGATGACAGATTATAGTGCAGCAGGTCAGTAGCAAAGAATTGATGATCAAACTACAGAAATGAAGAAAGAAGAGTATATACGCAAGTTCACTCTATACCAAGTCACATACATATGAATTTTATACGCAGGTTCACTATGTACCAAGTCGCGTATATACGCAGGTTCGCTATATTCCAAGTAGGGTATACATGCAGGTTCGCTATGTACCAAGTAGGGTATACATGCAGGTTATACATGCAGGTTCACTATATACGAAGGCGCATATACACGCGGGATTGCTGATCAAAAGTCATGTATGCGTATGCACGCACTTTCATGCACGAAAAAGCGCGTACATGTGGGAAAGCTTATTTTTGGGTTCATGGTATTTAGACCTATGGTTTTGGTCCTTGGTATTGCATCCGAAGTGTTGAACCCAGGTATTGGGTCCCTAGTATTGGTTCTAAATGGTTTTGGACCATGGTATTGAGTAAGGCCTAAGACTATAAAAGGAGAAGAAGATCATTAGGCAAAGGCAATTTTGAGAAGTGATGAATATCTGATGAAGTGTGAGATCTAGTATGCTGGTTATGGGTTTGTGATGCTATGATTGATCTGAACCAAGGATGCACCCATTTGAAAGAGGATGAATGATGGATTGAGATCTTAAGGCTTGGAATGTTTTATCATTATATGGTTTGATTATGGATAGACTAGATCTGAATTATTGACGCATGTTTTATTGTATGAATGTTATGATCTGGGTATGACTGATGTCTAGAACAACTGCAAAGTTATAAGTAAATATTTGCAGATCTGTACGCGGGTTGGATTTGGTGAAAGCGCGTATGTATGCTGGTTTGATTCATCATAGTAGCGTATACATTATGAGACATGATATTTGAAGTTGCAGTTGGATCTGGTTATTGTTGCAGAGTTTTGTTGTCTGTTCTGGTGATTGTGTTGTTGATAGGGTTTCAGTGTTTCAGTATTGGGTGATTCAGAGATTGATGATGCGGGTGTAGTTGATGGGTGTTTTGCAGTGGTGATTGATTTTGTGCTTCAATGTTGTTGATGGGTCCAGTATGAAAATTGGATGAAATGTGGCCTTCAGATTATGGTGTTGTGCTTCAGGAGTATCCAGTCTGAAAATTTATGAAATGTGGTACCTGGAGGAAGAAAGAGAAGGTTGTAGCCTTCTGTAGGTTGGCACCTACATACTAGTACATCAGCTAGCACAAGAGCTAAGGCAGTGGCAGCTCCTTTCCGATAGCAGCTGGAAAATGAGTGAAGGTTGGAGCATTCAGTAGGCCGGCACCTATGTACTAGTAAATGGATTGGCTAGTACAAGAGCTAAGGGGGTTGTAGCTCCCTTCCAAGAGAGTCTGCAGAACGAGTGAAGGTTGTGGCCTTCTACAGGTAGAAGCCTGTGTACTGGTATAATACTGCACCAGTATAGAACTATTATATAAAGAAGTTTCTTATTAAAAAGAAGATTGAGACGACTTGCAGCAGGTGATTTTCACCCACATTGGGTTTCCGCCTTACATCATGGTGTTCATGTGTGCTTCTTGTGTGTGATGATTTGTTCTATTTTACTGCTCCTGTTTACTTTTCATATGGTTAATAATGTTCTGATGCACTCATTAAGAATCAACTAACTAAATCATAATTTTACTGGATATACGCTTGTTGCATTACACACAATTGCGTATACGTGTGGTTTGCCTTAACTGAAGTAGCGTATATGAATCTTAATATGGAAATGAAAAAGTTTTATTGATTTAATAATACTGATTCACCCCCCATCTTAGTATTATTTCCAACAACAAGGACACTCCATTCATATAGTTGATGGGAAGGTCAAGGTCAAAAAAACATCAGACTAGTCACTTGTCATGATAGGGATAGAAGAAGAAATACTTATGAAGTTGCAAGGAACCTTTGCTTGTGCACAAAATGTTTCATACAATTCTCACTATGATGATGGTAAATTTCCATCAAGTGTTTTACGGCATGCTAGATTTGGACACTTGAACAATGACAACCTCCATTCGTTGAAGAAAAATTGTGTTTCTGGTTTCCCTACTATTTCTAAGAAACTTAAGCAATGTGATGCTTCTATCTTAGGAAAGCATAACAAAGAATCTTTTCATGATTGATATTTGAGGGCACATAGAAAATTTTAACTCATTAATTCTGATTTATGTGGCCTAATTCCTTTTCGTTATGCAAATGGTAATAAATATATGATGACATTTATTGATTACTACACCAGAACATGTTAGGTTTATTTATTGAAGAAAAAATATGAAGATTTTGAAACATTCAAGAACATTCATGCATGGATTGAAAATGATGCACAATCTCATATTGGCTCTATTCACACTGATAATGGAAAAGAATACACTTCAAATAAATTTTAAAACTATCTTCGCTAGCATGGGATCAAACATCAAAATATTACTCCTTATAATCCCCAATAGAATGAAGTAGGTGAAAGAATGAATAGGACAATCTTAAATATGGTATGTTCTATGTTTTTTTCAAGAATGTTAAACTGATGTTTTGGGCTGATGCAATTCTATGTGCCTTGTATATAAAGAATAGGTGTCCATCTAATTCTATCAAAAGAAAGACTCCCTATGAAATGTGGTATGGCCACATTCCTTTGATGAGTTATATCAGGGTTTTCAGTTCCACCTGTTATGCCTTGATACCTAAGGAATACAGAAACAAACTCAGTGCAAGGAGTCACAAGTGTATCTTCTTGGGGTACTCAAATACCTCGAAAGCATACCATCTCTATGATGAAGTAGATATGAATTTTATAATATCTAGAGATGTGATCTTTCTTGAATGTTCCAAGGCTGACAATGTTATTAAGAAGAAACTTGATCACTTGGATAGTTTCAGACATGAAAAATATTTTCAATAGTTTGATAATGAGATTCCACATCTTGAAGGGGGGATTCCTATAATGGATCAATCTGTGGAATATTCTTCTAAAGAACTCTCTCCCTCGCATGAAGTTCCAGCCACTGATCTAGACAAAACTTTGAGTGTTGGAATTGAGAGAATTGGGAGACTAAATCTTGACTCATCCCTAATTCAGTCAACTGAGTAGCCCGATCCATCTCATAAAGGTCCTCCAAAATGGTTGAAAAATACACTTGAAATTGTTCATCCTAATGAGGTTGGAAAGACATAAATAAGAAGCTCAACCAGATAAAATGGAGGTGATGTAGACAAACCTGATTCACTCATTGATATGGATGCTTGTTATGATTATGAAATGAATTTGTCTATAGATTTCAAACCAACTTCCTTCAAAGAAGCTACTTCTCATGATGAATGGAAAGAATCGATGCAAAAAGAATATGATGCTTTGGTAAAGAATGGAACCTGGAAGCTTCTTGATCCTATATTTGAAACCAAACCAATTGGATACAAGTGGGTGTTTAAAAATAACTATAAAGGAGATGGCTCATTTGACAAGCATAAAGCCAGGCTTGTGGAAAAATGTTTTGCACAGAAGGAAGGGGTCAGCTATGAGGAGGATTTCCCCCCACAACAAAATGGGCTACCATCCAGACATTCTTTTTCTTGGAAACACAGAATGGTTGGAAATTCCATGAAATGGATGTAAAAACTTCTTACTTGAATGGAGATATGAAAGAGAAATTTTTAATGTCTTGTTGATGCCTCGAAAATCGCTGCAACAACATTGGGGGATAACCACCCGGTCCGGACCTTAGTACAACTCCTTTTCCATTTGGAATGGTGGCTCCGACTGGGGATAATGGGACCAGTTTCCCAGCAATGAATAAACGGGATGAATGGATAATTGATTGACTAATCTAATGATCGGCGAATAGCTAAATCTATCAGCAAAAATAAAAGAGTTATTACTTATCCCGGGAACTATTGTACTTTGAAGTGTAGCGCTTGATGATCTATGTCTATGGACAGGCATATAGATGACTCCATCTAACAGACATGGACATTAATGCATTCAAGGATTACTTTGCTTAAATAGTTAAGCAAAAGCGATTAAAGCAATATTACTACACTTGTCATTTATATCATCAACACATATATGATTAAAAAGAAAAGCACACCATAAACATCCAATAGTGGAAGGAATACAGAACTGCTGTTAACGCACATACATATATTCGATAATAGCAAAGATAATCAAAAAACAATTCATACGAAAATAATGAATTCAGACATAGATAAAAGTACCATATGAGCTGCTTGACACTCCCAATATCAATCGCTACTTGAGATTCTTCCTTCAACGCAGAAAGACTTTCAAACAAAGACAATAGTGCACAATTGCATAAAAGCTTCCTTGTCAAATTTAGAATAACTGGTCCAGTTTCATAAAAGAATATGGCTGAAGCATAATAGTGCAACTTCAGTCTTTAAGTCAGGTACAAAACTTTACGACCCTTTCCAAAACAATGAAAGGGTCTATAAATATTTAATTAATCTAACTATCTATAAAACTGAAATCCTACTTAATTGGTATCAATTGATTTTGATCCTATTTTCTTCATCAATCTGGCAGTCGGCGGCATGAATCATCAAGTAGGCTGTTTGCCTTTAAATCTGAGCTAACTTATCGCAAGCATCGGCTCCACTTCGGGTGGTCTGTTGAGGCAAGAGCTGAGCTGGGCGGCATAGGTGGCATCCCGAATATCGGGGATAATATACCCGATTGCATCCGTAAGGCACTTGAGGGCGTCTCTCTATGTGTGTGGTTTTACCAAGAAGAACCAATAGGTGTCCCAGGTTAAACTGTTAATCCCAGTAATTAATCTTCCTTTTTCCTCTAAATCTGGATAACATGATTGCTCCAATGTTTTCATTGTTGTCAATTTTCCTGGTGTGCATTGGGAAATCATGTTTGATAAGTAGAGAGTGTTATTGACTAATTCAACTAAATTGCTTGAAGTTGATTTGCATCTTGAAATTGCCCTCTCTGCTTTCATTAGCTGGGACTGCCATTCTGTAAAGAGTATATCTTTATGTGACTCTAAGATCCTTGGTAAATTCGCCTCTTGTCCATGATCAGTATCTTGCCAGTCGAGAAATGCAGCTATCGTTTCTTCAGCTTGATCTAATTCAGTCCTAGCCTTGTCTACTTTATTACTTATGGATGCCGTTAATTCACATAGCGGCTCTGCCTGGGCGATTTGTTGACATAGAAGCTTAGTTTGGGCTATCAATGCAGTATTTATCTACAGTGCTTCTGCTCTGAATTCAGCTACTTGTGGAACGCCTTTTGTCTTTTCAATCTGTGCTGATAGTTGAGCGATTTGCTCATCTTTTGATTTCAGCATTTTCTCATTCGCTGCCTTCAATTGTGCCAAGGCCTTTGACAATTCTTTCTGCTTTTGGATTGCGCTGTGGTCAATCCTTTGTTTTTCTGCCTACAATTGTTGAGTTAGTTGACTGTTTAATTGTTGTTGCGTCAACAATTGCTGCTCTGCCTGCTCTGCTTTCTGCTTTGCTTCAGTCAGCTGTGCCTGTAACAAGAAAATTTCCTGATCCTTTGTTTTCAGTAAAAGACTCACCTCCGATGCCTTATCTATTGTTGCTGCTGAATAGGCTCCGGCATATTGTGACAGTTTTGTCAGGTCATCGGATGGGTCAAATTCCTCCTTCCAAACCACATTGCCCGTGACCCTTGTTCTGGGAAAACGGAAGGTTGATCGGGCCTTCTTCTCTTCCTCTGTCGTTTTACTACAGCTTTATGTCTTGGGCTGTAGAAGACATCCAAGGGAGGAATCTCTTCTACCTGCAAAATGATTTGGTTGGAGGGGTCCTTCGGTATTATCTCTACCTCTTTTGCAATGGGTGGGCCGCTAGTTCCACTTAGAACTTGTGGTGAAGTGATTTCCTGTGTGTCTGTTGCCTTTGAAGTTTCAGTGTCCTTTGAACATTCCAGACCACTGATAATGGAATCAAATTGCCGCCATTCCTGGAGCAATTTTGGGTCAATATGAGTATCCACGTTTACTTCAGTGGTGGTCTGTTTCTGTTCTTTCATCTGGGTCTCCTCCCGCACTTTTTCATGCTCTTTCTTCTGCTGATTTTCCTGCTCTTTCTTCTGCTCATTTTCCTCCTGTGGCTTTTCTTGTTCTGTCACTGTAACTGGAGGTTCCTCTGACTGTTGCTGTTCAGGCTCGCTTGTCGATGTTGTTGGGGTTGTTGCTAATAGATCTAGAGGCAGAGTTTGCAACCTCTGTTCTCTAAGTCTATTAAATTCAACCAACCCTTCATCTTGATATTTCATTCTAGCAAATGCCTTAACCTACATTATTGACTCAGCGGAGGAGAACAGGTCATCAAACATATCTTCTTTATGATCAGATTTTGACAATTTGGCCTGCTCTAGTGCATTATAGGCAACTTTGCTTGGATCAAATTGCCTATTAGGGAGAGTTGCTAGAGTTAATGATTTAATCTTTGTAGCTTCTTTTTCTGCATGTTTGAGATCATGCAAGGTATAGACACCGCATCTCAAAGGAAAAGAGGGCCAGCGCTGCTTCTTATTTTTCTTGAGAGTCTGTGTAACACTCTCAACAATGATCTGGTAAGCAATTTCCCTTTCCAGCAGTTTATCAGGTATGTATAAAGGGAGGACATGAGGTTCGGCTTGGCTACCGAAAACTCTTATATAAGTGAACTTCTCCTCCCCGAACCATCTCCCTACTGTTGTTAAGTCAATTCCAGCTTGGTAGGAAATCTTGGGAACAGGTTTATCAAAAATAGAATAATAAATAGTCAACATAAAGCCATTGCAGACTTGGTACAAATGGTGCTTATAAGAGAATTTCCATAATTTCTGATGGCATATGTGAACAGGCATGGGGTCTTGTGGCGTCCACCTTCAGCCGAGCACGGGAAATTCAGAATTAAAACACAAGGTATCTAAAATATAGGCACTGTAATAGAATGGGGGAATTATCCTTTCAGAAATGCGGGTCTTATTCCTAAACTCAAGAACAGTTGTGGCTAGTTTATCTAAGAGAATAGTGGCCCAATCCATTATTATACTGTTGCATGCCGCTTCCATTAAGGGAACCATTTCTATAGTGAGATTAGAAGAGTCGTGCAGTCCCCACAATCTACACATCATTATTCCAGCGTAGCAATAAGGAGAAGCCAAGGAATCAACCGAGTACTTACCGGAAGATTCATGTTTGTGCTTCACCGGATTTTGTCTCCAATCCCAAATGGGTTCGGATTCAACTTCGTTCTCGTTTCGGAATTTTTCCAGGAACGCCTTATTGTATGTCTTCTCTGGCTCAGGCAAATGATACATTTGCCTTAGATCATCAGCCTTGAATGACCCGAAAATTCTCCTGTCTCTGGTGCTGAAGGTTCTATCCATGATTGGGATTTCCTCAATTGCCCACCGCACTACATCTGTATATGGAAGAATTTGTTCCCTAGCTGCTATCCGATGAAGGAAGGAGTCAGCTAAGTCCTTTAGAGTGCCATCAGATTTCTGAGTTGAATCTGCAGTAGCTTGTACTGTTGTTACTTCAGGTTCTTCGGCTTCAATCAAGTTGTAGGTACTTTGCCAAGTAGTTTTGTCGAGACCAGAACATGTAGTATCCGAAA
The DNA here is from genome assembly GCA_031772625.1 of Pinus tabuliformis. NCBI lineage: Eukaryota > Viridiplantae > Streptophyta > Pinopsida > Pinales > Pinaceae > Pinus > Pinus tabuliformis. Next base: position 125,455,229 of record CM062818.1, read on the forward strand.
TCAATCCTTTCTTTTTGTTTGTGGGATCAGCGACAGCTTGTCCTGTGGCTGACGCAATGGAAGCGGCTGTGGTTTTCTTAGATTTCTTCCTCATTTTGCTTGAGTTTTCTTCTTTGAATGAATTCTGCACAAAAGTGAAAGTAAATGTAACACGGAGAATTGGCAATGAAAACTCCAATATGAGATATATTGATCAATGCGTGGTGAGAGATTAACTTTTAAAATGGCCGCAGATACAATCCATGAGAAGATTTTAGGACTTACAATTACATTAAATGGCCGTTTAAAACCTGCTAATCCTTAAATGCCCATTATATCATTAATCGGCCGAATGATTCGTTTAAGCGTGCTGTAGATGTTTTGGCGTTTGAGCGCAGGTGAATCATTGTTGGACAGATCAAGCTTTTAATATGAATTGATCGTAATATCCCTCCATTTTAACGGCTTTTTTGAAATCTGCGCTTTATCGCAATCGGCCATCGGGGAAAGCTTAACCTCTTATATTGACACCTTTTGAAACCCCGATCGCCGATAGCGATATCGCATCGCATCAGGAGTATTGGCATTACATGAGACATGGATAGTATATCACTGATTGCTGATAGCGATGTCACTATCGCATCGGGGGAATGGCCTGGGGGTGCTTTTAAGAATGTGCATAGAGCATTGCCGATAGCCGATAGCGATATCGTATCGGCGGAAACCAATGTGCCATTTACGTATGCTCCTTATGTCATTGCGATATGCGATGTTGCGATCGCTTTATTGCAATGATAAAAGATTGATTTATTTGATCAAAATGGGTTTTTCAAAAAGCTTTTTTATAATGTTTTCCTTTGGTTTTCGGACCCTTTTGAATAATACAATATTGATACCAATCAAAATCTAAAGGGACCCATTTCATATGATAGTTTTGTGAATAAAAATGATATGAAATGGGGGGTTGTTGTAGAGCACAACAATTGGCGATTCGCTAGAAGAAACAGTTATCTCTGAAAAGTATAGAAATACTTAAACTTTTTCAAAATAGAGTTCTAATTAAAGGGGAAAATTCTAATATAACTAGGTATATATGCATTCCGAGTAAAATGAAACTATTTTTTGCTAAGTTCCTCTCTTTTTAAGAAAATAGATACATTCTAAGTTTTAAATAGGCCTCTATTGGTTTATAATGATAAGAGAGAAAACCTTTCCAAATCAGCTTTTATAGTGAACTCGTTTGTCATAGGTAGAGCCTCTGCTACTAGCAAACGTTCATAGTTTCGACAGGGATACCTTTTAACCATGTTATTGTCCATTGTCCCATCCAACTAAGAGTGTGATTAACAGAATGAATTCAAAACATGTTTTCATATTTTGTATTTCTTTTTCTTTTTCTGTTATTGATAAGATAAAAAGCCATTGTCCTGGTTTGGTAGCTAGCTATTGACAATGCCATTCACTGGTAGTAATCTAACCGAACAAGCTGGCTCGTGATGAGACCCCTTGTCTTGTAATTCTTAAGCCATTACCCTGTTATGGTATGCAGTATTGGTAATGTCAGTTAAACTATTTCCCTATGATCATGGTAAGCAGGCTTGTAATAAGACCTCTTATCTTTTATATCAAATTTTTTGGAATTACACTCTGAGTAATCATAAACTTTGGTGAATGGGATGGCCAATTTTCTCCTTAAGAGTAGATGGATGACAGGGTAAGAGTTGGAGATGCTGAAGTTGGATTAGCTTCTATCTTGATATTGATAACCTTTTGTGACCTATTTGAGAACAGAAAATGATTTACAATACTTCTAAACTTTGAGAGGAGTTCACAAAACTTGAAGTGTGGTTTCAGAATACAATGATACCTAGTTTCCTAGAAATTATCCCTTTTGGTTAAGACTTCTATTATTTTAAAAGCAAATATCATATTACTTCTGTAGATCAAGTTTTCAAACACAGCAAAGGTCAATGGAAGATACCTTACAACATTATTTTCTAAAAACCCTACAAACTACAAAACTCTATTAAAAGGAGAAGGGGTTACCTCCTCAATTAAAGAATTTCTTCAAGATAAGGCCATTAACATGGAGAGAATCTCTCAAACCTGATAAATCTTGCAATATGAAGGTCGAATGGCCTATCTTCTCACAGATATGAAATGGTCCAAGCCACATCTTCTGGAACTTGGTGTGTTTTCCCTTGTCCTCATGGGCTTTGTCCCATTTCAGAACTAAATCACCAACTTGAAATTGTTTTGAACCGAATGAGACTGAATCAAAAGCTGCCTTGATGATTTGCTGATGTTTGGCATGAATAACCCTGGCTTTTTCTCTTTCCTCTTCTAATTTTAGAATTTGATCATGTCTAAGTTGAATAGAAGAAGGACTTTCCTCAATGAATTGAACTAGGGCTAAAGAAGGAAGAACAAGATTTGTGGGTAGTACTGCTTCTTTTCCATACACAAGGTTGAACGGAGAAGATCCTATAGAAGCTTTTTGTGTTATCCTATCAGCCCATAATGCAAACATTAAGGATTTGTGCCAGTTTTTATGATTCTGTTTGATAGTTCGCTTAATGATTTTGATCAGATTTTTATTGGTAGACTCTGCTAAACCATTACCCTGAGGATAGTAATTAGCAGAATATTTCAATTTAAATCCTCTTTTAATAGCGAAATCAAACATAGCATTGCCTGAGAAATAAGATGCATTATCAAAAACAAGAGCATTTGGGACACCAAACCTGGTAATGATGAATTGATCTATGAATTCAATGATTGCTTCAGAATTTGTTGTCTTCAAAGGAATTGCCTCAAACCACTTAGTAAAATAATCTGTAGCAGTAAGGATATAGTTATGCTATTTGGAAGAAGGTGGAGTAATTTCCCCAATGATGTCCAACCCCCATTGCTCAAATGGTTGTTCAATGTTGATTGGTTGCAGTGGGAAAGCTAGTTTTCGTTGTCTTCCACTAGAAGTTTGACAATTGCGGCATTTCCTTACATACTCGTGGGCATCTCTAAACAGAGTGGGCCAATAGTATCCAGCATGAATAATTTTGTGAGCTGTTGTGTCAGCTCCAAAATGTCCTCCTGCTAGTCCATCATGTAACTCCTGCAAAACCTTTTGTGCTTCAGGTTTCTCAAGGCATCTTAATAAGATTGAATCATAATTCTGCCTAAAAAGCACATCATCAATAATCGTAAAATTTTTCGCTTTTAACCTAATGGCCCTTTTGTTTTTGTAAGACAGGTTAGGAGGTGCATAACCATTTTTCAAATAAAAGATTAAATCTTCATATTGCGACTCAGAATCAGTAACACTTATCTGGTTAACTTCTCTAGTTTGATCTGTACCACTTGATTCTGGAATGTTGGATGCTCCTGCCAATAACCTGCAAAAACCTTGGCCCCTAACAATCTTTTCTGGCTTAATTTCTAAGTCATATTCTTGAAGTGCTGTGACCCAGTTTGCCCTTTTTTCACCCAGTTCTCTTTGGATTAATAGTTGCCTAACTGCAGGGAAAGGAACTATAACTTTTGTGTGGGTTTTCAAAAGGAAGGGTCTATAATGTTTGACCTCTTTAAATACAGCAAAGGCTTGTTTTTCTACTTCGGAGTAATTCAATTCAGCACCCTGAAGATTTGAACTAAAAAATGAAATGGGTGCTTCCAAATTGTGATCGTTGAGCTGCGTGAGTACTGCTGCATAAGAGGAAGTGGATGCGATAGTGTATAATGTAAAATGATTAGAAAAATTGGGAGTATTTAAGGCTGGGGCATTGATTATTGATTGCTTGATTAAATCAAACGCTTCTTTTTCTGTTGATCCCCACTTGAAGACTGAATTTTTCTTGATCATAGTTTGAAGTGGCAAAATAATTTGAGAAAAATCTGGAACAAATCTTTTAACAAAATTGATTTGGCCTAAAAATGACTGCATGGATTTCTTATTATGTGGGAAAGGGATTTCAGAGATTTCTTTGATCCGATCAGGATCAATATAAATGCCATTTTTAGACACAATAAAGCCTAAGAGCTTTCCTTGGTCAATAGCAAAGAAAGATTTTTTAGGGTTAAGAGAAATACCATATCTTTTGCGGCGTTGAAAGATTTGATTTAGGTCATGCAAATGATTGGACCTCTCTTTAGAGAATACAGTAATATCATCTAGATAGATGACTATTGTTCTATTAATCAAACCTTTAAAAGCTATATCCATCACTCTTTGGAATGTCGCTCCTGCATTAATAAGTCCGAAAGGCATTTTCCAATATGCATATGTTCCCCATTTTGTTCTGAATGTGGTTTTAAGCTGGTCATCAGAATGGACCAAAAATTGGTTATATCCTGAGAAACCGTCTAGAAAGGACATTAATTCAGAACCTACTACTGATTGGAGTATTTGCTCCATGGTAGGTAATGGGAAATTGTCTTTTAAGCTTGCTTTGTTCAAATTTCTGAAATCAATACAAATCCGAATGTCGCCATTTTTCTTTCTGACTGGCACCATATTGGAGACCCAGTTTGAGTGTCGGACTGGAAAAATAATCTTGGCTTTCAAGAGTTTGTTAAGTTCAGTTTTTACTTGACTCTCTAAGCTTGGATGTATTTTTCTTAACTTCTGCTAAATTGGTTTCTGATCGGGAAGCACTGGAATGGTATGCTGGATAATGGATGTATCATATGTCTTCAAATCATCATATTTCCAAGCAAAAACCTGTTTATTTTTTCTTAACAGTTTAATGAATGCCTCTTTCTCTTCCAAGGAAAGTCCTAATCCTAAATTAATGTTTTGAGGAGTTTGCTCAGTGCCAAGATTTATCAATTCAAACCTTAGGGTAGAACTTTGGAGCTTTGTATTAGTCACAGGTTTAAACCTGTCTTTAATATCATAAAGATCCTCCAGCTTTACCACAGGTTTAGGGATTGAATTTTCCTGAGGTGTTTCTCTCATTTGAAAGTCATGCTCATTTTCCTCAATAATTTGATTATCATAGGACTTTTCAGAAGTTAAGAATTGTAAAATATCCTCATCATGGTTGAATACTCTCCAATTAGTGACATTGTCAGGAATTGATGGCCTAAAAAGCAATTCTACTGAAAATCTATTTGGGCTATAGTCTTCAGAAGGTAGGAACTTGGAAGCTACATTGGCTAGCAGTTCGGCTGCCGAGTTTTGAGACCTAGGGATGGAGGAAATATTGAATGCCGAAAAGTGTGAGGTGAGTTCTTGTACCAGCGACTGATAATGTTTAAGATGATTTGAAAGACAATGAATTGTATTTCTCACCTGTTTGATAATAATTTCAGAATCGCCGAATACTTTTAAATATTGCACTTTAAGGCCGATTGCTTTATACAGTCCTTGGACTAAGGCTTCATACTCAGCTGTATTGTTAGTGCATTCAAATTCCAGCCTACAGGACAGCATTGTTTTTTCTCCTTGTGGGCTAACCAAAATACATCATGCTCCTGAGCCCTCACTAGATTTGGACCCATTAAAATATAACGACCAAAATAAAGAAGTATTAACAATTTTATTTACAGTTTTCTCAGTATCATTGAAACATCTAGACCTATCTGTCTGTGAAAAATTCTCAATCTGAGATGTAAAATGGTTCACTGAGAAAGGGGATGGCTGGGCAGTAATGTTGCCAAAGAATGACTTAGATGAATAATTCCCCAAAATGTTGTTATTAAATGCTACCGGTTGGTTTTCTTGCTCAAATTCAGTAACTGTATGGGTCATATGTTTTTCTCGATCAATCCTTATTTGATTTGGCTTACCCTTATAGGGAAGCCACATATGTGACCAATCAATGGAAATATACCCATGTAGTTTTTCAGACCAATCCCTACTCAACATTAAACCGTAAAATTCAGGTATATCGGCTATTAGGATATCAATCCTTTGTACTACTCTGGGATCAGCAGATAACCTGATAGTTACAGAATTAATCTCTCCCACAACCTGTACTTTGGTCATGTCCAACTGTACAATATGAATAGCAGACTTCTGGGGTTCAATGTTCAGTTTGGAACAAACTGAAGCTGGCATTATGTTAGAAGATGCCCTTGAGTCAATCAAATAGTTGTGCAGGTTTCTGTTGTAGATCTCATAGGTTAGAAGGAAAGGTGGAGTATGAGAGTTTGATCTATCTCCAATCAGAACCGCATCGGTAGCTTCAACCATACCGGGAGGAGGTTGCCCTGAATCATTAGTAGCTTTAGCACTGGGAAGAGGTGAAGAAGGAACAACATTCAATTCTTTGAGAAGAAATTTCTGTTGATGTTTTAATTTACTAAGTTCAAACATAGTAATGTTTGCTTTAGTTTTCTTCATGTCATCAACAATATTGTACTCCATTGAATCGGATACCACTAACGTTTTAGATGTTGAAGGAGTATTAGAAGTTGAAGGTTGGTCTTGGGGGACTGCTGCAGGTGATTTCTTTGCAGGTATTTTTTCCTTTGTTGTAGCAGCACCTGCACTCCTTTTCTTCGACGTTGCCTGAACAGGTTCGGAAGTACTTTTACTCCTAGTAGTGATCGGGAACGCTTCTTCTTCATTATCAGTATCGGAGTTGGGGAGTATAAAATCCCACATTCCATGACATTCAACTACTTCTTCTTCAGCAACAGTTGGTGAGATTGTTTCATCTTCCTCTTCTTCTTGCTCTGAATCTGCATTAGATATGACATTCAGTGGCTTTGATTCGGTTTTCTTATAAGTCCTAAAGGGTCTTTTGGTTGAGGTTTCGGCTACCTGTTTTTTTATTTCAACCATTTCATTTGACAAAGTTTTTAGGACTTTTTGCAAACCCTCCATGTCATATGGGTCTTTTGGGGTTTTCTTCCTTGAGTCATCTTTGAAAGAGACTTTTTTGGCTTTTCTGTCTTCCAGAGTAGCTTTCTTTTCTAGAGCATTGATATGTTTCTCCACAACAAGTGCTTCTTTCATATTTTCGGCTAAGGTAGGTTTCCCAGCCCTATCTACAAAAATGGCAATATTGGTAGGTAGGGCGGTTATATACCATTCGCTTCGAATTTGTTCACTTGGTTTGGAGGCCGTCAGGATTTTATTCAGGACTTTATTGAATCGAGCATTAAATTCCTTAATTGGTTCCCTATGTTCTATCCTAAGATTGGAGAGATCATTTATTAGCGTAGCCAAAGACCTATCATCTCCATATTTGGTAAGAAACTGCTCTTGGCAAGTGTTCCAACTGGTAATGGAACCAGAGGGTAAAGAAAAATACCAGGATCCTGCTGATCCTTGCAAGGTGTAAGGGAAAAGTCTAACAACAACATCTTGTTCTGTTACTCCTTTCAAGTTGACTGCCAACATGAAATTATTAATATGTTCCTCAGCCTGGGTCCCATCATCTGGGTTAAACTTGGGTGCCATTTTTCAAGAGCATTTGGTAATGCATGCAATGGTGCAGGCATGTTGACTGCACCAGGCCTGGTCCATCGATCTGCCATTGTAATAGCAGTAGTGGTTGATACTACTGTTGGAATTCCAAATGTCTGAGAAGGGAATAATGTTGAGGAGTGAGCAGGTTGGGATGTTAAAGCTCCTAATCCCTGATGAACAACAATATGTAATGGGGGAGTGGATGGTTGACTTTGCAGAGGGGAAGATGAAATGGAGGATGTGGATGAAATCTCTTCACTGTCAGATCCTTTAGTATATTTCTTCGCCTTTTTCCTTTTGGGTAAAGGGAACTCAGTGGGTTCAATACTAAGCTTTTCGCTCTGAAGTCTGGTGAGAGGGTGAGGTAAATTGAACTGCGAAGTCGCACTACTTTGTGATACCTCAGATTTCTGTGGTGAAATTGAGAAGCTCTGAAGTTTGTGGATAAGAGACTGGACTTCAGGGGATTCAAGACTTAATTGTTCTGGAGTATGATGGGTTTGAGCAGTGGTAGTTGATTCCTCTTCTTCTTGTTTGGATACTGGAGAACCAGCATGCAGTTGGGAAGTCCGAGGGGATACGGAGGGAGAATTACTCTTAGAATGGCCTACAGATTTGGGTTTGATTGCCATTCACAGTTGATGGCCCTCCTTCTAGCGCCAAAAATGTTGATGCCTCAAAAATCACTGCAACAACATTGGGGGATAACCACCTGGTCCGGACCTTAGTACAGCTCCTTTTCCGTTTGGAATGGTGGTTCCGACTAGGGATAATGGGACCAGTTTCCCAGCAATGAATAAACGGGATGAATGGATAATTGATTGACTAATCTAATCGGTGAATAGCTAAATCTATCAGCAAAAATAAAAGAGTTATTACTTATCCCGGGAACTATTGTACTTTGAAGTGTAGCGCTTGATGATCTATGTCTATGGACATGCATATAGATGACTCCATCTAACAGACATGGACATTAATGCATTCAAGGATTACTTTGCTTAAATAGTTAAGCAAAAGCGATTAAAGCAATATTACTACACTTGTCATTTATATCATCGACACATATATGATTAAAAAGAAAAGTACACCATAAACATCCAATAGTGGAAGGAATACAGAACTGTTGTTAACGGACATACATATATTCGATAATAGCAAAGATAATCAAATAACAATTCATATGAAAAGAATGAATTCAGACATAGATAAAAGTACCATATGAGCTGCTTGACACTCCCAATATCAATCGCTACTTGAGATTCTTCCTTCAACACAGAAACACTTTCAAACAAAGACAATAGTGCACAATTGCATAAAATCTTCCTTGTCAATTTTAGAATAACTGGTCCAGTTTCATAAAAGAATATGGCTGAAGCACAATAGTGCAACTTCAGTCTTTAAGTCAAGTACAAAACTTTACGACCCTTTCCAAAACAATGAAAGGGTCTATAAATACTTAATTAATCTAACTATCTATAAAACTGAAATCCTACTTAATTGGTATCAATTGATTTTGATCCTATTTTCTTCAGCAATCTGGCAGTCGGCGGCATGAATCATCAAGTAGGCTGTTTGCCTTTAAATCTCAGCTGACTTATCGTAAGCATCAGCTCCACTTCGGGTGGTCTGTTGAGGTGAGAGCTGAGCTGGGTGGCATAGGTGGCATCCTGAATATCGGGGATAATATACCCGATTGCATCCGTAAGGCACTTGAGGGCGGCTCTCTGTGTGTGTGGTTTTACCAAGAAGAACCAATAGGTGTCCCAAGTTAAACTGTTAATCCCAACAATTAATCTTCTTTTTTCCTCTAAATATGGATAACATGATTGCTCCAATGTTTTCATTGTTCTTAATTTTCCTGGTGTGCATTGGGAAATCATGTTTGCTAAGTAGAGAGTGTTATTGACTAATTCAACTAAATTGCTTGAAGTTGATTTGCATCTTGAAACTGCCCTCTCTGCTTTCATTAGCTGGGACTGCCATTCTATAAAGAGTATATCTTTATGTGACTCTAAGATCCTTGGTAAATTCGCCGCTTGTCCTTGATCAGTATCTTGCCAGTCGAGAAATGCAGCTATCGTTTCTTCAGCTTGATCCAATTTAGTCCTAGCCTTGTCTACTTTATTACTTATGGATGTCGTTAATTCACATAGTGGCTCTGTCTGGGCGATTTGTTGACATAGAAGCTTAATCTGGGCTATCAATGCAGTATTTATCTGCAGTGCTTCTCCTCTGAATTCAGCTACTTGTGGAACGCCTTTTGTCTTTTCAATCTGTGCTGATAGTTGAGCGATTTGCTCATCTCTTGATTTCAGCATTTTCTCATTCGCTGCCTTCAATTGCACCAAGGCCTCTGACAATTCTTTCTGCTTTTGGATTGCACTGTGGTCAATCCTTTGTTTTTCTGCCTGCAATTGTTGAGTTAGTTGACTGTTTAATTGCTGTTGTGTCAACAATTGCTGCTCTGCCTGCTCCGCTTTCTGCTTGGCTTCAGTCAGCTGTGCCTGTAACAAGAAAATTTCCTGATCCTTTGTTTTCAGTAAAAGACTCACCTCCGATGCCTTATCTATTGTTGCTGCCGAATAGGCTCCGGCATATTGTGACAGTTTTGTCAGGTCATCGGAGGGGTCAAATTCCTCCTTCCAAACCACATTGCCCGTGACCGTCTGTTCTGGGAAAAGGGAAGGTTGATCGGGCCTTCTTCTCTTCCTCTGTCGTTTTACTACAGCTTTATGTCTTGGGCAGTAGAAGACATCCAAGGGAGGAATCTCTTCTACCTGCAAAATGATTTGGTCGGAGGGGTCCTTCGGTATTATCTCTACCTCTTTTGCAATGGGTGGGCTGCTAGTTCCACTTAGAACCTGTGGTGAAGTGATTTCCTATGTGTCTGTTGCCTTTGAAGTTTCAGTGTCCTTTGAACATTCCAGACCACTGATAATTGAATCAAATTGCTGCCATTCCTGGAGCAATTTTGGGTCAATATGAGTATCCACGTTTACTTCAGTGGTGGTCTGTTTCTGTTCCTTCATCTGGGTCTCCTCCCTCACTTTTTCATGCTCTTTCTTCTGCTGATTTTCCTGCTCTTTCTTCTGCTCATTTTCCTCCTGTGGCTTTTCTTGTTCTGTCATTGTAACTGGAGGTTCCTTTGACTGTTGCCGTTTAGGCTCGCTTGTCGATGTTGTTGGGGTTGTTGCTAATAGATCTAGAGGCAGAGTTTGCAACCTCTGTTCTCTAAGTCTATTAAATTCAACCAACCCTTCATCTTGATATTTCATTCTAGCAAATGCCTTAACCTGCATTATTGACTCAGCGGAAGAGAAGAGGTCATCAAACATATCTTCTTTATGATCAAATTTTGACAATTTGGCCTGCTCTAGTGCATTATAGGCAACTTTGCTTAGATCAAATTTCCTATTAGGGAGAGTTGCTAGAGTTAATGATTTAATCTTTGTAGCTTCTTTTTCTGCATGTTTGAGATCATGCAAGGTATAGACACCGCATCTCAAAGGAAAAGAGGGCCAGCCCTGCTTCTTATTTTTCTTGAGAGTCTGTGTAACACTCTCAACAATGATCTGGTAAGCGATTTCCCTTGCCAGTAGTTTATCAGGTATGTATAAAGGGAGGACATGAGGTTTGGCTTGGCTACCGAAAACTCTTATATAAGTGAACTTCTCCTCCCCGAACCATCTCCCTACTGCTGTTAAGTCAATTCCAGCTTGGTAGGAAATCTTGGGAACAGGTTTATCAAAAGTAGAATAATAAATAGGCAACATAAAGCCATTGCAGAATTGGTACAAATGGTGCTTATAAGAGGATTTCCATAATTTCTGATGGTATATGTGAACAGGCATGGGGTCTTGTGGCGTCCACCTCCAGCCGAGCACGGGAAATTCAGAATTAAAACACAAGGTATCTAAAATATAGGCATTGTAATAGAATGGGGGAATTATCCTTTCAGAAATGCGAGTCTTATTCCTAAACTCAAGAACAGCTGTGGCTAGTTTATCTAAGAGAATAGTGGCCCAATCCATTATTATACTATTGCATGTCGCTTCCATTAAGGGAACCATTTCTATAGTGAAATTAGAAGAGTCGTGCAGTCCCCACAATCTACACATCATTATTCCAGCGTAGCAATAAGGAGAAGCCAAGGAATCAACCGAGTACTTACCAGAAGATTCATGTTTGTGCTTTGCCGGATTTTGTCCCCAATCCCGGATGGGTTCGGATTCAACTTTGTTCTCGTTTCGGAATTTTTCCAGGAACACCTTATTGTATGTCTTCTCTGGCTCAGGAAAATGATACATTTGCCTTAGATCATCAGCCTTGAATGACCCAAAAATTATCCCGTCTCTGGTGCTGAAGGTTCTATCCATGATTTGGATTTCCTCAATTGCCCACCGCACTACATCTGTATATGGAAGAATTTGTTCCCTAGCTGCTATCCGATGAAGGAAGGAGTCAGCTAAGTCCTTTAGAGTGCCATCAGATTTCCGAGTTGAATCTGCAGTAGCTTGTACTGTTGTCACTTCAGGTTCTTCGGCTTCAATCAAGTTGTAGGTACTTTGCCAAGTAGTTTTGCCGAGACCAGAACATGTAGTATCCGAAATCAATCCTTTCTTTTTGTTTGTGGGATCAGCGACAGCTTGTCTTGTGGCTGACGCAATGGAAGCGGCTGTGGTTTTCTTAGATTTCTTCCTCATTTTGCTTGAGTTTTCTTCTTTGAATGAATTCTGCACAAAAGTGAAAGTAAACGTAACACAGAGAATTGGCAATGAAAACTCCAATATGAGATATATTGATCAATGCGTGGTGAGAGATTAACTTTTAAAATGGCCGCGGATACAATCCATGAGAAGATTTTGGACTTACAATTACATTAAATGGTCGTTTAAAACCTGTCAATCCTTAAATGCCCATTATATCATTAATCGGCTGAATGATTCGTTTAAGCGTGCTGTAGATGTTTTGGCGGTTGAGCGCAGGTGAATCATTGTTGGACAGATCAAGCTTTTAATATGAATTGATCGTAATATCCCTCCATTTTAATGGCTTTTTTGAAATCTGTGCTTTATCGCAATCGGCCATCGGGGAAAGCTTAACCTCTTATATTGACACCTTTTGAAACCCCGATCGCTGATAGCGATATCGCATTGCATCGGGAGTATTGGCATTACATGAAACATGGATAGTATATCGCCGATTGCCGATAGCGATATCGCTATCGCATCGGGGGAATGGCCTAGGGGCACTTTTAAGAATGTGCATAGAGCATTGCCGATAGCCGATAGCGATATCGCATTGGCGGAAACCAATGTGCCATTTACGTATGCTCCTTATGTCATTGCGATATGCGATCTTGCGATCGCTTTATCGCAATGATAAAAGATTGATTTATTTGATCGAAATGGGTTTTTCAAAAAGGTTTTTTATAATGTTTTCCTTTGGTTTTCGGACCCTTTTGAATAATACAATATTGATACCAATCAAAATCTAAAGGGACCCATTTCATATGATAGTTTTGTGAATAAAAATGATATGAAATGGGGGGTTGTTGTAGAGCACAACGTATCCAAACCAGAAGGATTTGTTGTGAAGGATTAGGAACACAAATTATGCAAGCTTGTAAAATATTTGTGTGGCCTCAAGCAAGAACCACGAGCTTGGCACAAGAAGTAAAATGAGCATCTTTTGAAACTCAACTTCAAACATTATGATTTTGACGATGCAACTTTGTTTGTCAAGAAAGTTGGCAAAAAAATTGTATATCTTGTGGTGTATGTAGATGATATTATGATGAGAGGGAACAATGAGAGCTACATTGCATCCATAAAGAAGGAATTGAGGAAAGGCTTTGAAGTGAAAATTTTGGGGTATGTTCACTACGATCTTGGTATTGAAGTAACTCAGGATCTAAGGTTTATATTCCTCTCTCAAAAGAAGTACATTGGAGATCTTTTGAACATGTTTGGAATGCATGAGTGCAATCCTTTGACTACTCCAATGGAACAAAACTTAAATCTCACATCCACTGAAGAAAAATAATTCAAGGATGCAATGAAGTATAGATAAATCATAGGAAGTTGTTGGATTAGATTGGGTTGACCCAGGTTCGATCTATAATGCACACCAAAAAAAACCCTCAATCACTAACCCTTTTGACAATAACCTACAAGTAGATCACAGTCACAACTGAAGTGACTATGGGAGGATGCAGAACCAGGTTTTTTTAGCCTTAAGGGATGATGTGATGTGGCATTTTTATGTTATTTTATATTTAACAGACATATATTACTTCTCCACATTAATTTAATCACATAAACACATCATATAAACCCATAATCATCATTGCACTGTAATAAAATGCAACTCTAATAAAACTGCTATGTTACAACAGATAGTAAAAAAATACACACAAGGACACACATTTTACTGTGGTTCATCCCAATGTGGGAATATGTCCACAAGAACTATTTCTTATAATAATTAATCTTTTACAACAAATAGTTCTTGACTTGCGCATTAAACTGCAGGGCATCCATTCTCTTAATTGCAGAGTTAGGCCTCTGTGCACTCAACTGCAGAGCCTTTCCTTGGCCACAAACTATAGATCACAATAATTTTACCCATAAACATAGATGTGGACCATAAAGATGATTCTCTCCTTTATTATTGATCCCTATATATACTATTACGTCGAGGGATATATCATCAAAATACCATGATCCACATACTATGCACTCCCCTAATACAAGCTACTATGGTCTGAAAACCATTGATCTTTTACAACATTACATTCTTTTACAATAAGGATGGGATTCACCACATCCTGAAGCCAATCTTCCACGCGGTATATCTACTACGAGGTCCACTTAGCGCTCTGCTACTCTACTATGCAGTCCACTTTGTGCTCCGTTGCATTCTTTACTTGGCACCCCGCTCCAGAAAATGTGGAGTCTTCACCAAAAACTATGCCAAGTTCGGTTGTGCCCAACAAGCACCGAATACTCACATATGTCTTGTCTGAAGTCACTCGGTTTATTTGCCTATGATTTTCACTGCGATGCTATTGTTGGTCTGTTTTAACTCCTGTAGAGTCTCTGTTACGTATTTTTTCTTGTGACGCACTTCCTCCAGCAGTGCCTCTGTCACTTGTTCTGCAACCTTCTATACCAACATTATCTCCCTCTGTCGAAGCTCTTGAAGCCTCTCATCCACTGCCTATGATAGTTGGAGGGCCTCATCCTACCAAGGTTGAGTCCTCTCCCTCAAAATTTGTTCTTCTTTCTTCACCTCCTCAATTTTCTTCTAGAGGGCCTTTGACTCATTGATCTTCTTGAGATTCCTTGAGATTGGTAAGGTCTAGGAAGACGCTCAAATATCCTCTAACTATTGTTGCTTCTGCATCATTTCTTCCGGTAGTTTCTGTACATTTGGATCTTCGTGTAGTGAAGTCCAAATTTGCAAACTTTCGGCCAAGAGTTTTCCATAGTCTAGCACTACTGCAGAGATGTTGGTAATTACAGTCTTTAGGTTAGTCTTCCTTCTATCTCTCACTTCTTGTAGCGTAGTCAGTGAAAAATTCATTTGTAGCTCATTGATCTGCATTTTGTATTTGAATTTCACTATGAAAATTTTCTCCTTGTACCCTTTCATGACAAGGCTGAGCTTCGTGACCTTATCTTCTATTGGCTCTTCCTCTCTGAAATGATGGTCCAAAATCTCTTTGCATGATTCTTCCACAACCTCCTTGATCTTCTAGTACTCATGTGTTGTTTGATCCTTTTCTTAGATCACCTACTCGAGCTTCTGCCAAAGAATAGATCGCTCTTTTTCTACTTGAGTATTTAGCTGTGAGGTATGTTGTTCGCGCAACTTTATCTCTTCAATTATCTCCATGTGAAACTTGTGTATTATTGGCAATGGTACTACTGTGATGTTCATATTGACATACTTCCATTTCTTAGCTTGATGCTATATTTATGCAGAGTCTAACTGTAGGGCTCCTATAGTTATCTGTGATAACCTTACTACAAGCGTAGGCTCTAGTTTACTTTGTACTCCAACCCTTTCCTCTATCTGTGGTGGTTGCCTAACCATCTACACTAGTATCTTCAAATTCTGTGATCCACTCTATGACACTAGTTAGAAGTGCATCGTAGTGGTCCTCTACTCTATTCTAGGATTCATCTGTCGCCTCCTAAATTCTATCTCTGATACACTCTAGGTTCCCATAAGTAAGGACCATGATATCCTTAATTTTATCTTCCTTATACTTTTTCTTTTTCTTTGAGGCAACTTCACCTTCTCCCTTCCTTTTTTCTGCAATAGTGGGGTTTGTCTCTATCTTTTATGATTCTATTTTCTGCTCTTCTAGAGAATCCTGGTGACCATTGTTACATAGCTCTTCTTCCTCTCATTCATGCCCATCTTGATCCTTGTCATTGTCTTTTCCACTTGCTTCATCGTGGTGTGAGGTGTCCTCCTCTCCTTTTCTCGCACTGTCTCCTCCTTCTACCTCCAACACAGTCATCCATTCTACAAGCCACATTTGTACTAGTTCTAACAAATCATCTTCTGTGACTAAGTATGGTAGAGCATTCCATTCCTTCTTTGTGTCCATGCACACCTGTATGTACAATCTATGAAAATATTCCTTAAACTTTGCAACAACGCTATAATGTTCGTGTAGGCTCGATGATAGGAAAGGGTGTTGCTTCAATACCATATGCAAATCCATATGATAAAATATGAAGAACATCATGTTCTCCATTTCTTGTGACAGTTGGGTGGTAAACCATAGTGAGTGATACCATGCAGCTTCATAGACACTTGATGCTACCAAGGGGAACTGTGAATCCTCTGGCTCTCTCCATGCTAACATTCCAATAATCAAAAGTAACCATGCATAATGGAATGTGGTACCTTTCTCATGGACTTCGCGACAATCATCCAGGGAGTCCTTGCACAGGTATCTAGCCCAGTTTTACTGAACTCCGTTGGCACACTGCGCAGCTAAGGAAACCACCGATGCAGGAACGTTTGACACTTTCTAATGATATTTCCAGTCAATATGTGCATTGCGAAGCAAACTTCCTGGTCACTGATTGAATTTATGTTGTAGCCTCTTTTTCCTTTTTCTAGCCCAAACTTCTTCTTCATATTATTTGCTATGGCACAATCCTGATCCTTTCCAATGAACTCCTCCACATAGCTCCACCCTTGGTATGGTAGCCTCGTGATCCTATAGATCAACATTGGGTCTATAGGGACCTTATTTCCCATCCATAAGAATCCATCATGTACCATCATGAGTAACTGACGCACAAATGCCATATTCCTGGGACTTCTTCCGAAGTGTGACACATTTAACATATTTAGTAGTCCTATCCACACCAACCCATTTTCATATTGTTGTGGTTCTAGCCTTGTTAGTCTGTTGTCTCGGTAGTGCACCTATTTCAAATACCGATCTGGGGAAAATTGAGGGTACTTCTTCTTGTCATTAAGGTCATAATATGCGAACTTCAACTGTGGTATTCTTCCAAGTAATTCCCCATTAAATGGTACCTTTCTTGGCAATAGGGGTGTGAAGGTACCTAGATTTGCATCGTTAGATTCTTTGATTGGTTTTGCATTTTGTTTCCTCAGTGGAATGTATGGTGGTAGAGGCAAAAATGTTACCCCATCTATTTCCATCTTCTTTGCATGCTCAACTTCTTCCTCACTATATCTGGCTTTCTCGGGTTTTTGTTGAGGTTTGACAGGTTTCTTATCATGTTTCTTCCTAGTTCTCTCTTCCTTGGTCGGTTTCTTCCTCAATGATCTCCACTGTTTTTATGATGATTTTGCTACAGTTGATGCTACTGCGAGAATCTCTGCTGATGTTTTCGGTGTACCAGTGGTTGCTATGGCAGTTGCTTCCATGACCCCTTCTAACCCTCTCTCGTTGAATATACACACAAATTCTTCAGTTGAAATTACGTTAATGCAGAAGTTCTCTACAACTTATTCACACTATTAGTACTCGAATTCTCAATTTAGGAAAGTGCTTGATATGGGTGGGAGGTAAATTTTTATAGCAAGTCTAAAATTCAAACTCCATCATTAGATCAGATTTTGTCTAGATTGCATTCAAATTGTGTTCATTAATTGCATATCTATCCTTAGATCTTGCCAATTTGTCCTTGTAAATGAAACTTTCCGTGTATTTTCCCCTTTTAACTGTCATATTTCTATGTTCCAACAAACTTCGACACATACCATAGTGTACCAAACATCCATCTTATGTTACAGCTCCTATGTACTTCGACAT
The DNA here is from genome assembly GCA_031772625.1 of Pinus tabuliformis. NCBI lineage: Eukaryota > Viridiplantae > Streptophyta > Pinopsida > Pinales > Pinaceae > Pinus > Pinus tabuliformis. The sequence continues at coordinate 125,472,943 of CM062818.1, forward strand.
AATCCAGACTGTGGCGAAGTAACTTCCTACGTTGAATTTCTTTCTGGAGCATATTTTATAGTCTTGTGCCCACTTTCAACTGCAGGTGGCACTAAGACTTTTCCCCTTTCTTATTTAGAGTGAGGTTCTAGGGACAAGGTTGTCGCTATATATGTTCAATCTACTGCCATTTATTCTTCCTTGAATCAACTCTCCATTTAAATTTTGTAATTGAACTGATCCTCCATCTGCAATATGCTTAATAATATATGGGCCTAACCAATGCATCTTGAATTTTCCTAGAAATTTTACAAACTTACTATCATAGAGGAGAACAAGATCTCCTACTTCAAACTTCTTCTACTCAATATGTCTATCTTGCCAAGCCTTTTCTCTTGCTTTTTGTACATGTTGATGGAATGCTATTATAAATTTGTCTTCCTCTAAATAAATCAACAGCAAAATTCTTTCCTCCATTATGTCAGGGTTTACCATATTTGTAAAAGATGCAATTGTCAAGCTATGCACAGTGTATTCCATGGGAATCACAACTTCTTGGCCATAAACTAATCTGAAGGGTGTTAGACCTATCAGCTTCTTACAAGCAGTCTTGTAAGCCATAATACTATTGGAATTCTAAGGTCCCAGTCATCTCTATTCACATTGCATACCTTAGTCAGTGCATTCTCCAAAATATTATTAAATGCTTCTATTGTTCCATTGGCATAAGGGTGGTAATGAGTACTCTTTAGGTGATAAAATTTGAATTCCTCAATCAATGCTTCAATGCTTTTATTCAGGAAGTGGGAACCTTGGTCACTCATCAAAATCTTTGGACATCCAAATCTCGACTATATGTATCAAAGATAAACTTCGCAGTAGTCTCGACACTGTAATTCTTTATTGGTTGTGCTTTTTCCCACCTTTTCAAATAATCAATTGCAGTAATTATGTACCTCTCACCAGTTCTCTTAACAGGTTGGTTGATAAGTCCAACAAAATTTATAGCCCATTTATCAAAATTCTGCATTGTAACTTGTGGTACCGACAACATCTCATCTCTTCTTAAAGTTTTTGGTGTTCATTGACATACATCACATAATCTGAAGTACTCATTTGCATCTTTGTGTAGTGTAGGCCACCATAATCATGCTCTCAAAATATTTTGTGTAGTAGATTTCCCTACATAATGTCCACCAGTTGTGCCTTCATGAGCCTCTGTTAGAATCATCTATCTTTCATGTTCAAAGACATACCTACATAGCTTCTCATCTGGTCCCATCTTATATAAATGTCCTGATATCAATGAAAAGTCAATTTCCTTAACAACTAATTCTTTCTTTTGTTGCGTAGTATATTTTAAAGGAGCCATTCTTGTGTTTAAAAACTGAATAATATCTACAAAATGGTCATCTACAATTATGATTGCAAATAATTGCACATCAAGGAGATATCTTCTATGCTAGTTAGCTCTTCCCCTCTTTCCAACCTTGATAAATGGTCAAGTCTTTAATTCAGTCTTCCTAGTTTAACAATGATCTCAAATTCATATTCTTGAAATAATAGTAACCATCTACAAATATTTCCCCTTAAGATAGGCTTATTAACCAAATACTTCAGTGCAAAATGATCTTCAGACATTTTAAAATGTGATCCCAACAAATAATGTCTAAATTTTTGCAAAGCATATACCATAGACAATCCTTCTCTTTCTGTAGTTGTGTAGTTAGTTTCTACCTTGGACAACTTTCTACTTGCAAAGGCTATAGGATGATCAATTTCTCCTTCACCAGGTTGTGCTAGTACCACTTCGAAAGTTATACAAGGAGCATCCACGTGGACATGGAATTCCTTATTCCAGTCAGGGAACACTAATATAGGTGTAGCTACCAAATTTTCTTTCAATATTGCGAGGCTCTTTTGATATTCTTCATCCCATTGAAAAGTTATGTCATTCTTTAACAACTTCTCCATATATGCAGTGATATGCACATACCCTTTAATTAATTTCCTATAATATCCAATATGTCCCAATATAGTGCAAAGTTGTCTTACTATCTTAGGTGGAGGAAACCTCACAATGATAGCAATCTTAGTAGGGTCCACCATTAATCCTTTCTTGCAAACAATGTCCCAACAATATACCAAAAGGTACACAAAATATGCACTTCTTTAAATTCAAGGAGATCTGCTATTGTCTGCATGGGTCAAGCATAAGGCTTAAACTTCCAATATGTTTTCTTAGCAACCCAAATACTATCCTTTCATCAAAGCATACCTCCAAAAGCTTGTAGATATATTCTTTAAAAGATGCAAACAACACTCTAGAAAATCTAGTGGGGGCATTCTTTAATCCAGAACACATTACTGTATATTGATATGAGCCCCATTCTGTAGGAAAAGTGGTATTATGTCAATCTTTAGGTGTAATCCTAATTTGATGTTAACCTAAAAATCCATCTATAAATGAATAATATTCTTAACCTCCTACATTGTCTAGCACTTCATCTGTGAAAGGGGTAGGGAAGGGATCATGTAAACATGCATCATTTAACTTTCTCCAATCAACAAAAATCTTGATTTCTCATTGAGTCTTATTTTCTTACACCACCATAGGACTTACCCATTCTAATTCTTCTACTGGTTCAATAATTCATGTTGCTATCATCTTATCCATCTCTATCTTTACACTCTCCTTATACTTTGGGTTCAATCTGTAAGGTCTTTTCTTGACTAGCTTCGCATCAAGCTTAATGGGAATATTCATAACTCCTATATTTCCCACTATACCCTTCATTTCTGACAACTTTGTCAGAAATAGTGCTTGATATTCATGAAGTAATTTTGTAACTTTATTGACCGTATCTTCATCCCAATAATCTCCTATTGTTGTAAACTTTGGTTCCTTCTTTGATCCTATGTTCACCTTCTTGGTCTTGAGTGGATTCATTATATCTGGTATCTCTAACATAGGTCCATTTACTTCGTGGTATCCTTTTGATTCTGCTATGTCGATGTTGCAAGTATCTTCTCTTTCTTTTACAGTAAGGTTATAACATTCTAGTGCATTTCCTATCTGCACAGTCCAATCAGGTTGCTATCATGTCAGTGGAGTTATATTCTCAAATATTTTCTTCTTAACTATCAGAAGGGCCAAATCTATGTATGGACAATCATCTTCAAAGCTGAATGTAAATATGAAACCATAAATCATGTCTTTCTAGTTTATGGTACCATGTCAAAGCTCTGTTTCTAAGTACCAATTCTTAGGGATTGTCTCTAATGTATGAATGAATCCATATACCCATTCTTGTTGTGGAATCTCCTTCCATGTTGTAGTGCATAGCTAGATATGCTTCCTAGGGTTAGTTTCACCATCATATTTATTTCTATTTCTATATCTATCTGTCCAAATCTTATCCACATCAATCTTTAACATTCTTTCGAGCCTTCTATATTCTTACTGTGTGCACCCCACCATATAGCAAGAGTAGCTTTTAGGGCTATATCAAAGGCTAACAATCTTTGAATTTTTGGAACCTGTTCCTCATATTCATCAAGAAAAATATTCATTTCACCTAAGCCATCAAAAGAAGGAAGATTACATATATCATATGTCATGCAACGAACTAATTTGGAAATTATTGCATAATTCCTTATAGATAATTCATGTAGCCTGTTCTGCCAATTCTCCAATTCTTCTTCTAAGTCTGATGTAGAAGAACTATCATGCTCCCAAGTCAACTTTAATTGTATAGTAGGGTTAACAAAATCCTGTTCCTATCCTGTCATTTGATAGATATTATCTATATCAGCTGCGCAATAATCTTCTTTGACTGGTTTTGTATACCTTACTCCTTCTGATGGATCTAAGGGAACAATTACTGTCATATTACTTCCTTCAAATATCATCTGCCTCTTCTTCAGATTAATTATGGCCATATTATCAAATTCCTAGTCAAGTCCAAGCAATGCAGGATAAGGGTTACTATCATCAATAATATCTATTACTTCAAACTCAACAATAGTGCAAACTCGTTCAATATTCACTATTACACCTCATAGTCTTCCTAAGGGGGAGATCTTTTACTGATTTTCCATCATGAACTGAATAGGCGATCGTTATAGCTTCCACTTACCCATTAAGTCCCATATTTGCTTTGTCAAAAAATTAGCATCAGATCCCAGATCCAAAATAACTTGATCTATCTCATATTCTCTTATATGCCCACTAAGTCTCATTTCTCTTCCAGTTCTCTTCTATCGATGAAAATTATTCACTATGTGCATCAAACTTCATGGTGTTTCTTTTGATGCACAATAATCTATCAACTGCTGAAGTGCTTCTACAACCTCTTGATCTCTTAATAACTTCATATAAGTTTGCAAAAAAGACTTTAAAGTACCTCCTTGATTTGCTGACTCCTAGTCCTGTGTTGGAGCTCGATCCTGTGTCAAGGATTGGTACTGTGTCGGAACTTGATTCTGTGTCGAAGCTAATGATACGTCACAACTAGTTTTCTTCTTTGGCAATGTTATCAGTCAAAACTTTTTCTTAGAAGTTTTAGAAGAAGGGAAGGCTTTGAGGTAACCACAGACAAACTTTTAAGCATAGGCTCTAGTAAACCTATGGCTCAGAGAGGGCTCTCTCTATATAATTTAGCTATGTTTGCTTAAATATTAGGCTAGTTCTATAGTTCAGGGGGGTTTTGATTTGTATGAAGATTTGGTGGTCGAATCCTTAAAACAGGCAGATAGGTTGATGCCTTTAGGTCATTGGGAAATGGAGTCAAAGAAGGGGCAGCAAAGCTAGAGGTAACTCACTAAAGGGAATCTTCAAGGGGAAAGATAACAGAGTGAAGTACAAATCCTTGGACTAAATGGTGAAATGAGTCTTAACGAAGGTTAGAGGGCAACGAAGAATCCTTAGAATGGGGCTAAGATGGGGGAAACGCATTGAATCATGAGTAAAGGGAAATTAAGAATCCTTTACTATAGACCAGAGGAGAAAATATGGAAGCTAAGGAGAAATTAAGAATTCCATAGCTAAGATAGTTTAAGAGAAAACAATAAGAATGTATTACCAGTAAGACAGAGTGCAGTTAAGAAAATTCTGAAATAATGTTCAAGTTAAACATTCAAACTTCTGAAACATTTAAGATTATGAAACAACTTTAAGAGAGATAAAACAACACCTGGGAATTACTCTTTTGTACTCTGCATTACACATGAATCCATTGAAATATCTGGTGTTTATTCATCAATATAGCATGTTGGCCCAGTCAGTGATACAAAATCTTTTATAGTCTTTGAAAAAAATTATATTGAAAGTATAAGAATCCACACCTACATACTTCGATTTGTGAAGTATTTATACAAAATGTTTTTACAAAATATCCCAAACTAACTTGGGAATTAATCTAGGAAATTGAAAATATCTTCTCGCTGGAAGATAGTGACAACTATTGAACTATTTTCTTGTTGTCCCTTTTATTTTGGTTTAGCTGGAAGTTTATGGTTGCTATGCTTTGAGCTAGCCAAAGGCTGCTATCTTTTATACTGATACTCTTTGACACGGATACTATTTGCCCCTGTAACCACTTGACTTTGATGCTCTTTAACCTCGTTGATTGTGTGTTTGATCTTTAAATATGTTCTGCTATAGTAAGTCAGTCAACTTTTCCCATTCTTGATCTATTGGTAACTAGATACTCAGCATTCACCGATAAGTTTCATCTACCTCAGTGTATTTGGAAAATGAAGGCTTATTTACAAACATATGTTTTACCTCATGCTGGAGGTAAAATAGATTTTCAAAGGCACTGTACAGTACCTTCCTGTTGGTATTCCTGAAACCTGTGAAGTAGCCACTTGGTGTATTCCTACATCCCTGAGTTTGTCGTTGTAATCTCCTTGTTCCATAAGTTTATCGTGAAGGACTAAGGGATTAGGTAATCCCTTTTCCTTTAGCTTACCAAACTTACCCATGAACCAGTCAACAACTACCTGCATATCCTTGCTCTTTTCCTCTAACTTTTGCATAAGGTGCCTCTTGGTGAGGACTTTCTTTACCTCCAGAATAGTAGCAATCCTGCCTTCAATTTTCAGTTCATGTAATTGGTACTTGTTCTTTGAATTTAAGAACTATATGAGCCTGGTAGCCTCTCTAGGATTATTGCCTAATTCTGTCTTCACTTTCTCAATTACCTCTGTTATTAATGCTATGAGATCAATCTGCTCGAATCTGACATGTCTGGATGGCCAAATATCATTGACAAAGTCAATGATATTGGCCCACGGCTTTTCCTTGGCTTCTCCAAGAGGCTCCTTTAGTGTCAAGTCTCTTTCCATTGACTTGAGCTTTTCCTTTATCCTAGCAGCCTTCTGTTACTCCTCTTTCTACATAATCTTGGCAAGCTTATAGTCTGTTTCTAAGCTTACCACCTGTTCCTTTATATTGTTTATCTCGTTTGTCTGAAAATACATTTCTTCCATGGCATGAACAAGCTTGGCTGCTTCATCTATTGTTGTACCTGCTGTTGTTATAGAAGCTACTGATGTAGATGTTGTAGTGGTGGTGGGCAAGGCAGTGCCTATAGGAGTTTTTGGAGCCAATGTAGCTGCCAATGTAGATGTTACTGCAGTAATCATTGTAGGGATTACACTTGTTGGTGTGGTCCCTACTTCACCTTTCCTGAATTGGATAAAGGCATCCAATTCCTTCTCTATGATCCTCAACTGATCATTCATCTTGAGGACTAAATCCATTAAGTCCTCATACTGAGTTTGAGACTGTGACACCTTCTGTGTTTGTGCATGATGTAAGGAGGGTATCTTTAGTTGCTTCTTTAGTGAAGCAATGTCCTTGTTCTTATGTTTTATTAACTCCTCCATTGCTTTGATATCTTTGGGATCATGTCCCATCTCTATGATCAAGTCTTCCAAAGACTTTATTCTATTGTCCTTGGCTTGTGATGAAGCCTCTTCAAGTTGATATTGAGCTGAGATGTTGTTTAGGGAACCTGGCAGTTGATGAACAGCTATGGACTTCCTTGTCAAGGTGGAGTATATCATTTCTCCATCCTACTTGTGAAATTCTATTTGGTCCACAGGGTGAATATCCCTGGCCAACACCTCAAAATCAACTTTCTTATAGTCAGTGGGTGCCCTTGGTTGCTACACAGTTGGTTGAATGAAGGACACCTACATCTTCCCCTCTTTGATGTCGAAGGTTGACATCAATCTATTCTGACCCAGAGTAGAAAGTTTGAAAAACTGAGCATATGTCTTGTCTTTCAACCTTTCATTCCTCATTTTTATCTCTTTGAATCTGTCTTTGATACTTTTATCTTAGTTTGCTGGCCTACTGAAAGACGAGGCCTCTACAGTCATCTATCTCTATATCATTTGGGTTCCTGAGGATGATGGGGGTTGTGTTTCCTCTAAAGGAGCAATACATTTACTCCTTTCTGGCTCAGAATCAGTTATTTAAACTGAGCCATTGGTGTCTTCCTATTCTGACATAGGATTGAGTCTTGGCCTTTTGCTTTGGCCTCTTTCATATTGAACATTGAAGGCTTGTGTCCCTGAACTTGATCCTTCCTCCCTGCCCCTTTTGGGATTTTCCTCCTCATTCAGAGGAGTTTGCATGATAGGGGGAGTGCTCATTGTCCCTTCTTGAGGTGGTACCTGTAGAAATGATTTTTCATCAAGTTGATTTTCTAGATCCAATAATGTGTTTTCCACAGCAACTTCAGTATTATCCCTGTCCTCTAAAGTGTTTTCCACCCATTGCAATTAGTTGGCATATTTTTCTATCTCAGGGATGCGGTGATGGATATAGGAAGCCATCTTTTTTTTCTTCCTTCTTTTGCAGATGAAATCCAAGGGATCATATCTCCATATGAAGCTCTGTTTTAATTTAATCTCTAAAGGATCATGTCTACCCCCTTTCCATCTTCTCTGCTATTACAAATAAAAGGACCCAATTGGTCTTTGATCTTGAGTTGGGCTTTCTTTTTGGCTTTAACAACATTTACCTCATCTGAATTTATTATCTTCCTGTAGTAATCCAGGGAAAATATCCTCATTGGGAGGTATTTAGGTAGTTTGTATGGGGAAAGCTGGCACCCATAAATCGTGATTTCAGTGTGGTTTTGGTACAAGAACCAATCTCCCACCTGATGATTGGTGTTTAAATGAAGGACTCTTCTGATCTTGGGATTGATTCTTGGTGGAAGGGTTCCAATGAGCATGGTCATCACAGGGTGGACAAAGGAATCTATGAATTCATTGTATGAAGTAGGGGCAGGAATATTGATGAATCAATGGGGTCTAGAAGATGTCTGATCTTGGTTGGCCCTTGGTGTCCAACTTTTGCAAGGTAAGTGGGAATTTATCTGCTTGGAAGTAGAGGAACATGTGGTATAGTACTGAGGAGTTCTTGAAAACTAGGATGGACATGAAAGCTAGGAGGCTGTCTTGGGGTATAGATGGACATGAAAGCTAGGATGATTTCATCAGTGTATTCACTTGTGGAGTAACCCAAAACACAAGATATCATGGATACAATATTTCTGCCCCAAGGAAAAGATATAGTTGCTACATATGGAGGGGGGTCTTTGGGGGTATAATTCTCTTCTATGATGAAGATTTGGATCAATTCAGCTAATCTTGCAAAGCTGAGTTTGGGATATAAGTAAAACAGGTCTCCAATTGAGAGGGGAGTTAGGTTTGGCCCTGGTTGGAGCTGTAACATCTTATTGATGGACTCATCAGTGATGGTGAAAAGGACTTTCTGGTCATGGGACATGATGGTTCTATGACTGGGGGCATAGCAAGCATAGCACATATGTAAAATTTCAAGAAAAATGTGGACTTGGGGGAACTGGTACTTGCACAAATTTGACTCCCAAAGGCCAATTTCACCAGCATGGTTCAGGAACTTGTCCCTACTTTGGAAGTGTATTTTGAGCAGGAGCTCTATGATAGAGATATCTTTTATCTGGAAATCTTTATCAGCTAAGGGAAGGTGGTCCAGGTCCAAATGGGGCGTGGAGATGGATCTCACGTTCAATGTAGTAGGGAAAACCATAATTCGGTTCTTGTGGATTCGAATTAGGCTTGCTCAAGGTTGAATTGGGATTTTCAGAGGTAGCTTAGCAGTTTCAGGGTTTGAGTATACAGCAAGGTGTAGTATGGAGTCTTTTAGAGTAATTTTAATTAAGTTTTAGGTTTAACAAAACACTCAATGACTGGTCTACCTTGAAATTGACAGGGAACTTGGTGAATTCAACTTTAAATACCTAGAACTGAGGCAAATTGACTATGAGCAAGGTAACTGGTAGCTGCAATTGGTCGAAGGGTGCTTGTGGAAGCTTTACAGTTGACTGGGTGGTCTGTGGCATTCTCTTGAGAAAAATTTGCATGTAGGTTAACGACTTCGATGTTTTGCAGGTGTCGTGCATGCATATAGAAGCTTGCAGGCAAAAATTAAGTGAAAAAGGCATTTTTGGGGATTTTTGGCTTTTATATGGAAGAAATGTTTTTGCCGGGTATGGGTCAATAGCAAATGATTTTTCATGTAGCAGGGAGGTGGTAAGCAGTTAATTTCGTACCACTTATGGGCGTCGGGTGGTTTTTAAGAGGGGCCACCTGATTCCACTCAGCGACTGATGCGTTGCCAAGGCAGTCTCGCAGAAAATAACTTTTTTCGGGCATGTATCATCTGGCGGATGATCCTTCCCGAAATGGTTTCGGGGCGTTGGATCTGGGCCTTCAGATTGGCTGCTGGTCGGGGTGTGATTGCGCTCGAAGGTTAATGGGGGGCCTGACGGGCACTTTAAGTATGGTGGTATCGGGATTAATGGTGGATTAAGGTGGGATTAGGCCATTAGGGTTATTAGCGGAGGGCTTAATCATGTTTTTGCCTAACTTAATCACAGATCGATTAGTTAGTGGGTTTTTGTCGGGTTTGATGTATCTTATAGTTTATATTTAAGCTAGGGTATAAGGATAGGTTTATATAGGAGATGTAGGATAAATCCAGAAATGGAGGATCTTACCCCTATAGTACTAGCTGATGTACTAGTATGTAGGTCGGCACCTACATACTAGTACATCAGATAGTACAAGAGCTAAGGGGGTGGCACCTCCCTTCCAATAGCAGCTAGAAAAAGAGTTAAGGTTGGAGAATTTAGTAGGCCAGCACCTACGTACTATTAAATGGATCGGCTAGTACAAGAGCTAAGGGGGTTGTAGCTCCCTTCCAGGAGAGTCTGGAGAATGAGTGAAGGTTGTAGCGTTCTACAAGTAGAAGCCTATGTACTGGTATAAGACTGCACTAGTACAGAACTATTGTACAAAGAATTTTCTTAATAAAGTAGATTGAGACGACTTGCAGTAGGTGGTTTTCACCCACACTGGGTTTCCACCTTACATCATGATGTTCATGTGTGCTTCTTGTGTGTGATGATTTGTTCTATTTTACTACTCCAGTTTACTATTCATATGGTTAATAATGTTCTGATGCACTCATTAAGAATCAACTAACTAAATCATAAGTTTACTGGATATACGCTTGTTGCATTACACACAGTTGTGTATACACGCAGTTTGCCTTAACTGATCCCCAAGGGCAGCAACTTCTTGCTGGCGCGAGTTCAAACCCTGTAACCTCCGCAGGGGGGCAACCAGGAAGGGGAAAAGTCATCAAATGTTTTCATGATGGATTCCAATGTCCATGTGGCCACTCAGTCACGTCATTACAGTGAAGCTGAACTTACAAGGACAAAACTGCTCCCAGAAATACCGACCTTCATATTGAGCAACCCCCTATCGAGACTATACCACGGATACCGAAAGGTTTCGCTAAACACACGACTATTAATCCTAATGCCAGGGCCACCCAGAATTACTCCATTGTTGAGGAGCTGGCTCAGAGTCCGTGCACCATGTCTGCTTTAGAGGTTCTCCGGTCATGTCTAGCTCAACGAAGTGCTTTACTTTCCGTGATTGGGTAGTTGATCCAACTAACACTTTAGTGCTCACTTTCGACATGTTAAATGTCAAAAAACGACTCCCTCATCATATGGCTTTCCAAATAAAGTCTACATACCGGAAAATTAACATTTTTTGTACCGTTATTGATGAAGGAGCTTCGACGTGCATCATGTCGATGTCATGCTAGAAGGCTATTGGATCACCTTCGGCTGTTCCTTCACCTATCGTCCTGACTGCATTTGATGGGCATTCTCATAAGCCACATGGGATTATCCCGGCCTTTCCCATATGTGTTGGAGGGAAGGTTGTTAATATTGAAGTAGAAGTCATTGATGCTAACCTAGACTACAATCTCCTCTTAGGAAGGAACTAGGTATACGAAATGGACGTCATTGTTTCGACTCTATTTCATGTCATTTGCTTTCCTCATGAAGGGAAAATCGTTAAGGTTGATCAATTGGATTATTGTCCAATCAATCCTCAAGAAATCTTTGACTCTATTGTTCTGTTAGTGGATAACCCTCATCCGCCTATTGAGAATCTAGGAGTTGGGATGTATTCCTCATTGATGGGTACCTTTGATTTTCCCTCTCCTATCGTTAGAATCAATGTCATTTCATCATCTAAGGAGTCTCCTCGAAAAGAGTTCTTCCAAACTCATTATTTTTCGGACCCTTGGACCTTGCCTTCACCTACAACCAAATTAGCTAAATGACAAGTTAATGGAATGGCATTCCCTATGTCTGCAGCTGAGCTTAGATATTAGTCTATCGTTAACTCTGCAAATGACCACTCTACTCCTTTTTCTGAGGAGGAGCTAGATTCTAATGTGGCCCTGGCCTGGACCCTTGATTCTACCTCTACCTTGGACTGCTTAGATATGGTTTTACCTTCTGAAGAAGCAATCCTCGAAGTAATGATGGGTGTAGATCGACCTTGGGAAGACTTACACCATCGTTCATATTTTCTTCCTCCATTGCAGGAAGTAGAGTCTAGGTTCTCCTAGCTCTTTGTGATGTTTGTACGGTATCAAATCCTTTGGCTCCAGAACACTTTTGTGCCAAAGGTAACATGTCGGTGATTTCAAAAACGATACCTATAAACATCTCTACGAACCCTAACATGATCAAGAATATCTTCATCAGAATCGAATGTTCCCCTGAAGAAATTCAACTTTACACCAACCTTTTCAAGGAATTTCGAGATGTATTCGCTTGGTCTTATGAAGAAATGCCTGGCATTGATCCATCTATTGTTCAACATGAGATCAAGATGTATGAAAATGCCAAACCAGTTCGTCAAAGGCTTCGGCCGGTTAATCCTAGGAAAGCAGTAGCCATTAAAGCCAAAGTAGAGAAGCTGCTCAAGGCGGGTTTCATATACCCTGTTCCTCTTACCGATTGGGTTTCTAATCCAGTCCCTATGGATAAAAAGCAAGGAACAATCCAAGTATGCATCGACTTTAGAGACCTAAACAAAGCTTGTCCAAAAGATAATTACCCCACACCATTCATCGATCAGATTATTGACGAGTGTGCGAGTAATGATATTTTTTCCTTCATGGATGGTTTTTATGGGTATAATCAGATCTCTATCCGTCCTGAAGATCAACATAAGATAGCTTTTATATGTCCCTAGGGTACCTTTGCATACAAAAAGATGCCTTTTGGTCTTTAAAATGCTAGAGCCACTTTCCAACGGGCCATGTCATATGCTTTCCACGACATTAAACATATCATCGAAGCATACTTGGACGATCTCACTACTCGTTCTCGAAAGATAACTGATCACCCTAGTCATCTTCGATTGGCTTTTGAGTGATGTATTTTTTATAAAATCCGATTGAATCCCAACAAGTACGTTTTCGTGGTTACGTCCGGTCGGTTATTAGGGTTCATCATGTCAAATGAAGGGATTCGGGTTGATCCCTTCAAGGTTGAGGCAATAATTCAGTTGCCTCCCCTGTCCTCAATTCAACAACTTCAAAGTCTTCAAGGGAAGGCTAATTTCCTAAGATGATTTATAGCAAACTATGCCGAGATCACTAAAGGGTTTATGCATTTGCTATGCAAAGGAGTTCCATTTTTATGGGACGAATTTGCGTAGCAATCATTCGATGCTTTGAAGAAGGTATTAGTCTCTTCCCCGCTTTTGAGTCCACCGGATTATGGTAGGGACTTCCTTTTATATCTCGCTGCAGCAAAATCAACCATTGATATGGTTCGTGTTTAGGAGGATGATGCTCTCACGGAGCATGTGATTTATTATTTGAGCCAAGGCTTAATAGGTCCTAAACTTCGCTATTCTTTGGTTGAGAAGTTGGTTTTGGCAGCTGTCCATGCTGTCCAGCGGCTCCGTCATTATATCTTGCTATGCAAAACTTTTGTCTTAGCGGCGGTCAATCCATTTCAATTTGTCCTCAATAGGCGAGTGATTAGGGGCAAATATAACTAATGGATAGTCATTTTACAAGAATTTGATCTCGAGTTCTTGTCCGCCAAGTCTAAGAAATCCATGGTTTTCACCGAGCTAATTTCCGAGCTGCCTTGTGGAGAGGATATTATTTATGAGGAAAGTTTTCCCGATGAACATTTATTCCTCATCTCTTCACTCAACCCTTGGTATGGATATATCATTGTCTATCTCCAGATTTCGAAGTTTCCCTCTACTTTCTCTAAGGATGAACGCTAGAAATTACATCACCTAGCCAAGAACTATGTTATCATAGGTGATACATTATATCATCGAGGGGTTGATTCAATCCTTCAATGCTATTTAACCTTAGAGGAAGCAGAGTCAGTGCTCAATGACTGCCACAGTGGAGCTTGTGGTGGTCATCTATCAAGGTTTGCTACAGCCCAGCGCATCTTGCGTGCTAGCTATTTTTGGCCTTTGCTCTTTAAAGACTGCATTGAAGTGGTCAAACGCTGTCACCCCTGTGAAATATATACTCGAAAGATGCATGCACATCTAGCTCCTCTTTTTCCCGTTGTCACTGTCGGTCCTTTTACTAAGTGGGGTATCGATTTTACAACTTGTAATCCGCATTCAGCAGTGAATCACAAGTACATTATCGTGGCTATAAACTACTTTATGAAGTGGGCCGAGGCCATGCCCACTTATAAAAATGATAGTGAAACGACAACATTGTTCCCTTTTAATCAAATTATCTCAAGGTTCGGTATCCCGAGAGAGATTGTCATTGACCATGGCAGTCATTTCCAGAATCAACTTATGTCCAAATTGGCTCTTAAATTGGGTTTTCGGCAAGAACATTTGTCTCCTTATTATCCTCAAGCCAATGGATAGGTCGAGGCAGTCAACAAAACTCTTAAGACAATCCTGCAATGGACAATCAACAAAAATCAGTCCAATTGGCATCTTATGTTGTATCCAGCTCTTTGGGCATACCGAACCTCCATGAAGACTGCTACTAGTTTTACACCTTTAGTTAGTTTATGGGATGGAATCTATGTTTCCTATCGAATGTGAAATTCCATCTCTTAAGTTAGCTATTGAGTTCCTTCCAGAGACTTCTAGTCTTGAAGAGCGCCTCCTTCATTTGGAACATCTCGATGAGCAGCGTTGTGATGCTGCCACGATGAATGAGGCTCATAAGAAAAGGGTTAAAACGCAGTATGATAAAGTTGTCCGTCCTCAAGCCTTTTCTAAAGGTGACCTTGTCTTGGTCTATGACCAAGATAAGGACACCCTGGGGGCAGGAAAGTTTAAGCCTATGTGGTACAGTCCCTTCATTATTAAATGATTTTTAGAAAAAGGGTCTTATGAATTAATCGATTTTGAAGGAAACAAGTTGGCAGAGCCCCGAAACGGGCTCTACCTCAAGAAGTACTTTGCTTAAGTAGCAACTAGGCAATGAATTCTTTGTACATTGTGTATATTTATACATATCTCATCTAGAGATTTTGATATCAACACTTTTTGGTCTGCTGTGGCAGGTGTTGATGGATGACTTGGTCTATTTTAGATTCGCCGATGGTGCTATTCGGCACACTCGGAACCTTGCTTCCGCAGCTTGGGTACTCTACTATCCAACTGGTCAGTTGATGGTATCAAGGGGAGTATGCATTGGTCCTACTTCAAATAATATGGCTGAGTATCCTACCATCATTAATTTACTATCCGAGGCAATTTCTCACGGAATAAACTCAATGGTAGTTTCTCTTGATTCACAATTGATAGTGTCGCAATTGAATAACATTTATCGGGTAAGGGATCCATGCTTATATCGCCAGTATTTAAGGGTGAGTTTGTTGCAAAGAGCATTTACTTATATTAATTATTTGCACATTCCAAGATCTCATAATTGGTTAGCTGATTCTATCACTAATCAAGCATTAGACTGGCACATTAATCATTCATCGCAATAAAATCAAGCATCAAAAATTCGAATTGTATATATATATATATATATATATATATATATATATCAGAAAACATCTCGAGTGTACAAAAGTCTGTCCAAAAAATATACAAAATTGGGACTCAAATGCCCATAATCATGTCTAGTACATCTAATGCCCCGGCTTAGGATGAGCGGCTAAGTAGGAACCTATCGCATTCGCCACACACCTAAAAGTGTGGACCCAGTCATGTGGCATGCCAACCACATGCGTTGCATATCCTCAGCAAGATCCTCTACCGCCGCCATCGGTACTCCATGAGTGAGTCTCACCAAGTGCCGCTAGATGGTGTGAAGTAGTCACTGTGTGTCTGCAGCTGCCTCTTCGGCCCCTCGGCCGCAATGTCTATGCCATGGGAAATAATCTAGTCGTACCGGCCCAATATCTAGAACATGATCATAATATTAGTCATTTGAATGCTATCAAAAACATTTTTCAAAATTCGTTATTGTATTTGAAAAATCCAAAAAAAATCATAAAAACAAAAAATACTTACCAATGTCGCCCCATGCTGTGGTCGGTGGTAATACTAGATCGAGGTCTCCTCAGAAATCCAACCCAGCATAAGGGTAGTCATATATGGCAATGATCTGCTGATCCCACCAGGAAAAGAAGTCATCATCAAATGAAGTCTGTGGGACATCCCCACCTCCTAGACATTTCATCAGGTCAACCCATTGGCCCATGCGTGGATCTTGTGGGGTGCTGATGTAAACCGCTACCCTAGGGCGGAGTGTAGGGACCCTCTCAAAAAAGAAAGAACACAAAATAGTCCCATATCTGAAGTTTTTAGTCTGCCCTCTCTTGATGGAAGTGAGCTGGCTTTTCAAGCTGGCCAAAAGAGGAGTACACCAGTCAAACACGGTGGTGAGACAGTCTACTACCAAGCTCATGGTTAGCCATGATGCCTGGTGTAGATAAGCTGATCGGTTCACTCTAGCTGTGGTGAACAGGATTATCCTCAGCGATAAACTCTCCACATGTGTGATTGAAATCTGACTTCCAACCTTTTTTTGGATGTCTCGGGCAATATATGTGTACGTAGTCCTCAATTGAGAGACTACCTCATGTCCTGCCCCTGGAATGTACTACCTCTCCCCTTCGGACAAGGCCTCTGATTAAATAAATGTCGTCCACTTCTATCTTAAGTGGCATCTGGTCAATCATAAACGAATCATCATCGATACTCCAGTAATCAATAAGCATCTCAAGCAGACGTGTGTTTGCTTTCATATTTGGCAATTTGAAGAATTTTAGCAAACCACATCCCCGTAGGGCATCCAAAGCATTAGGATCATTCATGACTTCATCATCCACTGAGGTATGCTCTCTTTCTCACCATGTGACCGACATCCTAAAGAAAAAATGATTTTAAACCGTTAGCTTTTTTGTTTCAAATGTTCGCGGCGTATATGCGGGCCCATTTGCACACAGTCGCGTGTAGGTCCTGCGTGTACGCGGGTTTCATATACTCAACCCGTGTATACGCCGCGGTAAAATTTTTGACAAAGAATTCAACGATAAAACATAAATTAAAAATTTTAAAACTAGTCACAATTGATTGCAAGACAAGTATAAGAGTTACCTAGGGATTTTGGAAGAATCTGAACGGTTGAACTTGGCGTATGGAAACGTTGCTTCTTTTGCTCCACTTCTCTTCTCTCAAACTCAAATGGTGAGTCCAAAAACTCTTTTATATACTTTTAAAATGCAAAAAAAATTTCAAAATTTTATTTTGTTTGGCCTCATGTAACTTGTAACTTGGGAGCTTGGAATGTCGATAATAGTTTGATTTTCAGGAAATTTTGGAAGTTTTTCGATGGTTTCGAGACGGTTCCATGACTGCTGACCCGCCATGGCAGGTATCATTTTCTCACAGGCATATAGGTTAGGGAAGCCATTTTTCCGTTGCATTATGTATACTAGCCTCCATCTATCGATACATTTGCCATAGGGTCGATCCCATCATGTTATGGTTTGTAAACCATTTTCACTCACCGATTCTTTAAATCATGACACAATGGTAGAAGCCATCCTTTACATAGGCATCATAGTTAGAACCTCACTGACATTTGTTGCTCATGCTGCTCCGTTTGAGTAGGCTCGGGAGTCCTTTGTAGTCCCGCCATGACTTATGCGATGAAGACTCATTCCTCTTTGTGTTGAGTTGTACCACTGCATTGCATTTTGACCATTTGCACCTTTTGGCCTTTAGTCGGCTTCACTTGGACTCGTGTTTAGCCAAATTTTGACCATGACGACTACAAAATTAAACTTGCGTACCTTTAACTTCTGCAAATTGACACACCTTGACACATGGAAAGAACACACCTTTGAGTGTCATTGACTAGTTTTCGCCTCCCTGCATTGAGCATAGGAACGTTCCCATCCCAGGAACTAGATCATATGTTTCACCGACACTCGTTCTTTCCATTGTACTATAGCGTTCTTTTATTCTTTTTCCAACTTAGAAGAAAAAGATAAAAAAATTATATATCCCAAAAAAGAGCGGGAATGGGACAATATTTCCACTTATTCTTGGCAGCTAGAGTCAGTCGTGTCGTCCTTGAACAAATCACTCAAAGCAAAGTCTCCTCCATTTGGGCAGGATTTAGTTTGACTTAGGTATGCATTACCCTTGTTATTGAGTCAGATCTCCCCTGATTGGTTATCTTTTCCAATCATATGGAGGGTTCGTTCGTGCCTCCTGCATGATGAACTTATATACAGTCATCATATGCTGCCACATAGTCACATTGAGTTGTGCTTTTGTTCAAGGGAAGTTAGCCTAAGTCGGCCTCTCTGCGGTGTCTCTTGACTCATTTTTCAGTCAGCCATCCCTGATTGTCAGTAACATGTCTATCATCACATCAACTATATTGGTCCTTTTCTTGTGCCAGTTTGAGAAGGTCCCCATTGACTTCTTGTTGGCAGGTTTTGTCCTTATCGACGACGACATCTTGCTCTGAGGATAGGCCTAGAGCTGCACCCTGGCCCTATTTTCATTATGGATAGGTCACCTTCTACTTAGCATTGATCAGTATCATGGGTATTTGACTGAGTGGTTTCCCTTGTGTTTGACATCAACTTACATTATCACACATTGGGATTCGTGTAGTACCTTGGTTTCCATTTGACCCTATTGGTGGATACCTCACCTCTGTGTCAGCTTTCATTATTGGTTGGTTCAGAGGGTTTCTATCGTGTGCTAGCCACATCCTGTGTACGCCGGAAATGTACTTCGGTCAGGTTACTACATCTTTTTCATCCGATTCCTTCCACATTATTGGCCTACGGGTTACACTCACGCTAGATTGATGAAGGATGCCTTAATGCCTTCCTTCTAGCAGATCTTTCCCTATCGACTTCGACTCATCGCTCTGGGGCAAAGATATAGAGTCCATTTGGCAGTACCTTGGGGTTTGCGGTCATTAGTGGCAGATCCTTCACTATCGACAGTGGGAAACCATCATTGTCTCCTGATTGATAGATTCTTACAGGTGTTCGAATCCAGCTCATATATTCACACTTGTTAGATTGTATTAGGTACCTTGATGCTCATTATCATTATCAGTGAGTAGTATTGTGTTTGTTAACAGTATACATCAATGACCAGTAATCAAACAATTTCTCACATGGTCGACTCTAGATCATTTATTCCCATAGTGCAGAAATGTACCACGGCTGTCGGTGAAGACCTCAGGTTGCATCAGCATTCATTGGTTCACTTGATAGTTGCTCCTATTGCTGCTAGTTGATACCACCCCACCTTATATGTTGCAGTCATGCATCGTGACATTCTATATGCTAGCACCTAAGTTTGTAGTGTAGTACCATCCTATTCCATCATGTTCAGTTGGTACCTTTTGTGATCAGTCTTTGATATCAGTGATCCGGTTTATTGTTCAGCATCATTGACATTCTTATATGTGATATTTAGACATGTACTTGTTCGATCATGATCAAATGATCCATTATGTATTTTCCAGTTCTTTATACTTGTATACTTAGTGGATATTCTTGTACTTGATATGCGGACATGCTTTACTTTCTCTGAGCATGGGTATGCCCGCCTCAGATAGTGTTTCTTTCTGATCTCCTTTTGTGGCTTGGCAGGTTGAACTCTGGTGAACCTCAGTTTTTGACAGATTTCCTTTCCATGAACTTGCTTAATACATTTCGGCCATCATGTTCCCCTTCTGAACTCATATATTAGGGGGCATCTTTTATATCTCCAAATCTCACTCTTGAGGTTTTTGATGCTGCACTCATGGCCCAAGGCAACCCCTCCTTCTAGACCTAGTCCAAAATTCAAAAAACAATGTTTTATTCCCTATATGCGACATTTCCCTGAGCTAAACACGTGTATACACGGGTCTGTGTATACCTAACCCATGTATATGTCTTAAAACACTTAAAAAAATTAAATATCCTTAATTTTGGGCGGAGATTGCGGGTTTTACCCGCTGATCACCTGTTAGTGCCCGTGGCCCAACTGTTCCCGACGAATTCCCAACTAAAAAACTACTTTGGGAGAAGTATAAAAAGGCTTCAATGGGAAAGCCTAAGGGAGGAGAGAAGAGAGAGAAAGGTTACTATGCTGAGATTTCCCTGACGAGGTCTGAAGATCCTAGTGCCTCCTGCATTTCCCCCATTTACAGGAAACCCTTGTTTCCTTGTGTGATGATGTCTATCTACTACTTGAGATATCATGGAGTAAGTCATGGAAGGAGTTTGTTAAAGGCTTGAGACTGGATGAATCCGGAGGACGGTTATGCTTGGAGCCTACGAAAGGACGAATCAGGTGAAATTATTCCTTTCTGTACTTTATTTGTCTATAATAAAAGAAACACTTGTCTTTGTTCCTGACATAAATCTTCTTCATGTTTGTGATATCCATGTTATGATTCATATGTGAATGGTTGGTTAATTGCATAACTAACTACCTTTCAATATACTATGAATATTATTTCTTTATGATGTTCAGTCCATATACTGTTGTACTTTCTTGAATTGATTGTTTTGCAGGTTGAAGGAGCAAAAGGAACTCCATGAGGGTTTGGACCCTGGAAGTATCTTCTCGAACGTAGGACCCCCAGATATGCCCTTTATCATATAGCTTGCTTATCTTAGCATTATGGATGTATGGAATGTGTGTTTCTTTGTATAGACAACCTTTGATCTACTAGGGTTTCAACCCAAAGACCCTAGGGGAATTTTTCCCTTAATAGTAGTGCCAGTAGACCCTGCTGAGGGAGCATGCTATACTGAATTTGTTCAAGACTTTGTGGAAGATGATGATGATTTGGATCAAATATACAAGATCATAGCATGAATCGAAGATTGGATCAAACCTATGGCTGATGGATGAATTGCGTGGGACAGGGATAGCTCCTACACCTCAAACTTGGACTAAGAGCTTGAACACTTGCAAAATTAGTTGCATGAAGTATCTACTCTCCGTTACAATATGATGACCAAATCACTGCGGCATGTCTCAACTAAGGTAAGGAAGCTTCCACATTATGATGGTTTAACTGATGTGGATCTATTTTTAGATAAATTTGAAAGGGAGGTATTTGACGAGCATCACTTTGAAGCACTGGAGTTCGCACTGCGTGCTACACTTGCCCATTGGTGGGGTACGCACAAGGAAAGCTTAGCTCAATGGAAAGAATATAGAAGAATGATGAGATTACTATTTGAGTATCCTAAAACATAGATGACAGAAAAATATTGTGGGAAGAATGATCTGCACGATCATTTGGCACACTGGACTAAGGCTAGGGGAACAAAACCACAACCAGAATGGGTGCACACTTTTTGTTATACCTTAGATATAATCCCAATAAACTGGTATTTGGAAGTGGAGCTTCGCCATGGGGCAACTGAATTGGATATCTTAAGAGAGAGTTTATTATTGATTTTCAGCTTCAAGGACAGGTTTGAATGCATTGAGGAAGTGCTCCAGGAGATAAAAGTAGCTATATTCAGAATTCCTAAGGAACTGGTCGAATGGGCTCAGTCAAATTGGTGTACATAGTTGCACCAGGCATTGGAATGTTACAATTTGAATCCTAAAGAGGAAGAAGAAAACCAATGGAATATTAACATTTTAGAGACAAAGGAGCAGTATGAAGTGGAAGGATTGAAAGTAGAAAACCCAGATATATCGAAGCCTTGAAAACCAAACAAGTAAATATTGGATCTGAAGCAGAGGCTAAGTTCATGAATATAGTTGACTATTTGGAAAAAGATACAATCAATAAGTTGTTCGAACTGCTGCATGAATACCAGGAGCTATTTCCCACAAAGTTTGTAGATCTGAAGGGGATCGTTGGAGATTTGGGTGTTATGAAGATTACGATGAAACCAGATGCGAAGCCCGTTAATCAGAGACCTTATTGGCTAAATCTGAAGTATAAATAAAAGGTGCACCAAGAGCTTGATAAGATGTTGGATGCTGGTATTATTGAACCAATAGAAGAATCCTATTGGGTGAGCCTAGTGGTTGTGCAGGAGAAGAAACAGAAAGGAAAAATCATGATATGCGTAGATCTAAGAAATATGAATGATGCATGCATGCATGATCGGTTTCCAACACCATTTACAGATGAAGTATTAGATAATGTTGGTGGACAAGATGCTTATTCATTTACTGATGGTTTCTCATGATACCATCCAATAAATTTATTGTCAAAAGATCGAAGCAAGACAACCTTCACGATGGAGTGGGGTTTGTTTCAGTATATAATAATTCCATTTGGATTAAAGAACGTGCCTGCAATTTTCTCTCGGGTTCTCATCATGATGCTCAAAGAATTTATCCATAAATTTTTGGAGGTTTATTTTGATTATTGTATTGTTTTTGGGTTGGTAAAACTCCATGTTGCGAGTAAGCACCTTATGCTAGATACATGTCAAAGGTATCAGATCGTTTTGAATTGGAAGAAGTGCATATTATTTGTGCCCTTTAGAATTTTTCTCGACCATGTAGTATGTAAGTAGGGATTGATGGTGGATGTTGTGAAGATTGCTGTGATTGTAAATTTGGAAGCTCCCTAGAATGTAAAAGAGTTGTGCGCAACCTTGGGGCACACTAGGTATTATAAAAAGTTTATCAAGTTGTATGCTCAGATAACCACAACGATGGAAAAATTATTGAAGAAAGTCGCAATTTTTTGTTGAGATGAAGAATTTCAGCGTAGTCTAGATGTCTTGAAGGAAAAGATGGTAACTATGCCCATTTTGGTGTTTCCAAACTGAAAGAAAAAATTCCATGTGCATGTAGATGATTCTTGTATTGTGTTCGGTGCAGTATTAACACAGGCAGGGGAAGGATAAATTCATTATCTGATAGCCTTCGTGAATGGAAAGTTATCAAAGGCTAAAAAGAATTATTCCACTACAGAGAACAAAGGGTTAGCGATGGTCTATGCACTGCTAACATTTCAGCATTACTTGGTGGGCAGATATTTTAAAATGTGTACAGATCACTCCGCACTGAAGGACCTAGTCAATAAGATTGTGTTGGGGAGGGGAATCTGTTGATGATTATTGTTGTTTCAAGAATATGAATTTGAAGTGATTGCGAAGCCTGGAAGGCTGTATGCAAGACCAGACCATTTGTCAAGGATTGAAATGGGCAAAGAACCAAAAACTTTGGAGGAAGGACTACCAAACACACAAATCTTTACAGTGCACATCACAAATGACCATTTTGCTGATATCATTCAACTTTTAACCACAAGTACAACTCCAGAAGGATATGTTAGACAACAAATTGACCCCCTCATCAACTTAAAGGGGAAAGACATGATAGTTGAAGCAAAGACCAAGATCACATGCCTTGTTTCCACACTAATGCTAGCTATGCACTGACAACCTTCTTTATAAAGCTTCTCTGCAAGACTAAGGGTGCATTAGTGACCCAACTAACTCAAGTTGCTAGTTCGGGAACAACATTAGTGGATCATAGTGAAGTTCTAAGGGTCAAAGGAATGAATTGACTCATAAATATCTAGATATTTGTTACTAAAATCACTCAAGAAAAGTAAGGAAACATCCAGATTCGACCTATTTGGAGGATTTTTAATCCTAATGAAGGAGGAAAATGGGAAAGAGTTAAAAAGCATGGCAACTTCATTGCTTTTACCCTAGGGAACTCAAGGATGAACTTGGAAACTCTAACTCAATTGCTACATAAGCAAAGCTAGGGCTATGGTGATAGAGGTCAGAGCATTTGAAAGGATAACATACTTGATTGTTGAGCATTGTCTCAAATCATAAGAAGTTGGTAAGACGAGAGAGAGAGAGAGAGAGAGAGAGAGAAGCTGAAGGGGTAAGGGAAGGCTGATGCAACATATGGATGCAGTCACTCTTCCAACATTAATCTAGAACTGCAGTTGTAATGTCTACTCCGTGCTGTTGGTACTATCATTCATTCATTTTTTTGTCCAATACCTTTTAGCATGAGTAGCTTAGTTATCTTTAACTAGATGTTATTTTATGTATTCATGTATTAGTTATCAGAGTTGTACGCTATGATTATGCTTATCTCTTCTATGTGTAGGACTTGATCTGGAGCCGACTCAGTGGACTTCCACCTAGCTACATTGCACTCTCCAGAAAATCTACACGAAGGCTTGAGGTAATCTATTTATCCTACTTTGGTAGTTAGTTATTGTTTACAAACTTTCATGTAACTTTGTGACGGTTGCAGATAATCTTATAGTCTGATGAAGGTCCTAGGAAGACCTTTGAGGGTATCTTCATTCTCCATACACTGTTCATTTTATGCTTCTGAGGGAATTGGCGACTCCGCTGGGGACTATACATCTAGTTCCCGGTTTACCTGGATGGTTCTCAGTTTCCTCCTCCTCCTAAGACCTCCCTATACTTCTGCATTCCCTTTCTACCCACCAAAACATTGTGGCATCTTGCCTACATATATTCATCATTGAATCTGATATGAGAAGCCCTGTTTTGAGCTATTTCCCCACACTAACACAGGTTAGCATACTACACAGTGCTTTATAAAGCTCTGTGTCTGCATACAAAAAGCATTAGTGGACCTAGTAACTCTCTGTGGCCACTGCTACAGAGCGGTAGTCTCCCAAAACCTTGCTTTCCAGTTGTGTCTACAATCCAAAAGGGATAGGAAGCCTGCTCATGGACTGAAAGAGGATCTGTTACTACATTTTGTTAGAAAAATAGGTGTCCTAAATGTTTTTTTTTAGGAAATAAGTTTTGTTTTTCTTTCTTAAAAGCATTTTTTATGAAAGAAAGATCCACATTTTTTATTCACTCTTCTATTTAGCTAGTTAAAAGCTGCTTTATTTTTGGTTTCAAGTAGTTGTTAGGAAAACATTGGAAAGATTTCTGTTGGTTATGCATGTCTTAAATGACTAGGATGCATGGAAAGAATATGAATATGTGAAAAACTCTCACCTATAGAATACAACTTGTTTTCATTGAATTGAAATTTTTTTAAAGCATTGTCTTGTGCATGATTTTTCGAGTCAGAGTCTCATCACATTTCATACGTCAACTCCCCTACTAGAGACAATATAAAAGTACACATTAAATTTACCTAACATCAATTAGTAACTCTTTATTGAGAAAACAAACATTAGTTCAGGCTAGGATCTTGGGATAGGCAGTGTGAGTAAACTGCCCAAGATCAAAAACCAACACTAGTGTCATTAAAAGAGAGAAAATTCCTTCAGCACTTATACTACTAGGACCACTCCAGTAAAAGCGGAGCTAAGTATGAGACAACATCAGAATGTAAGTGAAGGTAGCCCATCTTCTCTTACAACTTCTTTGGGTATTCTATGTATTGGGGATCCCTTCAGCGATTTCGGAGCTGAGTTGGGGACTCTGGTATCCTTCTCACACAACATACTATCTGCGACTATGTCCCCCCTGGTGGTATTTGTGATCTGAGGTATCCTTAGTGGCCAAAATTTTAGGGACTTACACAAGGTCACTAGGGCATGTTGTGGCCACAACTACCACCCTATCAAAACATGCTTCGATAGCAAATTTTGAATGGGCCCCCTATAAGTCTGATCTATCATCTCTTTGAATGATCCTTTTCATCCCACTGATTTTAACTCTATGAATAGCTGAATCTTCCACTCACAAATGGTGAAAGCCCCTCAACAAACCCCTCACATAGAACCTTGTTAAGCCCTCTATTCATATTCTTATAGGGGTTTTCCTAGCTTGCAAAATCCTTTATCGCATCATTGTCCTGTTATAATCCCCTTACAAAGGAATCCCTTCGCAGAATACATATATCTTCCCTCTTTCGCTTATCACATTCATGTTGGGCATGTAATGCATTCCATAAGGCCCCGGACCCGATGGCGTTATGAACCACAATATATATATATATATATATTGTCGGGTCTGAAAGCTCGTTGCATATCGCAATCAGCCTAAGTCCAAGATTTATATATATATGGTGCGCCCCTAGCCTCCGGACCTGCCAGCACTATGAATCGCATTGCATAAAATGTCAGGTTCAGCCCCCAATCGCATATCGCATATCACCGGAGCCTGAGCCTTGTACATAATATGCGTAGTGATATGGCAGACCTACCAAGCTATCAAATGCGATATATATATTTTTTCGGGTCCGAAAGCCCATCGCATATCGTGATCGGCGAAGCCCTAGGATTGTGCATATTGCGATAATATGCGATAGGCCGGACCCAACGATATTTATAGACTCCAACATATCATTTTGAGGTCCAATTGGAGTGATTGAGGTAGGATTTCATGTGTTTTTATATGTTCCAAATTTTCCAAAATTAAAAAGGGATCAGATCTTAGTGCAAAAGGTGGCCTGTGGAGTCCCGATAGTGTAATCGCACATCAAGGTGGTGGAAGGCATGGGTCTTGTGACCGCGGAGGAGCTGATACCCGATAATGATTAAAGGAAGCCCTCAAAAACCACGCCCAACCTATGGATTGAGCAAGAGATTATGTGTTGTTTGTGTTTTATGTGTTCATCCTTTTTGCACTTACTCTCGCAATTTATAGAAGTTAATAAAGGAAGTGTTATGTTATGAGTGAATATTTTTGTTATACTATTCGCAATTGTAGAGCATTGGAAAGGTATGTTTTAACGAATAACTTAGTGGTGTTTCAAGCAATAGTTGTAACCTTTTCTTTGTTATAAAATAGGGAGAATGTAACGAGAATGAACACGAATGACCCAATCACTAATAGTTATCTTCTCTATGCAGGTAAAGACAAAAGTAGGAAAGCGCGGTGCAAAACGAGAATTCCATGAGGAGATAACGGCTGTCCCTCCAAAACCAAATAAAATCCAGACCAGGGCGAGTAAATCAAGGCAGATCAATCCGGGACGAGATGAAGGACTGTCAGTTCGGAAGGCTAGGCAGAGAAAAGAGAGGAGTTAACAGTTTAACAGATCCCTCAGGATCTTTGATCCTGAGGGATCGTTACTTTCAATTATTTTGTTGTATAGTTAACTCCGCTATTACTTGTATAAAAAGGGACAGCATCGAAGACTTAAGGGACTTTTGATTATCTTGTATCTTTACTTTTCGTTTACAGACTTCACAGTTGGCTAAACTCAGACTATCGAGTCTCTTTGAGACTTAGTTTTGCTGTACTATCATTGATGCGTTAATATAATATATTTGGTGTTACTTTCTCCCTGCATCTGAAGTAAGTTACGGCGGTGTGCCATTGGAAGCTAAGGGCCCGGCTCCAATGGACACTGGCTGATTGTATCATTTACAGTTTGGCTTTGTGCGGTTTGTTTATTGTTTTTAATAATCTGATATACTTACATGCTGTTCCATACTTGTTCATCAGTAGTTTTCCTTTTGTAAATCTTTGTAACAAGTTTACATCATATTTCTAGAATTGATCACATAACATTGTTCTGAGCTGTTCACTTCTGTTACAGAATTTATAAGTGGAACGTTTTAGCTACATATGGATGGAGTGATGATCATAAGAAGATGGAATTAATGTCGTGTGTGGACTACTAGTGATTATTTCAGATTATGTGTATATATGATTGACGTTTCCTGTTCATGGTGATTTGCTGTTCCATTTGGTTAAGCTGTCTACTTGTACAAAAGGTTGCTCTTTCTTTGTATAGAATTGAGAGTGTTGAACTCGCAAGATTTAGTTTCTTTACTGCCGTTCCTTTTACTGCTATTCCATTTCTGAATTGCCGTTCCATTCTGCTTTCTTGCTGTTCCTTTTTACTTGCATTCATTGGTTTGGTGTGAGAGGAGGATCAAGGCTGTCGTGAGACACAGCAGACGCTATTATGCTCCCAGATCCATGATCCATACTCTAATTCCTTTTCCTTCATCAGTTTCTAGAGGGATGGGTTATTGCTTCCGTACCCTTGACTGATAAAATTGCCGTGTGTGATTCCTTTATGCAAAAGTAATTTAGCCATAGCTTAGCATCCGTTTACTCTTGTATTTCTTAGACCTATACTACTAAGCATTACTCTGACAAATAGCCTCAAATTGAGATACCCTTTACAATAACAAAACGCTCCCGGATTGACTTGTAATGTGAGATAACTAGAGGTGAAAAAGACCCTTGTTACAGCTCTACATTTTGGCGCCGTTGCTGGGGAAAGGGTATAGCCATTTGTCTTTTTAAATAGGGTAGTGTACGAATCTGCTAGGGGAGGGTTGGATTTTAAAAACGGAAGGTAAGAACCTGCGTACGGAGCACGTAAAAGCCCTGCTCCACCGTCCACTTTCCTAGCAGAATTGATTGGTTAAATAGGATTTAGCAGCTTAGTTGGAGTGCATGACTAAGCAGAAAAAGCCAGAAAAAGATCAAAAGCCTCCACCCAAAGCCAAGGGGCCGGTGACCCTTGGACGAACGACCTTCATCGACGAAATCTATAAGAAAGCTGAATCTCAGCCATCAGTAGGTTATAGGAAAATCAATTCTAAACAGCCTACTAGTTCCCTTCAGGCCTCGGGATCACCATCTGAAGCCTTTGCTGAAGTGCACAGTCAAACAGAGGAGCAGGACTTTCAAGAAATTGAGAATTTGACTCCTGGACTATTGCACGAAGGGGATCATAGTATCCTTTGCGAAGGAGGAGGGGAAACAGGGGAAACTGGGGAACCTAGATCTCCTATTGAACCAAACCAGCCTTTAAATAGCCCGGATAAAGGAAGCGCTGCAAAAATCTTCGTTGAAGGAATTCATTCACCTCAGACAGTTGGGACCATCATTATCCCTGATAAAGGGAGTGTTGTCAAAACAATCCCTGTTAAGACTACCCCTTCTCAACCAAGGAACACTCTCTTGGAAATTCTTGAAGATTACTGGCATATATTCGATCCCATGGCGCAGAATTAGCCAAACACCCAGACCTCCACATTGCAATATCCTATAGTAGATTCTGCAGCAAATGCGCCCATGAAAGCGATCCCTCTCCAGCATATCCCCACATTTCATGGCCTTACATCAGAAGATCCGGATGCATTCTTGTTCGAATTTGATGTATTATGTAGAGGATACGATTACACCACCGATCCCCAGAAATTAAAATTGTTCCCCTCCACATTGAAAGGGGCTGCTTTAAGATGGTTTATGGGCTTAGGTTGTGGGGTTATTAACAATTGGGATCAAATGAAAGAAGCCTTTTTAAAGAAATATCAGGATTACTATAGGTCAAGAGAACTAAAAGATGAAATCTTTCAAATGTCAGCTAGACCAAACGAAACTCTAGAAGAATATGTAGAACGTTTTCAATATAACTTGCAAAGATCTCCCTATGCATCGTTACCTCTGCCTGATAACGTGTTGAAAACCGCATTAATTAGAGGTATGAAAGAACAATGGATTGAAATGTTGAATATTATGGGGAAAGGAGACATTTATCAGGAAAATTTTGCTGATATCATTGATCTGTGTATTAGGAGCTCGAGAGGCAGCACGAGGATAAAACCAGCAGAATATGATCGCTTTACCAGAGATAACAGAACATCAACAGAGGGAGTAACACGTGTGGAATTTGGAAATTTGCTAGAAAATTTTAAAACTGATATCCTGGGGACATTAACTACACAGCTTGATATTGTGCAGGCTAAACAAAAGCAAGCAGAGGCGGAACAGAATCTAGCGATCTTCTGCCCTCGATGAAGGAAGAAACATAGCCACAAGGAATGCCCGCTGGATACAGTCCAAACATGTGCTATCTGCACCAAGGACCACCTGACTGAAAGCTGCCCCTCACTCCCTGGTTTGAAGGCAGTATACAAAGAAGCAGAAGAGGAGCCAGAATCAGCATATTTTATTAACCAGCGTCGTCAATGGCAGCCAAGGCAATCTGGTATGTTTTCAGACCCCTCCTCTTCTTTTCAACCTCCGCCGTTCAATGCTCAGCAACAGAATATGTGGCAAAATCAGTCTCAGCGCCCGTTTTCGAATTGGTCACCTCAAATGTTTCCTACTCCGAATCCTTGGATGAACCAATTTGGTTGGCCAAACTGCCCTTATCCCCCACCATATTGGCAGAATAATTCATATCCTCCGCAATGGACCCCTTCTACTTCGCAAGGTTCACCCTGGCAGACAAGCTGGCCAAAATCGACATATCAGCCAACAGGATCAATTCCACTCCCTCAACCAACTCTGCCAGCCTTACAACAAAATCCCCAGCCTAATCTGAGACCGCAGCTCCCAGCCCAACCCAACCCCAATCCGAATAATAGACCAGTTCAATCTCTTCAAATTATAGAATCCTCAGAAA
The DNA here is from genome assembly GCA_031772625.1 of Pinus tabuliformis. NCBI lineage: Eukaryota > Viridiplantae > Streptophyta > Pinopsida > Pinales > Pinaceae > Pinus > Pinus tabuliformis. Next base: position 125,503,129 of record CM062818.1, read on the forward strand.
TTGAACCTGATTTGTGGGAGTGCAATGATCTTCAGTTAAGATCTGGGCGAATAATAGAAACTGAGGGACATAGAACAACTCACATTGAAGATCAGTTACCTATAGAACAGCCGTCACAACAGGAAGATGTAAATAAAGACCAAGCTCATCAGCAAGTAATTACATCTCCTCCACCTTTCCCAGAACGATTGGCCATTCCACGACCAACGCAATATCCAGATTTTGATATTCTGGGAGAACTACAAAACTTATATATAAGAATTCCATTCCTTCAAGCTATACAGGATATCCCTATATATGCAAAAACCATAAAAGACCTGTGTAGCAGAAAATCAAAAAGAAATGTAACCTCTAACCCAAGAGTCCAGGTAGTCGGCACCTTATCCGACCTCCTATCAGGAAAAGAAACACCAGTTAAATACGAGGACCCTGGAAACCCAATTGTCACTGTTCAAATCTATGGGCAGACCTTGACTAACGTCTTAGTTGATCTAGGGGCTGCAATTAACATCCTGACAACATCAACTTGCCAGAAGCTCAGAATTACATCGGTAGAACCTACTTCCACTTTGTTAGAACTAGCTGACCGATCAGTAATTAGACCAGAAGGCACCTTGTATGATGTCATGGTTTTAGTGGACTCCTGGGAATACCCGACCGACTTCCTGATGATTAATCCAAGAACCTGACTAGATGGACATCCGCTAATTCTAGGTAGACCATGGCTCGCTACTGCTAACGCCTACATTGGTTGCTGGCAGGGAAACATGACCATAACCAGAGGGCCGGATATCAAAAATCTAATCTTGTACCCTCCAGCGCAGCCAAGCATCACGATGATGAGAACCAACCTGTGCCCTGCCTCATATATCACTGACAATATTAGACCCCCATTAACAGTCCAGGAAGCGCTAGATTTCAAAGATCAAACGGAAGACGATGCCATCAATAAATTCATTAATCAAACAGAATCCACATCGTATACACAATGTTTTATGATAAAAGCGGCATTTGATAACGAATTAGAGGAGGATCCTCTGAAAGACGAACATGACCAAATTATACCTGTGACTTCTGTCGCTAATAGCAAAGTAGTGCAAATTGAACTGGGGAAAACTTTAAATATTAACGCCAATCTGACACCAGATCAAGAGACAAAACTCATCCAGCTGTTACGAAAGTATCAGGAGGCATTTGCATGAGACTATCCCGATATGGAAGGGATTGATCCCCAGCTATGCACACATCATATTTATATCGAAAAAGATGCAAGACCTGTTCGTCAACCACAAAGAAGACTCAACCCCCATTTAAAAGATGTTGTAAAAACTGAGCTTCAGAAACTTTTAGATGTTAATTTTATTTATCCTATCTCTGACAGCAAATGGGTCTCTCCACTTGTGGTAGTACCTAAAAAGAACGGGAAATGGAGGATCTGTGTGGATTATAGAGAATTAAACAAAGCCACACAAAAAGATCACTTCCCTCTCCCATTCATAGATCAGGTACTGGACACCTTAGCAGGCAAGAAATTCTTTTCTTTCTTGGATGGCTTCAGCGGATACAATCAGATTCAGATTTCCCCTGAAGACCAGGATAAGACTACCTTTACTTGTCCCTGGGGAACGTTCGCTTATCGAGTCTTACCTTTTGGTTTATGTAATGCCCCAGCCACATTCCAAAGGGCTGTTCTTAGCATCTTTGCAGATTTAATTAATGATGGATTGGAAGTCTACATGGATGACTTCACACCATATGGAGATGACTTTGATCCAGCTCTAGATACTCTCGAAAAAGTCCTACAGCGCTGCATTGCTATCAGACTTTGTTTGAGTCACGAAAAGTGTTACATGATGATGACCGAAGGACTCATTCTGGGACACTACATTTCAGCAGCTGGTATTCAGGTAGACCCGGCTAAAATTCAAATACTTTTGCTTATTCCGACCCCCACTAATCAAACAGAAGTACGCAGTTTTCTTGGTTTTTCTGGGTATTATAGACGATTCATACAACATTATTCACATATTGCCGCACCTTTACATGCATTAACTGGAAATGTTGACTTCTTATGGACAGAGAAATGTGATCGAGCTTTCAAAGAATTAAAGAAGCTGGTATCTACAGCTCGAGTTCTCCGAGGACCTGATTGGAATTTACCATTCCAAATTTCAACTGATGCCTCAGACACAGCAATCGGTGAAGTTTTGGGCCAAGAAGAGGATAAAAGACCATACGCCATCTATTACATCAGCAAAAATTTGACTCCGGCTGAATTAAATTATACTGTCACCGAAAAAGAATTTTTAGCTGTGATACACGCTGTTAATAAATTTAGACACTATATTACAGGCTATCCCGTTATTTTGTTTACAGACCATTCTGCTATTAAGTATTTAGCAAATAAGCCCGTTACAAATGGAAGAATAACCAGGTGGTTGATCCTGTTGCAGGAGTTTGATATTACAATCAGAGATTGACCGGGGAAAGAAAACCTTGTAGCTGATTTCCTCTCACGAATACCAAAATCAGTTGAAGCAGCAGCAGTCGAGGACCAATTTCCAGATGAACACTTATTTGCTATCGCTGTTCAAACTCCCTAGTACGCTGATGTTGCTAACTATCTTGCAGTAGGTAAGCTTCCAAAACATTTAACCCCCAATGAACGGAAGCAGATTGTTTAGAAAAGCACTCGATTTTCGTGGGTTGGGGGCTATTTGTTTCACACAAGCACAGATATGGAAATCAGAAGATGTATTCGAGAGGACGAAATCTTTGATATCTTGAAAGCCTGCCATGATGGGCCATGTGGAGGACATTTTTCTGACCGAAGAACAGCACATAAAGTATTACAAACGGGATATTACTAGCCTACAATTTTCAAGGATGCGAAAAAATTTGTCCAGGCCTGTGATAGCTGTCAGCGTGCAGGACGACCTGGTCCAGCCGACGAAATGCCTTTGCGGCCTCAATTAGTGATCAAACCTTTCGAACGCTGGGCTCTGGACTTCGTCGGACCCATCAGCCCGCCATCAAACCAAAGAACCTACATTTTGGTGGCAACTGAATATGTTACCAAATGGGTGGAAGCGGAGGCATTGCCTAGAGCTACAGAAGATTCGGTAATACAATTCTTGTTCCATTTGTTTGTACGCTATGGTCTTCCAAGAGAAGTAATTACAGATGGAGGACCACAATTTGTGGGACATAAATTAGCTGCAACACTCAATAACTATAGTGTCCAGCATAAAATTACTACCCCATACCATCCGCAGGCAAATGGGCAAGTGGAGAGCAGCAATAAGGTAATAGAGTCTATTTTGACAAAAACCGTTGCCTCACATCGGCGTGATTGGGCCGCCCGACTTCCCGAAGCACTGTGGGCTTATCGAACCACATGGAGGAGCACCACCGGCTATTCACCATATCACTTAGTGTTTGGAAAGCAGCCCATTTTTCCTATAGAATTCGAGATCCAAACACTGCGAACTGCCCAAGAAGTCGGATTGGATTTAAGCGAAGCACAGAAAAGTTGATTACACCAAATTAATGAATTAGATGAAATAAGGCTCTCTGCATTACAGAATACAGCACTGATTCAACAGCAGCGAGCCAAATGGCATGATGCGCTCATCAAAAACAAGATATTTCATGAAGGAGACTGGGCTCTGTTATATGATTCTAGATTTCAGGATTTCCCGGGGAAGCTTCAGACTCGTTGGTTGGGACCATACGAGATTCAAAAAGTCCATGACAATGGGACACTTACTCTGATCACAATCGACGGATCTGGACATACATTTAAGGTAAACGACCACCGAGTTCGTCTGTATCGCAAACCGCTCACTCGGGAATCTTTTTGTCAGCAGCTACGCCAAGATACTAACATTGAGATTATGGGCGAGGAAGCAAAAACTTCCTCACCTATAGATCAGTAAAAAATTCATATTTTATTACCATATCTTGTATATAAGATTGTAAATTTTGTATATATGTTTTTACCATTTGTGCGCGCTGTTCCTTTTCAAAAGGAACAACACTTGTGTGTTTTTGTTGTTCCTTTTCAAAAGGAACAACACTTGTGTGTTTTTGCTGTTCCTTTTCAAAAGTAACAGCATTTGAGTGTTTTTGCTGTTCCTTTTCAAAAGGAACAACATTTGAGTGTTTTTGTTGTTCCTTTTCAAAAGGAACAGCATTTGTGTGTTTTTGCTGTTCCTTTCCAAAAGGAACAGCACTTGAGTGTTTTTGCTGTTCCTCTTCAAAAGGAACATCACTTGTGTGTTTTTGCTGTTCCTTTCCAAAAGGAACAGCACTTGAGTGTTTTTGTTGTTCCTCTTCAAAAGGAACAGCACTTGTGTGTTTTTGAAAAGGAACAGCACTTGAGTGTTTTTGCTGTTCCTTTTCAAAAGGAATAGCACTTGTGTGTTTTTGCTGTTCCTTTTCAAAAGGAATAGCACTTGTGTGTTTTTGTTGTTCCTTTTCAAAAGAAACAACACTTGAGTGTTTTTGCTGTTCCTTTTCAAAAGGAACAACACTTGTGTGTTTTTGCTGTTCCTTTTCAAAAGGAATAGCACTTGAGTGTTTTTGCTGTTCCTTTTCAAAAGGAACAACACTTGTGTGTTTTTGCTGTTCCTTTTCAAAAGGAACAGCACTAGTGTTTTTGCTGTTCCTTTTCAAATGGAACAGCACTTGAGTATTTTTGGCTGTTCCTTTTCCAAAGGAAACAGCATTTGTGTGCTTTTACTGTCCTTTTTAAGACAATGCATCATATGAACTCCTCCTCACCCTCCCTTTCAAAAAGGAGTAGTATGCTCTTGTCCCTTTCATATAAAGGATGTGTTGTCCATCCTCTTTCCAAGGCCATAAGTAGCAGCTATACATTTATGCACTGAATATAAAAGTCAGGATATATCGAGATCAGCATATCATAAATCGCTATCTTTAACAAGCCCTAGCATTGATGCAACAAAAAAGGAAGGATCCACACACTCATCATTTTTGCTGTCATAGTCTCACCTCCTCTGCCTTGTTGGAAAATTTCATCATGTTAAGTTCCTACAATTTTCTCTATTATTACTTGGAAATAAGAATAGAAGATTTATATCTTCCTATTGGGATGACAAGACTTCTTCCGCCATTCCCACTCTTAAGGAGGGCTGAACCAGCCTTATGTGTAATTACACAAGAGAAAAGTTGTTTTAAAAGAAAAAAAAGAGCAAAAGCAAAATAAAAATAAAAATAAAAAATAAAAAATAGAAAAAAAAAAGAAATTTTTTGTCAAATGCAGGATAGGGGGTTTCATTAAAGAACCAGCCTACTATGATCATAAGATTGGAAGCGAAGTGGCATTCCCATCATGGCCACCACACCAGGGATATGGTCCAACGGGTTCACTACATAAACAAACCTTGGAACAGGGGGTCTCATTACGAGCCGGCCTGCCCACGTTTCGTGCCTCTCTGGTGAATGGCATCATGGGTATCTGGTTACCAAGCCAGCATGATGGCCTGCATTTTGACAAGAATTGCTCTTCAAAAAATACACAAAGGACCATGGTTCCAAGGTGAAATAAACAACTCTGCCAAGGTTATGAACACCTGTCGGCAGCAGAGCTCTGTTAATGGTATCGGAGTCATAATATATACACCAATTTGGATCATATCAAATACTTCTTTCTATCCTCATAATAATTATATCTTACACTTTGATGGATACGTCGCATGAATATCTATCACCACCAATCATGGCAAAGGTATTGACTATGACTACCTCAGACTTTATATGAGTGCCAGACGTCCTATCCTCCTGTCTTGCAAAACATCACGAAGGCTTATGCAAAACGCGATCTACCTTTTGCCTCGATCTCGGTATTTCCTTGTCTAATCTGAAACATGGCAAAATTCTATATGCTGTTCCTTTATGACTTGGTGACGGGATGGCGGCTCCTCCTCCATTTGACGGCTGGGATAGCCTATCATATTGCGAGGGGGGAGGTGACCTCATTACTCCGCCGGCCACGTGTTAGCACATCATTCGGAAATGATATGGTACGAAGGTACGGTATGGGTTAACAGCATGACAATGCTATTTTTGCAAAAAGTTGTTATTTACAATTTATTTTCATGCATGCATGCTCTGTGTTTTTTTCTCTCGGCTGCGATTACGTTTTTTGCGACAGATAATTGTTGTTCCATCTAGGATCCCGAAACAGAACCATGGGAGGCAAGGCTATCAGAAGCGAGCCTAGTAAGCTAGTAGTCTCCGAAGCTGCTCGGGAAATCCTAGAAAGGGCGGGGTGGCTAACTTATTTTAGACGCCTGCGTAAATCAATTGAAACTGTGGCCATGGAATTCCTGCAGAATTTGCAGGAAGAACACTCCGTAGTGGGAGGGAAGCAGATAATGATCACGAAGGAAATAATCGCGGAAGTAACAGGATTACCAGCCTCAGGACCAATATGGACGACAAAGAAAGAGAGGTTGCAAAAGATCATAGAAATTTTCCAAGACGAAGGACAAAATCTAACAGTGAAGGGAAAAGGAGTGTTGCCGGCAACGCTAGGAGAGCCTTGGAGCGAATTGGCAAAGGTAGTGCAGAGCTACATCACTTGCGAGGGGCGAAAAGATGTGGTAAGACCGCGTCACCTTAAGCTCCTGGCTGTGTTAAAAGGAAAATGTTTTGTGAATCTCCCTGCATTGTTAAATTCATTACTGTATGATGCCTCTCGGAGCCTGAAAAAGGCACACCATGAAGACGCAGTGGTTAGCCACCATGGGTTGATCCGCCTGATAGTGAGCCACAGTCTCACTCAGCAGCAGAGTAGCTAGGGGAAGCTTATTACAACAATTGGAGGGGGAATGGCATCACCATCCCCAAAGGCTAAGCATCCTGCTGGTACCTTTGAAACTCCCAAGAAGCCCAGAGAATCACCAAAACCCAAGCATCCCTCAGGTACATCCGAGCAACCCGAGAAACGCATGGAGTCAGTAAAACGAAAACATTCCTCTAAAGCATCTGGACATGCAGAAAAACATAAGGAACTGGCCACAGAAGAGCGCGCTGCCTCGAAACGTAGGCATTCCTCTGGCACGCCTAAACAATCTGAAAAACGCAGAAAGGTGGTGGTGGAAGAGCAGGTGGCCAGCACACCCGAACAGCCCGAGAGGCCTAGGAAGTCAGCTCGGTTGGCAAGGATAAAAGGCAGGTTGGAGAAAATCCAGCCAAGCATTGACCAGCCGATCGAAATAACAGATGAGCCACCAGCGCCAGAACAGGAACCCTCGAGGGAAAATGTGGAACGAGTTGAGAACGAAGCAGAAGCCGAGGAAGGAAATGAACATTCTGACTCTGAGGCCGAGGCCGACTATCCGGGGGCAGCCACTGAGCAGCCAATTCAGGAGGAGGAAATGGAACAATTGGGGGACAGCCCGCCACAGGACCACGCGGAGGAAGAAGAGCTGGCCACCATCTTGGCTAGCTTGGGAGATTATGCTTCACCTTCCAGTCCAGCAGACCCTCCTGAAGGACCCTCTGGGGAACAGACGCATGAAGAATTGCATGAAGAAATGGCAGGAGGAGAAAACCCCCTTGTTGATGACGAAGAAAATGTAAATATCAACCAGGAACAATCTATTCCCAAGACACCAGAAGAAAACCCACCTGCTGATGACGTGGAGAATGAAAATGCTTGTCGGGAACAGTTCGCTCCCAGAATGCCAGAAGAAATCCTCGATGAAAGAGGAGCAGAACTGAGGGCCACTCATGCGCCCACTGCCGAGGCAAGAGAAATTAAGAAATTGAGAAAGAAACAACAGAGACTGCTGAACATTATAGCCCAGCTTCGGCAGAAAATTCAAAGTTTGAAAGCCAGTCTGAGAATAAGAAGGACCGTAAGGAGAAAAAGAGGGACAAATGCAGCAAGGTCCTGTCAGATGAGAAGGCGAAGGGCTTATAGGCATCTCGTAGGTCAATACTCTGCTGATAGACCTATGACTGTTCCAACCGACACTGAGGGACAAAATGCCGTTCCATCTAATATGGAACATCAAAATGTCGTTCCATCTGAAATGGAACATCAGAATGCCGTTCCTATTGACGCTGAGGGACAGACTGCTGTTCCAAATAGCCCATTGGAATCAACTGTTGTTCCAATCAAAACCGAGCCGCAAGACAACATTCCATTTACAGAGGGGCCACCGTACCCCTTTATTCATGTTAAGAAAGAAAGGGAAAACAAAGCAGTCCAAACTGAGGCACCACCTTTAGGGATAATTCGGGATACGAATTCCAGGCAGCGAAACGTGAAGGTCCAGGTAAGACTCCCTGCCTCTGAGAAATCATGGAAAAAGGATCCAAAAACTAAGGCCTTGCACCACGAGATGAAGCAAGCCCGACAGGAGGCTGACCAACTAAGGGAACAAATGATCCCTCGGGAAAAATACGAGGAGTTGCAGCAGTTAAAGGAACAAATGATCCCTCGAGAAAAACATGAAGAACTGCAGCAGCAACTGCGGAACATGAGTCAATCAGAGAGTCAGGCCTTTGAAGGATGGCAGAAGGAACAGGAAAAGGTTGACAAGGTAAGGCGTCGACTAGATGCTGTTATTAAACAATTGGACATTGTATGTTCGCTATATAATGATGTTTTGACTTGCAGGGCCCCTGCAAAGAATTATGCTTTATTTCTCCTTGAAAGATACTTAAGATTGAAAATAAAAGCTATCAGGGCAGGTGCCCCTATTCAGATTAATACTGTTAATGATTTTATTGATTGTTGCAAACATTATGGGGTTAAGGTCCAACGGTTACTGTGTGAATTCTATTTGCACAATATGGTGCTTGAACAGGAAACTGATTTAAACCCTGGCCCTTTCGTGGGAGATATACAGCTACAAGCCTTTGTTTCATTTGGGGTCAATCAGTTAAAGTGGCTCAGGGCTTATAATGCCTTTCAGAGGCAGGAGAACAGCCTAGATCTATGGGTCAGGGCCGAGCCTAGAGACCCAGTTCACCTATGGCAATCACACAAAAGCCTTATGAGAACCCCGGGCGTCATAGAACTGCTAGGACCCATGCATGAGGATTTGATCCGAAGTAGCTTGGAATATTTTCTGGCTATTAAGGATTTTGCCCTGGATGCTGCCAAATTCCGCTATCGGATTTCTACCCCAAGCATCCAGCTCAGGGAGCCATTCAAATATGAGAATTTTGAGCTGGCTGCTGAACGGTTGACCCTTTATGGCCAGCGCATTCTGCAAGTTGGGCCGTCTTGGTTAGGATACCGGTTCCGTAGCCCGATTATTTGGCACCCTGCACCTGGGTACCAGGCCTTATATAATATGCCTGCAGATCAATTGAATCACTTCTTTGATAATCTGGTTGCTCACCATGGTTGCAGACCTCCTCACGAGATGCCCTCTCCCGCCTATTCTCTTACCGCTCTCCATGTTAATTATAACGTTTTCATGAGGCCATGAAACAGAGTAAGCCGGGGGGTGTGTAGAGCATTGGAAAGGTATGTTTTAACGAATAACTTAGTGGTGTTTCAAGCAATAGTTGTAACCTTTTCTTTGTTATAAAATAGGGAGAATGTAACGAGAATGAACACGAATGACCCAATCACTAATAGTTATCTTCTCTATGCAGGTAAAGACAAAAGTAGGAAAGCGCGGTGCAAAATGAGAATTCCATGAGAAGATAACGGCTGTCCCTCCAAAACCAAATAAAATCCAGACCAGGGCGAGTAAATCAAGGCAGATCAATCCGGGACGAGATGAAGGATTGTCAGTTTGGAAGGCTAGGCAGAGAAAAGAGAGGAGTTAACAGTTTAACAGATCCCTCAGGATCTTTGATCCTGAGGGATCGTTACTTTCAATTATTTTGTTGTATAGTTAACTCCGCTATTACTTGTATAAAAAGGGACAGCATCGAAGACTTAAGGGACTTTTGATTATCTTGTATCTTTACTTTTCGTTTACAGACTTCACAGTTGGCTAAACTCAGACTATTGAGTCTCTTTGAGACTTAGTTTTGCTGTACTATCATTGATGCATTAATATAATATATTTGGTGTTACTTTCTCCCTGCATCTGAAGTAAGTTACGGCGGTGTGCCATTGGAAGCTAAGGGCCCGGCTCCAACGGACACTGGCTGATTGTATCATTTACAGTTTGGCTTTGTGCGGTTTGTTTATTTTTTTTAATAATCTGATATACTTACATGCTGTTCCATACTTGTTCATCAGTAGTTTTCCTTTTGTAAATCTTTGTAACAAGTTTACATCATATTTCCATAATTGATCACATAACATTGTTCTGAGCTATTCACTTCTGTTACAGAATTTATAAGTGGAACGTTTTAGCTACATATGGATGGAGTGATGATCATAAGAAGGTGGAATTAATGTCGTGTGTGGACTACTAGTGATTATTTCAGATTATGTGTATATATGATTGATGTTTCCTGTTCATGGTGATTTGCTGTTCCATTTGGTTAAGTTGTCTACTTGTACAAAAGGTTGCTCTTTCTTTGTATAGAATTGAGAGTGTTGAACTCGCGAGATTTAGTTTCTTTACTGCCGTTCCTTTTACTGCTGTTCCATTTCTGAATTGTCGTTCCATTCTGCTTTCTTGCTGTTCCTTTTTACTTGCATTCATTGGTTTGGTGTGAGAGGAGGATCAAGGCTGTCGTGAGACACAGCAGACGCTATTATGCTCCCAGATCCATGATCCATACTCTAATTCCTTTTCCTTCATCAGTTTCTAGAGGGATGGGTTATTGCTTCCGTACCCTTGACTGATAAAATTGCTGTGTGTGATTCCTTTATGCAAAAGTAATTTAGCCATAGCTTAGCATCCGTTTACTCTTGTATTTCTTAGACCTATACTACTAAGCATTACTCTGACAAATAGCCTCAAATTGAGATACCCTTTACAATAACAAAACGCTCCCGGATTGACTTGTAATGTGAGATAACTAGAGGTGAAAAAGACCCTTGTTACAGCTCTACAGCAATCATGAAGCTAATGATAGCTATCCTTGTAGGTGAGAAGTAAAGGACGCAGGAGTGGATTTGAAAGGCCATATATACAGAGGCGTTGTATTTGAAGGTCTGGTCTCAAGCATTCCGAGTCGGGATCCCATGCGTGGCCTGTACATTCTGAAAGCAAGGTTGTCCCGATCTTCATTATGGGAGCGCAACATATAGTCACCCTTATGCCAACATCTGTTCACTTCCTCAGGAAACAAATCTTACAGCCGTTATTCTTTTTACGTGTCAATGGTCATGCTCAGGATCCTGTCTCTATATAATTTATTTGCATATCGGATACAGTGGGAAGATGAAGAAGTAGGGTAGAGCTAGAGTCAGGGGCGTGTGCATAAGTATTACCTCTGAAGAGGAGAAGGGGCTTTTTGGCTTGGAGAAGAATAGTTTTGATTTATTGTGAATAAAAGGGACTATTTGTTTCAAGGAGGAGCCATAGTTTCAAATTCATTCTATTGTTTTGGATCAGAGTGTTATTACTAGCATGACTGTAAATGTGATTTGTATTTATGCATATTGATGACTTACAGTTCACTATTAGTCTTGTTAAATTGAATGTGATTCAGTTTCAAGGTTAACTTGTGAATGGTCTCTGGTTTGAAACTAAGTTAAACATCAGTTGCAAGTTTTAATTTCATAAAAAAATATGGATTCCTATATGAGTGATTGGATTGGAATTTAGCTTTAGTACAGTCTTGTCCAGTTGTGAATTCAGTGATTGATTCATTTAGACTTGAATCTATACATGATGTTTATTCTTCTTTATCATGCTCCTACCGAACATATATATGATGTTTAAACCTCTATATTATGCTTCTGCAGGATAGATTAGGATAGCTAGGACTAGATTAGAGTAGTTAGAAATAGTATAGTTAGGATTTAATACATAGAGGTTAGTTGTTTTATCTTTGTTGATTTAATTGAAGTCTTCCTCCTAGAAGAAATCTTTCGACATGTTCAAATAGTTTACGGGGTCCCTTAAAACCCGGCAGAGCTAGCCATTCCAAACGAAAGCAGGTATAATTGGGGCTTACGATCGAGTTAGTTCCCCTTGTTGGCATTGTGCACATTTTCCATGTCAACAAATTGGCACTAGAAGGAGGGCCTGAACTGCCCTCTCTAGCTTTCCAATATTTCATCTATAAGTGCCACCCATGGATTCAAAAGGATTAATGTATGGATCGTAAAGGTCAAAGAGATCCTGCCACACATTTGAAAGGGCCCCATTTTGAAGAAACAGAGACCCCTCTAAGTCCTGTTTCCGGGTCACCGAAGGAAGAGAGATTGTGGGAATATCCTGTCACTCAGGAACAACTAGTTAGAGCACTTACACGGGCTTATGCTCATTCCCTCTCTCAACTTCCCATCTTTCACTCTCTACCTCCGACAACTAAGAGAAAGCCAAGGATCTTTACCCTGAGTAAAGATACATCTACAGCCACTTCTCTCGATGATATTGCGCTAGAATCCTTGCAAAGTATCGACACCCCTTGGGAAGAAATTCCTGAGGATTCCCCGTCTAAAGGCAACTCCTCGCTTGATTTTGAGAATCCTAATGGAGAAGCCTCCAACCGAAACTTCCTTGTCCATAATATGGCCAACATTCCTCCTCCAAGTGGAAATCAGCCTCCACCTCCTCCTCTAGATGGGAATCAACCCCCACCTCCTTCAGGAGCACTCCCTCCCTAGCTTGCACATGATTTTGTAGTGGTACCTAGGTAGTAGCATCCCTTACCCAGAAATACAGAAAGAGCGTTACCCAATTTCGACCCTGAGCAGGGAGATACCGCTGATAACCATATTCGCTCTTTCTTCCTAGCCTTGTGCAAGTTGGGGATCACCGATGAAGATGTGGTGTGCCACCTATTCTCTTTTACTTTGACTGGTGCAGCCTCCACATAGTATTTCAGCTTCAGAATAGGGTCAATCACCTCTTGGGATGCTTTTTAGTAGGGCTTTTTAGACAATTTTGGTGATGACAAAGCACCTGCAGCCTTAGTTTTAGAATTATCTCGTCTGAAAATGGAACCAAGGAGAAGGTTAGGGATTTTAACATACGGTTCAACACCTTGTTCAATAGAATCCCAACCACCGCTAGTCCTACTGAGGAAGTGCTCATGGAGTTCTATGTCTTTGCTCTCCCTGTCCCTACAGTGATGTGGGTTAAAAGGAGTAACATGCAAACCTTAAAAGGTGCTATCGATGAAGCAGTAAAGGTCAAGAATGAAATTCTCAGTCTTACAGCATGCCAACCCACAATTGGAGAAAAGAAAGCCTCTCAGAAATCCAAGAAGAATAATGGAAATGATAACAAAGGGGCTGAAACTAAAGAAAAGGACACCACGGATGTGGAAGGGTTGCATTGGATCATTAAAAAACTAACGAACACAGTCATTGATATGAAAAGGTATCATGGATAAAGTACTAGTGGTAATGGAGGAGACTATAACAAATAGAAGGTGGTCATGCTCAACTTGCATTGCCTGCTCCACCTAATGAAGGGGCTTTAAACACAAAAGAGTTGGCTCTTATTAGATCGGTCCTTAACAAAGAAGAACTTGTACTAGAGCTTGAACCAGAACAAGAATATGAGGAAGGATACCGAGTAGAAGAACCCTCGGAGGAGGAAACCCAAATTAATGTGCTGTGGGATTTCCATAGTGATGAGAATGACGAAAAAGGAGATAACATTGCAAAAATCAACACTAATGAAATCCACACGTGAAGTAAAGGGCCGCTCCTAGATGAGATAAAGCCCTTAGATAGAACAAAGCAAGATGTTCGCCCTATGAAAGAATCCACTCCCAGAGTTCTTGTCGAGAAGAGTAGACTTGGTGGTCAATCCAAGAATACCCTTGTTGTAAGTCACCCTGAGAAAGAAAATGCATCTCCCACTGCAACGAAGGCTACTCAAGACGGTAAACTCCCACCTAAGAATGGAAAAATAGGTATGTTTACTCTACCATATCCTATTTATAACATTGATTACAATATTGTGGATCATCTCAAGAAGTCTAGGGCAAATATCACATATTTTGACTTGTTAAAATTAACACAGCAAAGAGATTTGTTGTTGAAAGCTATGAATGAGAAGAACTGTAAAACCCCCACCACCTCAAGCACCCAAACCAGGAAGCCAATGTCGAAACCTATCAGTACGACTAGCACAGCCCAAATACCATCAGTTAGGGAGGCCACATTATCTAAAATGAATCAAAAGCCCCAAGATCTCAGTGCAGCCATGATGGGTGGAAATCAAAATCTATGACTCCACCCTTCCCTATCACATTTGAAATCTTCAACATGAATGTGCATAATTACTTGGTAGACTCTGGCACCTCATTCACTATTACGCCTTACGTTGTTGCTAAGAGACTTCAGGCAATACCTGATAAAATTGAAAGTCGGATTATGCAATTGGACAGAACAAATGTGAAATTAATTGGTGAATTAAAAGATGTGTTGATTCATATGGCTGCTAAACCACAGTTCACACAAGTCATTGATATAGTGGTGGTCGACATACCCAAAGCTTATGGAATGTTGCTTAGTAGGGACTGGTCATCAAATCCCAATGGATATTTCTCAACTGATTGGTCCCACCTTTTATTACCTCAAAGGGGAAAAGATGATATGCTGAGAGTGGATCGGGAAAGATACATGAAGTACGTGGTAACAGAACCAAACAGCCGCAATGAACCTATAATGTTCTATAACTCTATCCTCGGGAATTATAGTTCTGATGTTTATGCCACGGAAACCTGTTTCAGGGAGTGCCATGCTAAAACAGTCAAGGAGGCTTTGACAAACACACAGTTGGAAGAAAGAATTAAACACCTCCATAGTCCAATTGATGAATTACCTTGTATTATAGTAGAAGATAGGACTAATTTCATGGGAAGTAGTTCTTTTAGTGTAACATTAGAGTTTATTTTTAGGACATTCCACTTTGGCAACTCTAACTTTCTTAAAAGTGCAGGCGTTGGGAGCATTTTCATTGACCCACTAGGGAACCAACGTCTGATGGCTAGCCGGTTGGAATGCACGCGCACCAGTAACACAGCAGAACATGAAGGCCTGCTGAAAGGCCTAAGAAGAGCCATTGAAAAGAATGTAAAATATCTCAGAGTTTTCGATGGCACACAGATAATGGTTAACCAAGTAAAGAAAAATATACACTGCAGTCCACCACACCTAATGAGATACCAACTTGAGGTATGGAGTTTAATTGACAATTTCGATTCTTTCAATGACACATACATACCTTGAAACTATAACCACAATGCTGATCTGATGGCTGCGGAACTTTTGCCTAATCTTAGATTAAACATGAATAAATTTTATGTTGAGTTGATTTTCAGATCATCCATAACTAATAACATCTCAAATTGGCAGGTGTTCGAAGGTGATAATCAAATCCTTGAGTTCTTTCATTATGAAAGAACACTCAGAAATGTCGTTGTTGGTCACTTTAATTGTTTATTAATAAAACAGTTGAGTGCCACATAAATTATCAACCCTGGAAAGTCTGATTATTCCAAAGGTGACTACGTATTGTATGTACTCAATCTTAATAGTATTAAAATCTGTCGTATAAATAGTTCACTCTCTACTAAACCCCTACACTGTGTTACAGCAGTTACAGCCTGTTGCAGGAATGGAATAAGAACAGATAATTAATTAAAGAAAACAAATCTGCAAAAGGGAGTGATGGCTGTCTTGTAACAAAGGATCAGGACCCTATCCTCAGAGTAAGGACTTTCAGCACCTGCCTCTGTTATCTAGTTCACCAATACACTCTGTGAATCCTAATCACCGGTGAGGCACTCATATACAACATCAATCAGTTAAAAGGAAAACAGAGTCTCAGCAAAAATAAAATATCATTAGAAGCAGTACTCGTAAATAAGGTGTAAACAGAAATCACACACACAACACACAACAGAAAGGAGATGGGTGAATCTTGTGATGAAGGTGGGCCCTGTCCTTCTCACAAGATTCCCCAGGACACAGAAACTAAGATGAAATACTCAGAACAGAACTTTATTCATCTGTCAATATACCATATTACAAGAAAGATTCAGTCTCATCCCTTCACTACAATTTCTGTGTTACAGCTTGTTCATCCTCCCTCTATACGTCTATATCCCCCTCTAATGTAGATGTCTCCTCTTTATAGAGGAGACATCTATTACAAAATATTTTCATTATACATTCTGGTTCAACCCTTTGTACTAAAAAAAGGGAAATCAGTTCTCGTCAACAGAATGTTGTTACAGTCATGTGGATCATGATCATTACGACCAATTTGCTAATTGGTCGGACTCCTTTGTTGTCGCAGATTTGTTACGCAAATCTCAACTGTCTCCTCGAATTTCGCATGCTGTTCTTTCTGTTTCAGCTTCGAGGTTCGTGCTGTTCTTGCTATTTCAGCTTCGTGGTTTGCACTGTTTCTGCTGTTTCAACAATTGCAAAATGTAGTCCTGCCAATTAGGTAGTTTCAACAATTGTTCAACAACTTAGTCAACTTCAAGGATCAATTATAGAGATAGCATGATTACGTGTTGAATAATTAAACATATAGCAATGAGGAGAGTTACTATATACCTTTTGGAATGATTAAGTCAAAATACTAGCAAAGGCTTTCAACTAAGGGTTGAAGAGGGTAATATAATGACAAAATATAAGGTCAAAAATAGATAATATGGGATCCTAACACCCCCCCCCCCAACTGAAAAATGTTGCATGTCTGCATGCAACGTCTACTCTGAATCTGAGTCAGAATACTGGGATGAACAGTGTAAATTGCTTATGCAGTAACTGTAGAATGTGCTGTCAACCATGTCTCTAAACCCGTGGACACTCTGAAGTTTCTTCCATGCTGCCAACTCTTCCTTTTTAGTCAATTTAAATTGAGCCTTGTATTGTTCTCCAGGAAACCATAAGAGAGGGAAATGAAAGTGGTAACCAATCCATCATTCAACACACTGTCTAATGCATTTAAAATAATCAGGTATGCGTGAGATCGCCGCCTGAAGATTGAGGGGATTGTAGGGATGATATTCCCATCTTTCTTTAGGACAATGTTCCCAGAATAGGTTATTTGCTTTTATAGCGAGAGCTCCTTTGGTTTTCACATAATGTTGGCAGTCTTCCAAGACTGCTGCTTGCATATTCCTAATATGATCAGTCATCCCTGGTTCTCGTAGAATTCGTTGATGTTCCGCAATGAAGATGGCTGCATTCTGCGGTTCTGAACGAATCCAGAGAAGACAGTTCTCCTCATTGTGTGCTACAGACATAAAAGCATTCTGCCAAGTAAGTTGATTGGCCAAGAAGGAAATAAAGGCTCTTATTTGGATATCGCCAGAAAGAGAAAGTAAACTAATATTTCTATCTTCAGGCATAGCCTCATTGTGAAGATAGAGTTCACACAGCAAGTTCTGGTCACTATTTGGTGCTTCTGCAAAAGTCTCAATAAATTGTTGTGGTGTAGAGACCTGGTGGGGTCTTCCATCCTTGATTGCTTTTAATTGGAGGAACACTAAACGTTCTCTCAAAAATACAGAATAGTTAAAAGAAGGCTTCCTTGTAGCAAGTAACCGCTGGACCAAATCAAAGATGAGGGACATTCTGGCTTTTAATTGCTTATTCTCCTTATGTTGTGCACGAGACTGTTCAAGTACTTCGCAATTTCTGTAAGCATAGTTGAGCCATAATGACTTCTGTTGCTGAAATGCCTTTCCTTGGGAGAGCTCATATTCTGTCTTCCATGTGTTACTTAGTTCTTGAAAAATGGAAGTCTGTGTGTGAGCATTGCTGACACAGGGAGGTTCAGTTTGTGTATGCACAATTGTAAAAGACTTTGGTTCTGGTTTCTGTTCATCAACAACTTGGGTAGGCCGGGGTGGTTCTGTTTCTTCCTCTAAAATTCTTGAGGACCCTGCTGGTTCTTATGTAACAGCATGGTGTTCATTTTTTATTATAACAGGACTGGCTCCAGTCAACGAAACTGCAATTATCTTATATCTTGCTTGAGTATAGATATCCCCACATTCACTGCACATGTATTCACTGTATTGATCCTTCTCTGCAGTCTTTTCAGCTTGAGATTCTACCTGAGCTAACATGTACAGATTGAGTTCCTTTTTATAGGTTTCCCTAGCCATTGTTAACTCTTGCTGATAAGCCTTAATTTCTGATTTTAAAAACTCATTTTCTTCCTGCAGGGAGGCTAAAGTAACCGGGGCTTCTGTAGTTGTGGGCTCAAATGGAGGAGAGAATTGTTGTTCGTCATTGACTTCATCATTTGCGTCCACAACAGGTGGTTCTTGTGTATCACCTGTTGGGTCAGTGGCTGGTTCTTGTGTATCAGCCATACCTAGGGCATCTTCTTTTTGATTTCCAAAAGGTGGTTCTTGTGTATCACCTGTTGGGTCAATGGCTGGTTCTTGTGTATCAGCCACATCTAGATCATCTTCTTTTTGTTCACCAATAGGTGGTTCTTGTGTGGCACCTGTTGGGTCAGTCGCTGGTTCTTGTGTAACAGCCACATGCCCTATATCGTCTTGGGTGTCTACTTTAGATGTATCGGTAGTTGTTTCTTGTGGAGTAGCTGCGTATGTTGAGAAAAATGATGTCACAAAATCGTGAACACTTTGTATTTCGCACCTGAGGGTGAAGAAGGTGAAGGTTCAGGGCTATGTGGGATATGGGGATTTAGAATGATAGGGGGGACGTTTGGGATAATGGCCTCAGTTGCTGCAGGAAACCTTGTTCGTTGCCGTGGTAGGGAATCAGGAGAAACAATAGTTTTTCTCTTGCGAGCACTTTTCCTCAAGGTAGGGGAATTATTAGAAATAGTGGCTTCCTTAACTGAGGCCCTAGTTCTTCTTTTTAGTGGGGTTGCAGCTTTCTGTTGCTTTTTCCTCTTAAGGAAAGTGATGAGGGTATCATCATCTGAATCATCGGTAGGGATATGGACTATGGGGGTGGATGGTTCGGCTTTATCAAGTGGTGAGGTCTGCTGCAGATTTTCAGTGCTCAATTGGGGTGTTTCTGCTGCTGGTTGCTGAGTTTCAGCAGCTTGCTGGGAGTTTTCCTCAGATTTCTAGGAATTTTCTTCATTTTGCTGAGGAGGGTTATTGAGGGGAGGTGGATTGTGCAAGGCAAAGCCTCTATTTATTAGGAGTTGGACCAAATGATGGTGCATGAGGCAGAGGTGTTGGTGCCTTGCGTTCACGGTATAGTGTGCCATATTTTTTAGATAGCCAAGCAGATAATAGGGTATATTTATTAGACGATGATGCCGCAAATGATTTAATAAAACAAAGTCGTGTTGATAGACTACCTGATAACGGCCCTCGCAGGTGAAATAGTGCATAACAAATTCTACAACCTCTGGCCATGGAGGTGGTAGTGATCGAAGTGCAACACTCTTGCCTTTGGTTTCAACCTGCTCCCCTGGTAACAGGAAATCTTGTTGTGCATTGAGAATGAGATGTTTCCTGCTGAACCAGCGAATACCATTGGTTGGAAGCCCCGAAACTTGCGCTATGTCTTCTTCTGTTGCTGGAATTCGCACCCCTCGGACAGTGGAGTACCCTTCCCTCAAATTGCATGCAAATTCCAGAACCTACTGTGGATCAAAATCCGGAAGTCTATTGAGGTAATCCACCCATCCTGCTTGTAGAAAGATTTGGTATGCCTCCTGGCAGAGTTCCAGTAATGCCGTCGAGCCAGGTTCATGTCTAACAGCATCTCCTCCCATAGTTACTGGTTTAGGCAAAATACAAAATGCAGAGCCGAGTTGCCGAGGTCGAAACAGAGCAGAACGTTACAAATGAAATTATGACGTGATAAGGTATAGACGAGGTGGATTAGATACTACCGCGAGGAATAAAGATGGCGGTGATCGGTGTGTCATATAATGATTACAATATTTCAGTAATCCCCCCCAACTGTGGCTGAATGATATGGTTGGTGGTACGACGCTTTTGGCAATCGTGTCAATTATCTCCTCATTAACTGCAATTTAATATTCACACTTAAACATGCATACCTTTACATTTACCTTTGGTTGTTGCGCCGAAAAGTGTTATCTAATCCTTAATAGGTCAATGATCATTATAGAAAGGGTCTGTAAGGTATGAGGGTTTTTATACACAAGGTTTTTATTATTCACAAGAGGTAGTAGTGAAGGGACATTATTAATAGGATAAATGGCTGATTCCTTTGAATAAAGAATGATATGTTTCCATCGAGGTAATAGTTCATTCTCGGGAACAAAAATTGGGACATTGGTGCTTTTTAGGAAAAATGGAAAAGGTTGGTGTTTAAGCAGTGGGATTTGGTGTTTTAGCAACAGGAAATGGTGTTTCAGCAACGGGAAATGGTGTTTCAACATCGGGAAATGGTGTTTCAACAACGTGAAATGGTGTTTCAGCAACGGAAAATGTAAGAGGGAATGAATTATGATCTGAAATGACATGGCAATGCTTTCCACTCTGCGAATTAGTTCTTACTATATTGGAATTTTTCTTTTCAGCCACCCTCCAAAGCTAAGATCTGCAAAATAATTAGTTGTAACATGGCAACCCTTGACAGGGATTATTAGTTAAGAAATCTAATCTAAAAATAAATACATAAACAGAAAATTAAGTGCATTGAGGGATAGCCGGTTCCCCCAAAAAGGCATAGTGTATGTCTGCCATGCAAGTAGCTTTGAAATCCTCTTTAGAAATAGGCTGTTGATACAAACGAAGTCGATACCCATTTACTAATAATGGTGTTCTAGAATCATCAATCGTTAGGAGTCTGACTGTTCCATTTGGAAAAACAGTATCTACTTCATAAGGTCCTAGCCACCTTGTTCTTAATTTACCTTGAAAATTTTCAAAATGGGACAGTAGAGCCCAATTACCTTTTTGGAACTGCTTGTGCTTAATAGTTTTGTCATGCCACCTGGTTCTTTGTTGTTGTATCATGGTTGTTTGATGGATGGCATCCAACCTCTTTTCATCCAATTCCTAAAGCTGCTGCAACCTAGCTGTCTGTGCATCAGTCAAGTCAAGGTTAATAGCTAACGCAGTCCTTAAGGTTTTGATTTCAAATTCCACAGGAAAAACAACACTTTTACCATAAACTAATTCATAAGGTGAAAAACCCGTAGTGTTCCTCCAAGTAGTTCTGTAAGCCCATAATGCTTCAGGCAACCTTTGAAACCAGTCCCTTCTATTCTCCTTGACTGTTTTTGTTAAAATGGCTTCTATGACTTTGTTTGTACTTTCCACTTGCCCATTTGCCTGGGGGTGATAAGGTGTAGTCATTTTATGCTTAATGTGATATTTCTGGAGTGTATCTTTGAATCCATGAGAATTAAAAGGGGGTCCTCCATCTGTAACTAGCTCTCTAGGCAAACCAAAGCTAACAAAGATTTCTTCAAATAGGAAAGTTAAACTGATTCTTCACTAGCTTTGATGAGTGCCTTAGCTTCTACCCACTTAGTCATATAGTCTGTGAAAACCAGTATATAAACTCTTTGATTGGATGGAGGATTGATGGGACCTATAAAATCTAGTGCCCATCTTTTTCAAAAGGTTCAAGTATTACCTGGGGGTTGAGTGGCATTTCATCCCTGTGATTAGGCTGGCCCATTCTCTGACAGTTATCGCAGGCCCTAACATATTTCTTTGCATCCTTGAAAAGTGAGGGCCAATAGTAACCCATTCTAAGAACATTGTGTGTTGTTCTTTTGTCCACAAAATGCCCTCCACAAGGGCCATCGTGACAAGCCTTCAATATATCATAAACTTCATCTTCTCTGATGCATCTTTGAATTTCCTGATCGAGTCCTGTGTGAAAAAGACACCCACTTATCCAGCTGTACCTAGCACTTTGCTGAACAATCCTTCTTTTCTCTCTGTGTGATAGGTGTGACGGTAGTTTCCCTGCAACTAAGTAATTTGCAATGTCTGCATACCAAGGTGAGTGAGCAGATACTGCAAATAAATATTCGTCAGGAAAAGAATCATCTACTGGAATATTTTCATCAGTTTTTAACTGAGAAAGGAAATCAGCAACTACATTTTCTTTACCTTGTCGATCTACAATTGTGATATCAAATTCTTGTAATAATTGTAACCATCTGGTAACTCAAGCATTTTTAACTGATTTGTTCATTAAATATTTAATGGACGAGTGATCAGTATGCACAAAAGTAGTATAACCGGTAATATAATGTCGAAACTTATTAATAGCATAAATGAGTGCTAAAAATTCTTTCTCGGTGACTGTATAATTGAGTTCAACAGGGGTCATAATTTTACTAATAAAATAGATAGCATAGGGAAGATTATTTTCTTCTTGACCCAAGACAGCTCCTATTGCAGTATCTAAAGCATCAGAGGATATATGAAAGGGGAGTGCCCAGTCAGGTCCTCTTAAAATGGGAGCTGTAGACAATTGATGTTTAAGTTCATTAAATGCTTTTTGACAACCATCAGTCCACTTAAATTCAGCATTTTTCATAAGTAACACAAAAAAAGGAGAAGCTATTTTAGAAAAATCCTTGATAAATCTTCTATAATATCCAGCATGTCCTAAAAAACTTCTTACATCAGTTTGTGTTTTAGGGATAGGAAGAGTCTGAATTACTTGTACTTTAGCTGGATCAACTTGAATTCCTAGGAATGAGATGAAGTGTCCCAATACAATACCTTGATTCATCATCATATGGCATTTTTCAGTACTTAAGGCAAGATGTGCTTCTATACATCGTTTAAGTACTTTTTCAAGGTTATGTAATGCATCTTCAAAAGTCGCACCATAAGGAGTAAAGTCATCCATAAATATTTCTAAGGAATCATTAAGCATATCAGAAAAAATTCCTATCACTGCTCTTTGAAATGTTGTTGGGGCATTACATAGTCCAAATGTAAGAACTTTATAGGCAAAAGTCCCCCATGGACTAGTAAAAGTGGTCTTGTCCTGATCTTGGGGTGCAATCTTGATCTGATTATATCCACTAAATCCATCCAAAAAGGAAAAGAATCTCTTCCCTGCCAAATTGTCTAGTACCTGATCAATAAATGGTAAGGGGAAATGATCTTTCTGAGTGGCCTTATTTAGAGCTCTGTAATCTACACACACTCTCCATTTCCCATTTTTCTTAGGTACTATTACTAATGGTGAAACCCATTCACTATCAGATATAGGATATATAAATCCTGCATTCAACAATTTCTAGAGTTCTTCCTTCACAATTTCCCTTAAATTGGGATTCATTTGTCGTTGGGATTGACAGACTGGGTGAGTTCCTTCTTTAATATAAATACAATGAGTACATAATTCAGAAGAGATTCCCTTCATATCTGTGTAATCCCATGCGAATGCTTCTTTATTCTCACGGAGTAGCTTCATTAACTATTGTGTTTCAGCATCTGTTAGGTTAGGGTTTATATTTAATGTTTTGCCAGGCTCGATTTCGACTATTATACTTTTGGAGGAGGTGTCAGCTGATGTCTGAGATAAATCTTCAATTCTAAGGTTTTGCTGGGATTCAGATTGCAAGATTGTAGTCAAGTGATCATGTATTTCAGAGTTAACCGAAGAGGGTTTGGAAATAAAGTTGCTAATTCATTCATCTTCAGTTGAATCTTTAAAAGTTAGAGCTTGTTCGACAGTCAAGATGGGTTGGGTCTCATCGTCCTCATAATCTAGCCACACAGAGTTATCATTATTAATCATAGGTGTAGCATGAGGGTAAAGAGTAAGCTGTTTGGTTTCACATCCATTAGAAATTGTCATTGAACCTGACCTACAGTTGATGAAGGCATCTGCTGTAGCCAGCCAAGGTCTTCCTAAAATCAATGGATGACCCCCCAACTTTGTTTTGGTATGTAATACAACAAAATCAGCTAGGTAGTTCCAAGATTTGACTGAAATTATCAGGTATCCAATGACTCCTTCAGGTTTGATCGTGGAGTGGTCAGCTAGCTCTAGGATGGTTGGGGTTTCCCTAATTACATTCTTTAACTGTAATAACTATGTAGTTTCAAGTGTCATGATGTTTATTGCGGCACCTAGATCTACTAGAACTCTAGAAGCAAAAGTTTTTCCAACTTATACTGTGACCGTAGGATGACCAGGGTCACCATATTTCACAGGAGGGTTTTTTTCTGACATTAGAGCAGCTAGATCACCCATCACATGAACTATGAGGGGATCCTTAGCTTTTCTTCCAGGTTTCTTAATACAAATATCTCTAACAATTCTAGCATAAATTGGTACATCTCTCAGTGCTTCTAAGAGTGGAATTTTAACATATAAATTATGCAGTTCTCCTAACATATTAAAAGCAGCTGGCTCAAGTGTTTTGGTAAGAGTTAAACATTCAGGGAATGGTGGCTCTGTTGCTTCAGCAGTCTTATTAAAAGATGTTTCAACTGTTTCAGCATTGTTATTAGAGTATGATCCAACTGTTTCAACATTGTTATTAGATAAATTTTCTTTTTCGGTTTTTTCTTTATCAGAATCGAAAGAAGTAATGTCATCAATAATGGGTTCAACTATTCTCCCAGAGCGTAAATGAATATCATTATATTGCATAGGGGAAACACGTTGGTTTTGAATATCAATTACCTGCAGAGCTTTATTATTACTTGGATTGGGGTTACGTTGTACAGGCAGCTGGGGTCTCATTGTCTGATTATTTGGTGGAGCATTTGATGGTAAGGAGAGAGATTGTTGATACTGAGGTAGTTGGTTTGGAAATGGGACCTGTGGAGCTGTCCAATTTGGGTTCCATTGATTAAAATAGGTTTGCTGTAGAGCCCAGGGATTCCATATTGTAGGATCAACAAAAGGAGGATTTCGTTGCTGCATGGGTGGGAAATTCATTTGATTAAAGGGTGGGTACTACATTTGACTGAAGGGCGGGTAATTTGCTTGAAAAGGAGGATGATTATTCCAACGATTAAATGACATGTTAGAATTCATACCTTGTCCTCGTGGTTGCAATTGCCTCCTCTATGTGAGCAGGTACACTACTTCAGCTTCTTCTTCAGTTGGCTGCAGTGCTGCTTTTATTCCTGGCAAAGAAGGGAATTGTTGTGTCTCATGGTCCTTTTCACAGATAGTGCAAATCGGTACCTTGTCCAGGGGGCATTCCCTTAGTGGGTGTTTTTCTCTACATTTAGAGCAAAAAATAGCGAGAGCAGCTTCCACTTCTGCCTGCTTCTTTTTAACCTACAAGGTATCAATTTGTGAAGCAAAAGAGCTTAACATTTTGGTTTTAAATTCTTCAAGTAAGTTACATATTTCGGCCCGTGTTGCTCCTCCACTTGCTGATTTCTGGACTCTTGAGTATGTACTATCCTTGCTTTTTGGTCTGCTTGTTGCTCCTCTTGAACATCTTTTACAGAGATTGACAATCTCATCATATGATTCCTTAGATATGTCTCCTTTTCCAAGCATATTCAACATATCTAAACAATCATCTCGTACCCCTTTTAGCAATATTGACTTGAGAATATCCTTACTCATATAAGGATGATCAGATCACTGCAAGTTATACTGTAGCCTTTCCATGAAGTCCTCCAGACTTTCGTCCTCCTTCTGAGTCATCTTGAATAATTCCTCCTTCCTTTCTCTTGTTCGACAATAATCTTGGTATTTGGCCAGAAATTTCTCCTTCATCTGGTCCCATGTCGTAATCACATGAGCTCCCAAGCTCATGAACCATCTTAATGCGTTCCCCTTTAATGTAGCTAGAAACAAATTCAATTTTTGAGCAGCATTAACATAGTCATAGCTTCTACACAATATATCAAATTCAAAAAGAAATTCATGAGGATCTTCTGTGGATAACCCATGGAAATTGGGTAATGCTGAAAGTGGGATATTCTTCATAGGAGTTGCTCCTCTGGGGAGATCCCCAATAGGGAATTCCAGGGTGGAGAGAGAATTCTCTCCCCTTCCTTCTACTCTGCGACCTCCACCAAAAAGTCCTTCATTGTTATCCTCCATTGGTTGTTTTCCTAATGCGCTTGCCTGGTCTTCGGAGTTTTCTGTTGGAATTTCAATGTCCTGCACTGGTTCCTCCACTTTAATTTCCTCTATTGGCTCTTCTACTAGTCGTTCATCTTCTTCCACCGGTTCCTTAGTATATTCTGATGGTTCTATAACCCTCCTTGGTCCCACTACTTCCTCTGTCTGATATTCTGTCTAGGAAGAGTGTTGGGTCTGTGGCCTTCGAGAGGTTAACCTCTAGGATGTCTCAGCTTTTGAAATAATATCATCAATAAAAGTTTTTCTTCCTCCTCCTTTGCCCTTGCCGTCTGAATGGTTAGCCTTCCTACATCCTCTCATTCATCCTGCATCTCTAAAAGAAAATCGTTAATACTTTTAAAATCTCCAGTCACCTTCCCCGGCAATGGCGCCAAAATGTTGGTCACTTTAATTGTTTATTAATAAAACAGTCGAGTGCCACATAAATTATCAACCCGGGAAAGTTTGATTATTCCAAAGGTGACTACGTACTATATGTAATCAATCTTAATAGTATTAAAAGCTGTAGTATAAACAGTTCACTCTCTACTAAACCCCTACTCTGTGTTACAGCAGTTACAGCCTGTTGCAGGAATGGAATAAGAACGGATAATTAATTAAAGAAAACAAATCTGCAAAAGGGAGTGATGGCTGTCTTGTAACAAAGGATCAGGACCCTATCCTCAGAGTAAGGACTTTCAGCACCTACCTCTGTTATCCAGTTCACCAATACACTCTGTGAATCCTAATCAAGGGTGAGGCACTCATATACAGCATCAATCGGTTAAAAGGAAAACAGAGTCTCGGGAAAAGTAAAATATCATTAGAAGCAGTACTCGTAAATAAGGTGTAAACAGAAATCACACACACAACACACAACAAAAAGGAGATGGGTGAATCTTGTGATGAAGGTGGGCCCTTTCCTTCTCACAAGATTCCCCAGGACACAGAAACTAAGATGAAATACTCAGAACATAACTTTATTCATCTATCAATATACCATATTACAAGAAATATTTAGTATCATCCCTTCACTACAATTTCTGTGTTACAGCTTGTTCATCCTCCCTCTATACGTCTATATCCCCCTCTAATGTAGATGTCTCATCTTTATAGAGGAGACATCTATTACAAAAGATTTTCATTATACATTCTGTTTCAACCCTTTGTACCAAAAATATGGAAATCAGTTCTCGTTAACAGAATGATGTTACACTCATGTGGATCATGATCATTACGACCAATTTAGTAATCGGTCGGACTCCTTTGCTGTTGAAAATTTGTTACGCAAATCTCAACTGTCTCCTCGAAGTTCACATGTTGTTCTTTCTGTTTCAGCTTCGAGGTTCATGCTGTTCTTGCTGTTTCAGCTTCGCGGTTTGCATTGTTTCCACTGTTTCAGCAATTGCAAAATGTGGTCTTGCCAATTAGGCAGTTTCAACAATTGTTCAGTAACTTAGTCAACTTCAAGGATCAATTATAAAGATAGCATGATTACGTGTTGAATAATTAAACATATAGCAATGAGGAGAGTTACTATATACCTTTTGGAATGATTAAGTCAAAATACTAGCAAAGGCTTTCAACTAAGGGTTGAAGAGGGTAATATAATGACAAAATATAAGGTCCAAAATAGACAATATGGGATCCTAACAGCAGCGATTAACAAAAAGGAGCATGAAAAACTTAGAAAGGGAAGTGAAGACGAGGTGATATCTTTCATTGAAAAATTTATTTGCTTTTCATCTCTCATGAGTAAGCCAATAGGTAAGCACACAAAATTACAACACTCATGGCTGAGCCCATTCCAAGTTGTGGAAAAAATTGGTCATGGAATTTACAGATTGAAATCCTTACAGGGAGAAACTAAAAAACTCCCTGTTAATGGCTAGCATCTCAAGAGATACTTCTAGAATCCACCACATGGTGGTTACCTCCTTAGTAGGTTAGAGTTCATTTCATTTTGTTGTTAGTGTAGTTGTATTACTATTCTTTCTTTTTGTTTTCTACAAAGTCTATTTTCCTGTTGTTTTGAATTACATTCCTTTCAGCCAGCTGATGGTGGTCCTCCAGTCTCATTTTACCTTTCATATTTGCCCTCATTCACCACTCTCAGCCTTTCCCTTCCTCATTAAGTTGCTGATGATTCTATTGTTCCTGAATCTATCATTGCCCTGCAAATCAAACAAACTTTCTATCAACCCATGAGCACTTGAGAATCAGCAATGGAATGCAAACCGAAACCCCTCATGTGCATCTATTCGGAACTGTGTGAGATCTGTTGATAACTTGGATATCTGGAGCATGTAGGGGCTTTTTTATAAAACAAAAAATGTGTAACTACAACTGGACTGGCATGGAGGAATGTTGCATTTAAATAAATCCCACTCAGACCTAGCCTATACTTTCTTGGAAGGTTTACAGTCATTCTCCATTGGTCCCATCCACCACACTAAATGGTCCAATACCTGTTACTCACATGTAAACCTCCTTTCAAGGGCTAAGCTCACTGTCTCATACCCTGTGGCAAATCCAATTGTGCTCTAGTCCTTCTGCCTGAAACTGGAAGGACTTATCTAAAAAGAAATGAAATGTCAAGTCCTTGTGCGAATCTAGAAGGATTGGTTGTTTGGGAAGCCGGTTAGAGTAAGGACTATTGTTGGGCTCAGAGTGCCAGTTTACATAGAAAGCCCAACCTTGCTTAAATGGTTTTAAAATATGGCATGATCCATGACTGCACCCCATTCAATCAATGAAAAAAGCATTGAAATTCTCATATAAAGTGCAAGAAAAACATGCTTACATCAACCTTGATGAGCAATAAAGAGCTGAGGTACACACCTAAATTGGTATGGAAATACTAGTGATGGCCCCAAAGGGATTTTTGAAAGTGGGAAACAGGTAAAGGAAGGTCAAAAAACCCCATAATACTACTATTGGAGAATGCCTGTCAAAATCATATCAGCAAGTAGAAGCTATTTGTCTCTATCCCTCCTAAAGCAGTTAATGTTTAAGTGGAACCCATGCTTGTCCATCTATATAGTTTGCATTTCAAGCTTATCTTCACATCCTGATGTTTTATTGATCTGAAGGTTATTTGGAAATAGAGATAACTGGTTCACCCAATGGTTCGCCATATGTTTTGGCCACAACTACGACCCTCTTAAAACCTGCTCTGATAGCAAATTTTGAATGGGCCCCCTATAAGTCTGATCTATCATCTCTCTGAATGTTCCTTTTCATCCAAGTGATTTTAACTCTATGAAGAGCCGAATCTTCCACTCACAAATGGTGAAAGCCCTTCAACAAACCCCTGACATATAACCTTGTTAAGCCCTTTATTCATATGCTCATTGGGGTTTGCCTAGCTTCCAAAATCCTTCATCGCATCATTGTCTCGTTATAATCCCTTTACAAAGGAATTCCTTCGCAAAATACATATATCTTCCCTCTTTTTCTTATCACATTCATCCTAGGCATGTAATGCATTCCATAAGGCCCCGGACCCGACAGCGTTATGAACCATAATATATATATATTGTCGGGTCCGAAAGCCCGTCGCATATCGCAATTAGCCTAAGTCCAAGGTTTATGTATATTTGTGTTGAAAATAACACTAAGAGGGGGGGTGAATCAGTATTATTAAGTCAAATTATTTTTCAATTTATACAAAGATTTGTATACGCTACTTCAGTGAATGAAAACAGCGTGTATACGCAACTCTGACTAATGAAACTCGCGTATAACTTCCAGACTTATAATTTAATTTATTCTTCATATATTGATCATTAATATGTGTGTCAGAACAATATAAAAATAAGCAGGAATAGAAAAGTAGAGCAGACAGTCACACAAAAGAACACAGGATATAAGGTGGAAACCCAATGTGGGTGAAAACCACCTGCTATAATATGTCTCTATCTTCTTTCAATTAGAAACTTCTTTTTACATTGATTCTGTACTGGTGCAGTCTTATCCCAACACACAGGCTTCAACCTGCAGAAGGCTACAACCTTCTCTCATTCTCCAGCTTCTCCTAGAAGGGAGCTACAACCCCCTTAGCTCTTGTACTAGCTGAGGTACTAGTACGTAGGTGTCGACCTACAGAAGGCTTCAACCTTCTCTTTTCTTCCAGGTACCACATTTCATAAATTTTCAGACTGGATCCATGAATATCAATCAAACATCAAGTAGATCTGCAACAACCAATCTCCTTTGTACAAATACTGAATCAACCAATAACTTTTCAGAATGTTGTAACCAGAAAACAATACCAGTAACCAGACACCAATTCTGAACCCAGAACACTGTAGCAATAAACAGAAGCAGCTGAAACATGTTTCAAGAGATGTACGCTACTTCATCAATAGAAACCTGCGTACATATGCAGCTATGCCAAAGCCAACCAACGTATACGCAGTCTTCACTTCCATAACCTACATGTATACGTGCCTCCATTGTGACGAACTTGTGTACAGATCTATAAAAGATAATTTATCCTTTTACTTAATCAGACATCAGTGATACCCAGATTATCAGATTTATAGATCTAATCATGTGCCAAGTATAATATATCAAAATCACACAATGATACTACTATTCAAGCCTTGAGATCTCGGCCCATCAATAGATCTTAATCATCGTGTAATGCTCAGGTTCCTCCTTGATTCAGATCCAGCAGTAACTTACCAACCAATCACCAGTAATCCAGATCTTTCTCCTCTCAAGATATTCAACACATAAGTCAATAACTTGCCAAATGATCTCCTTCCCTTTTTATATTCTTAGGCCTTACTCGAACCATGGTCCAAAACCATTGAGAACTAATACTAGGGACACAATACTTGGGTTCAACACTTTAAATGCAATACCAAGGACCAAAATCATAGGTTCAAATATGTCGAACTAAATACCATGGACCAACCATAAGTTTTCCCACATGTACACGCATTTCTTTGCATGAAAGTGTGTGCATACGTATACGCGCCTTTTGATTGGTACACCCGCTTGTATACGCGACTTTAATAAGATAAAATTGCATATACCTCATTTTCTTTCATTCTGAGAGCATGAACTGTGATCTACCATTTGAGTGAGTTACGCTCTTTTCTTTGCATGAAAGTGCGTGCATACGCGCCTTTTGATTGGTACACCCGTGTGTATACACGAATTTAATAAGATGAACCTGCGTATACCTCATTTTTTTTCATTCTAAGAGCTTGAACTGTGATCTACCATTTGAGTGAGTTGCCATCAAGGACAACACCTATGCCATGGTGCCAAACCTGTGCCATAATTCCAACAATCTCCCCCTTTGGACTTGATGGCAACCCCAAGTCATTCAAAAACATTCTCCCCCTTTGACATCAAGCACAAAGGGTTGTGTTCCCCCTTAATACATGCTAAAACATCTGCTCTACTGAGCTGTCTAAGCTCCCCCTGACTGTAGGAAAGGTCTATAAAAAGATGATCTACACAAGAAACATGACTTTATACATTATAAGAGACCTTCCTATCACCAAAGACTCATACATACATCCATCTCCCAACCAAGTGGGGACATACCAGAATTAAGCACCCAACCAAGTGGGGATACACCAGAAGTTTACACATGACAAATAAGTACATTACATCATTCATCCTAGGCATAGTGGGGAAACCAAAATAGGTCGTTACATGACCTTGATAAAAGAAATAGAGACAAAATATTTTCAGCAAGACTCTAATAGTTATCAACAACTAACATAAGCAGCATTTGTCAGTCATTATTCAGACCAACACCCATGTTCTCTTTCCGCACCTATTCCACCTGAAATCAAACCAACTGTGAATTTGAACCAAGATCTTCTAAGATAATGCCAACAATGCATTATTAGAAGAATATATGCTCCCCTTGAACCTGTGCCAGATGGTCTCTATCAGACCCATATCAGACTCTTTTCATCCTAAGCCTAGCCCCACTGCTTTTCTTCAAACCAACATATACGCGACTGTACCTTAATAAAATGGTGTATGTACACAGATCCTCCTCATTCAATTCGCATACAACCACTTTTCTCTGAATCAGACAAGATTCAACAGAAAGATGATGCATCAACTACCCCTAGCTTCTATCTGAGGTATTCAAATGTCTCCCTGGGCAATGGTTTGGTGAGGATATCAGCAACTTGTTCCTTAGAGGGAACATACTCCAATTTGACCTCTTGTTCAATCACTTGTTCTCGGAGAAAATGATACTTGATCGATATGTGCTTAGTCTTTGAATGCATGACAGGATTCTTTGAAATATTGATTGCACTTGTATTATCACAGAAAATGGAGATAGGTGGAGTACAAGTGATTTGAAGGTCTTGCAATGTTTGCATCATCCAAAGGAGTTGTGTGCAACAAGATGCAGTAGCTACATATTCTTCTTCAGCTGTAGATAATGCAATAGAACTTTGTTTCTTGCTGAACCAAGATACTAATCTAGGACCCATGAAGAATGCACCACCACTAGTGCTTTTTCTGTCATCCACACTTCCTGCCCAATCTGCATCTATATATGCATGAAATGTGATATCTGTACCTCTAGGATACCATAAGCCATAGTTTTGAGTGCCTTGAAGATACTTGAAATTTCTCTTAACTGCTTGAAGATGAGTTTCCTTTGGATTTGCCTGAAACCTTCCAACTATTCCCACTGCATGCATAATGTCTAGTCGGGTACCTGTTAGATAGAGTAGACTACCAATCATGGATCTATAGGTTGATTGATGTACTGCTACCGGTTCATCATTTGGGTGAGGTTGCATCCTATTACCATAGGGGTACATACTGGTTTCGAATCCTCCATCCCATATTTCTTCAAGATCTGCTTGAGATACTTGGTTTGTGATAGAAAAATGCTGCCTTTTTTTTGTTGGACTTGTAAACCAAGAAAATATGTGAGCTCACCAAGCATGGACATTTCAAACTCTTTTGGCATCACAAAGGCAAAATTTTGACTCATGTCTTCTTCATTGCAACCAAAGATGATATCATCAACATACACAACAAGTATTAGCAACTTATCATTGTCAACTTTTATATACAAATTGCTATCTATGGAACCTTTTGTGAAACCTTGTTGATGGAGGTACTTATCCAAGCGATAATACCAAGCCCTGGGAGCCTGTTTAAGGCCATATAGAGCCTTTTTGAGTCTGCATACAAGCTTTGGATCACTTCCAAGGAAAAACCCATCTGGTTGCTCAATATACACTTCTTCATCCAAGTCTCCATTTAGAAAAGTAAACTTCACATCCATTTGAAATACTTTCAACTTCTGAAAGCTAGAAAGGGCAAGGAACATCGTTATGGCCTCAATTTTGGCAACTGGTGCAAAAGTTTCTTCAAAGTCTATGCCTTCCTATTGAGCATACCCTTTACAAACAAGTCTGGGCTTGTTCCTAATCACATCTCCATTTTCATTTAGCCTATTTTTGAATATCCATTTTGTTCCTATGACATTCTTATCTTTTGGTCTAGGAACCAACTCCCAAGTGTTATTCTTTTCAATCTACTCAAGTTATTCCTCCATGGCCTTTACCCAACATTCATATTTGCATGCCTCTCTTACATTTTGTGCTTCAATGGAGGAGAGCAATGCTAGATAGCTTGAAGCTTCTGAAATGGTTCGTCTTGTCTCTACACCTGCCTTGTTTTGCCCCAAAATTTGAGATTTTGGATGATTCTTCTGAACGTACCTGGATGGAGTCTTTTCTTCTATCCTTATCTGTTCTTTGGGTGCCTCATGGGTTTCTTCTTCATCACGAATCTAATTTGATGTTGATGGACAGTCCTCATCATCTTCGAAATCTTCAGATTTTACCTGCCTAGGAGTGTTTCCTCTTCATCAACCACTATATCAATACTATCAACAACTTTTCCAAGTCTTTTATTGTAACACTTGTATGCTTTTCTATGGGGAGAGTAACCAAGGAGAATGCCTTCATCTGCTCTAGGTTCAAACTTGGCAAGATTTTCATCAGTCTTCTTGATGTAGCATTTGCTTCCAAAAATTTTGAAGTATTTTACCGTGGGAGTCTTACCATACCAAAGTTCATGAGGAGTCTAAGTGTTTTTTACCGGACGTT
The DNA here is from genome assembly GCA_031772625.1 of Pinus tabuliformis. Lineage (NCBI taxonomy): Eukaryota > Viridiplantae > Streptophyta > Pinopsida > Pinales > Pinaceae > Pinus > Pinus tabuliformis. The sequence goes on from CM062818.1 coordinate 125,537,338, forward strand.
TGTCTTGTTGAGAATAGTAACTGCAGCAAATGTAGCTTCACCCCAGAAGGTTATGGGAGTTCCAGACTCATCAAGCATAACACGAGCCATTTGTTGAACCATTCTGTTCATCCTTTCCACTACTCCATTTTGCTGAGGAGTCCTTGCAGTAGAGAATTCCATTCTTATTCCATGTTCTTCACAAAAATCAAAAAACTCATTCGAGGTAAATTCCCCTCCTCGATCAGACTTGAGGCATTTGATTATGCGATCTAATTCATTTTCCACCAAGGCTTTGAATGATTTGAACTTTTTGAAAGCTTCATCTTTATGCTTCATAAGTCCTATCCAACAAACCCTGGAAAAGTAGTCAATGAACAATATAATGTATTCTTCTCCTCGAGGTGACCTTTTCCTAGATGGACCACATACATTAGTATGGACAAGTTCAAGTGGCCTGCTAGCTGATCCTTCCTTCTCAGGGAAATTAGTTTTGGTTTTCTTACCAAATTGACATGATTTGCATATTGTATCATTTAGAATTCTGATGTCAGGTAGATCATGAACTGCCCGATATTTGCATGCTTTCCTTATTTGTGAGAAGCTTAGATGCCCCAATCTTCTCTGCCATAGCTAGTGTTCATCATTCTTGCTTAGATAGCATTGTTGTTGTCCTCCCTTGAGTATATATAAATTATTTGGAGTTCTTATGCCTTTGATCACTATTTCTCCTATATCAAGCTCACAAACAATGCATCCATTTGATCGAAATATTACTTCATTTCCTTGATCACACATTTGACTGACACTTCACAAATTATGCTTTAAGCCATCAACATACATAACATTTCTACTCTTGACCTTTTCTTTCAAAAGAACATAACCTTTACCTTTTATGAGTGCAGGGGTGTCATTTCCAAATGAGACCTTCTTTTCCTTTTCTAAGGCACTATATGACTGAAGTTTATCTTTATCACCTGTCATATGTTTTTAGCATCCACTGTTGATGTACCATTGATTTTCCTGTCCTTCTGCATATAAGGCTATCCTGCATCTTTCTGGTAGTGGTTCTTTCTTTTTCCAAGTTGTGGGACTTAATGAAGCTTGCTCCTTCTGAGTTATTTGTCGAAACCTACTCCTGCATTTAGAATATTCATGACCAAAGTTGTTACAAATAGAACATTCTATTTCATTTTCAAGAGCAGAAAAGTTATTGTAGGTCCTTTTCATGATCTCAGTCATACTCCTTTGTTTTTGAGCTTCTCTAGTCATGATTGTCTTGTAGGCAACACATTGAGCTACTTTGTGACCAAAGTTATGACAAGAGAAACAATGGCCACTGAAGAAACTCCTACGATTATCAAATCTACCAACCAAATGATTGTAGCTTCTATTGACATCCATTCTTGATGTAAATTGAGAATGATTTACCTGTGGTTGGTTGTAGCTTCTGTACATCCATGAAGAAGATTACCCCCAATTTACCTGGTAGTCTTTGTTCATTAATGAGGTAAATTGTCCTGATTTCCCTGATGATCTCCATTGGGACTTTGTTGTCAATTATCAACCTTCTCACTTCTCCTTGCAGCTTCAAGATAACTTTTGGAGGTAGATGGCTTCTGTGCTTGAGATGTTTCTTTGCTATACCCAAGACCTGTCTTGATTAGAGGAGAATGTTATACTTTGATAATTTAATCTAAAGTTTCAGATCCTTTAGCAAATCTAAGATTAAGAGCTTTCGTTTTTTCAATGTCCTTTCTAAGTCCCACAATTTCACATTCTAACTTTTCATTGTGTTTCTCCATTTCAAAAAGTTGGGATCTTAGAGTATCTATAATCATGTTCTTCTCCTCTAAGCAAATTTTGAGTTTAGAAATTTCTTCATAAAGTCATTCTTCATCTATAGCATCTAAGAAATCATCATCTTCAAAAGCCATTAAAATTCTATAACCATTACCTTGTTCATCTTCATCGCTATTTGAAAGTCCATCACTGTCTTCATGTGTGTAATAGCTCTTCTTACTTACATTCTGTTTTCTGTTCCATCTCACTGGTTCCTTACCTTTGTCAAGCTTATCTTTATGAGGACACTTGGCAGCATAGTGACCGACTCTTCCACAAGAAAAAAAATTGAAAGGGATCTTACCTCTAAATCTTCCAGAACCCCGTTGAAGGCTTTTGACAAAATTTGACTCTTCCTCTTCTTCTGACATATATCCTGAGTCATTGTAATCTCCTTTTCATGAGGCTTTGAATGCGGCTTCTCTCTTGTCTGATGGTCCCCCTTTTCTGATTTCGTAAGCGGTTAGGATTCCGTGTAGCTATGACATGGTAAGGCTCTGTAGATTCTTTTTTTCTTCTATGGCGGAAACTTTTGATTCAAACTTAGAAGACAAAGATCTTATAACCTTTTCAACCAAAATAACTTCTTTTATTTCTTCACCCAAATTTTTCATACAATTAACAATCTCATCTACACGTAGGAAATAGTTAGCCACACTTTCCACAATATCCCAAACTTCTTTACCAAGAGATTGAAGATAGGCAGTGATTCTTACCTTCCAATAGACGAAGTTGCTTCCATTGAAAATTGGTGGCCTGATCGATGCTTCTTTTTCATAGTTGCTCATGATGATAGATCTTCCTTCAAGCGATCAAGCTTCTTTTGAAGGACCTAATGTGATACCAATTGTTGAAAATAATACTGAGAGGGGGGGGGGGTGAATCAGTATTATTAAGTCAAATTATTTTTCAATTTATACAAATATTTGTATACGATACTTCAGTGAATGAAAACAGTGTGTATACGCAACTCTGACTAATGAAACTCACATATAACTTCCAGACTTGTAATTTAATTTATTCTTCATATATTGATCATTAATTTGTGTGTCAGAGCCATATAACAATAAGCAGGAACAGAAAAGTAGAGCAGAAAATCACACAAAAGAACACAAGATATAATGTGGAAACCCAATGTCGGTGAAAACCACCTACTGCAATATGTCTCTATCTTCTTTCAATTAGAAACTTCTTTTTACAATGATTCTATACTGGTGCAGTCTTATACCAGCACACAAGCTTCAACCTGCAGAAGGCTACAACCTTCTCTCATTCTCCAGCTTCTCCTGGAAGGGAGCTACAACCCCCTTAGCTCTTGTACTAGCTGAGGTACTAGTATGTAGGTGCTGACCTACAGAAGGCTTCAACCTTCTCTTTTCTTCCAGGGTCAACGTTTCATAAATTTTCAGATTGGATCCACGAATATCAATCAAACATCAAGTAGATCTACAACAACCAATCTCCTTTGTACAAATACTGAATCAACCAATAACTTTTTAGAATGTTGTAACCAGAAAACAGTACCAGTAACCAGACACCAATTCTGAACACAGAACACTGTAGCAATAAACAGAAGCAGCTAAAACATGTTTCAAGAGACGTACGCCACTTCATCAATAGAAACCTGTGTACATACGCAGCTATGCCAAAGCCAACCAGCGTATACGCAGTCTTCACTTCCTTAACCTGCGTGTATACATGCCTCCGCTGTGACGAACCTGCGTACAAATCTATAAAAGAAATTTTTCCTTTTACTTAATTAGACATCAGTTATACCCAGATTATCATATTTATAGATCTAATCATGTGCCAAGTATAATAGATCAAAATCACACAATGATACTACTATTCAAGCCTTGAGATCTCGACCCATCAATAGATCTTAATCATTGTGTAATGCTCAGGTTCCTCCTTGATTCAGATCTAGCTGTAACTTACCAAGCAATCACCAGTAATCTAGATCTTGCTCCTCTCAAGATATTAAACACATAAGTCAATACCTTGCCAAATGATCTCCTTCCCTTTTTATATTCTTAGGCCTTACTCAAACCATGGTCCAAAACCATTGAGAACTAATACTAGGGACCCAATACTTGGGTTCAACACTTTAAATGCAATACCAAGGACCAAAACGATAGGTTCAAATATGTCGGACTAAATACCATGGACCAACCATAAGTTTTCCCACATGTACGTGCTTTTCTTTGCATGAAAATGCGTGGATACGTATAAGCGGCTTTTTATCGGTACACCCGCATGTATACGCGACTTTAATAAGATGAACCTGTGTATACCTCATTTTCTTTCATTCTGAGAGCCTGAACTGTGATCTACCATTTGAGTGAGTTATGCGCTTTTATTTGCATTAAAGTGTGTGCATACATATATGCACCTTTTGATCGGTACACCCACGTGTATACCTGACTTTAATAAGATGAACCTGCGTATACCTCATTTTCTTTCATTCTGAGAGCCTGAACTGTGATCTGCCATTTGAGTGAGTTGCCATCAAGGACAACACCTGTGCCATAGTGCCAAACCTGTGCCATAATGCCAACAATATGGTGCACCCGTGGCCTTCAGACCCACCGGCATTATGAACCACACTATATACAATGTCAGGTCTGGCCCCCAATCGCATATCGCGTATCGACGGAGCCCAAGCATTGTACATAATATGTGTAGCGATATGTCAGACCTGTCGAGCTATCAAATACGATATATATATATATATATATATATATATATATATATATATATATATATATATATATATATATATATATATATATATATATATATATATATATATATATATATATATATATATATTCGGGTCCGAAAGCCCATCACATATCGCAATCGGTGGAGCCCCAAGCTTGTGCATATTGGAATATGCGATAGGTTGGACCCGGCGATATTTATAGACTCCAACATATAAATTTTGAGGTTCGGTTGGAGCGATCAGGGCAAGATTTCCTATGTTTTTATATGTTCCAAATTTTTTGAAATTACAAACGGATCGGGTCTTAGTGCAAAAGGTGGGCTTCTGGAGTCCCGATAGTGTAATCGCACATCGGGGCGGTGGAAGGCATGGGTCCTGTGACCACGAAGAGGCCGATACCTGATAGTGATTAAAGGAAGCCCTCGAAAACCATGCCCAGCCTATGGATTGAGCGGGATATTATGTGTTGCCTGTGTTTTATGTGTTCATCCTTTTCATGTTTACTCCCGCAGTTTATAAAATTTAATAAAGGCATCAATATGTTATGAGTGAATATTTTTGTTATATTGTTCACAATCATGAAGCTAATGATAGTTATCCTTCCAGGTGATAAGTAAAGGATGTAGGAGTGGATTCGAAAGGCCATATTTACAGAAGCGTTGTATTTGAAGGTCTGATCTCAAGCGTTCCGGGTCAGGATCCCACGCATGGCGTGTACATTCCGAAAGCAAGGTTGTCCCGATCTTCATTATGGGAGCACAACATACAATCACCCTTGTTACCAATATCTATTCACTTCCTCAGGAAACGAATCGATACGGCCATTATGCTTTCTACGTGTCAGCAGTCATGCTCATGATCCTATCTCTGTGTACTCGATTTGCATATTGGATACAGTGGGAAGATGAAGAGGAAGTGTAGACCTAGAGTTAGGGGAGTGTGCATAAGTATTACCTTCGAAGAGGAGAAGGGGCGTTTTGGCTTGGAGAAGAATAGTTTTGATTTATTTTGAATAAAGGGGATTGTTTGGTTCAAGGAGGAGCCATAGTTTCAGATTCATTGTATTGTTTTGGATTAGAGTGTTATTAGCGGCATGAATGTAATGTGATTTGTATTTATGCATATTGATGACTTACAGTTCACTATTAATCTTGTTAAATTGAATGTGATTCAGTTTCAAGGTTAACTTGTGAATGGTCTCTGGTTTGAAACTAAGTTAAACATCAGTTGCAAGTTTTAATTTCATAAAAGAATGTGGATTCCTATATAAGTGATTGGATTTCAATTTAGCTTTAATATAGTCTTGTCCAGCTGTGAATTCAGTGATTGATTCATTTGGACTTGAATCTATACATGATGTTTAATATTCTTTATCATGCTCCTGCCAAACATATATATGATGTTTAAACCTTTGTATTATTCTTTTGCAGGATAGATTAGGATAGCTAGGACTAGATTAGAGTAGTTAGAAATAGTATAGATAGGATTTAATACATAGAGGTTAGTTGATTTATCTTTGTTGATTTAATTGAAGTCTTCCTCCCTGAAGCAATCTTTCGACATGTTCAAACAGTTTACAAGGTCCCTTAAAACCCATTAGAGCTAGCCATTCCAAATGAAAGCAGGTCTAATTGGGGCTTGCGATCGGGTTAGTTCCCCTTGTTGGAATTGTTCACATTTTCCATGTCAACAGGGTGGGCTGCCCTGGTACCTAACATAGATGGACCAACTCTGTCTTTAGTTTTTGGGAGGGTGCTCATCTTAATGAGAGTACTTGGCCCCTCAATCTGAGGTTTGGACGAAGCTCTAGAGTAACCATAACTATACATCTGGCCAACCTTCTTTGTTATTCATTGAGATACTAGGTTTCATCTCCAGTGATCGGTGCTTATCAAACAGGGTCATTTCCCTCTGTTTTCTGATTGATCAACTTAGTGTATTTTTTATATTTTTTAGGCACCCAAGTGTTATCATTTGAGACTTTAACAAATATCATGATAAAATTTATTGATAAAATTTAGCGGTCACCATGGCTACATCTGGCCCTCATCGTCAATCTAGATGATTGCTAGGACTTCCCAACTCATTGTGGAAGATCCGCAAAGCTCCAATGAACCAAATTCCCCATCTTTGGGGAATCAGTCTCCTAGATCTCACACAGGATCTATTTGGACAACCAACGATTAATGTTTTCTGGAGAATTTCTTTACAGAAGGATTCCTTCGTCCCTTTAACCCTCTTCTCATGAATCTGTTGGACCCAATCTTGGCTCCCGTAGTACCTGTACTTCCTGCTTCTGTAGTCAGAACATTTCCATCTATCCCGTCAACAAATAATAGGTCCTCCACCACTTCCCCAGTCGACAGTCACCACAACACCATCGATGGAAAACCCTGCTATCCCATTTGTCCCAGGTAAAACCACTCACATGACACCCTCTACGAGGGGAACCCAGCCGATGTCGGGTTCCACCCCTTTAGTGTCAAACTGCATACCTTCGACAAGTGCTACATACAATGCTACCTATAATCCTCAATATAGAAATATGGGTGTGGTTCCCATCCACCAACAATATGGTCGGCCACCATTATATAGTTCAATCCCCCATATTCAAGTATCTGGGGGCATTCCCAATATGCACATACCGGTAGGGAACGTAAAAGTTCCCCCTCCATTCTCAGGCATGCATGTTCAGTCATTGATTGACATGAGTGTTCCTTATGTCAATCAAGGACATATGGTTAGTTCTGTAGTGGGCGAGGATCCTCAAGGAGGTCCCAACCAATCCATGGGGGCACCCTACTCACAAATCCAAATGAGTCAAGAGGGCACTGCTTATCCTGGCGGCAATTCTATACCCCAATATCAAAATCCCCATGGAATACCCCAAGGCAGCTACTATACCACGCAACCTATGTATAATATTGGGACTCAAACGATAGGAGGACCGTAAGGTTCCTCAAGTCATATGTCATTGCCTTGGTCCAAGTCGGTGGGCACCACACAATCTTCCTTTCTTTCCAACATTGGATATCCATGACTTGTACAAACTTACAAATGACCCCATCTATCATAACTTAATTTGGTCGCTGATCCCGCATAAAATACCAATAGACATCCCTAAGTTCAAAGGGAAACAAGGGGAGGATCTGGGCACCCATATCACCACCTAGCATCTTTGGTGTGTTTCCAACTCCATGGTGGACGATAGTGTCTGGTTACGTCTTTTTCCCCGCACCCTCACTGGCAACGCAACTAAGTGATACATTGAGTTACCACGCACGTCAGTAAATACCTTCGACGATCTAGCGATGGAATTCCTGAAGCACTTCCAGCTACCCATTTGCTATGAGACTGGCACAGAGCTCCTCACTTCACTAGGTCAGGATACAGCCACCCACATTTCTGGTCATATACATGAATGGAGACGTAGACAGAGGTTAGTCAAAGCTCCCCTCCCAGACTATCTCTTAGCAGACCAGTTCTGCAATTCCCTACTCCCCCAAATCATTAAGGATGTCGCCTTAGGTCGTGCGGTCACAGAAGACCAATCCATACGTCATGCCCAACACTTAGATATGATATATTCACAGTTTGGCACTCTTTACAACGTAATCCCCAATGCCCCTCGTAACTCCATTGTCTCCGCCACTCAACGCGCCGGAGCACACACCGATGGGATTGTTAGTGCAACCCCTGAGGCTGCTGTAAAACAACTCAGCGGTCACATTGCCTAGATTTCAATGGACCCCTCTACCAAATCGACTACTCTTCCTATCACCACGATAAACTCTATGCAGTCTACGGAAAACCAAATGGTAAGAACAAGAAGAATAAGAAAAAGATTGCTCCTTCTGAGGAGCAGTCAACAAAGAAGCCAAACCCAAAACAAAAATTCCGTTGTGCCTCCTGACGATGAAAAGGATAAACCCGCCAGATTTCCCTACAAAATTTGTGCTGAAGACCACATGACCTATCCTTGTCCTCGTCTTCAGGAATGCAAAGAATAAATTTCTAAAAAGCATATTGGTTGGACCCCTACTATCCTCAAAAATACTTTTTCCACTTAGCAGCAGCAAAACCTTATTTCAAACCAACCCCAGCCCCCGTAAGGGGGCAACGATGGTTCGCAACATCCTTTAGCTGGTGAAGGATCTTCTACCATTTACACTTTTGAAATAGTAGATCTACAAACACGAGCCAAATCTTATGGAGCTCCTGTCGCTCATGCAGAGGAACCTTCCTCAAGTCAAAACCCATCGTCGCCCAACGATTTGCATATCGAAAGGCCAGTTGTTGACCTTGTAATTCGCCACCCCAAAGGGAAACTTCGATGCATACATCTGCACGTGCCGCCCAAAACTACAACATTGTAGAAGACTTGGTGCAAGCATTGTCAGCTATGTCAGAACTCGAAGTATTAAAAACATGCCTAGCACAAAGAAAAGCTTTGCTTTCAGCTATTGGTGGTATCGACTGTTATAGACATTTTTGGGAACTACAACCCCAAGCATAAAATGTCCATAAACCAAGGGCTCCTAAGTCCCTAAAAGTGTTGTTCCAACCCCTAAAGGAACAAGGTCAACTGATTATAGCTTCTCCTAGAAGTTCTCCATGAAAAACTACTCAGAACTGGTCAAAACTGGATCATTTCACCTGCTCCATAGGCAAAGTATGTTGCAACTCACCTAAGTACACTCAGTGGGTGCGTTGCATTTCAAAAATCCCTTCTATGGGGTGCGATGGGCGAGAAGAGACAAATGGCAGTGTCAATTCGTGAGGTGGAGAAGCATGGAATCTTCCAGAAACTTCTTCTGTGACACTTGCCTCTCTGAATTCGACCAAGGATGAGTAAGAGATCATCAATCTCCAAGTGGAAGCAAGAACTATCAGAGGGAAGACACTAATCAAATCACAAGCTGACTCATCCCCCTTACAGACATCTATATATGGATCCCTCATCCCAGAGATCCAGAGGCTGGAATTTTGCATCTTGTAAGGATTTGTTGTTGGTTTCTTGAGGCAACATCATAGTGTTGGGTGATCTAAGCTTTGCACAAGGTGAAGAAGGGCTTACTTGCTGAGAGGCTGATGCTGGGTCAAAACAACTAGTTGTAACTCTCTTGGCTCTTTCTTGATTATCAATAAAGCTATTCAAGTTTTCCTCCATACTCTTGTGTCATTTATGTTTCATGCATTTGTATGGTCAATTTACATCTGATCCTAGATTGTTTATGATAGTAGATCTATGTTCTTGTATAGTGTTATGCTGCTTTGATTCTATAGGTACTCTATGAAGCTGAGTATACAAGAAAGCAAGTAGCAAAGGACTATCAGAAGAGAGAGGAATCGGGCAAGGAGCCAAGCATAAGACAGAGGTTGGTCTCCTTTATTCTTCTCTCATCTATCTTTCATAAAGGAAAACGAAAGTAGTTTTACTTTGTTTGTTTCTAAGGTAGCTACTTGCCTTAGTGGGATTAGTAGTTTTGTATAGACACTTTTCCCTGTAAAAAAATGGCGACTCCACTGGGGAGAAACTAGGTTGTTTGTTTATCTACATTTGTTTACTTTATAAACTTACAGACGGAGCCTGAAGTTGAGCCACGTAGCTTTCGAACTGCATATGCTATGCAAATGCAAAGTAGATAAATGCCGCTTCAGTCAATCTCCAGGTTTTGTTTATGAATTAAATAGCTGATTTACAAACTCTCTAATTTCCCTTGTGGTGGCTCTAGTAACCTCCTTAGATCTACCCCTGTTGTTGATTTACTGATTACCACTTGCTCCGCCAAAATCCCTGAACTGAACTGCAAACTGTGACCCGAAACCCAAGCAAAGTCTCGTTTCTGGTCCAGTGCACTGTCTGTTCTATGAATCTCAAATTCAGAGCACTTCCCGAGTGTAGTAGGTGCGCTGCATTTCAAATTCACTGTGTTATAGGTGCGCTGATCAAACTAGGCATTGTTCCTGAATTTTGGTTTCTGTTCACTCTTTTCAGATCTATTCAAGAATTTTGTTGCCTGTAGTCAGTACACCTCATTTTGAAACCCCTTTCCTTGCTGTTATTCCGCCTCCATTGTGCAAAGAATTGTAAATGTTTTTGTGTATTTGTTGAGTCATTTTCAGTTCTCCTTTACAAAAAAGTAACGTAATTGTACTGTCGTTTCTTGATTTGAAAGTGTCTTAAGTGTCGTTTTCAGTCATAGAAGAGAATCTGATTGTTCTTGATAGTCGATTACCCTGTTACTATTGTATTTGATCTGAATTAGTAGTTTTTCTAGTGTCAAAAGCAAGTTTTCATTTCCAAATCGCAAAGTGTTGTCATTGTCTTCATTTTGGTTTTGAAAAGAAACTTGTTAGTAATTGTCACTTTGAAAAATAATTCAGATTTGCACATTAGCTTTCTTTTATCATCCACATATTAAGAAGGCTGAAAACAAATACATGCATGCACATTTGCATTTAGACTGTTTGATTGGTTTGATTTAGGACAATGCATATAGTGTGTGCTCTATGCTCTTTAATGAAAGAATAATGTCTCTCTTTCCTTACTAGCTAGGATTTTCATTGCACAAAGAAGATAAAACGATTGTTTATCATCTTAGATTGCATTTTAGGAATTGTACATATACATCACGCAATGAACCTGAAACACAAATTCCTTAAGCAAGATCAACTATAAAATAAATTTAATGAATCTAACAACGCTTTGGAACTTAACGCACAACATTTAGAAGTCTAGGCTAGAGACATATTCCGACGTCGTAAAGCCTAGTAACTATTGTTTTCACTGTTGTTTGTGTGATTCCTCCACTTTGAGACGATAGGTTCCAGTACGGACTTGTGCTCCCACGTACCGTCGAGTATATTTTGGGAGACCACAATAGGCTAATCCTTTATCCATAGGAAGCCGTGTCTGTCGCCCTATCGATCGCAATGCACTAAACACAGCATTCGGGAAGATTGACTGCCGTACCATAAAAAGTATTCTGTAGTTTTGCGATTGGTTTGGTAATCCCTCTGCCTAGATTTCCAGAGCAGTCCCTTTCATTCCTTTTCAGACTCCTTAACGGAAAAGGTCCATCTGAGCACTTGTCACTTCAGGCTCATTAAAAATCGAAGGTGACAAGAGTCATCTTTTGTTTTTTCTCGACTCTTTAAAATTGAAAAAACAAGTTGTGTCAAAGCGTCTAAAATTTATTTTAAATGGAATAATCATCACCTTTCCTATGTTGGTCTTAGGTTGAGAAAATGGAGTCTACCAACCAAGGAATTCCCCTTTGAGGAAATCCTAGCCCCTTCTCCTCTTGGGAAGATGTTGGTGCACCCCACATGACCAGATTGTCACTTCCAGGATTGACGATTGGCTTGCCCATATGGCTTTTCTCAACCTCCGTCGTTCAGAACACCGCAATTCCTAAACAATCGAGTCAGCAGCTAGACAATTCCAGAGTTACCCCCCAACCCTCTACTTCATCCAATTCTTCCTCTCCTCCTTCCTCTTCGCTTGATGAGGCTGGTAAAGCCAAAAGTCAAGTACCTGAGAAAAGAAGGAAAAGAAGAAGAAGAAGGAGCCAAAGGCAAAAAGGGGAAACCAAGCATCGTCTAGTGAAAATCCACACACTACACCGACCAGGCCTAAATCGCCATGTGTCATTTGCAAAGGAGACCACTATCATAGAGATTGTCCCTACATCCCTCAGATCTTAAGGGACTGGTCTCCTCGTTTGCACAACCCGGTGTCGTCAACCTCTGATGATCATGTTGAAATCACACCATCGACTAGTGAACGTGAAGCCCCTGGACAAAAATGAAAGTGAAAATTTCCTTGTAAACTGTGTGAAGGCGATCACACCATCCACTGTTGTCCCTTCTTAGACGAGGCTAAAAGAGTTTTGGACAATCGTCTAGTTTCACCGTTACGACTTCCTCCTGGATATAAGAAACTCTTGCCGAGTCCGTCACTAGTTGAAAATCCGGCTGACCCACCCAGGTGGTCGGCCGAAGCGTCTACCATTGAAGATAAACCATCTGAACCCATACTAGACAAAAGTCAAAAGGTCAAGGCGGCAGTTGACCCGTTCTTGCCTTTAGAGGTTCCATCTTCAGATGATACAGTCACCGAAGAGAACAAGGATGACACCATCCAAATTGTTTTTGTAAACAAAGACTCCGATGAACATGGGGGAAATTTACCCATTCCTTTACCGCAGGAAGGAAGTTCGTCAGAGTCGTACCCGGCCGTCTATTCGGTCCCATGTCCAAGCAACCTGGTTGTCTCCTTCGACTGGAATCAACTAGGCAGACCCCGTTTACCGGCCAGTATACCATTCCGAATAATTGCTCAAGTATATAGAATGGTTATGGCCGGTACCATCATAGATGAAGGGGCTTCTATGAGTATCCTTTCCTCGACTGCTTGGAAAGCGCTTGGTTCGCCATCACTTTTACCTGAGATGAGAAATCTAACAGGCTTTGACAAAGGAATCAGTCGACCGTTAGGGATCCTTCCCGATGTGCCCATAACATTGAGAGGGTAAACCATTGACATGAACATAATGGTAGTCCAAGGACCCCTGGATTATAATCTACTCCCTGGATGAGACTATATTTATTGCATGGGAGCCCTTGTATCATCACTCTTTAGAGTAATGTGTTTTCCGCACGAAGGAAGAGTGGTCAAGCTCATAGACCAGCTTTCATTTCCCGGTTCACACATGGAAAATAGTCATATACCATCCCTGAATGGTCTTTTCACGCAAGGAATGTCTCATCAATCTCCAGTCCATCCACCTAATGAGTGCGAGTGATTCGGGGGACATGACTGAAACCCAGGGGGCATGCACCCTGGTCTGCTTTGGCAGGAAAACTTCAGGTATAGGGTAGGTTTCCGCGAGAGATATATGACTAGTCTGACACTCCCATCCGTAATTGGAAAAGGGGGTTAGATTGGAATAAGATTCCCTTGTCAAAGTTATGTGGGTTTAGGCGTCTGCGCCACTCGCCTTTGTCTATTTCGGTAGGCATCATCGAAGAAGTGTTTATTTGCGGTGCAGATAAGACAATCTTTGGTAACCTGAAAGAGGTAAACCTTTCACGATAAAACAAATGTTTTGTTGGTAGATTGAGAGGTGACCTTGAAACCCTATTTTATACCTGGGGGCATGAAAATATTTTGGCGTGCAAGCGAAGAGTGACCATTTAATTTTTTTTAATTTGTAGGTCCTCTAACCCTTTAAACTCATAGGATTGGTTGTTTCCTAACTTGCATAAAGAAAGGATGTGGGGCAAAGATTTGAAAATTTTCCATTTTTATATATGAAACATTCTTATTATACGACTGGATTTATTGAGCAGTTTTAATGCAGACTTCGTGCTCGTTAAAAAAATAAACATAAGCAATGAGCAAATGTTTCCCCCAGTGTTTAAGCTCAATAAAAAATGAACCAATTTCCGGTAAATAACCGTCGTGAATGTAGTACTTCAGCCTTTAAATCCTTGGTCATGTTCTCATCATCACCTCCACTCTGTATTCACCAATCATTCACCTCCATTTGATTTTTTACCCTTTTGAGGAACAGCTGCGAAGAGTGATCCTATTAGCCATCCTTGTAACACTACCGTGATTGGGAAATTCCAAACCTTACCTGGAATCAGCTGCTACCCAAATTTATCACTCGTTCCTCAAAGACGAGTCTCCTTTAAGCTCTTTTCAACTGACTCGTAAAATATGAAAAGATTGCCGAGCTATTGGCCTCTCCAGCTTGTTAAAGGGACCAGAAGTGCTATCCCTCCTTGAGATTTTAATCTTTTTGGACCTGAGGGATTATTACACAAAAAGATCGAGTGCTTGTTTTGTTCTGCTCATTAAAAGTATAAAAAATTCATCCCTTCTGGATTTTTTTATACTTTTTCAGACTTAAGGGATTAGATGACGAAAAAGGATTTTTGGGGTTTCCTTTACGTCCCTTTTTAGACTCTCTAAAATTGAAAAGGACTGAGTTATCTTTGTCGTTAAACTCGTTAAAACCTAATAGCGACAAACTTGTCCATAGCAGACAAGAATGCGTTTCACTATCGCTAGGCTCGTTAAAACATAGCGATGGGTTTGCCCGAAGGGAAAATTATAGAAAAAGCATATGTTATCCTCCTCAAGCTTGACAAAAATAAAGAGGTACTGGTCAGCAATGATTGGGGAAAAATTGGGAAGAAAACTCGAAGAAACTTTGTTGGTAGCAAGTCGCTCTTGAACACGACACTTTCACTCCGCATCCAATTCGGGTTGGGTTGTCGCATTCACCAGTCACATCACCATGGTCACATCACACCATCCACATTTGGGGTTAACACTATCAATCCATCATGTTAGTGTCGCCGATATTTTCAAGAGAAGTCACTCAAAGAATTCACCTATGTCTCACCCGCTGCAATGCATTTACACTCCATTCTTTCATGACCGCCACCCTGAACCTTATATCACCAAACCGTTTTCATCTCCATTAAAATCATTTGCTCCGTTCCATGTCATTGATGTGGGATTCATTAAGGCCCTCCTATGATGGATCGCTTCTTGTCGACATCAGCTCATTATCCAAGAAGTCGATCTAGGGACACCCCTTTCAGTACTTGAAGCTTGTATGCCTCAATGGCAAGCTTCTCACTTCCGGCGATAGGTTTACATCAATGACCTTCGACTGAAAGATTTTGCGTGGTGTTCGACGCCATGTCCTTTATTCACACCACGTGAATTGTACTGCAGTACCTTGAGGGTCATTATCATTATCGGTGATTCCTCTCACACCTGTTAACAGCTTACATCATCGGCTGGTAATCAGGTGATGTCTTTCCATGTTCGACTCCAGAACATCTCTCACATGGATCGAATTGTACTTTGAGTGAAGATTGAACGAGATTGAAGACCTCGGATCTAGTTTCATCTATCCGTGCTGTGATATATATTAAGGAAAATAAAGACATCAAATGTACATCGTTGTTGCACAGATAATCATCCAATCAAAGGGATGATGGCTCTACCAGAATCATCATTCTACACTCAGACGATTGTCTGTCCTATGTACATGAAAATGAATTTATAAAGCTGAGCATGGGAATGCCCACCTCAGCTAGATCATGAAAATATTATGAAGATAATGTATTGTATTGTATCTTATTACAGGTCTCCTCCCAGCTTGAAAGAACTTTGGATCCTCATGATAAAGCATTTCACCCGACATCAAAAAAGACTAACGACCTCATGCTTTAGGGGGCAACTGTTATAGAAATTTTTGGGAACTGCAACCCCAAGCATAAAATGTCGATAAATCAAGGGCTCCTAAGTCCTTAAAAGTGTTGTTCCAATGCCTAAAGGAACAAGGTCAACTGATTATAGCTTCTCCCAGAAGTTCTCCATGAAGAACTACTCAGAACTGGTCAAAACTGGATTATTTCACCTGCTCCATAGGCAAAGTGCATTGCATCTCACCTAAGTACACTCAGTGGGTGCGTTGCATTTCAAAAATCCCTTCTATGGGGTGCGATGGACGAGAAGAGACAAATGGCAGTCTCAATCCGTGAGGTGGAGAAGCATGGAATCTTCCAGAAACTTCTCCTGTGACACTTGCCTCTCTAAATTCGACCAAGGATGAGTAAGAGATCATCAATATCCAAGTGGAAGAAAGAACTATCAGAGGGAAGACACTAATCAAATCACAAGCTGACTCATCCCCTTTACAGACATCTATATATGGATCCCTCATCCTAGAGATCCAGAGGCTGGAATTTTGCATCTTGTAAGGAATTGTTGTTGGTTTCTTGAGGCAACATTATAGTGTTGGGTGATCTAAGCTTTGCATGAGGTGAAGAAGGGCTTACTTGCTGAGAGGATGATACTGGGTCAGAACAACTGGTTGTAACTTTCTTGGCTCTTTCTTGATTATCAATAAAGCTATTCAAGTTTTCCTCCATACTCTTGTGTCATTTATGTTTCATGCATTTGTATGGTCAATTTACATCTGATCCTAGATTGTTTATGATAGTAGATCTATGTTCTTATATAGTGTTATGCTGCTTTGATTCTACAAGTGCTCTGTGAAGCTGGGTATACAAGAAAGCAAGTAGCAAAGGACTATCAGAAGAGAGAGGAATTGGGCAAGGAGCCAAGCGCAAGTCAGAGGTTGGTCTCCTTTATTCTTCTCTCATCTATTTTTCATAAAGGAAAGCGAAAGTAGTTTTACTTTGTTTGTTTCTAAGGTAGCTACCTGCCTTAGTGGGATTAACAATTTTGTATAGACACTTTTCCCTATAACATCGACCCACAGGATTCCATGCTTGCAATTTTTGACATGGAAAATGTTAGTTCCAGTCTTCACAGCCTGTCACCAGGGATCAACATGAGCTCTTACTATGTCTGGTTCTGTTAGATGTTTTACACATGATGTTCAGCACAAAGCATGTCACAAGTGTGTCCATCAGAGAAATATTGGAAAAATATTTCCAACAGTATATGACACTCCCATAACCGGCTCCTGAATTAGAAGATATGATCGAAATGAATGAGTGATTCTTGGTTATGCATGTTTTGAGGTTAGTTGTTGCACACAATGACAAGTTTAGTACAAAATCAGTTTCTGAAATAATGGTAAGGAATTTTTCAAAAGTGAAAGAGGTTTTTGTTCATCACATACCAAATAACAAAAATTTCCTTCAGTTTATGCACAGGTCCTACTATGTGGGAGATATATGGTGATACTTGGAGCCTACATTAAAACAAAGCAAATTTTTCATATTTTTTACTGTTTTAGTCATTTTAGTGCGGTGCCATTTGACAACATATGGAAAGTAATTTTGCAAAACCAAAGGAGGTTTTTGTTAATCATGAGCCATATAAAAGAAAAATCTTTCAGTTTATTCACAGGTGTCATGAATTGGGATATGTGACTAGATCTTTACAACTCATTTTCACAAATTTAAATTTTTAATGATTTTCTGTTTTAGAGATGATTTTGTGGTACAGATTACGAGCAACTAGAACCGAATTTCCAAAATTTGAGAGAGGTTTTTCTCCAAAATGAACTTATCTACAAAAAACTCTTTCATTTTTGTAACAAGTGCTATGGTTTAGGAGATACGAGTTCATCCTAAACACATATTTTCACAAATTCGGTCCAAGTTTAATGTAACTGATTCTATTTTGAAGAAAACGGTTGAGCTCAATTCCCTTAGTACAAGGATGAGAAAATGTATATATTTTATGAATTTCATAGTGCAGAGGTTGGAATTTGGCAGAATATTGGACTCTTGTGAATGCTTTGAGCATTATTGTACATTCATCTCTGCAGTTTGGTAAGGAAATAAACTAGGGTTTGCAGCATTTTGTGGGATTCTTGTGGCAAGGTGATTTAGTATTGATTTTCCTATTGTGATTCAAGTTATCATGTATTTATGTGTGCTGTCATCTCTCTCTTTTCATCTTAACTAAATGAATCAAGTATAAAGGTGGAATTCATTGATGTTGCAGTGCTCTACCTTAAGGTTTATTTGGTTATACATGTTTTCAACTGTTTGAAGAGGATTCTTGATACTTTCATGCCATCTCCAACTCCTCACCAGTATTAAGACTCTCCCATTCACTTAATTCAAAGTACTAAAGCATATTCCTACCTTTCCCCATAGAAATGTATGCAAGACTGAGTCCATTCCCCAGACCCAAAACTGCCTTTCACATTTGATCCAGCAATCAACCATAAAACTCAATCAAACTCCTCTGAGCATATACCTAGCCTAAAATTAGTCTTTACATTAGTCATCTCAAGCCTCACTTGCTATATTTTCCTGAGATTGACAAGGAAAGAGCCCTCTCTCGACTTGGTAGGGCTAGCTACCAGGTTAAGCGTGGTTTGATGTTACCCTAGACCTGCCTTCCTTTAGCTTGAGGTACATCTAGGCACTAACATATTGGTGACCATACTAGGGACGAAAAGTTTGTTGGTTTGTTATTGTTGTTTGTTTTATAAACTATAGACGGAGCTTGAAGTTAGCTAGGTAGCCTTCGAACTGCTCTTTCTCTACAAGTGCATAGTAGATGAATGCTGCTTCAGTCAATCTCCGGTTTAGTTTATGAAGTGAACTCAACTGGAGAAGAGGTGATAGATCTTCTCCAGGAGAGATCATTCAAGTTGCAGATCTGATTGTTGATGCTGGACAACAGTTAGACACATATGAAGGCTGAAATCATCTACCTGGTGACTCCACTATTCAAAGTCCCGAGTTTCAAAGTATTGATTGTGGCTCCACTGGCTAAATGAAGGACTCAGATATTACTTCTATTTGTTCAAGGTATTCATGTATCGATTTTTCTAATCTTCCTAGTTTTCCTAGTCAATTACCAAAGGATACATACATTTTGAGTAATGGCCCTAAAT
Source organism: Pinus tabuliformis (assembly GCA_031772625.1). Lineage (NCBI taxonomy): Eukaryota > Viridiplantae > Streptophyta > Pinopsida > Pinales > Pinaceae > Pinus > Pinus tabuliformis. Next base: position 125,556,304 of record CM062818.1, read on the forward strand.
TCAATGGGGAAGATCTGACTTTGACTCTAGAACATATAGAAAATTTTAAAACATTTGTGGAAATTCTTAGAGTTGAAAAGGAAGATGTCTTCATCAGATTGTTCTTTGATTCGTTTCAAGGCAAATGTAGAAAATGGATTGAAGGTTTTCCTATGAGATCTATTAAGTCCTTTGTAGATTTTTGGCATGTCTTTCTTCAAACAAGGATGGAGAAAGAGGATGAATTCAAAATAGAGGTGCCCTCTATTCAAGGTTTTAGAGAATGGGAAGATATGTGCACGGATGATGAGGTAGATGAGAAATTTGCTTCATCTCTTTCTTCTTATCTGAAATCCTGCCAATGCAGCCATGAAGTTAAGCTCAATTTTTAGCAGGAGTTTTCCATCAAAATTGAAGGAGATCTAATTGAATTGGAGACCCAAATATAGTCCCAGGATCTGGACTGTCGAGTCCCATTCTTTGGGGACCTTTTTCAGTAGAAGGAACAGAAGGTAAGGTTGCCTGTGGATATTTGCATTGATAATTTGCAGCTGGAAGCATGTATTGAGGAGTTGGGGCAGCAAATAGAGTCTGGTTTTTTCGATCCTATTGCAACATACATGGAATTTTTTTTTTCAGTTTGAATGATAGATCAAATTGTCTTTTACACAACCAGACTCGTTATGTGCATCTATGGCTGTCAGCATTTACATTTGTGCCCTGGTTGAAGCACTTTCAAGCAACATCCTTGTCACAGTTACTTGATTGGTTGATATGGCATTACAACATTACTTGATCTATCAATTTTGTAGCAAAGTGGGTTAGATTTGTACATAAATAAGCTGCCTATAGTAGCATTTCAGTTTTCCGTATTTGTTTATGTACATGTTGCAGTATGTATATGTTTTTTGATTGGTATGAGTTGTTTTGGGTTTGCAGTTGTTTGACCATATTTCCCAATGGATGAGGCACTTGGTCTACGGTGTTCTTGACACCTCCAAGGAGTTGCCATCCCCAATGAACCCGATGTTAGTTCCAGTCTTCACAACCTATCACCAGGGATCAACATGAGCTCTTACTATGTCTGGATTTGTTAGATGTTTTACACATGATGTTCAGCACAAAACATGTCACAAGTGTGTCCATCAGAAGAATCTCAGAAAAATATTTCCAACGGTATATCACACTCCCGTAACCTGCTCCTGGATTAGAAGATATGATTGAAATGAATGAGTGATTCTTGGTTATGCATGTTTTGAGGTTAGTTGCTGCACACAATGACATGTTTAGTACAAAATCAGTTTATGAAATAATGGTAAGGAATTTTTCAAAAGTGAAAGAATTTTTTGTTCATCACATACCAAATAACAAAAACCTCGTTCAGTTTATGCACAGATGCTACTATGTGGGAGATATACAATGATATTTGGAGCCTACATTAAAACAAAGCAATTTTTTCATATTTTTTATTGTTTTAGTCATTTTAGTGCGGTGCCATTTTACAACTGATGGAAAGAAATTTTGCAAAACCCAAGAAGGTTTTTGTTAATCACGAGACATATAACAAAAATTCTTTCAGTTTATTCACAGGTGTCATGAATTGGGATATGTGACTAGATCTTTACAGCTCATTTTCACAGATTTAAATTTTTAATGATTTTTTTTTTAGAGATGATTTTGTGGCATGGATTATGAGCAACTGGAAACGAATTTCCAAAATTTAAGAGAGATTGTTTTCCAACATGACCTTATCTACAAAAACCTCTTTCAGTTTCATAACAGGTGCTATGGTTTAGGAGATACGAGTTCATCCTCAACACCTATTTTCAGAAATTCAGTCCAAGTTTAATGTAACTAATTCTATTTTGAAGAAAATGGTTGAGCTCAATTCCCTTAGTACAAGGATGAGAAAAGGGGTTGGACTTTGGTAGAAGGTTTGACTCTTGTGAATGCTTTGAGCATTATTTTACATTCATCTCTGCAGTTTGGCAAGGAAATAGACCAAGGTTTGCAGCATTTTGTGGGATTCTTGTGGTAAGGTGATTTAGTATTGTTTTTCCTACTATGATTCAAGTTATCATGTGTTTATGTGTGCCATCATCTCTCTCCTTTCAACTTAACTAAATGAATCAAGTATAAATGTGGAATTCATTGATGTTGCAGTGCTCTACCTTAGCGTTTATTTGGTTATACATGTTTTCAACTGTTTGAATAGGATTCCTGATACTTTCATGCCCTCTCCAACTCCTCACCAGTCTTAAGACTCTCCATTTCACTTAATTCAAAGTACTAAAGCATTTTCCTACCTTGCACCATAGAAACCTCTACAAGACTGAGTCCATTCCTCGGACCCAAAACTGCCTTTCACATTTGATCCAGCAATCAACCATAAAACTCAATCAAACTCCTTTGAGCATATACCTAGCCTAAAATTAGTCTTTACATCAATCATCTCAAGCCTCACTTGCTATATTTTCCTAAGAATGACAAGGAGAGATCCCTCTCCTGACCTGGTAGGGCTAGCTACCAGGTTAAGCGTGGTTTGATGTTACCCTAGACCTGCTTTCTTTCAGCCTGAGGTAGATTTAGGCACTAACAGAAAAGTGTAAACCTCCCCTTTCTCACGAGCTTGCATTTCAAGTGAAATTTTTTTCGAAAGGTAAAAGTATAAATAGAACTATCATTGACGAAGGTGCTTCTACCTACATCATGTTGGCTTCATGCTGGCTCACCCTGGGTTCTCAAACCCTATCCCCACCATCAAATTCCCTTAAATCTCTCGATGTCCACACCTTAATCCCAAAAGGTTACCTAGCTAGCTATCCCATCACCTTGAGTGGGAAAATGGTAATGGTAGATATTGAAGTTGCGAATCATAAACTCAACTATAATCTTCTTTTGGGATGCACTTGGACTTATGCCATGAAGGTCGTTGTGTCTTCAATCTTCTGTATCATCCTATTTCCCTTGGTTGGAAAGATAGTCACAGTGGACCAGTTGTCCTTTTGACCCCAGATTATTCTCTGCTACCTAGCAGCTTTGTACCCTTAGTGGGTGGTGTACCTAACTCTTATGTCAGTATCGGTACTGGTCTACTGAAGGGCTCTTCCCTGATGGATTTTTTCCCTCTTCCACCGCCCGCAGTTTCAGAGATGGTCTCTATGGTTTCATCCATTCCTCATGAACCGACCGATCCTTGGATCCTCCCAACCCCTTCAAACATTGCCACTTACGGAGAACAAATTCCGTTGTCACCAGATGAATTGGCCTACCAAGCCATTCAATCTGCATCCGAATCTCTGGTCACTTTGGTTACGGCCAACGGTACCACTGCCCCTCCCATAACTACTCCTTTCGATCCCCTCAATCAAGTCCTACTTGAGGACGAAGCTATTAGAGAGATCATGAGTTTAGAAGAGTGACCTTGGGAGGACTCACACCATTGTGTTTCAATATCTGATATGGACACGATGCCTCTTAAAATCCTGTCCCTTGACATACCAGAAATCGTTTCCTCACCCTATACGACCATCCAAACTTTGGAGGTGGAAGGCAACATGGGCAATATTTCAAAGACAATGCTCATTCATATTTCTGTCAAGAAAAGCATTGTAGAAAACATCTAGATTGGAGCCGATTGCAATCCTAAGGAAATTGCAAGCTTCACCTGCCTATTTAAGGAATTCCATGATGTTTCCCCTTGGTCTTATGAGGAAATGCATGGCATAGACCCTTCTATTCCCAAGCAAGAGATCAACAAAGACCAAGCATTCTTTTTTGGTATTTTTCTTGCTCGTTAATCCAAAAAAAATCCTCGAGTCTCCTTCTTCATGCTCATTAAACTACCATGAAGAAGATTGATCAGTCTTTTTATGGTATTTTTCTTCCTCGTTAATTCTAAAATCCTTGAGTCTCCTTCTTTGGGCTCGTTACTACAAAGAAGATATGAGCATATTCTTTCTTGGGACTTTTTCTTGCTCTTGAACTGAAAAATACTTGAGTTTTTCATCGTTAGGCTCGTTAAACATATAAGACGATGGTCTAAGCAACTCTTTTTCGCTCTTTTTCTAGCTCATTAAACTGAAAAATACCATTAGAGCATTATTTTTGGGCACTTTTTTCTCGCTCATAAAACTGAAAAAATCTTGAGTTTTGTCTTTAGGCTCTTTAAACATTTATAAATATGACCCAAGCATTCTTTTAAGTACTTTTCTCGCTCATTAAACTGAAAAATCCCGAATTTTTGTCACTAGGCTCGTTAAAAATATATGGCAGCAACCAGAGCACTTGCTTTTTTGGGACCATTTCTCGCTCTTAAAAATTGAAAAATCCTCGAGTTTTTCCCCTCCTTTGCGCTCGTTAAATATATGAAGGAGGAATGAGTAGTTATTTTGCCTCTTTTTCCTCGCTCACTAAACTTAAAAAGATACCTTGAGTTTTCTTCATTTGACTTGTTAAAATTTGATGAAGGTTTTGAGTTTGTCGTCGCGTGACTCATTAAAAATTCACGACAAAAAATGAGTTTAGTCTGCCTCCTCGTACTCATAACAAAATGAGGTTGACATCTATTGAATATAGGTTTCTCTTTATCCAAATTCAATAGATTAACTCATGGAAAAGTAACCGATCTGAGTATACTATTAACCTTTTGTCGCACCCGCTTAACAACTATGACAAAGGGACCACCATGGAGTCTTTCTTTACGATCCTTTCAGACTCTCTAAATATGAAAAGACCACTGAGTTGTCTAATCTCGACTCATTAAACTACACAGACAAGATATAGAGTCACTCTTTTTACGATCCTTTTCAGACTCAAAACATGAAAAGATCGACAAGTTTGCCTGTCTGGACGCATTAAAATAATCAGATAAGGCATAGAGTTGCTCTTTTTGCGGTCCTTCTCAGACTCTTAAAATATGAAAAGATTGACGACTTTACCTGTCTGGACTCACTAAACTAATCAGACGAGGAAAGTGGACAATACAACTGCATTCAGTATTAGAAAGCGTGGTTTGGCAGTAGTCATTCCCTTAAACATGGCACTCCCTCAGATAAACCTTCCTTGTGACGGCCTCTCAAAAATGAATCCTACCATCCTATGAGTTTAGCCTATATACCTTGATGTTCTTGCATCTCTGTATCCTAACACTCTTTGGTGTTCATGAGTCTAGGGATACATGGTTAAAACCATTGTCGTGCCTTCTATTGTTCAAGGGTTAACCTTTTGCTTCCTTCATCAACCCATCAAGCATATCCTTCCATCATGCCCTCTGTTGTTTAGACCCAATGCTCAAAGATTCCTCAAAAGACAAATCATTCTTGTCCTGTTTCATGTCGATTAATGTAGGACACATTATTGCCTACCTTTTGACAAGTATCTTCCTATCGACTTCAACACTCTGTCTAGGAAGACAACCCAAAAACAAATTCAGCGCCTTGGTACTTGCAGAAATTAGTGGTCGGTTGCCTTGTGTTTGATTAGGGGTTCTCATTATTGGCTCCTTGTTAAGTGATTCTACAGTTGTTCAATGACAAAAACATCTTTCACACTCGTTAGATTGTATTGTGCATCTTGGAGACCATCACCATTATTGGTGGCCTTCCTCGCATCTATTAACGGTCTCCATTATTGACTTATAATCAGATGATTTCGTTGATGTTCGACATCAATGCATATATTCACATGTATATTGTTCAGTGAAGTGGAAATCAAGACCTTGGGTAGAGGCTTGCATCACTCAGCCTTGTTTCCTCTCCCAAGTTGCGTATATTGTTTTTTGGAGACAGCTTATCAGGATGATTCTATCATGACACTGGATCCAGATTGCTCTTATCAATGGCCAGCGTCATCATATCTCTTTGGAGAAAATCGCTCTGACACAGCTACTGAGCATGGGAATGCCCGACTCAGGACATGATTTTAGTAGTTTTCTATATATGTGTTGTATCAGGTTTCCCGTACGACCCAAAGCTCTGATCCTCTCTCTCATTTTGTTGAAGAAGGAAAATTACAGTTAAGTAAAGTATTTCAGCCATCGTCGCAGCCTCTGATCTCATACTTTAGGGGGCATCTGTTATACAGCAAATTGACCTCCTCATCAACTCAGAGGGGAAAGACATGATAACTGAAGCAAAGACCAAGATCACATGCCTTGTTTCCACACTAACATTGGCTATGCACTAACAACCTGCTTTATAAATCTTCTTTGCAAGCCTAAGGGTGCGTTAGTGACCCAAATAACTCAAGTTTCTAGTTCAGGAATAGCATTAGTGGATCCTAGTGAAGTTCTAAGGGTCAAAGGAACGAATTGACTCATAAATATCTAGATATTTGTTCCTAAAATCACTCAAGAAAAGAAAGGAAACATCCAGATTCGACCTATTTGGAGGATTTCTAATCCTAATGAAGGAGGCAAATGGGAAAGAGCTAAAAAGCATGGCAACTTTATTGCTTTTACCCTAGGGAACTCAAGGAGGAACTTGGCAACCCTAACTCAATTGCTACATAAGCAAAGCCAGGGCTATGGTGATAAGGTCAAAGCATTTGAAAGGATAGCATACTTGATTGTTGAGCACTGTCTCAAATCATAAGAAGTTGGTAAGAAGAGAGAGAGAGAGAGAGAGAGAAGCTGGAGGGGTAAGGGAAGGCTGATGCAACAGATGGTTGTAATCACTCTTCCAACATTAATATAGAACTGCAGTTGTACTATCTACTCCATGGTGTTGGTACTATCATTCATTCATTTTTTTGTGCAATACCTTTTAGCATGAGTAGCTTAGTTATGTGTAACTAGATGTTCTTTTATGTATTCATGTATTAGTTATCAGAGTTGTATGTTGTGATTATGCTTGTCTCATCTATGTGCAGGACTTGATCTAGAGCCGACCCAGGGGACATCCACCTAGTTGCATTGTTCTCTCCAGCAAATCTACATGGAGGCTTGAGGTAATCTATTTATCACTACTTTGGTAGTTAGTTATTGTTTACGAACATGCATGTAACTTTATGATGGTTGCAGATAATCTTACAACCTTCTAAAGGTCCCGGGAAGACCTTTGAGGGTATCTTCATTCTCCAAACACCGTGCATTTTATCCTATAGCAGGATATTCCACTCAGTAGAAGAAGGAATTAGTGGTCCGCTCTTTAGATTTTTCAGTGATTTCGGGTCAATTGTATAAGATGGGAATAGATGAAATATTGCGAAGGTATGTTCCAGAGTTTGAACACACTAGTATCCTCTCTAAAGCACATGGTGGAGCGGAAGGAGAACACTACGCAGGAAAAGCGATGCACATAATATTTTGCACGTTGGGTTATGGTGGCTGACATTACATAAGGATTCTAAGGCATACTCCAAGGCGTGTGATGCTGCCAAAGGACAAGAAAGCCTTCACGATGAAATGAATTGCCTTTAAATCCTTACGTTTCATTGCATGTATTTGATAAGTGGGATATTGATTTCATAGAACTAATACAACCACCAATAAAGAACATGGGTGCGCCGTATATAATTACTACAACAGAGTATTTAACCAGATGGGTGGAAGTGCAGCCAGTGAAGGATTTTACAGCTGCCACCACTATGAAGTTTTTGTTCGAATATGTCTTAACACGGTTTGGATGCCCTAAGGTGTTGATGAGTGATAGAGGTACACATTTCTTGAATGAAACGATCAATGCGATGTTTGAAGATTTCAAGGTATACCACTAAAAGAGCACGCGCTATCTCCCACAGGCGAATGGAATAGTGGAAGAATTTAACAAAATCTTGGAAAACCCATTGACAAAGGTCTATAACATGCAGAGGAATGACTAGGATGTGCGTACCAATAGTTCTATGGGCATATAGGACGACTTGCAAGAAGTTGACAGGAAAAAAACCGTTTAGGTTGGTCTATAGGATTGAAGTAGTGATGCCTATGGAATATATTGTGCCAAGTCTATGTATTGCAGCTTTGACAGAGATGGTAGATTGCAAGACCTTGGAGGAATGGCTTGTGCAGCTGATGGAGTTGGAAGAGTACCGATTTATTGCATGATTTCACCAGCAAGTCTAAAAGGAACATGAGAAAGATTGGCATGATATGCATATTAAGTTGAGCACTTTAGGGTGGATGATTTAGTGCTGCTATATGATAGCAAATTCATGAAGTTTCCCAGGAAATTTCAAATGCACTGGTTAGGGTCCTATGTTATTAAGGAAATCATGGATGGTGGCTCAGTTCAACTCATGAAGCTGAATAGGGAATGATTCCCTGGGAAAGTGAATGGAAATAGGTTGAAACTGTATACATGGGATCTTGGCTCCACACAATGACTATAAGGTTGCAGGACAATCTTCATGCTATAGGCAGTTGCAAGGGAGTGCAAGGCTATAAACTGCGTTGCTCGACAAGGAGAGAAATATAGAAAGGTGGATGTGTGATGGAGGAAAGAGGTGTTACAGGAGAAGATGTGATGGATGAGTTGTGCCACAGGAGGAGGTAATGCAAAGCCGGTTCCAAAAATAGCCATTGGAGTCACCATTCATGATTGAATGGAAAAAATATCATTAAGAGGAGCAGGTAGACACCATTTTTGGCGAAAATATTTGGAGATCTGCCACCAAAGATGCATTTATGATCCGAAAATGGAGGGAACAGTCGGATTTGAATTCAAAACCATCTATAAATCGGGCATCTTGTTCTACCAAAGAACACTTTGCATTCTGTCGATAGTGTATGAGCCCTCTTGTTCCCACTATATGAGTTGGTAATTTTGGGAGGATTTAGCTTCCAGCGCAATATTTGCAACCTTACTTGAGTGAAACCAAAACATCGTCCTTCAAAAGATGTCCATGCCAGTCAGTTCCAAAGCCGTTGTTTCCCAAGAGGAATGCTCTAAATTCATATCCATGGAAGCTACATTCTTAGTGCCTACGGTTCCTAGGTCACTTAGGCCGAAGAAATTGGCTACTAAGGAGAAACAAAAGAAACCTGTACAGGTGAGGCAGTCACTGAGGATGAACCCGGAGGTTCGGCAGAAGGAGAATGATAAGGCAAAGTAGCTGGAGAAAATAGTGGACTTGGAGGTAGAGGAACTCTGTGATGGAGTTAAGGAGTTAGATGTTGAGGACGACGAGCCTATCACAAAACTCCCGGCATATATCCCTTCGCAAAAAGGGAAATCCAAGGTACCCAAGGACCCAAAGGATGTAGTTTTTAAGATGCGCTCTTAGTGCGTATCGTGGTGTTGGAAGTGTAGGATTGGGATCTCATTGACCACGAGAAATTCCCTCACTTAGCTACCAATAAGTACATGATGGAGATTCACTATGAAGAAACTGGGGTCACAAGACTAGACCCCATGAAATGAGTCAAAGGCATCGAGAAGGCTAGGTTTCTACATATGCTTTGTGTGCCACACTCCCACCAATCGATCATCAACACTGTGTGTGCACTAGCTACTCACACTGGTACATGATGGGTGCTTATGGCTCGGCGAACCCATCCCTATAAACGATATGCTCATTCATAGGATTATGAAGTTGCCCTATAAAGGGGCGGACCCTACCAAGGAGTTTGGAGGGAAAAGAAAAGAAAAGGAGCTGGCAGATAAAATGAAGACAGAGTTTGGGCTGAGAAAAAAGTCATACTGATATTCTATCTGGTAAATTAAAGACCAGGCAATGTAGTTTGCTGCACAAATTCTAGCCAGGAAGACAATGAGGAAATGTCATGCAGACAAAGTTCTGGCGCCAGTAATTTCTTTGGTTGCACAGTGCACGAAGGGTGTGTAGTGCAATTGGGCACAGTACTTATTTAAATAATTCCTAGCGAACTATCACAAAGAATAGCAGCAGGGCAAGGTGTTTCACTATGCTTGGCTCCTATTGCTCATTGTGTTAGTAGCATGGTGACTGCCAGAGCATAGTCAGTTTCCTTCGTAGGAAGAAGAATTACCAAAGGCAGTGAAGTTTGCTTCGCTGTGGTCAATGAAGTATCCAGAGCAAATCATGGAGTCAAGGGTCTTTTGGATATTGGTTGAGATGGATCTGTGCACAGTCATAAGTCAATGGCCAAGGTTGTCTCCAAATTTTTCTAAAAAATTACGGCCTTCGCGGAGTTTAACGTCGACTTCCATAATGTATCAATCTGGCCAAGGCGACACCGTAAGCATATATGGCACAAGATTCCATACCTAGTCTCGGAGACAGAAATGAAGGAAATTGTGGGGAGTTGGGCAGCGAAGGCGACAACCCATGGATGTTGGTGTAGGTACCATTCAGGGCAAAGAAAGCCCTGCTACACAAATGACAGCTGTGTAGAAATAGAAAGAAGTAGCACAGGCAGTGGCACGAGCATTGGCCGAGAAGAGAAAGAAAAAAGTTGTTGCTAAGGTAGCTACTAAAAAAGAGCACACTGTAAAAGAGTGTGTTGACACATAGTGCACTGACACCAAGGAAGTTGAAGGATAAGCTTCCCAGCATACTGAGGAGCAGGAACTGCCCAAGCAAGGCAGAGATGGAGGGTAGGAGAAGAGTACACCCTTCACATTAAAGAATCAGAGTAAGTAGACACCTGCCAGGCCAAGGAAGAAGCAAAAATCAGATAAGAAAGCGCACATTGACCCAATGGTCCTCATAAAAGGGGACCTCAACAAAATTGGGAACAAATTCAGAGACACCACAATGGATTTGTGGTAGCAATACATGCAGACAGTAGGGAGCGTCCTGAAGGATCTGCGTGAGTTGTAGATCCAAACAATAAGGATTCAAGCAATTGTAGAGCAAGAGAGTGGGGTTGCAAGTGAGCCTGGCACAAGGGAGAGAGAGTGTATTAGAGATGGAAAGGTCTTTAGTCCTTAGAGCCATCTCCTTACCAGAATGATTAGTTTACGCAGAAATAGAGGAAGACCACGCACTATTGGGCACGATCAAATACATAGGGAAAAACTTAGTAGCGCTTCCACTTCGGACCCTCCATGTGCTGCATCAGGGGGTATCAAGTGAGCTTAGAATCAGAGAGCAACACACACTTGCAGTAATCAATGAAGTTAAGGTAAACAATGAAAAAATATTTGCTAAGAAGGCTCAAGCCCTGAAATAAAAGCAAGAGATAGAAGCATGGAGCCATAGCCTCGAAGAATCAATTACACAGGTGTGTAATTCCATCTCAGAAATACATATTCTGGAAGATGTTGCATCTACAACGAAGATCAGGAAATTGGCTACTGTAGTCCATGAATCTAAAGATGAGATAGGCAGAGTCAAATTTGACTTCCAGATGAAGATATAAGAACTACAAATTAAGCTACAGCCAACTACTCTACTAGATGTCAGGGAGCAATACGATGCAGCCATTAAGGATCATATGCATACTCTGGAGATTGTAGTTAAAAGATTTTATTTTATTTTCAACCATGCCATGGAATTATGGGACACTTTTCAGGACGAACCAAACCTACAGAGGTTGAGTATAGAAATTAGAGAGGCCCAACAGAAATATGATGAGATCAAGGAGACTACGCGCACATTGGTGATAGACCAGCACTTTGTGCATCTACATACAGGCACAAGTACAAGAATTGTAGCAAAAAGAATCAGTGTTAAATGCTCGGCTTCAATCATGGATAGAAGTGTCTAGTCAAATTTCTCAGACCATTCAGGAGTAACTGAAAGCTCTACAACAGACTCATAGGACCATGCGGCTTGCGGTAGAGGGATCAACTACATAAAAGTTGGTCGAAGAGGTGAAGAAGGTTGTGGTAGAAGGTACCACAGAGCTAAATGCATTGAAGCAATAGTTTAGTGAGCTCCTCCAGATATTTGATAAGCCAAGTGAGTGACTCGAGGGCGAGTCACAATATTTGTGTTGGGGGCCTATTGGGATAGGGTCCCTAGGGTCAATTTTTGTTTTTGGTTAGAATTTAGTAAAGAATGTAAAGTCTCTGCGAAATGTGGAAGTGGAGTGTGCAACTAACTAAGAATCAAAATGGGTTTAGCCCGTTGAATGGGTAAGTGATAGGTTGGTTTTGAGACTCACCCATAAGCTACGGGCCATGGTATTGTAATAGAAAGGATATAAATATTCGATTCATAGTGAGTATAGAAGAATAACTTTTGGTGAAGATCAAGTGTAAGGGAAAAGTTCTAAGGCAGGAAAGCTCTATTTCATGTACTTAGGGGAAAGGGGAAGGCTCCAGAAGCTAAATGCACAAATACCTTGACAAGTCTGTAGCTGAGTGCATGGGTCCCTGAAGCTGGATGTGCAGGGTGGAAGAGTTTGTAATTTGAATGTTGAATCTAATAAAGACTGATTTTGGACCAAATCTATTTCATGTCTGCCTTGCTCTTATTTTTATATAAGTTTATGCATTAACCCTTAGTGATCTATTTTCTATGAAATAAAGTGTATTTTCTGCACGAATCTGTTAAATATTTAATATTCATGCATGAAGAATGTAATGAATTATTTTTGTGAAGACATTAGATAGATCTAGTAATATAACTAGTTGGAATGGGTAGACCTGCATGAAGGCAAATATAAGGTTGTTATTTACTGAGTGAAAGTTGTGAGTCTGCTTCTTTTGGGTCTGGTAAGCCTGATCATAGACCTTCTCAAAGGTTTGGAATCCATTTGGATAGAGTTTCAGTAGTGGACCATAGGAAAGTCTAGATCTGCGTGAAGGCAGATCTGAGCCATAAGGACTTTAGAATACACATCACACAGACTCTAGATGCAGAAACCTAGTTCTAACATCCCCCAATACTGCTTCGAGTGAGACTGCAACCTGCACTATGCATGTTGTTGCCGAAAGGGCTAGCAGTTATGGTTTTGTTGGTTGGCGTGAATAAATTTGAACCTCGATCAGACCGACTTAAGCCAACATTAACCTCCATGAGAGGAAAACTTACAAGGACGATGATGACAATGATTTTTTTCTTCCAGAAGGTGTGGAACCTTTGTTGCACCATACACCACTTTACACATATACAACAGTTGCTAGTATTTCATTATTGTTTGCTCCACATCAGGTCAATATCCAATCAGGTCTTATGCGATGAGCGAAAGATATTCCTGTTATTTCTAATTAGTACAACAAATAGTGGTATTCCTTTTTATGACGCATGACACATATTCATTTTCTTTGTGTTCTTTAGTTATGATGCATGTGCCATGGATTTGATTCGTTGCATGTTTCATGTCATGCAGCCCCCCCACATATCCAATGAAGGTTTGTGTTAGCTATCAGAATCTCCTAGAACGTTATGTGTTGAATGAAATTGATCACAAGAAATACTTTTTTCGTTCCCTGCAAGCTACCAACATTTTCCATACAACTAAGCTAGATTGGGCAGATGTTGGGCTTCATGTTTGCAAATAGGGTTACAATATCTTGAAAATTATTATTCACCAAAATAACTTGAATTATCTTCATCTTGACTACAATTTCAATCTGAAGCCTATGAAGACACTCTAAACAAATGAGTGTAAGAATTAATGTTTTGGAAATTCTTTCCATTTATGTTGTGAAATTTTGTGACTAACAAAACTAGTTGTTGATGCAGATATCCAATTTTGACTTAGAAATGTAGATACTTTCTAGTTCGCATAAAAATTACAATATACATTTTCACATGTAGGGAAGTTAACTAGTATGTATCATCACAAGTATATCATATTATGCCACAAATAAGAATGTGTAAATATCTAAAGAATTTGATTTATTATTTCTTTAACACTGGGCCTGTTGGGAAAGGACCTGAATGTGGATTTTGGGCTCCAACATGGAAAGTATTATTTTTTTTCATATTTGGTATAGTACCACTACTAGAAAGGTAGCTTGGAAACTTTCTTGCACCATAGTTTGAAGGTCGTCATTCAAAGGGAGTGGAAAAATTTGTGATGAAACAAAGGGTTGAAAGTCATTTTGATTTATATCTTAGAGCAGTTGTCATGCATGATGTTCTTGATGCAATGGTAGGTGATTTTAATGATTTCCTTCTCTAATAACTGGAAGAAAAGGGATGCTTATGTTGCTTGGAATGCATCAATTCGATTGAAATTGATTTGATGCTAATAGTAAAGAGACCTATGTTATTATGTTCTATATATGTTCAACCCTAAATGGCATGCTATTTCTCCTCAAGCTAGATCATTTTGTAATGATTAATTTGGTTGTTTTCTTTGAAGTTTCTACATCTATATTTCTCCCTCTATTTTTTTTGGTGTTATGCATTTTCTAAGTCTCTTAGTGATTCTCTTATCTGATTGTTGACATACTCGGTCATATTGTGATAGAGGGCATTAAAAAGCACAAATCTCACACCATTTTGCAAAATTTGAGTGAAGTTTGGCATTGTTGGAAGGAAAACATCCCCTGGAAGGTAAATGTTGTAAGGTACTCGATTTACCAACATTTTATAGAAGGAATAAAAGTACCTAAATTCCTAGGATGTTTTCCTAAATCTACTACTCAACTTTCCAGGGGATGTTTGCCTAAAATAAGAGTGCCTAAATCTTAGACATCAAAATGCCTTTCTTATTTAGGTAGACTACTATTGATATTCTATTGCTCAACTTTATGTGAACATTCATTTTCTTGGCTCTAATAATTCGAACAAACACCAAACACCATAGAGAAAAATATTTTAAAAAAAATCATGATTTTTTAACTAGAAAAACATTTCTTTTAAACAGGAAAAAATTCTTATTTATAGATAGGAAATTGTTTTGAAGCTGAAGCATCTTGGAGGCTTAAGCATAAAATTCTTGAAGTGATTGACTTGATATTTGGACTTAAAGAACAATTCAATGAGAGTATAAATATTCTACATCTTGCTAATTTATTTTCCATTAGATATGATATTATGTTGTTGATGTTTGTAGCTAGATCGACACAGGTCTAAGTGCCTAGACATGTAAAAGTAACCCAAAGTTTCCTTGGGACACTTTCTCAAACACTGAGTAAGTTTCTATTGTAACTCAGTCTAAGTCTAATTGAGGAAAATAAGGCAATACAATGACCATTGGTGGAGGAATATAAGAAGCTGAAAACCAACCGGATGTTGTATAGTTGCTCACTTTGTGGAAAATAAGTGTCAAGGAACATGCTCAACATTTTAAGTCAAAGGATCACATTCTACATGCTTCTGAAATGCCAGATTCCTGAAGTGTTGGCATTACTATCATTAAGCCACTACCAAAACATGCAGCAAACAGGTCATCTTTTGTCATCAAATCTTCTTCTTCTCTGAATGAAGAGTGTTTTCCTTCGATGGCTAGCAAGCCATATTACCTCAAAAAATCCAAATTAGTTCTCAAAGTGCTTTCAATTTCATTTTGAATAGAGTATGCCATTTATTTTCCATAACCCTTCAAAGGTGGCAAGAAATTATGCTATTATTATTAAAAATGTGACAAAATGTTGCATGTCATTGGAAAATTATATTTATGGAGTTCAACAACAAAGCCTCATCAAAAATTTTCTTCGATGGTTGGCAAACCATATTACCTCAAAAAAATCCAAATTAGTTCTCAGAGTGCTTTTCAATTGCAAGTCCTAAATGATGTTGCCTCTCTTGGTATGATGCTTCAAAGAAGGAACATCAAAGAGAGTGTGTACAATCTTTTCCATGTAAATTTGAACAAACTCTCTTCAAACATTTTGACACTCCCATATAGATTGATTCCTCTTAATAGCCCTCAACATGGTATTGTGTGGAGAAGTAGTGTAGGCCAAGAAATGATGCTTAAAGGCCATAGTTGTCTCCAATTTAGGGGTTGTGGGAAAATTTACCCATAGTGCATTGGACAAGTGAAACAAGCAACAAAATATAAAATTTATAAATTGAAGCTTTGAGAATTTTCTCTTCTAACATTTCCAATTCACAAACTAAACTTCATAATCCAAAATCAACAACTAAACTATAGCCAATGCTTGATTTCATTCATAAACATCTAACATGTAACTATTGCATGCAAAAATGCAACCATGTGACTACAACAACAATAATGAGAACTAAATATACACATAGATTCCATAATTATAGCTAGCCTCAAAAATCAATCATGTCTATGGATCCCTGAAACACGGATTCATGTATATGGAAATATGCCATCCAATGAGATAATGAAATCAAATTTTCAAGAAACATGGAATCCTCCATAGATCCTTCACTTCCATCAACAATGTGGCCAACACCATTTATGGTTACATGTAGACATACATGTTCTAATATTTTGGTTGCTTCATGTTGTAGTGGCTACAACCATGCTCCAATTTTTTTCCTTCGCTTCGTTTTAGAGCCTCTCTCCTCAAAAGCATAGCAGTTATCCTACACTGATCAGGTACTTGTGTTTATTTGATCTTATCTGTTTCTTAACAGCTTGTGTTCACTTAGTTGTTACGTCGACTAAAAATAAGATGACCCAGCACCTGGGTCACATCTAGTATTTGCATTGTCTAGGAAAACTACACAATCTTGGAGGGCAGTCTATATTCCCCTCAGGAATTGTGTAGAGTAGCCCAGCAGCTACCCTACACTTAGAAATTGTGTAGAGTAGGCCAACAGCCTTTCTCTGGAAAACTGCACAGAGAAGGAAGCCAACCTTGCTCTAGAAAATTGTGCAGAGCAGGCCAATTGGCTTGCTCCCAAAAATTGCGCAGAGCAGGTAGCCCAGCCTTGCTCTAGAAAATTGCGCAGATCCACACGGTAGTGAGCTGAGGCTCAAAACTTCACTCACCCAGCATGCAGCCATCCTTTCTCTAAGAAACTACGCAGAACTGAGAGACAGTCTGAGGCACTCAGCCCAGAAACAATGCAAAATGTTTTCCCTCAGTGATTGTCCTTTGCATGTGCCAGTAGGTTGCCTGGCCTACTCCAGAAATGCGCAGTACTTTCTTGCATGCCAGGCAACTTTTCCCAAAAAGTAAAAATGTAAAAATGAGAAAACATCCCTATATTTTAGGGATATATTTTTATCAGCGGGAGTTACATGCAAAGTTGATTTTATAAAATTCCCACCAAGTGTCGCTTTTTCCTAGATTCATGGCGTGCAAGTCATAAACCCTAAAGTTCACAAAATTTATTTAATTGACATCTCAGAGCTCACTCTTCACATTCAATCTTGGAACTCTAGTACTCTTGAGGCAACTAGGAACCTCGGCACGGTCGGTGCAACTTTTCTGGGAATTTTTTTCTTTTCATGTATTTTTCTTCTTTTTTTGTCACTTTTTATTTCTTGGCTTGTGTGAGTGTTGTTTTCCTTTTTTACTGAACGAACATTGTCATTTTAGTGTATTTAAACTTGTAGAAGTGTTGTTGTTTTGAGGCTTCTGCGATTTGTATTGTGTGTAGAATTTTCTTTCAGAATTATCGCATCCAGAATTATTTTAACTTGTAGAAGATTTGTTTCAAGTTTCACATTGCATTTCCTTAGTGCCGCATGCATAACACTATTTTCGTACTGACAGTTGTCTTTGTGGCGACTATCTTCATGAGCTTCATTGTTTTCTCGTTTGACTGATTTCTGCACTTGCTTGAGTTGCATGCATGTCTATTTACTCATATATGCATTTCCTTTGCACACACATTCATTCCTTCACGTTTTCATGTTTCCCTTGTGTTAGCAGCTGGATTGAACCTCAAGCTGAAGGAAGGCAATGCCAGGGTAACCAAAAACCATGCTTAGCCAAGTAGCTAGCCCTACTAGGCTAGGGGAGGGCTCTCTCAGTAAAGATATTAGCCAAATTGACTTGATCTAGAAACTGATATTAGGCTAGGTATAGTAGCACACGATTTGATTTGATTTTGAAGGGTTTTGCTGGGTCAAAAGGAGCCAAACAGTTAGGGCAAGGAAATTAGATCAAAATTACAGGGTGTTTGATGGGGCAAGGTAGCCACAATGATCAAAACCTTAGGGTTTGATGGATGAGATGAAAAGAAAAGTGAGGAGCTAGGAAGAGCATGTAAACCTCATGGATTCTCCCTAAACTGAAGAAAACACAAACTGTGAAATGTCTACCTAAAACAAAGGATAAAAGTTATCGATTCTGCCTTTCAGACTTGTTTACATTCACATAAAGAGTATGAAATGATGAAATGGAGTCAACAATACATTTTAACACATGAAAACATAAGAAAAACTGAACTGAGTATCATACCACATGAATCCCAAATAAATAGCTCCAATTTTTCATTAATCTCCTGTTGTAATTGGTACAAAATGATGTCTATCAAAGCCTAAGCATCCCACTGAGTCCAACCCTTTACAATGAGAAAGAAAAAGAAGATATATAAATCAATTCAACCTCCTCCCATCCTCAGGGGTTGAATCCATAATATGAGGAACTAATCCATCAAAATTTGAACAAGAAACTGGAATCTAGGCAATCCTAACAACTTGCCTCTAAACGAAGGAAATTGATTGATGTGTCCTCAAGATAACTTTTGATCCAATGAATCTACCCTCCAGCAACTAATATCCATCCTATTTACTTGCCTAGAAACAATTTACATTATTAAAAACATCATCCATGAGAGAAAACCAAAAAATTACAGTCATGGCACAGTAAAGTGAAAATTCAGCATAAAATTGTCCTATGCACAGCGCTAGGAGGCTATGCGCAGCACTTTTTATAGGGCCATTTTGGAGGCCTTCTCGGTGTCCAAAGTGATCCCATTATAGCTCATTGGAAATCTTGTCTTGTCTACTTTCGTGTATTTAGTTTCCCATTTCGAGTTGATTTTACCCCTCAAAAAGGGATTCTCCCAAGACTTATTCTATGCAAAGCACCATGGTCAAAAAGAGGGCAAAAAGGTCATTTTTTGGGTGTTTTTTGACCTTTTGGCTGATCAATTTTGCTCCAAAATCTTAGCAAATGCACAAGGTGCATGTACTCATCACTTTGAATCCAAAAATTCTAACCATTTCCTCATTGGATGCCCCTAGCACTACTCATAGAGCCAATTTTTATGAGTCAAAAACTGCTAAATTCTTCAAAAAGGCAAAAATTATCAAAACTTACTCAAAATTTGTGGAGAACACCACCATCAAGTGTCTGGGTCAGCCAAGGAAGCTTCAGCAAGAAATCTAATCCTATCACCCTCCTTTTTTCCTTTGAGGGCTTTTTTTAGCGTTGACTTCATTTGCTTGACTCTTATGTAACAAATCTTGTTCTGGGTCCTGTGATGGTGATCCATGTGCCTGATGATTTGATTTTCCCTATTGGCCCTTTCTAGAAACTTCTCCAAATGAAAATTGACCCTGTCAAGCCATATTTCTCCATCCTCTTCAATCTCTTTTTCAAGCCTTTGTTCTATAGTCAAGGTCGTTGCAGTCTCTTCCTCTTGCATTATTGATTTGCCTTTGTCACCTTGCCTCTTTACCTTGAGAAGTTCGAGCTCCATGAGGACTTGTTTGTCACTTAGATGCTTGTTCTATTGCTCAAGGTATGTAATGACATTCTTATCTCTCACCAAGTTGTCCATTAGTGCTTGGATATGTGCATATTTTTCCTTTATGATTATATTTTCATTTGTTGCCTCATCTTGAGCCTCCAAGTCGACTATCTCAATGCCATGATGAATGTGTGGTTGTTCTGGTTCATCATGTTCCATCAAATCAAATTCCCTTTCCTCTTCATCATTGAGGCTTTCCTCCAGCATATTTTCCTTCCCTTTATTCACCTGTTGCACTTGTTGTACATGTTGTGTTAATGAAGAAGGCAAAGCCCCTTCCACAGTTTGTGGAGCAAGTATTTGCCTATGAGCTGATGAAAAAAGCAAGGCCCCTTCCTGATCCAGATTTAAACAGGAACGCAACAAATAACACATATAACCATAAACACAGAGATGCAGTGGACATAATACTTCATTTCATTACTGTAAAATATTGAAATATGCTTACAAACAGAAATGGAAATAAACCATCTAGGGTGATGGTAACTTATCTCTGAGAAGAGATGTGGCGGCTACATGCCTCTGAACTGTGTTACAATGAGGCTCGAAGGCCTATTTATTGTTGAGAAACAATGGAAAACCATAAACATCCAAAAACATAACCCTAGAAGGTGAAACGCCAAACTGTGGGCCCCGTTTCAGTAAATTGGTACATCAACTTCGCGAGGTCGTAACTTTGGCATACGATCCCCATTTGATGCGCAAAATATCTCGTTAGAACGATCTATCGTAGAACTAAAACTTTGAGAAGAGAAACATCAGTCCATGGACCCATGTTGCTCCCAGTTTTCCCAAAAAACATCGTTTAGAGCCTCAAAACGGCTCAGGAAGTTTAGGACCCGAAAAATGCTAAAAATAGTAAACCGTGTTACAATTAAGGAAACTGGATAGTTGAAAGAAACAATGGTGGGGGTCCAAGTGGACTTGGCAGGTAGCCACCAATATCCACCTGGATCACTTCCACATCAGGTGGATTAAACACTTGCCTATCCATTGGAAACAACTTTCTAGCCCCTCTCTGATATGTTTTGTAAGCTTCTGGCTTCTCAAAAACTTTAGTCTCTTTAGCCTTCTTACTTTTCTTTACTTTTTCACTGATGGAAGGCCTTTCTGCTTTGTGAAGTACCTGTGGAGGAATATAAGGACCATTGAAGATGTCATTGGCAATAAATGTATCCCAGGAGATGTTGAGGAGGTTGAGATGATGTAGAAAAATCATCTTAATCAAGGAATAGTAATAAATACTATTCATCTCCTAGGGGTATGTCGTTTTCTGTACAATGTAGGCTATCTTCTCAATGTTTCTGAATAAGAAGTATGGGATGTTCATCAATTTCACTCTTTTGAAGTGCATAAGAAGCCTAATATGATAGGTGTATAATCTGGAAAATCTACCCTCACATGTAAAATACTTCATAATGACCCTCATCATAGGGGCATACTTGTCGTGAAGGAACCTGAAAGGAAAGGTCCTCTTATTTCCATTCTTCTACCTAGATTTGATGTGTGGCTCATAGTATCCTTGTAGCATCAGCAATGATGGAGGAGGAAACTAAAAATGTTACCCCAGCAAGAGTTACCTTGTTATCATGGAGATTGGCTACAAAAAACCTGGTCAGGTCGGGATGATGTTGAACTCTTTATACCTGTTCACAAAACTCATAACATCCTAGATGCATGAAACAAGAGACAGTCATATGGGAAGCCTCTAACTCTCTCATTTTTTATGGTTCCTCTCTGATAATTCTACCTCCCTTATGTGGTTTTCTCTGATGCTGAGGTTCATCTCCCATGCTTTCTCTACCACTGTTTTCCTCCTCCTCATAATCTTTATCCTCTTTATCCATGTTTTTTGAGTTTGAAGCTTTAGAAACCCTCGAGAAGGTAATCAGGAAGTGAGTTATGGTGAATAGGGATAGGGGAAAGGGAGAGGAATTTGTGTGATGTAGGATGAGATATGTATGATGTGAGGGTGAGAAGGGGGGTATTGTTTAGTAGGGATTGTTTTGTAAGTAGGGGTTTAGGGATTTTGCTTGTGGGATTAGGGTATAGGGGATAGGTGTATTTGACAGTAGGAAATAGGAAATAGGGATCATATTTAGGGATATGACAACAGGATGTGGGAATGAGGAATATGACAACAAGATGTGGGAATAAAGGAAAATGGTAAGCAGGGAGGGTTTTTAGACAACCTAGGGTTTGAACATTTAAATAGAAAACAAACTCAAAAATCATGAATGAGTACTGGGAGGATGGTTTAAGGAGTCTACTTTCTTGCTTAGAGGATCTAGGTAGCAAAATAGCGATTTAGATGGTTGTTAGGGTAGTCTTGGTGTTTGCTGGCCCTATGCGCAGCGCCCTGTTGTATGCGCAGTGCCGTGCAAAAATAGACTAGCACATAGGCTCTATGCGTAGTGCTCTGGTTGTATGCACAATGCTCCCTGATCTATGCACAACGCCTCCACAATTTTTCCCTTTGCACAGCACTCCTTGCTCAATGCTCAAGGTTTACGTAGCCACCAATTCGCTTCAACTCTCTTCTCTCCCTTTTCAAATGAGCATGATCAAGTTTGAAAATTGCTTTTGAAATCTTATATAGAGGATGATTTTGATTTTTCCTTAGAAATACCCACTTTATAATGTTTGTTTGGAACTTTTACTTTATCTTCAAATCTATGTCTGATGCCTTTCTCTCTTTGTCTCTTTTCAGATGGATGATGCTTTGATTGAGATTATTTCTTGAATGGCTCATTTCTTGTAGCAAGGATAAATGCTTGGGCAGCTTATGGGAACACTTATTACATGAAATGACTTGAATTACATCAAAAAAATATGAATAAACTAAAATACTTTGTTTTCATCTCAAAAACATGTTTTTGAGATGAAAATTACATCTGTGAAATAAGAACTTTGTATAATAACCATGACTTGCTACCAATCACTCTTTGTTTATTGGTCTTCCTCATACCTTTGTTTCCCTTTATTTACACTGAAATTATGCTTTTGACCTTGGAAATGAACCCTAAGACCTAATGGAAACATGACTGCTTTGACTCTAAAAATAACATAACTAAAACCATAACTAAATGCAGCATCGAGATGGGTCAACAAATGTACCTCATGAGGGAAAATTTGATTTTCTAAGAAGAAGACAACCATCAATGGACCATTTTGGCATGACCTAGTGGAATGATCAAAAATTTAGTATGGGACACCTAAAATGAAAATGCAAAGAGCATAATTGATCCCTGATGGAAGTATGCATATACTGACACTAACACCTTGGGAAAATCTGGGCTGCCTTGGCCCAAATATTGCTTCTCCCTACATGCACTATGAATTCCTTGCAGTCAAGGCTCTTCCTTGCCTCTAGGAATTGTGAAGAGGCTACCCACACTGACTCCTATTTGAGCTATTCACAATCCTGGGAGGCAGGGTCCTAGTCCTACCCACCGGAACTGCGCAGTTCGAGTCAGTAGTCAACCTCTCTAGACTGCACTCAGGGCAGTTCCAATTAGTAGTCATCCTCACTGGCAATTGAGACTGTGCAATGCGCAGATCCAATTGATAGTCTCCCAACCTCCCAGAGTCAATGCTACAAAATCTTTCCTAGTAATCACCCAGTTTATTTCCCAACTAATTCTTGAGTTTATTTATGTTTTCTATCTGAAATTGCCTTGTCATGAGTGTCTTCTCTATCTCCAGTTACCACAATTTTTTGAGCAGCTTCTCAGTAGTACAGGTATCATGGCCTCCAAGAGAGCAAGATCAAAAGACATAGTTAAAAATAGTAATGGGGATGTGGTTGAGCAGGTGTCTATGAGATTTTTCATGTATACATACACACACTTATTCATCAAGAAATACATCAAGATCACATGGCAAGACATCAACATTATTTTCATAGGAAGCTTTGCGGAGAATCTGGAGGACCGACAAGTCTATGTAAACATCCATATGTTAGGATTGTACAAGGTTGCATCAGGGAAAATTTTAAGAACCACCCCCCCCCCCCCCAAATTTATATGTATAATAAATGGGCGAATCTCCATGGTATATAGGAAAAATGGAAGGCGATTTTATCAATAATATAATATGTATATATAATTTTTTGGCGAATCTCTCACTAGTCATGGCGAATATTTTACTCAATTATAAAATCTTGTAAGATCTTGGTATTACCATGGGTCAATACCATGGGTTATCATAAACGTGGAGCTTAAAAATTACTATTAGTAATTTATAAAAATTAATAAAATTAATAGTTGATTTTTATTTTATTTTTTATTTTAACCAAGCTAAAATGTTTAGCATACATTAAATTACAACCTTCATCTTTACTCTTGATCCACCAAGCCCCGAGAGGGATCAAATATTTTTTCACTCTATCCTAGTTTGCATATCATGATATTTGATATCTCTCGGGGGTTAGTAGATCCATAGTAAAGATGGATCTATGCTGGTTTAATTCCCACATTTAAATAGGCTACATTCTAGGTGAATACCATGGGTCAATACCATGTGCCATTTTGGTGAATACCATGGGTCAATACCATGTGCCACTTTTATTTTTATTAATACTAATATTAGGGTTAACAATGTTTTTTTGCATGGTATTAATAACTATGTAGTCCATGGTATTTGTCCCATAGTATTTTGCCCATAGGTTTCACCTAAATATAACACATTTTTTTAGTGTTCGTAAATATAAGGTGACTTATGGAGTAAATATAAAAAAATGTTTTATTTGTTTACCATACCTCTCGTTTATTTATATTTTTATTAATTTACCATACCTCTTTTACAAATATGGTATTTGGCCCATAGGATTCACTTAAATAAAACCTCTTTCTCGAGCCTTCATAAATAGAACGAGGGTTATGGACTAAATATAAAAATAGGTTTTATTTATTTACCATACGTCTAGTTTATTTATATTTTTATTTATTTACCATACCTTTTGAGTAAGTATAAAAACACGTTTTATTTATTTACCATACCTCCACTTTACTTATATTTTTATTTGTTTACACCCTTGCATGTATATAAGGTGACTTATGGAGTAAATATAAAAAATGTTTTATTTATTTACCATACCTCTCATTTATTTATATTTTTATTAATTTACCATACCTCTTTTTTATAAATATGGTATTTGGCCCATAGGATTCACTTAAATAAAACCTATTCTTGAAAATGGGCGAATGGATTCTCTTAAATAAAACATATTCTTGAAAATGGGCGAATGGAAGGTTGTAACTCCTAATTTCAAGGGCTAAATTTACCTTTTTTACCCTCTCCCTTAAAATAAGGTGGGCTATTTGAGGTGATTTGTAAAAATGTACTATGATACAAAATATTCGCCCACTAAAAATTTAAAACCCCTTAATTTCGCCAAAGGGCAAACATTCGCCCCTAAAATTTTCTATGGGTTGCATGCAGGTATCCCACCTTCTTGTGCATGGATGTGATCCACTGGATTGTCTCACACACTGATCCTACGATGATGATACTAAGCAAAATTAGTGGAGTAGATCTTGCTACCTTCAGGACATAAGATTATCAGCAGATATATCATTTTCTGCAGTCAGTGAAAAGGATGGATGCACCATCCTAACCTACCAACAAAAGCACAAACACAAGAGACATCTTGAAGCATTGTGTAAGGGAGCCATAAAAGTTCAGGACGACACCCAACTAGATCTACAAGAAAAATACACTCAGGAAGGCTTACCAACTCTTTGTCATCTTTACATGTCTCTTGTATTGCCAAGAGAGTATGGAGACCTTCCCTAAGAGTTGGGTTGTTATGTTGGATTAGATGGAAAGTGAAGCAAAACCTTTCAACTGGTTCAACATGTTGGCTCTCCAGCTGAAAGTGCATGTATCAAATGCCCGGAGTCTTCCCAAGGATCAATAAGTAAAATTCTTCATGTCTACCTACCTGCTCGATGCAATCTATGCCTGTCAATAGTTTCCTAGCATGGGTTGGCTACGGACACCTTCAGAGAATGTTGTGAAAGTATATTGCAAGTTTCTCTCAGAGTGTAGCTACTGAGAGGCATTGGCGAACATTGTAGATTGGTATGTCTCACCCAATGGCACCTTCATCAGGATGTATAGAATGGAGAAGGCTCTGCGTTTGTTGTCGATGTTTTCCATGGACAAGTTGGTCATGCAGGAGGTTTCATACCACATCTCGATAGGGCTATCAGTTGGATTGCTCAGGAATAAGCAGGAAACATGGCCTACCATTCCTTTGTGGAATGGGTTGTGCATGATACGAATTTTGAAAGAAGCAAATGCCGAGGTCAAGGACTTCAAGAAGTTTCATTTTGGCACCATGAGTTTCAATCCGTACAATCCACATGGCTTATGCAGGGACCACTGTTTGAGAGTGTACTATTCTTGGATCAACGGGGCGTGTCATTGGCCAAAGGAAGATCCTTGGAGATATTGCTATAATTCCTCTAGGCTCAATGAACTGGTCAGCATGGCAGTAGAGTGGCTATCAACACTCAAGGCAGCGACAACATAAGGAGCATGAATGACGGTAGTAGTAAGCAGCAAACCTGCGCAAGATAAAGGCAAGAGGAAGATTTCTAAAAGCGTAGAGGTGGAGAAAATCTACAAGTTTAAGGAAGATCGACATGTTGAGAGAATAGCTTTGGAGATAGAAGCAAAGAGGCGACAATGCGACAGGATAGGAGGGAAAAAAAGGAGAGTTAAGAAAACATTGGAAGAGATGGAGAGGAAGTTGCAGGAAGTAGAGACGAAGCTCAAAGATGAACAAGAGTTGCATAGAAGGGAGAAGGAAGCACAACATGAACAGGAACAGGAACATGACAAGAGGAAGTGTAAGGTGCATAGATAGTGCAAACTGGGTTGATACAGGTTGAAGACATAGATCCCGCAACAGATGAGGAATAGGGTGAATAGCCATATGAACAAGAAATTTCTCAATATGATGAACCAATGGATGAATAGATGGACACGAAGGTGGAACAGTCATAACATGATCA
Source organism: Pinus tabuliformis (assembly GCA_031772625.1). Taxonomy (NCBI): domain Eukaryota; kingdom Viridiplantae; phylum Streptophyta; class Pinopsida; order Pinales; family Pinaceae; genus Pinus; species Pinus tabuliformis. The sequence goes on from CM062818.1 coordinate 125,582,754, forward strand.
TGACACTGACCACATGCCAAAAGAAACTAATGTCACCCCACAGGCTTCACCAGCTCCAGTAGAAAAGCAAGTCCCAAGTGAACGAGGGGATATTGTTCTCCTTGAAGATAATGCGAGAACAGATGTGTACAACATAGCCTTTGATATGTCACAGCATAGATTTGTACAGTCATGTAGAGCGCACATCTCGGATGAGCATGGATCACTTACGCACTTTGAAGAATAGGTGATTGTGTCAAATGTGTGAAGACATCCTGTTGCCTTGGCTAATGCTACGAAGGCTTATGCTGAAGCCACAAGCTCAAGTGTGAAGTTCTTGATAGAAGAAAATGAGTGCATGGCTATGAAATTTCATGCAGTCAGGAAAAGAGAGGAAAAAACAAAGGATCCACCAAAGCAGAGATGAAGAAAGTGATACTAGCTTAAGTATCTGCTCTTGGGACAGTCATGCAGAGACAATATGACAGGTTCGTCACCATGCACAAGCTAGTTGTCCATCTACATGGTCATCAGTAGTGCTACACCAAGATAGTGCAAACACTCAAAGATATACATTTTGTTGTTGATCACGTACATATATGGAAAATGAGGTACAAGGGAGCCCCACTTCACTTGAAAAAGATGATGAAGTCATAGGTAGAGTTGGATAGAGCATGCATTAATAGTTTGATCTGGAACTATGAGGAACTCCTACCACTCATCACTAGTGTTGAGACTTCATATGCATTGTTGTATAGAAGGACTGAGCTGCGCATGTTACTAGAAGAGTTGGACAATGAGTTGCGCATGTTACTAGAAGAGTTGGACAATGGTTCTAAATCAGTATACCCGTAAGCAATGGAGGAAAGAGTTTTTTTCCAGGACGACATCATCAAAGAGTACATAGACACCATTGTGCACTACCAAGCTTAGCATCAGTTTGTCACCGAGTATCACAAAGAGGATGTTGATGAGTTGGTCTTAACACAACCGTTCAAGCCTATATTTGTTCCACATGGGTATATGTGGAAAATTTATTTTTGTAAACATGATGTAAAGTGAAATTCCAAGTGTTATTAGTGGAATGCAAAAAGTCACGTGTAATGTAAAGGCTTATATGAAATGAAGTTGAAGAGTCATGAGGGTAGTCCAAGAGTCACAAAGGGGAATGCCAAGGGTCACCCCACCCTTTGTTATAAATAGAACTTCATAACTCATAGTACAACCTTTTGGGAGCCAAGATTTTGCTAGGCATTTCTTAGAGAGAGATTAGAGAGTATTGTGACAAGCCTTGGCTTCTCCATAGTGTAGAGCAAGTACATCTCTTTGGAGGAGTAGGCGGTGTTGACTGTAACATTCCATTATTAGGGCTAGTGGTTGTCATGGTTGTATGTATTGATGGAAGTTTCACTTTATATACTATAACAGACCCAGCATGTCTTCATGCATATGTTGTTATTGTAGTTGAATATTCTGGTTACTTTAGCAATGTATGTTGTTTAACTTACGCATTTGTGTATGAACTATTTCGTATATGATTGTATGAATCTTCTTGATTTTTTTTTTGTTTAACCCATCACTTTGGATTGTTTACTATTATTCTTTCCATCTTGTGATGTCATTTAGCTCGTGTGTTCCTTTCAGGCTACGTACTATTACAGGCTTCTAAGGGACACACTTCCTTTTCCCCTCTATGTGTTAGAACCTCCCCATGCATCTCTCTTGACTCACTGCAAGGTCACACATTTGCTTCCAACAAATATATCTTGCTTACCTCTTCGTGTTATCATAGTTAAGGCATAGCTTTACTACACACTGCTAGGACTCCTACTCCAAACAATCTGAGGTCTGCTTGGGACTTCTTACTGGAGAGATCCCCTAACATGTTGGTGGGTCCAGCACCGTCAACATTTCTGGCGGTAGAAAGAGGGCTAGATGACAAGTTGAGTTCTGAAAGTCTATTTTGAATCTTCCCACTTTTTTCATGGCTAACCTTACAATTTGTCCTCTGAGATGTATGTCTTATGGAAATAAGTTTGAAATCTCGGAGGATCTCTCAAATGACTTCTCACAAAATACATACGAAGGTGAAGGTAGAACAACCTCGCATAGACATAGAGCTATCTTTGCCAGTCTCTATCACAAGTATGGAATCTATGAGGATTACATGACCTACTCATTGTTCACATTCATGCTTCACAGGAACCCATTGCAATGGTGTGTCACACTGCCCGATCAATCTATTCACTCTCTTAATTAGTTCATTGTAGAGGTAGACTATGCTTTCCATCATTTTGACCATAAAGAACTTAACAAAAAATCTGGAATTACAGAAAGCTCCTGATGAATCCTTTTTTCAAGTTTGGGCACACTTTCGTAATCTCACATTTCAATTCCTAGAGGATGAAATTGACTGGAATTTTCTTCGAAAAAGATTTCAGTATCTTCTTCATATATCTGAAAATCCACAAGTATTAGAATCATTCGAACCCCTCACATCATACCTTGGTCTTATAGCTGCGAAATCTAAGAAGAACAAGGTTGTCCTCAAAAGTGATTATCCGTCCTCTTCTCATCAAACAACTCTAGCACCGCAATGTGAGGTGGGATAAGATGTGCACCCATCTGTTTAATTATCATATCCCCCCATCCCACTTGCTCTTTATTTCTGCACATATTTGGCTTGCAAGACTGTTGGTTGTCACATGGAATTCTTCCCTCAACCTCTATCCCTGCATTCTTTTGATCCTTCAGATTGTACTATGTTGTGCTCTCTCATTCCGAGCTCCACACTTATTGTTCACGAGGATCAAGTTTTCGACAGAGTTGGTTTTGAGCAGCGAACATGTGATATCATTTAATATGAGTATGTGCAGGAATCCTAAGAAGAACTCGCGGTGAAGGATGACCTTCTTCTGTCCTCAACTAATCAGCTTTTTCTTGACATCTTTGGTGATTCTACCATTGTTAATTTTCCATGTGAGAATTAATTCCTAGATGCATCTACTTCTAATCATTCATAGAACATAGCAGGTGTCATTTTTTCATTGCATAGCAGAGAGGACACATCTTTCCTTGCAAATCCACTCAATATTTCATCTGTCATTTCTAGAAATGCAAAGGGTGAACATTCATGTTTTTCATCAACCCATTTGTATAATTCGTTAGATCATGAGGATGCCAATGAACATATCGAATTTTCTGATCATGGTTGTCGTGATCTCTCTACTCCTTCATTCGATCACGATGTTGATTCATTTGTTGTTGATATTTCTAAGCCACCCATATTTGATTATATACCTGATGATGAAGTGGAAACCCCACAAGTTATCAAGGCACTTCAGCCTGCGCTAATGGTTATGCCAGGTCCTCCCTTTCTTGAGGTCAATTCCACTCCTGATCAAAAATTTGTTGAAACACCTAAGGCTCCTCATCACTCTCTTGTTTACCTTGAAGATCAATCTAGTTCACAGAATTCACATCCTCTACCTAAGTTGCATTATCCCATCGCTCATGGCTTGGAGGAATCATACACAATGAGCACTCTTGCTAAACGTAAGTTGTCTTTCTTTCTTATGTTTTCTCATTTCTCATGGTAAAAAGAGTTTACATGCTTATCGTCTATGTGCAGTGTGTTGCATAACCATGATAGGTCCACAAAATGTTTATCTTGCACTTTTACTCTTTTATTTTCTATGGATGCTTTTAATTAACATAGAGCATGTTGGTCTTCATTGTTATATCTTTCTTGTTTGTTGGTTTACATGCTTACCTTTCTTGTGAACCACACCTTCACCAACATGGGTCAACCAATGCACCAATGGTTTCATTTGAAATATCCCTTTATGTGAGTCGGCCCATGGAATGTTTAGTTTAGGAGTAGGAGAAGTGTTTTCTTTCTTGTTTTGATTTGTTTGCATGCTTGCGTGGTTTACTTTGTCTTCATTTCTTGTTTGTTTTCTTTTCTTTCTTGATTTTATTTCATTTAATTATGCCCTTTTCTTTCTTGTTTGCTTGCTTGTTTATGCACCCATAGGTTTAGATTTGCATGAAATTTTGTGTGGCTCTTAAGACAGTCAAGGTAAAGTACAAGAGGAATTGTACAGCTATCAACACTTGGTTATCTTTTGTCCTCTCTCTTTATGAATATATTTTTGTCTTCAATCGATGATACCCTAATGGAAAATACGTCTGTTCAAAGTGAATCTTGGTGAAAACACAACAGTTACACTTTTAGCTAGTACCGCCAGCTCTAATCAGTTCTTTTGGGTTAACCCTTGTCTACTTAGTCAAGTAGAGTAAGGTGAGGGGGAAAACCTTAATAAGTGTGTCAGAGGTATATATAAAATACTTCTCTAAAGGGACAGCCACTTCTTCTCTCAATAAATAGGGATCCCTCTTTCGACTCTGAAATAAATAACTGCCTATGCACAGTTCTTTGAACAACAAAATGAATGAATGAAAATGAAAAAAAAAGTAAGGCGAAAGAAGAGAAAGGCTTCCTGCGCAAAAAGGTGATGCAAGTAACTTCTTTGTGCCACTAACCAGGCTTGCTGGTAGCAGAGCGATGCTTGTGTTCCTGTGTGACTCCGTCGGGATACTGTCCAGGACTGGTGGCAGCAGAGCAACACCAGAGATGAAACTATGTTAGGTCCCTATACTACTAGTGTAACCCCTTATTGTTATTAGTACAACCCCTTTATTATATTGTTGTGCCCATGTAGTCCCCATATTGTTATTATTGTGCCCCATAGAAGCCCACTATTGTTATTATTGTGCCCTTTCATTTTTATTGTTATGTCGGCTCTGATTATATTATGACCCCTTAGACTCCTACATATAGAAAGGAGGTCTTGTCATTTGTATCATCAAAGAATTGTTGATTTGTGTAATGTAAAGGAGGTTTCCCCCTCGTAGAGGTTTATTTCTAAGGCGTTTTTATCGGGAATAGTGTCTATGCAGAGCTGCTAATCCCACTAAGGCTCGTATCTACCTTAGAAACAAACACACTAAAAACTACTTTCATTTTCCTTTATGAGAAATAGATAAGAGAAGAATAAGGAGACCAACCTCTGTCTTGCGCTTGGTTCCTTGCTCAATTCCTCTCTCTTCTGGTAGGTCTTTGCCACTCGCTTCCTTGTCTACCCAGCTTCAAAGAGTACCTGTAGAATCAAAGCAGCATAACACTATCCAAGAACATAGATCTATTATCATAAACAATATAGGATCAGATGTACATTGACCATACAAATGCATAAATAATCAATCATACAAGAATATGGAGGAAAACTTGAATAGCTTTATTGATAATCAAGAAAGAGCAAAGAGAATTACAACCGATTGTTCTGACCCAGCATCATCCTCTTAGTAAGTAAGCCCTTCTTCACCTCATGAAAAGCTTAGATCGCCCAACACTATGATATTGCACCAAGAAACCAACAACACTTCCTTACAAGATACAAAATTCCAGCCTCTGGATCTCTGGGATGAGCGATCCATATATAGATGTCTGCAAGGGAGGTGGGTCAGCTTTTGAGATTTGATTAGTGTCTTCCCTCTGATAGTTCTTGATTCCACTTGGATATTGATGATCTCTTACTCATCCCTAGTTGAATTCAGAGAGGCAAGTGTCACAGGAGAAGTATCTGGAAGATTCTATGCTTCTCCACCTTACGGATTGACCCTGCCATTTGTCCCTTCTCGCCCATCGCACCCCATAGAAGGGATTTTTGACATGCAATACTGTGTGTATTTAGGTGGGATGCAACACACTTTGCCTATGGAGCAGGTGAAATGGTCCAGTTTTGACCAGTTCTGAGTAGTTTTTCATGGAGAACTTCTGGGAGAAGATGTAATTAGTTGACCTTGTCCTTCTAGGGGTTGGAACAACACCTTTAGGGACTTAGGAGCCCTTGGTTTATGGACATTTATGCTTGGAGTTGCAGTGCCAAAAAATTTCTATAACAGTTTCCCCCTAAAGCATGAGGTCGTTAATCTTTTTGATGTTGGGTGAAATTCTTTATCATGAGGATCTGAAGTTTTTTCAAGATGGAAGGCGACCTATAATAAGATACAATATAATACATTATCTTCATTTTATTTTCATGATCTAGCTGAGGTGGGCATTCCCATGCTTAGCTTTATAAATTCATTTTCAAGTACATAGGACAGAAAATCATCTGAGTGTAGACTGATGATTCTGGTAGAGCCATCATCCCTTAGATTGGATGATTATCTGTGCAGCAATGATGTACATTTGATGTATTTATTTTCCTGAATATATATCACATCCCAGATGGATGAAACTAGATCCAGGGTCTTTAGTCTCGTTCAATCTTCACTCAAAGTACAAGTTGATCCATGTGAGAGATGTTCTGGAGTCGAACATGGAAAGACATCGCCTGATTACCAGCCAATGATGTAAGTTGTTAACAGGCGCGAGAGGTATCATCGATAATGATAATGATCCTCAAGGTACTGCAGTACAATTCACGTGGTGTGAATAAGGGACTTGCCATTGAACACCACGCAAAATCGTTCGGTCAAAGGCCATTGCTGTAAACCTGTCGCCGGAAGTGAGAAACTTGCCATTGAGGCATGCAAGCTTCAAAGTACTGAAAGGGTTGTTCCTAGATCGACTTCTTGGATAATGAGCTGATGTCGACAAGAAGCAATCTGTCATAGGAGGGCCTTAGTGAATCCCACATCAATGACACGGAACAGAGCAAATGATTTTAATGGAGGTGAAAACAATCTGGTGATATACGGTTCAGGGTGGCGGTCATGAAAGAATGGAGCGAAAATGTATTATAGTGGGTGAGACACAGGTGAATTCTCTAAGCGACTTCTCTTGAACATATCGGCGACACTGACATGATGGATTGGTAGCATTAACCCCAGATGTGGATGGTGTGATGGAACCATGGTGATGTGACTAGTGAATGGAACAACCCAACCCAACTCAGATGTGGAGTGAAAGTGTCATGTTCAAGAGCGACTTGCTACCAACAAAGTTTCTTCAAGTTTTCTTCCCAATTTTTCCCCAGACATTGCTGACCAGTACCTCTTTATTTTTTTCAAGCTTAAGGAGGATAATGTATGCTTGTTCTATAATTTTCCCTTCGGGCAAACCCATCGCTATGTTTTAACGAGCCTAGCGATAGTGAAACTCGTTCTTGTCTGTTATGGACAAGTTTGTCGCTATTAGGTTTTAACGAGTTTAACAACAAAGATAACTCGGTCCTTTTCAATTTTAGAGAGTCTGAAAAGGAACGTAAAGGAAACTCCAAATATTCTTTTTCGTCATCTAATCCCCTAAGTCCAAAAAAGTATAAAATAATACGAAAGGGATGAATTTTCGGTAATTTTAACGAGCCGAACAAGACAAGCACTCGATATTTTTGTGTAACAATCCCTCAAGTCCAAAAAGATTAAGATCTAAAGGAGGGATAACACTTCTGGTCACTTTAACGAGCTGGAGAGGCCAATGGCTCGGCAATATTTTCATATTTTACGAGTCAGTTGAAAAGAGCTTAAAGGAGACTCGTTTTTTGAGGAACGAGTGATACGTTCGGGTAGCAGCTGATTCTAGGTAAGGTTTGGAATTTTCCAATCATGGCAGTGTCACAAGGATGGCTAACAAGATCACTCTTCACAGTTGTTCCTCAAAAGGGGTAAACAATCAAGTGGAGGTGAATGATCGGCCAATACAGAGTGGAGGGGATGATGAGAACACGACCAAGGCTTCAAAGGCTGAAGTAATACATTCACGATGGTTATTTACCAGAAATTGGTTCATTTTTTAATGAGCTTAAATGCTGGGGGAAACACTTGCTCATTGCTTATGTTTATTTTTTAACGAGCTTGAATTCTGCGTTAAAACTGCTCAATATAATGGTCATTTCTTGACTTTACCATTAATGACTTTGTTCCTTCAAAGGTTGCATTGCATGCTCAATTGCTTCATCAAACTAGTTAGAAATGAACAATACATGTTTGGAAAATGAGTTAAGACACTAATATTTTACTTGAATTACGTAAAAAGTAATTTAAAAGTGCTTTTACCCCTCATTTTACCATTTCATTTGAACTTTGGCTTGTTGGAGCTTTGGAGGTGCTTTCCCCCTTGATTTTCACCAGCTGATTCCGGGAGATTCTACGGACGATTTTTGGTGCCGTCTGAACTAGGTAGGAGCTAAGCCTGAGCTCTTTCATTTCATCCTTTCCATTTTGCATTCTGAGCCTGATTTCTGTTTTTTCTGAGACCCTGGGGTTTTAAAAACTCGCTCTGGCTCCATCGCACCCTTTCTATATCGAAAGGTGTGTTGCATGTTGGCCTACTCACTGGACAGTTGGCATGCAATGCACCTAGAACACTGTTGGGTGTGTGATGGGCGCAAGGAGGGAAATTTGTGCACAGTTTTCAATGGAAATTTTTTGCATGTTTCTCACCAAATCAGGATCTAACTCTTCTCTTGTTTGTTTTCAGAGATTTATTGGAGCAAAATGCCTATTACATGGTGAGAATGTGAGCATGAAGAAGAGGACATGCTTGCTTTACATGATCTGGTTACAGTAAATGCACTGTGGAACTATGGCATGCTGAAGTTTTTCTATATCTCTAGCATGAGGTAACAAATCAACTTGCTGCAGTATTTGCTCGATGCTTGGGACCGTACCAGCCAGGTGTTCCAGATTAAGGGCAAATCCATCCCCTTGACTGTCGTGGACATCAACTTTTTGACCGGCTTATCGAGGCGGGGTGCCCCTATCTCTTTATCAGGTTCAGCCCATGGAGGTGAATCTGTGAGAGATTACGTTCGCAGGTATTACAGAGAGGGATCTCAGCCGAGTAAAGACAGCAAGATCATCATCCAAGATGTCACTGACAAGTCTTTGAGGACCATTCTGTTCACCTTTGGTAGGATGGCTGGTGGTGCAGCTCTTCATGTAGCCAACCGGTCTTATATGCAATATGCCTTAGAATGTCTCGAACCGAAGGTGTTCAACTGGTGTGATGTAGTACTCTTTGTGATGAAAGAATAGTTGACCAAGGTGAAAAACGGAAGATTGAAGAACTTTGGATATGGTTCTATTTTGACTGCCTTCGCCTTGGAAAAGATCCCGCTGATGCAGCCGCAGTACATTTCACTTGGTTTACCTCCACCGACTGAACCACGAATGCAGAGATGGGTCAACCATATGTCCAGACATGCTGGTCAGTCTCAGATTTCCTTTTCTGATACCTTCTTCGGGTGGTTTGATCGTCAAGAGATGGTTTTTTCCGAGTATCCATATGCTGGTATGGACTTCTGGGGTGATCCGGATTCGGTACTGCCGGCTGGCAAGCAGTGGGGTGCCATTGGTAAATTCTTTGACCATTTTTCTGTTTATCGTTTCTCTTTATAATGTCCTTGTGCTTTATTCTATCAAGACTAATCAGAAATCATTTGCTCATGCAGATATTGGTCTCGTCCGGCCAGTATTATGCTTGAGAGTGCCAGTCGCCACTCTAGAAGGAGAGGCTATGGGAAGGGCTATCCTTCGTGACATTGATGTGGCCGAGACTCTTTCAGAATTACAGGATTAGGTCGAGGGCCTCACTCTCGGTATTCTAGATGTGAGGATTGACGAGCTACCTTTGAGGTTGCAGCGACATACCACTGGCGTGCCAAGTCGATATACTAGGCTTTTACACATGATTTCATAGGCAGTGACTTGTTATCACCAACATCATTAGACTAGGGTGCCCCCTAGCGTTTTGAGTTTTGGGTCTTTTGACCAATTGTTTCTTGGTTACAGAACATTATGTGTAAACCATAAACAATTATATATATTTTTTTGATTTTCGGAGTTTTATTTTGGTTAAGTTACATAATCCGAATGCAAATATTGATGAAATGCTTCTTTTTATAAATGTTGCAAATGTCTATCTAACACATAATTTGCCAATGAGTCAGTTAATGTTTTTAAGCTTCTGGAAATATGCTGATATTGAATAAAATCAAATTCCCTTTCCAAAATCTTGACCTTTAGGAACATGCGATAGATAGCTGGATTTCAGACGGAGTAGATACCAGTGAGTTGTAGTATGACGAGCTGTGAGTCTAGCCTGATGACAAGTCGATGTATGTCATGCGTGATGGCATCAGAGAGAAGTTCTATCAATGCGCTATATTCAGCGATGTTATTCGTTGATTGGCCACAGAAGATAGGTTCCGCAAACTATGAATTGCTCCGTCGGCATATCCAATAAAAGATTCCAATAGGTTCGTCATATGCGAAAAATGTAAAAAGTGGATTTACTTGACCAAAACGATTACCCTTAGCGAAAACAAAAATGTAACAAAAGCATATAGGTTACCATACTGATTATGCATAGTAACGCTTAAGGTACAACCCGTTATGGGGTTGCACCAGTGGAATTCCGTCGTAATCCATTAACTCGTAGCTCCTTTTGCTAATACAAGTTTAACAATATAGGGACCCATCCATAAAGACTTGAATTTACCTACTCCCAATTTATCGGATTCTTAGTCATAAAGTAAGACCAGGTCACCTTCTGAGAAGACACGGGGTTTGACATTCTTATCGAACTGCACCTTGACTCGCTTCTTATGGGCTTCGTTAGCCAAAGTGGCATCACGATGGGTTTCACCCAATTGGATTAGTTCCAAGAAACGAGCCTCCTCTTCTGAAGTTCTGGGGAGAAGGTTGATTGCGAGTTTGAGGGATGAGATTTCACACTGAACTGGTAAGATTGCTTCTAGGCCATACACCAGTTAGAAGGGTGTAAACCCAGTTGCATTCCTTACCGATGTTCGGTATGCCCACAAGGTTGAGTACATGATCAGGTGCCAACTCCTTTTGTGGACTCCAATCATCCTTTGCAGCATGCGCTTCAGGACTTTGTTGATTGCTTCAACTTGTTTGTTGGCTTGCGGGTAGTATGGAGTAAAGCTGTCATGAGACAACCATAATTTGGCAGCTAATTCGGCCATCATGTGATTGCGAAAATGCGATCCATGATCTGTGACTATAGCCTATGGAGCGCCGAATCTGGCGACTACATGATTGAAAAAGAAAAGGGCAGTTGTTTCACCAATGTTATCTAATGTAGGCATCGCCTCGGCCCATTTGGTAAAATAGTCCACTGTGACTATGATATACCCATGCCCCCCGGTCGAGGTGGGGTTACATGTCATGAAATCGATGCCCCATTTGGCGAATGGCCCAACAGCAACTATTGGCTGCAGAGGTGCGGGTGGTCTTCTGGTTTTGCTATCAAAAATTTGACAGGCATGGCAACTTTTGACTGCAGTTATGAAATCTTTGAACATTGTTGGCCAGAAGTATCCTGCTTGTAAAAATTTTTGCACCATAGCGTAACCGGATTGATGCCCCCCACACGTGCCTGAATTGCAATCATTCAATACTTTTTCGGCTTCCTCATGGGTGAGGCACCTCCTCAGAACTGTATCAACACCACGATGGTAGAGCGTGTTACCGACAATCATGTAGTCTTTTGATTGGTATCGAATATGTTTTTGTTCGGATCGGGAGGTATTAGGCCTATATTTTTGGGTTTGGAGATAAATGATTATATCTCCATACCACGGATTGCTTGAAGATATCAGAAACAAAGATTCATCCACGATTGTTTCTTCGGATGTTTCATCGTTGGATGACGATGGGAGATCGCATAATAATTCTGCGAAAACCAGGGCTTTCTTTGACTTGGATTTTAAAAATTCCAGATCAAACTCTTGTAGAAATACTATCCATTTTGAATATTTGCCCCCCAACAACTGTCGCGACAATATATAAGTCATGGTGTTGCAATATGACAAAATGGTAGTTTTTCGAAAGAGGACATAGTGTCGAAATCTCTGTATCGCTTGAACAGCTGCGAGCGCCAACTTTTCAACATAGGAATATTTGCTCTCTGTATCATTTAAGTTTCTACTTAAATAATATATAGGATGTTCGATTCCATTGTCTTCTTGAACTAAAACCATTGCGATGGTTGTATCCGCTGCAGCCAGATACAGGTTAAAGTCTTTCTAATAATTAGGAGTGTACATTAATGATGCTTCCATTAGTGATTCTTTTAAGGCATCAAAGGAGGCTTGCGCGATCTGATCCCAGATGAAGGTCACTTCCCTTTTCAATAGACGTGTATAAACTTTAGCAATTTCGACATAATTTGGAATGAACCTCCTCAGAAAGTTTGCTTTTCCTTGGAGTTTTTGAATTTGAAGCAAATTTGAAGGCAGAGGCAAATTTATGATTGCCTGAACCTTACATGGGTCGAGATGAATCCCGTCCTTTGAGACTACAAAGCCAAGTAAATGACCAGAACTAACACAGAACACACATTTGTGTGGATTGAGTCATATCTTGTAGTGTCGGCAACGTAGAATTATCACTCTCAAATGCTGCAGATGATCGGTCCTCTTTCACGAATGAGCCGGAAGGTCGTCAAGATATGGTTGAACGATGCTTTTGATGTCATGGAAGGCATAATTCATTGCCCTTTGAAATGTTGCCCCTGCGTTATTTAAACCAAAGGGTAATTTGCGATATGTGAATGTGCCCCACGAACAAATAAATGCAGTCTTTGACTGGTCCTGTGGGCAAATATTTATTTGATTATACTCGGAGAATCCATCCATGAATGAAAAGATTTCGCATCCGGCACATTCAACAATTATCTGGTCAATAAAAGGTGTAGGGTATTTGTCTTTTAGACAAGCTTGATTTACATCCCTATAATCGACGCACACTCTAATCGTTCCTTGCTTTTTCATAACAGGAATAATGTACGATACCCAATCGGTTAGAGGAACAGGGTAAACGAAACCAGCATGGAGAATTTTTTCAACTTCTGCCTTGATGGCAACGGCTTTTTTGGGGTGCACCTGCCATAGCCGTCGTCGTACTGGTTTGACATCTGGATACATCTTTATTCATGTTCAACTATACTCGAGTCAATGCCTGGAATTTCGTCATATGACCAAGCAAAGACATCTCTGAGTTCGCGAAAAATAGTGTTATATATTTCCAGTTCTGAAGGAGAACAACATTTTCCAACATAAATATTCTCTACAACATCTGTTTTGGTCGAGATATTTATGGCGACAGTCTCTTCAATGTTGGACAAGTTTCACTCGGAATCCACCGTGTTTACAATTTGGATCATCAGGAGTATCTTCTTTACAATTCGGAAGATGGGAACGATGGTGGTAATCCTCCCATGGCGCCCCTTCAATTACCATTGATTGAACAATTCTTTCGTTGGTGTAATGCACTTGCGACCAAGGATCTTAAGGGGTGCCATATTCCTTAGACCTATCTATCCAAATTCTTGATGGGCGTTGATTCCGGTCTGCCTTCGATGCTAAAAACATTGATTGCTACAATATTTCTATTGGGCTTGGAGGCAATACCTGCGTATGATCCATGCCTATATCGTTTCCTGAGATATTTTGAATTGAAGATATCATATTGCAGGTTCCTACCGATGCTACTTCCGCCAGATTGATTGGAGGCGAAAGGGAAAAAGTCCCTATTAATATAGGGTCTTTTAGTAGGCCTACTCTGATATTTTGAAGCGTATGGGGGCTTCCATGGATCATCGGAATGCTTCCCGTAACTTGGGAACTATTCGGAAGAAATGTTTGTTGGTCAACGATCGTAATTCCTCCTTGAAAAGGAAATGCAATCTTCCTAAAGTAGGTCGATACAACTGCAGCCATAACATATATCCATGGTCTTCCCAGTAGGATGTTGTAATCGAGGTTTCCATCGATTACTTCAACATCTATTTCCACTATTTTCCCTCCTAGCTCAACTTGCAAGTTACTTAGAATAACATATGGGGTATACGTTTGTCTGTCAAATGCTTTCAATGTCGTCAAAGATCGCGACAAGGTTGGAGATCCTAAAGTTTTCCAGCAACTCATCAACATAATACATGTACATGCTCCCTCATCAATAATTGTTGGATGAACAATTTTGTTGAGGGCTTTCACTTGAATGAGGAAAGCTAGTTGAGCTGGTAACTGAGGATCATATCCTTTATGATTAAATGACACAAGATTAGAATCCTTTGGGTCTATCCCACCGATAGCTGATAATAAAGCCTGCTTTTGGGATGGGCAATTTTGCAATACCTCAAGTGTCGACATAGCAGATGGCGATTGGGCTAGATCTTCCACTATATTATAATGTTGTGCTGTTCTGGCACGAGAATTAAATGTCGACTTGTGTACTACTCCCTTTGGCGGTTTTATTGTTAGCTTAGGAATGATGGGCAGTGCAACTTCTGTGGAAGTTGTTGTCGAACTACTAGGTTGATCTTTATCCTTGTTGTTTGACAGTTTTGGATTCTCGTAATCTTTGTTCCTTATCGATATCAAAGCATCATTTTGCTGTTTCGAGACCGACAACATCAGTACTTGGGACGGGGAAGCATTTTCACTAGCAACCAGATTTGTCCCTGGATTTGGAAATGGATCAGTCAATACTGCTGAGGTTTTTGAATTCTTGATGAATCTTTTAAGCTCAGCCTTATGTGGACAATCTCTTGTCCAATGATCCTCATCACATATTACGCATGGATTTTTTGGTTTCCTATCTCCAGGAGGGTTTGTAGAAGATTTTTCAGGTGATTATTCCTCCTATTTCTTCTTCTTCCCTTTGTTTTTCTTCTTGCCTCCCCGTTGCTTGGTTTCTTTGCCTTTATCTGTCGAGACGACATTTACTTCCGAGGCAAGAAGTTATTCTTTTGCATTTTGACTGGAAATCTTACGGGCCTTTTTAGATGTAGCCTTTGTCGATTTCGTGTCTGTCGTACCAATCACGCCATCGCCGGTATGAGAGTCATTGTTTGGTTTAGGAGGAGAGGGAATGGAAAATTCCGGACTGGGAGCGTCAGGGATTTTATCGTAGAGCGTGCCAGACTGAGTCTAAATCAAGTCTAAATATTGCGCACGAGCAATAACTTTCTCTTCAGTGACGACTCCTCCTTTTTCCACATCTTCTGTAATGGAAGGTAATAACGACTTAATAAACCATTTAGCTAAAAGCTGATCAGGAACATATGTTTTTACCATTCTACGACGATGTCGCCACTCATGAATATGATCAGATATGTGAGTGGCCGTTGTTTGCTTGAAGTAGGTAAGAAGTTCTGTTCCCATTTCGTACCTTATCGGTAACTAAAAATGGGTTAAAAAGGTTGTGCCTAGGGTACTAAAGTTGTCAAACGAAGCTCTGGGTAGCTCGATATACCATTTTGCTACCGGACCAGTTAACGTCCTCTAGAAAAGGTGAAGTCTAATCGAATCATCGTTTAGGGTGTTTGACGAACACCACAGATGAAATGTCATCACATGATTCGATGGGTCTTAACCTGGATTTCCATTAAATTTAGGAATATCTGACGGAAGTTTATGCGAAATCACTGCCCACCAAGGGGCGTAAGCAATTGGATCATTTGTTAACCTATTTAGATCCGGTAACTCCAAAGTTGCCAGGAAGGGTAACTGTTGATTCAGGTTTGGCGAGGCATACCCAGGATACGACGGAATGCCTGAGTAGTTGGTCTTTGCATACCAGCATAATGTATTTGATGCTGGTAACTTTGGTAAGGTTGATGGGCATAACCATTGCAGAACGGTTGATTTTGACCGTTTTGAATATACAGCTGCCCACTATTTGCAAGGAATTGTTGCTCAGATCCTTGGTATACTTGTAGGAATTGCAGTTGTTGGTATTGCACCAGCCATGGTTGTGAAGCCATGTGCTGTTGCCCAATACTGACTGTTTGACCAAGATGAGGGGTAATTGTACCCTTCTGTGCCTGTGTCATCCCACCAGTTGGCGATTATGGTTGAGTCGTAGGGACAAGAGGCTGTTGCATTACCACCTGAGAAACCTAAGGTTGGCATACAACAGGCAATGCTTGTACTTGTGGCACTGTCACAATAGCTGGCGTAGTTGGTATATTTGACATAGGTAAGCATTGTTGCATCGAATATAAAACTCTTGGTTGTTGAGGTAGTATTGGTACCCAACCGCTAGATGTAATTCCAGCATAACCTGAATTTTTTTGTGAACTCTCGTATGGTTGTCCTCCCGGAGGAGACAATGAAAGGGTCTACCGCCCCCCATACGTCGGTAATCCAGTACTTAAAGGAATTTTTTGCCCTTGAGGACCGGACTACCCAAATTGACACCCCGAAGGATCAATTTGCTGAGACTCAACATAAGAGTTCCTGGATACTATTCCGGATGAACAAACAAGAATGGACCATACTGTCGAAATAGCCCTTGAGTGGGCCCTATCTAGCGATTGAGAGCTAGTTGGGACAGATGGTATGCCATTGAACATTGTTGGAGTGACAGCAGGGAGTTCTGTCGTCGCTGTGTCGGATGACACAGTCCTTGATGTCGACGGTTGTTCAGACATTTCTATTCTATCCAAAAGATTGCCTAGCGATTCTACAGGAGCTTCCGATGGCGGTAGACTAATTTCTGACGAAGAAGGACATAGAGTGATCCCGACTCCAAATCGCAATGGAGTACTCGATGGAGGATCCTCCACAATATCTTCTATAGCAATCAGATCAGGTGGAAGAGGTAGACCATCAAGTCCGTAAAATATTTATGGTGCCGAAGAAGGTATAGAATCTGCAGCAACAGATGTTTGGGGAATAACACCTTCCAAATCAGCTGTAGATGGAGCTAGCTCAATAACACAAGTGTTTACCTTCACACTAGGATCAGTTCTACTATCCGCTGGTAGCTGTTGAACTTCTTTTGTAAAGGCAGGGATACCAGAAATGTTTGGAGTAACCGGAGTCTCCGATGGTGTTGGAACACTTGTTCTAACTTTACTAGGGGATTTGGAACCGGTTAAACGAGTTCGCTTTGTCCGTAACAGTTTCAACTCTAGATACAAAGACGGTTGACTCGTAAGCCTCCGCGAATGACGAGGTTTCAATTGATTTCTTCCACGGTTGCGGATTACTCGATCAACTAAAAATCAAAGGGGAAGTATGTTTCTGAATTAGATGAATTTTAGATGCTTTGACACAACTTGTTTTTTCAATTTTTAAGAGTCGAGAAGAAACAAAAGATGACTCTAGTCACCTTCAATTTTTAATGAACCTGAAGTGACAAGTGTTTAAATGGACCTTTTCCGTTCAGGAGTCTCAAAAAGAACGAAAGGGACTGCTCTGGAAATCTAGACAGAGGGATTACCAAACCAATCACAAAACTGCAGAATACGTTTTACGGTACAACAGTCAATCTTCCCGAATGTTGTGTTCAGTGCATTGTGATCGATAGGGCGGCAGACACGGCTTCCTATGGATAAACGATAAAGCCTATTGTGGTCTCCCAAAATATACTCGATGGTACATGGGAGCACAAGCTCGTACTAGCACTTATCATCTCAAAGTGGAGGAATCACCCAACCAACAGTGAAAACAATAGTTACCAAGCTTTACGACACCGGAATACGTCTCTAGCCTAGACATCTAGATGTTGTGCATTAGGTTCCAAAGCGTTTTTAGATTCATTAAATTTATTTTATAGTTGATCTTGCTTAAGAAATTTACCTTTCAGGTTCACCGTGTGATGTAGATGTACAATTCCTAAAATGCAATCTAAGATGATCAACAGTCGTTTAATCTTCTTTTCTGCAATGAAAATCCTAGCTACTAAGGAAAGAGAGATGGTGTTCTTTCAACAAAGAGCATAGAGCACACACTATGTGCACTGTCCTAAATCAAACCAGCACATAGTCTAAATGCAAATGCACATGCATGTATTTGTTTTCAGCCTTCTTAATGTGTGAATGATAAAAAGAAAGCTAAGCGAAAATCTGAATTATTTTCCAAGGCGACAATTACTAACAAGTTTCTTTTCAAAACAAAATGAGGACAATGACAAAACTTTGTGATTTGGAATTGAAAAATTGCTTTCAACACTAGAAAAACTACTAATTCAGATCAAATACAAGAGTAACAGTGTAATCGACTATCAAGAACAATAAGATTCTCTTCTATGACTGAAAACGAAACTTGCGACACTTTCAAATCAAGAAATGACAGTACAATTACGCTACTTCTTTGTAAAGGAGAACTGAAAATGACTCAAAAATACATAAAAACATTTACAGTTCTTTACACAATGGAGGCGGAATAACAGCAAGGAAAGGAGTTTCAAACAGAGGTGTACTGACTACAAGCAGCAAAACTCCTGAATAGAGCTGAAAAGAGTGAACACAGAAACCAAAATTTAGGAACAAGGCCTTTTCTGATCAGCGCACCGGTAACACAATGAAACTGAAATGCAACACACCTACTACACTCGGGAAGTGCACTGCATTTGCAGTTCACAGAACAGAGAGTGCGCTGGACCAGGGATGAGACTTTGATTGGATTCCGAGTCACAGTTTGCAGTTCAGTTCAGGGATTTAGGCCAAGCAAGTGGTAATCAGTAAATCAATCACAGGGGTAGATCTAAGGAGGTTGCTAGCCTTTCCACGAGGGCAATTAGAAAGCTTGTAAATCAATCGTTTAATTCATAAAAAAAACCCAGAGATTAACTAAAGCAACGTTGATCTACTTTGCACTTGCATAGCAAATGCAGTTCGAAGGCTAGCTGGCTTGACTTCAGGCTCTGTCTGTAAGTTTATGAAGTAAACAAATGTAGATGAACAAACAATCTACACGCTCCCTAGCAGAGTCGCCATTTTGTTATCGGGAATAGTGTCTATGCAGAGCTGCTAATCCCACTAAGGCTGGTAGCTACCTTAGAAACAAACACACTAAAAACTACTTTCGTTTTCCTTTAAGAGAAATAGATAAGAGAAGAATAAGGAGACCAACCTCTGTCTTGCGCTTGGTTCCTTTCTCGATTCCTCTCTCTTCTGGTAGGTCTTTGCCACTCGCTTCCTTGTCTACCCAGCTTCAAAGAGTACCTGTAGAATCAAAGCAGCATAACACTATCCAGGAACATAGATCTATTATCATAAACAATATAGGATCAGATGTACATTGACCATACAAATGCATAAATAATCAATCATACAATAATATGGAGGAAAACTTGAATAGATTTATTGATAATCAAGAAAGAGCAAAGAAAATTACAACCGATTGTTCAGACCCAGCATCATCCTCTCAGCAAGTAAGCCTTTCTTCACCTCATGAAAAGTTTAGATCACCCAACACTATGATATTGCACCAAGAAACCAACAGCACTTCCTTCCAAGATACAAAATTCCAGCCTTTGGATCTCTGGTATGAGGGATCCATATATAGATGTCTGCAAGGGAGGTGAGTCAGCTTTTGAGATTTGATTAGTGTCTTCCCTCTGATAGTTCTTGATTCCACTTGGAGATTGATGATCTCTTACTCATCCCTGGTCAAATTCAGAGAGGCAAGTGTCACAGGAGAAGTATCTGGAAGATTCTATGCTTCTCCACCTTGCGAATTGACCCTGCCATTTGTCCCTTCTCGCCCATCGCACACCATAGAAGGGCGTTTTGACATGCAACGCACCTACTGTGTGTATTTAGCTGCGATGCAACACACTTTGCTTATGGAGCAGGTGAAATGGTCCAGTTTTGACCAGTTCTAAGTAGTTCTTCATGGAGAACTTCTGGGAGATGTTGTAATTAGTTGACCTTGTTCTTCTAGGGGTTGGTACAACACCTTTAGGGACTTAGGATCCCTTGGTTTATGGAAATTTATGCTTGGGGTTGCAGTGCCCAAAAATGTCTATAACAGCGTTGATCTATCTTTTCTATCTTTTTGTGAGCTGGTTTCATAACATTTCGTATGAGAGCTTTGGATTCCAGGGTTTTGCTGCTCCAAAAAAGTCATCGTGGAATTTTTTCTATAAGTTTGTTTCTGCAACATTTCAAAAGCGAAAAAAAACCATTTGAGACAAAATCACACTGAACCTCGAGTCCAAATTTCAGATCTTTTCTCGCTATATTTTCGAGATATGATCTGAGGAAGTTAGGGTTTTTGCAAGCTCCAGAATTTCATCTAAAGCAAGTCATCGTGGAATTTTTGCTATAACATTTTCGCTAGAAAGTTTCAGAAGCTAAAAAAAAATATTTGAGATGAAATCAGTCTGAACCTCGGGTCCTAATTTCATATCTTTTCTTGCTATATTTTCGGATATATGATCTAATAAAGTTAGGGTTTTTGCAGACTCCCGAATTACATCCTAAATAGGCGGCCTTGGGAAAATCGTCATAAATTTCTCTCTGAGCATCGTATTGAAATTTTGTAAGAAGCTACAGAAAGAGGACGGACTATATTTTGTTTGGGTATAATTTCAGAACCTAAGGTTCAAACAGTGACACGTGACATGTCGTACAAGTTCACTCTACTGAACTAGTCTATAATTAGGTCATTGCGGGAGATTGGGAATAAATATTTCTTTGGGAATCCAATTGTGATCAGACTTGTGGAGTTAGAAAGAGGACTCGAAGGGCTATTATAGGCTGAAATTTCAGAATTTAAAGATCCAAAATTACATAGTTACAGTTGTTTCAATATCGAGCTCCTAAAATCAAGAAAAAGCGAGATGAGGAAGCTTGAAGGCAAGGATCCGGTAAATTGGATACTATAGATGGAGAAATATTTTGATCTACATGGTGTACCATTGTTAAAAAAGGTACATAATTCAACTAATTATTTAGAACCAAATCAATTTTTATGGTATAAAGGGCTTTGTTCTCGTAAACCACTTGTCACATGGTCAATTTTCACGGAGGAAATGATAACACATTATGAGGACACCAAGGGAAACACCTTCTTTAACCAATTGATAAATCTCAAACAAAAGGGTTCAATGGAAGAGCACATTGAGGACTTTCAAAAATTGAATATAAGGTTAAATGATATTCTAGAGAAGCAAAATATAAATAGTTTTATTTATGCCATGGAAGCTGATATCAATGATATGAAAGCATATTGGAAGAAAGGCATGGAAGATTTGAAGAAAGACATGGAAAGCTTAAAGGAAGGTGGGACAAATATGCTACAAGAAAGGCCTCCTAATGATGAAAAGGATCAAGAAATGTCAAAAGAAGAGGATATACACCGGGAACCAGCCCTAGAGAAAGAACAAATGAATTAGACCATATCTTTTATTGCAATGGCAGGAATTAGGACTCATCAAACTCTCAATATAGAAGGACACATCAAGAAGAAAACAGTCAAGAAGTGAAAGATCACATCGAGAAAGAACAAATGAATTTGACCATATCTTGAAATACATTGGTGGGTGTTGAGTTACGAAATGGGTATGTATTTACTCTTAATTCCATCACCTTTTTCCTCTTTTCTTATCTCTTTCATATCTTAATACGCTAACATATCGATGGATTATGATAAGAAATGGATGAACAACTCACAATTAAGATTTAGCTATCATAGCTAACTTTACTCCTCTTTATGCAGAAAAATGATGAAACGAATAATTGATGTTCCCTAGCGACGGAACAACATAACCCAAGAAAGGGAGAATGGGGTGCATCGGTTGCAGACAGGTCGAAGGACGAATCAAGAGGATCAGCGTGAAATAGGAAGGGTTTCTGAAGATAGCATTCAATTGCAAATCCCACAGGATCGGGAGATCCTGAGGGATCACATTTATCCTTTACCTCTTTCTAACTATAAAAGAAAACGATTATAGGAGGAAAGGGGATCAATCTCTATTATTTTCAAATCGTAATTTTAATTTACAGACTTGTGTTGTTGGAGAATGTGACGATGTTGTAATGCTACTTAACTTCAATGATTAATATATAATTGAAGTTTTTGTTCATTCGTATTCTCTGAAATAGCTCAACAGTGTTCGCTGTTGGATAAGGGCCCGGCCTCTGGTGGATTAAACTACTTCCTTGTGTTATATATTTCTGATTCTCACAAGTTTGATTGGTTTGATAATTTTCCCATTTTCTGTGACTTAATCCTATTCACTATTTACCGCTTTCCCGTATTGGAGTAGTATATTTTCTTTATATATTTTACACCACTATCACTTGATTCGATTTATGCTTATTGCAGATTAAATTATTTAGATAGTGAATCGTATCAATTTAATCAGCAGTAGGATTTAGGTTATTGCTACTATGCTCTCAGCTGATGCTATTGTTGATTGAATTTCTTGTGTGAGATTTGATTACGATTTCAGTAGAGGATCGAGTCTTGAAGCTTAGATTTCATATTTCCTTTAATAATTGCAATTTGAGTTTTATAAATGCATCTGTTTACACTTTTATCAAATGTTCGTACATCATTTTAAGAAACATTACCCTCTTGATTCATAGCATGCACATATTGTCTACACTCTTGGAATAAAAGGACTTGCCCGGGTTGATGAATAATGTGGGGTAATTAGGAGTTTTAAAAGACACCTTTTATCAGCCAACATTTTGACGCTATTACCAGGGAGAGTGTCTCCATTTTACAAAGAGTGATGTATATCTAATAATTGTTGTTGGGAAATAATTGGGTATTGAAAATGGAAGGTAAGAAACTACGTAACGAGAAAGTAAAGTGCTTTCTCCTTCGCCCGCTTTTCAACACAATTACAAAAAAGTGAAGTAGGTGTTTGATGTTTTTCTGTTGAGAGAGAACTGGGTATTAAAAATGGAAGGTAAGAACCTACATACGAAGCAAGTAGAATGCCTACTCCCCCACCCACTTTCCAATAGAATTGCTAGGAATTTAAGGTATAAATAAACATTTGAATTTTTGCATGAATGACTAAGAAGAAAAGGCCAAAAATAATACAATTCCACATCCCAAACCTAAAAAATCTAAGGGACCGGTGACCCTTGGACGATCAACTTTTACCGACGACATCCTAAGAAAAGTTGAATCTCAACCATCAGTAGGTCCCCAAACCGTTGCTTCCAAATAACCTACTATCTCCCTTCGAGCCATAGGCTCACCATCTGTAGCCTACACTGAGGTCCACAGTAAAACTGAAGGGACTGAGCAGAGTTTTCAAGACATTGAAAATTCGCGACCAATTCCCTCACAAGAAGGGAATTCTTGCAACATTCATGAAGGAGGAGGAGAAACAGGGGAAACAGAGGAACTAAGATCCCCTCAAGTAGTAATTGAGCAGAGGACACCCAGTGTCCCAGATCAAGGGAGTGTTGATAGGATCATTCCCACCTCTTCTAGACATTCTAGGGATAACTCTCTGGCTCCAAAGATCCCAGAAGGGTACTGGCATATCTCTGATGAAATGGCCAATAATCCACAAACACCCCAGACTTCTACATTACAGTATCCTATTGTTGACACAGTTGTCAATACACCCATGAAAGCTATCCCTCTACAAAATATTCCCACCTTTCATGGACTCACTTCAGAAGATCTTGATGCATTCCTGTTTGAATTTGACGTCCTATGTCGAGGTTATGATTACAGACTGGTCCCCAGAAACTGAAGCTGTTTCCCTCCACTCTAAAGGGAGTAGCCCTGCGTTGGTTTATGGGACTGGGTGGGGGCACCATAAATGATTGGGACCAAATCAAAACTACTTTCCTTAAAAAATATCAGGATTACTGTAGATCTAGAGAACTAAAAGACAAGATATTCTAAATGGTATCAAGACCTAGTAAAACTTTGGAAGAGTATGTGGAGCATTTCCAATATAACCTCCAAATTTCTCCCTATGCAAATATGCCTCTACCTGATAATGTGCTAACAACCACGCTAATTAAGGGGATGAAAGACCAGTGGATAGAGACATTAAATATTATGGGTAAAGGTGATATCTATCAAGAAGAATATGCTAACATTATTGATTTGTGTATCAAGTACTCAAGGGGTAGTACAAGACTAAAACTAGTTGAACGCGATATGATCACTAGGGATAGAAAAATCTCTGGCAGAAGCATTACTCGTAGTAAAATCAGCAACCTGCTAGAAGATTTCAAAAGGGATATCCTGGGAACCTTGACAACGCAATTAGACATCATGCAAGACAAGCAGAAGCAGGCCGAAGCAGAATAGAACTTGGTGATTTTTTTCCCTCGATGCAAGAAGAAACATAGTCATAAATAATATCCACTGGATATGGTACAGACTTGTGCCATATGCACTAAAGAACATGCCATAGAAAATTGCCCATCACTCCCAAGATTAAAAGCAGTCTTCAAAGAGGCAGAGGAAGAAACGAAACTAGTCTACCTATTAAATTAGTGTCGCCAATGGCAAGCACGACAAACAGGTTTGCCTATTGACCCATCTTCATTCTTTCAGCCCTCACAATATAATTCTCAGCAATACATAGGAGCTACATGGAAAAACCAGCCACCTTTTCCTAATTGGTCACCATAAGCATTTTCTATGCCACCTTGGTCCAACCAATCAAATCCAAACAATAGTTGGCCAAAATCCTCTTACTTTCCACCATTCTGGCAGAAAAATCCATATCCATCTCAATGGCCCCCCTCCACTTCACAAAACCAAAACTGGCAATCAAGCTGGCAAAGACCTACAA
This sequence comes from Pinus tabuliformis, assembly GCA_031772625.1. NCBI lineage: Eukaryota > Viridiplantae > Streptophyta > Pinopsida > Pinales > Pinaceae > Pinus > Pinus tabuliformis. The sequence goes on from CM062818.1 coordinate 125,607,291, forward strand.
ACCAGCTAGCAGGAACAATCCCCCTGCCTCAACCTACAATACCATCACCTTACACATTGCAGCAAAATCCTCAACCCAATCTACGACCACAACTCCCAGCGCAGCCCAACCCAAATCCCAACAACAGACCAGTCCAGTCGGTACAAATTATTGAAGGGCTGGATCCTAAAATTGAGTTGAGAGAGTGTAATGAACTCAAATTAAGGTCCAGACAGATAATCGAGTCAGAGGGTGATAAAAATATACAATTAAAATAACCACTACCTGTAGAACAAACACCTCAAATGGAGAATACAGTTAAACATAAAAGCCATGATCAAACTACTACCTCTTCTCCACCATTCCCAGAAATATTGATTATACCTCACCCAATTGAATATCCTGATTTCGATCTCCTAGGAGAATTAAAAAATCTTTGTGTAAAAATACCCCTCCTCCAAGCTATTCAGGACATTCGAATCTATGCAAAAACCATTAAGGAATTGTGTACCAAAAAGCCTACAAGGAAAATAAAAGTAACACCAACTATCCACGTAGTCAGAACTTTGTTTGATTTATTATGAGGTAGAGAAACACCAGTGAAATATGAGGACCCAAGAAACCCTATAGTCACAGTACAAATAAATGGATGTTCCTTTCTCAATGCATTAGTCTATCTAGGGGTAGCCATTAATATTCTCACAATAACAACCTATCAAAGACTTGGCATCATAGCCTTATATCCAATTACGACCTTGTTGGAACTTGCTGACTAATCAGTTGTCAAACCAGAAGGGACATTACAAGATGTAACGGTGTTTGTAGATTCTTGGGAATACTAAGCAAATTTCTTGATTATTAATCGTAGAAACTGGCTAGATGGACATCCTCTAATATTAGGAAGACTTTGGCTAGTGACCGCAGATGCTTATATAAGTTGTCTAACAGGCAGTATGACTATAGCAAGAGGAAGTAATGTGAAGAACCTATCTTTATATCCTCTAGCTTAGCCAAGCCTAACTATAATAAAAACTAGGAAACAACTTGTAACATATTTAAATGAAAATATTCAATCACGACTAACTGTAGCATATGCTCTTGAATTTAAGAATCAAATGGAAGATGAAATTATTAACACTTACATTAACCACCCAGCTGTTTTATCTAATCTAAACTATCACATGATTGAAGCAGCCTTGGATAACGAAATTGAAGAAGATCCCCTAAAAGATATCAATGACCAAATAATACCAACAACAACTATTTATAATAGCAAACCCATTGAAATTGAGCCAGGGGAGGTAATAAACATTAACAAAAACCTTACTAATGACCAACAACAGAGGCTTATCCAACTCGTTAGAAAATATAAAGAAGCTTTCGCTTGGGATTACCCAGATATGAAAGGGATTGACCCCCAATTATGTATGCACCACATCTATATTGAGAAAGATGTGAGACCCATTCGACAACCCCAATGAATATTAAACCCTCACCTAAAGGATGTTATTAAAGACAAACTACAGAAACTGTTAGATGCAAATTTCATCTATCCTATATTTGATAGCAAATGGGTTTCTCCATTAGTTGTGGTTCTTAAGAAGAATGGGAAGTGGCGTATATGTGTCGATTACGAAGAGCTTAAAAGCAACACAAAAAGATCATTTTTCCCTCCCATTCATCGACTAGGTTCTAGACACACTGGCAGGAAAAGAATTCTTCTCCTTCCTAGATGGCTTCAGTGGCTACAACCAAATCCAAATTGCCCCTGAAGACCAAGATAAGACTACCTTGACCTGCCCCTGGGGGATGTTTTCTTACAGGGTATTACCTTTCGAACTGTGCAATGCACCTGCCACATTCCAGAGAGCCATACTTAGCATCTTTGCAAACTTGATAAACGAGGGACTCGAGGTGTACATGGATGATTTCACACCCTATGGAGATGACTTCGAGCCGGCATTACAGAGACTGGAGAAAGTTCTAGAAAGATGCATTACTACTAGGCTCTGCTTAAGCCATGAGAAATGCCACATGATGATGACCGAAGGCCTAATCCTAGGTCATTACATCTCAGCAACTAGAATTCAGGTAGATCCAGCAAAAATTCAGATAATCCTCTTAATACCTACCCCCTGCACTCAAACTAAGGTACATAGTTTTTTGGGATTTTCCAGATATTATCAAAGATTTATAGAGAACTTCTCCCAAATTTTTGCACCATTATATGCTTTGACATTAAATATCAATTTTATATGGACTGACAAATGTGACATTGCCTTTGAAGAATTAAAACGACTAGTATCAATAGCCCCAGTATTACTGTGCCCAAACTAGGATTTACCATTCCAGATTTCATCTAATGCATCAGATATGGCCATTAGAGCAGTTTTCGACCAAGAGGAAGACAAGAAACCCTATGCTATATACTACATCAGCAAAAATTTAACTCCTGTCGTGTTGAACTACACCGTGACCGAGAAAGAGTTTCTAGCTGTAATCTATGCTATTAACAAATTCAGACACTATATAATAGGATACCTTGTGGTTTTGTATACTGATCACTCTACTATCAAATATTTAGCTAACAAACCTATTACAAATGGAAGAGTGACATGATGGTTAATCCTTTTGCAGGAATTTGATATAAAAATCAAGGATTCACCAGGAAAGGAAAATCTATTGGCAGACTTCCTCTCACATGCGCCAAGAACAGACGACGCAGTGGCAGTAGAAGATCAATTCCCCGATGAGCACCTATTTGCTATGACTGTGAAAACACTGTGGTACACGGATGTCGCGAATTACCTAGCAGTGGGGAAATTACCCAAGCACCTGATGCCCAGAGAAAGAAAATTAATAGTGCAATGCAACACTCAGTTCTCCTAAATTGGAGGATACCTCTTTCACACAAGAGCCAATATACATATCCGCAAGTGTGTCAGGGAAGACGAAATCTACGATATCCTAAAAGTTTGCCATGATGGAACTTGTGGTGGACACTTTGTAGACCACAGGAATGCACATAAAGTTTTATAGATGGGCTATTATTGGCCCACCATTTTTAAGGACACTAAGAAAATTGTCGAGGCATGCGATAGCTGCCAAAGAATGGGCCGCCTTGGCTAGTCTGACGAGATGCCCCTACATCCACAGTTAGTCATCAATCCTTTTGAACGTTGGGCGTCAAATTTCATTGGCCCAATAAACCCATCATCTAATCAAAAGACATATATACTAGTTGCAATGGAATATGTGACTAAATGGGTGGATGCAGAAGCATTAACAAGGGCAACAGAGGACACAATAATCCACTTTCTTTTCCAAATTTTCATGCGGTATGGCTTGCCCAAAGAAATAATTACAGATGGAGGGCCACAATTTGTAGGCCATAAGATTGCTGCTACATTAAAAACTCATCACTTTTTGCATAGAATCACCTCTCCGTACCACCCACAGGAAAATGGCCAGGTAGAAAGTACCAACAAAGTAATCGAGGCCATTCTAACAAAGGAATTCGCCTCGCATAGACGTGACTGGGCTACCCGATTTCCAAAAGCCCTGTGAGCATATCGCAACTTGGAGGAATACCACAGGATACACCCCATATTAGCTAGTGTTTGGCAAAGAACCTATCTTCCCCATAGAGTTTGAAATTTATACATTGAGAATAGCCCAAGAAGTAGGGCTGGATTTGAATGAAGCACAGATTAATAGACTAAATCAATTCAATTAATTGGATGAAATCCAACTATCAGCTCTTCAGCATATTGCACTAATTCAACAACAAAGAGCAAAATGGTATGATGCCCTCATCAAGAAAAAGATATTCCATGAAGGTGAATGGGAATTTCTGTACGATTCCAGGTTCCAGGATTTCCCGGGCAAACTCCAGACTAGATGGTTAGGTCCCTACGAGATACAAGAAGTGCATGATAATGGCACCCTTACATTAGCCACCACTGATGGGTATGGCTACTCTTTTAAAGCAAATGGACATTAAGTACGCCTCTACCACAAACCACTTACAAGGGAATCCTTTTGCCAATAGATATGTGAAGATTCCACGATACAAATTCTTGCTGAAGAGGGAAACTCTTTGACGACACCAGTCTAGAGAAGAATTTATTTTTTGAAACCTGTACATAAAATTGCTTTTCTATCTTCTTTCTATTTGATTGGATTTTCTTGGAATAATAGAGATGATTGTTTATTAGTTTTTTTCCCTATTTTTTCTTTGTTGTTCCCTATAGGAAACAACACTTTTTGTGTGTATTTTTCTTTGTTGTTCCCTATAGGGAACAACACTTTTCCATGTGCATTTTCCTTTGTTTTTCCCTACAAGGAACAACTGCTGCTCCCTATAGAGAACAACACTTTTCGTGTGTGTTTTTATTTGTTGTTCGGAACAACTACTATTCCCTATAGGGAACATCAATTTTCGTGTGTATTCTCTTTGTTGTTCCCTATAGGGAACAGCTCCTATTCCCTATTGGGAACAACACTTTTCGTATGTATTTTTCTTTGTTGTTCCCTACAGGGAACAGTTGTTGTTCCCTACACGGAATCGTTGTTGTTCCCTATAGGGAACAACACCTTTTACATGCATTTTTCTTTGTTTTTTCCTACAAGGAACAATTTTTCTTCCCTATAGGGAATAACATGTTTTGCGTGTATTTTGCTTTACTGTTCCCTACAGGGAACAACTACTATTCCCTATAGGGAACAACACCTTTTGCATGTATTTTTCCTTTGTTGTTCCCTACATGGAACAGTTGTTGTTCCCTATAAAGAACAACACTTTTTTTGTGTGTTTTCCTTTGTTGTTCCCTACAGGGAACAACTGCTATTCCCTATAGGAAACAACACTTTTTGTGTGGGTTTTCTCTTGCTGTTCCCTTCAGGGAACAACACCTTGTGAGAATTTTTGAGAACAACCTTTCTCTCCCTTACATGATCATCCCTAGACCATCCCAGTTCACTCTTTATGATACTCTTTATGGCATAAAAAATAAAATACATATTTAAGGACAACAAATATGGAGTCTACTAGAACAAGAAAATATCTTGAATATTATCATCTTTAACAAGATTGCTTTCTGATGGTAGAAAAATAAAGGACACAATTATCTATATCACTTCACTGTCCTCATTTCCACTATAAATCAAACTGATTGATTATCTGTACCATGCCAGTTCTCCCATGTCCCATATAATTCTCTCTATTTATTATCAATAAGATTGGGTATATTTTTTCTATTGATAGGTTCATACTTCTTCCGCCATCCCTACTCTTAAGGAGTGCTAAGCCACCTTCTATGTATAAAATGGGGAGTGTATATATATATATATATATATATATATATATATATATATATATATATATATATATATATATATATATATATATCCACTAACAATTTTATGATTTTTTTTCCACAGATAGATGATAGGGCGTCTCATCATGAACTAGCCTACCATTATCATAAGGAAGGAGCAAAGTGGCATTCCCACTATGGCCACCACACCAAGGATATGATCCAATGGATGCATCAAGAAACAATGTCCTTGGAACAAGAGGTCTCATCACGAGCTGGCCTGACAACCTTCACTACTTCCCAGTGAATGGCAATGTGTTCATCTGGTTACCATGCCAGCTCATTGGTCTCTACTATGGATATCATAATGCACTTCCCCAATCATACATAGAGGACCACGGTTCCCAAGGGTTAGAAAGCAACTCTGTCGAGGCTATGGACACCTACAAGCAATAGAAGCTCTTCTGATGGTATTGAAGTTTTATTTTCTACATCAATAACTATTATAATTCCCTCTTCTTATGTTTTTATCTTTTCTACGAAGAGGTTATGTCCCTAACTTACCTTGGACCTTTATGCATGAGTGAATCTTTTAAAATCAGTCACAACAGTTTTAAGTGGAATAACAACGGTAAAGCATTATTTCCTACCCATGCCATCCTTTTCCTCTATCGCATAACCTCACAGCATCTTATCACTTATTGATAATTCTCGTTACATGCCTTGTTTTCATCACTCCAATATCCTTTATGATCCTTTCGTTAATATACGTACCTTGCCACTTTCATTACCCAATCCATCACCCTTGTACTTCACCGCCAGCGCGTTATCCTTTCATTCATTTGGTCATAGGCAACCTATTATTTCAAAGGGGGGAGAGGACCTCCAGTATACTTATGCATGTGCTGTCATCTTTTCATTTGATTTTGTAGAAAAATACAGAATCCCATGATTACAGAGCATGTGGCATTATAACAGTCCTCGATAATGGTATTTATGTTTATAAAGTATCACTTGATAGAGCCATTACAACCACTTGTTGTTCCATCACTTGGCTTTGTTCGTCATTGTGCTTTCCCTGCTACACTAATCGTTTGTAGAATTCAAGCATTATGGGAGGAAGAACAGTGCGTCGAGAACCTTTAACACTGGCTGTCTCCGATGAAGCCATGGAAATTCTAGCTCACGCAGGATGGATAACATATTTTACAATATTTCAACCCCCTAAATGAGGAAATCACCATCAAATTTTTATGGCATCTACAGAATGGAAAATCCATGGTAAGAGGCAGACAAATCACTATAATGGACTGTGATAACAGAAGTGTCTAGGTTTCCGGAAAAAGGAACAGTATGGGCTGGCAAGCAATTAAAGTTTCATGACATTGTGGGGGCTTTTAGGGATGAAGGAAAGGATCTAATCAATAAGGGAAAAGGCATTCGGCCATCTTCTCTTGGAGAGCCATGGGGAGAACTGGCACGAATTGTCCATAACTATATTACCTGTGATGGGCATAAAGACGTGGTAAGGCTGCGATAACTCAAAATTTTAGCAGTTTTAAAACAAAAATGCTCTGTTAATTTGCCTGCACTGTTGAATTCATTACTGCATGACACTGCCGAGAGGCTGAGATGGTCCCAACACACAAAAACAGTAGTTAGCCACCATTGTCTGATCAGGTTAATAGTTAGCTATAACCTTGCTCAATAACAATCAACCTAGAATGATCTAATATTGGCCCTTGAAGATGTGTAGCCCTTCCAGCACCTAACCCTGTTCCAAAAAGAAAGAGGACTGCCCTTTCAAGAAGCATACCTCACAAACACAGACGATCGAAAAATTTGAGGTCAAAATAGGGAGCGTCTGAAAATCCTCAAGGCAGCACTAGTCAACCCATAGAATTATCCAGCCTAGTAAGTGAACAATACTTGCAGCTAGAGTTAGAAGGACAAGATAACCCTGAATCAAAACCTGAGGAAGGAACGGGGCATTCTAAAGATGAACAAAGAAATGAATTAGGACCTCCCCCAACACCAAATATGAGCCCCCAAAATGATCTGTTGTACGATTTCGAGATGGCCCAGGTCTTGGCAAACATGAATGTCTACATGCAACCTCAAGGACTGCTCAATCTTAACTTAGGAGAAACCTAATCTCCTAGGAATTCTGGCTATACCAAAATTCTATCTCCCTCAAAAGATACAAGCCGCGAAGCACAAATAGATGCAGAGGCCATTCAGGAATTAGAGAACCAATCTGGTGACATGCTCCCAGTGGAAAATAGCCATGAAGGTCTAGACCCAGAAAACATAGGCCAAGAAGAAGAAGAAGAGACAAAGATTATTCGGGAAGCTGATATTCAATCTGGAGACACAGTTTATTGGAACAAAGCCAGGGTGAATAGCGAAGCTCTTTACAAAAAGAATCTATTGACGAGACTATCAACAGACCAGTTACTCCTCCAAAAATATATAGAGCCAAATTGAAGAAGCTAAGAAAAGAATAGCAGAAGCTTCGCAAGACGATTAAAAGGCTCTGAAGGAAAATAAAAAAAGTCACAATGGGAAAGGTTCTAAACAATACCCTGGAGATAGTAAATGTGGCCGTGCAAACAGAATTATATGAAGGTAGGGTTACAGGAACTCAAACTGAGCCCATACTTACTCAAACAATCATCACTCAAGAGGAACAACGTGCAATTTGAGTAGATGTACCGACTCAGACAGAAGATGTACCCTCTTATAGAATGGCTACTCAGATGAAGGTTTGGACCTCCCATAATAAAGAAATACAGACAAAAGACATCCCTTCTCATAGCATAAGCATTTAGACAGGCATACAAGCCAAAGACATCATGACACACATGACCCCATTATACTGAATCTTCAAGAAGAATTGGCACAAGCTTGGCTTGCGTTGGAACGACTTGAACATGAAACCATTTCCCAACAGAAATATCAAGAGCTGCAGAGACAGCTTCGGGAAATGATTGTAATAGAGAGAGAGACTTTCGACAAATGCAGAAAGGTAGAAGAGAAAATAGAGAAGATCAAGCTCAAACTAGATAGAGTCATAGGTCAGACAAACACCATCTACTCACTATATATCGATGTCCTGGCATGTAGGTCTCCCACTACCAATTATGCCTTTTTTTTGTTAGAATGGTACATGTTGTTGAAAATTAAAGCCGTGAGAGCTAGTAAACCAATGGAATTAAGAAAAATTGAAGATTTTATAAATTGTTGCAACCAACATAGTGTAAAGGTCCAAAGGCTTCTTTGTGAGTTTTACCTGCAAAATTTTGTATTAGAGAACAAGGTGGAAAAGAACCCGAACCCTTTTGTAGGAGATGTTCAATTCTAGGCCTTTATTTCATTCGTAGTTAACCAACTCAAATGGTTTAAAGCTTATAATTCATTCCAAAGATAGGAACATGGATTGGATCTTTGGGTAAGAAGTGAACCTAAGCACCCTTTACAAATGTTTTCCAACCATAAGAGTCTGATGACATGAGAATGGGTGATTAAAATTTTAGGGCCTATTCATAAGGAGATTGTACAGAAAGGAGTATCATATTTCCTCTCCATTCAAGAAAGCTTTGTAGCTGCATCTAAGCTCAGGTGGACGGTCTCCACTAGTAGTGTGCAAGATAGGGAACCATTTAATTATAGAAATTTTAAAGCAGCTGTGGCCCGTTTGGTCACCTATAGCAATCTTATTTTGAGAGAAGTACCTTATTGGTTAGGATGTCAGTTTCGGAGTCCCATTAATTGGTATCCTCCTGAAGGTTATCGGGCTATCTACGAATTGCCTGAAGGAAAGGAAGGGCTCGCCTTCGTGCTCCTGGCTCAACATCATGGTTTTAGACCGATTTTTGACACTCCCTCTCCAGCCTACTCTTTAACTACACCACATAAGAACTACTTAATTTTCATGAGGACATGAAACAGGGTAAGCAGGGGAGTATGTTGAGTTACAAAATGGGTATGTATTTACTCTTAATTCCATCACCTTTTTCCTCTTTTCTCATCTCTTTCATATCTTAATACACTAACATATCGATGGATTATGATAAGAAACAGATGAACTACTCGCAGTTAAGTTTTAGCTATCATAACTAACTTTTACTCCTCTTTATGTAGAAAAACGATGAAAGGAATAGATGTTGTTCCCTAGCGATGGAACAACATAACCCAACAAAGGGAGAATGGTGCACGTTGGTTGTAGACAAGTTGGAGGATGAATTAGGAGGATCAGTTACCTCTTTCTGACTATAAAAGCAAACGATTGTAGGAGGAAAGGGGATCAATATCTGTTATTTCAAATTGTAATTTTAATTTACAGACTCGTGTTGTTGGAGAACATGACCATGTTGTAATGCTACTTAAGTTCAATGATTAATATATAATTGAAGTTGTTGTTCATTCGTATTCTCTGAAGTAGCTCAGCAGTGTTCGCTGGTGGCTAAGGGCTCGGCCTCTGGTGGATTAAACTGCTTCCTTGTGTTATATATTTCTAATTCTCGCAAGTTTGATTGGTTTGATAATTTTCCCATTTTTTGTGAGTTAATCCTATTCTCTATTTACCACTTTCCTATACTAGAGTAGTATATTTTATTTATATATTTTACAGCACTATCACTTGATTCGATTTACTCTTATTGCAGATTAAATTATTTAGATAGTGAATAGTATCGATTTAATCAACAGTAAGAGTTTGGTTATTACTATTGAACTCTCAAATTGATATCATTTCCTTTTGGATTGCTTCGTAGAGATTGAGTATGATCTAGATTGAATCAGCTAAGAAGAGATTGGTTATTCCTATTATGCTCTCAACTGATGTTATTATTAATTGAATTGCTTGTGTGAGATTTGATTACAATTTCAGCATAGGATTGAGTCTTGAAGCTTAGATGTCATATTTCCTTTAATAATTGCAATTTGAGTTTTATAAATGCATCTGTTTACTCTTGTATCAGAGGTTTATACTTCATTTTAACAAACACTACTCTCTGGATTCATAGCATTCACATATTGTGTACACTCTTGGAATAAAAGGACTTGCCTGGGCTGATGATTAATGTGGGGTAATTAGGAGTTTTAAAAGACACCTTTTATCAGCCAAAAGCGGGAATTACCACTCCTCAAACTATCAAGATACAAGGACATATCAAGAAGAAAAATGTTCAAGAAGTGAAAGATCACATCGAGCATCAAGAAATGAATCTGACCATATCTTGTAATTCATTCGAAGAAATTACCATTGCTCAAACTCTCAAGATAGAAGGACATATCAAGAAGAAAAATATTCAAGTAGTGAAAGATCACATCGAGCATCAACAACAAGTTCTCCAACTTTTAAAGGATAATGCCACTTTGGTGCAGAATCGAATGAAACAACGGGCAGATCAACATCACAGTGAAAGAAGTTTTGATGTAGGTGATTGGGTATTTTTACAGTTACATCTCAAGCAAACAATTTATGAGAAGGAAATGTTGGCAATATTACATACACTTAAGAAATGGCAACCTTACCTTATGGGAAGACACTTCAAGGTAAAAATGAATCATGATAGTCTTAAATACTTTTTAGAAAAAAGATTATCTTTAGAAGAACAGAAAAAATGGGTCACAAATATGTTGGGTTATGACTTTGAAATCATCTACAAAAAAGGGAAGAAAAATGTTGTTGCAAATGCACTCTCAAGAAATGATGAGGATGTGGAAGCATTGTTTTGTGCTATTTCTATTATCCAACCATATTGGATACACAAAGCAAGAGATGAATGGAAAAAGGATGAAGAAGTATGGCCACTCATTCAAAAGTTGCAGAAGATCCTAGTTCAAACAATATTGCCAGAACTTTACAAGGAAGGAAAAATCATATTGGAACCTGGAGCATTCACAGAAACAAGAAACCAATAGCTACGAAATCGATCAATTTCAAAGTATCTCATCAAGTGGAAGAACTTATCTGCTGAAGATTCCACATGGGAGGAGAAGAATTTTGTATACAAGCGTCAAGAACTACTCAAGCGTTGAGGACAAATTTTTTTGAAGGAGAGGGGCATGTTAGGTCCCTATACTACTAGTGTAACCCCTTATTATTATTAGTACAACCCCCTTATTATATTGTTGTGCATGTGAAGTCCCCATATTGTTATTATTGTGCCCCATAGAAGCCCACTACTATTATTATTATGCCCTTACAATATTATTGTTATGTCGGCTCTGATTATATTATGACCCCTTAGACTGGACCTATATATAGAAAGGAGGTCTTGTCATTTGTATCATCAAAGGATTGTTGATTTGTGTAATGTAAAGGAGGTTTCCCCCTCGAAGAGGCTTATTTCTAAGGTGTTGATCTATCTTTTCTATCTTTTTGTGAGTTGGTTTCATAGCAAACTAAGACTCTGACATGCATATTACTTGTGCAACAATATAACCCGCATATCCAATCGAAACAACTCAATTGACCTGTCTCGATATATGTGTTGACCGATCAAGAGAATGGCAGGGACTATATGTTTAACTCAAGCTTAGTTTCAACCAATCAAAAGAATGATGAATTTCCTCAAGATGTTGTTTATCAAGAGACTTTGCCTCATAAGAAGGTGTCTCATCTCAAGGAGAAATTTTCTCATCAACTGACCATTCCCAAACAACAAATTCTAGATTTGGATGAACAGTCAATTCATCAAGAGGCATCACCTCATGTGTTTTTTGATCCTATGCTACAAACATGTGTCATGAATTCAAGCCATCCTATGTCTAAAGGAATTCTTTTTTCTCAAGGTCATCGCTCAGAAATTTCACTACGGATAATGCCTTCATATTCTAAATCGAACTCATCACAAAAAATATTTATGTCGTTCTAAGATCAAAAAGATGTGGGAGATGGAAAAAGTCAAACTATTTTTCAAGTCAATATAGGCCCACCCATATTTTCTGGACTTCAAGGGGATAAAGTTAAACGAATGAGTAGAGAAAATTTAGATGAATAGACTTCTCTTAGTTCTCATATTAACAAGAGGTTGGATGAGCAAGATAGGGTTGTTAAGAAGACAACATTGGACTAGGACAATAAAATTTACCCTGCGATGAGGACATCATTAAATCAATCCAAACGGATAATTTTGAGAAAATCACTGAGCTTTTAGGGAGTTGCAATACTAACTTGGCTAGAAGTTTTGGTGGCATAGAATTTTCAGTGAATTTGAATACATTTTTCCCTTTTGGTTTGGGTGATTCTTATCAAGCTTACCAGAAAACTAAAAAGCCTGAAACTTTTGTGGCAACACAATGTCAACTCAACTTTCTTAGTACTGTAGGGGATAAGGGAGCCGTAGGAATTCTTACTGATTCTGTGCAAATATTACAACTATATGGAAGAATGAACCAATTGTCAAGGCCTAATTTTGAGCCCAATGCAATGGAAGTTGTATCAACTAATCTTCCAGAAGAATATGGCACTCTTAATCATGGTGGGGATGTTCGTATTACATTTCCTACTATGGATCAAAGGTTGGCTAAAAGTTTCAAGAGGCTACTTCGAGAATTCTACAAGGTCAACATAATTTTTTTCACATTTACAAGTTCCCTCACATTTGTTGGTTCCTAAATCTCAAGCACTTTCTTCACAAAAGGAAGTAAAGTAAAGCAGAAAAAATGGTCCACTCTCTTTTCATCTAATGATATTAGAATGAAGTTTTATTAGAGGCACTCTTTGTTTGTTTGTTTTGGTTAAAAAGAGTTTTCTCTTGGTTTTATGTGACTTTAAATTTATCATATGTGACATGTTGAGAAAAGGGAAATAATAATGTGTGACATTTATCTTGCAGAAATTGATGTCGAATGAAAGGATACTGATTTTAACCAAGCTACAGTTCTCTTTGGTAAGGTCATAGGAACATATTAAAAATATACCTAGGAATACACCATATACAAAGTTTGAACATAAGTAATATATGGATTTTTATTTTGTAGATATGTTTTTTTTCTACCTAGGATATCATAGGAAGAAAAATATTGATATTGTAGAAATTGTTTGAGGACATCATTGAGGTTGATTTTTCTGATGTCGTCCTTGATTGATACCTTCTCATATGTCAGGAACACATTAAATATGAATTAATATATTCATGAAACAAATCATATTCATTTTTTTTAGATATAAAAGATAAAAACAAATTTCAATGCCTTCGTTTGATTCTTACTTGACTCTCTTGTAGGCAAGTTAAAGGAAATGTGATTGGAAAAAGGATGGGGAGACAATGCAGAGAATCTATTGGATATGATTAATTTGTTGTTAGAGATCCTTCAGGCACTTGAGCCATTGACTTTCGAAATGTTTCTAGTAGGGATTCCTATGGTTTTTGTTGTTGTGATTATTTCGCTGGCACATGGTTATTTTGGGCAAGGAAATGTTTTAGGAATGCCAGACAAGACATCGGTAGACAGGTAAACAATTTTTTTATAATTGGAATGTCCATTCCATGATATCCTCTCTTTATTTTTTGATTGTATTTTGAACATTTCTTTTGATTTCATTTTTTCTTTTAACTATGAAATTTAAAATACTTGGTACCATGTCCATTTAAACAACAACTAAAGTTTGAAGATGAAATTAGTATTACACGATTTTGATTGGAATCCTTATAGCCATTTTGTGTTTAAAAAAAATCATGGCTATCAAAAAAGTTTACTTTCATGTTGTTATTTCGGCACATGTTGTTTATATACTTGACCAAGTTCATGTATTAGAAAATGAAAGTTGTTGCGAATAAAATGACAAGGATTAAACATCACACCTCAGACTACTTGTTTTCACAAGTTATCTACAACTTGAGATTTTTAGCCTGTAACTTAGTTGGCATGATTGTGCCTAATCCTTCCCAAAAGGTTGAGTACTAAGTTACTAAGGTGTTATTTTATATGGTGACATTTTATTTTCTTTGTTTATGCAGGTGATTTGGCCACATTATAGTGGCCACTAACGCCCAACTGAAGAAAACTTGTTCGTGTTTCTTGCTTGTATGGGAAAAATGTCTTTGACATTGCTAACATTGAGGTATATGTCATATAAAATATTTATAATCTACCTTAGTTTATATTATAGTGTTCAATGTATTTCATGTCTTACTCTCTACATTGTACCTTATTTTGTTTTCAAAAAAGGAACTCAGTGTTTATGGTAAGAAGCAGGAATTGAAGTAAGAGGTTGAGGGCAATAACACTAGAACGACAAATGAAAAAGGAGAGAGAGAAGAGAACTGATCTAGTGATACCCTTAGATTCAATATCCCACATAAGACACACACATAGAGACTGATGGTGAAGTCTTCAGGTTTGATGAATTTTGTTATGAAACCAACTCAGGAAAAGATAGAAAAGATAGATCAACGCCTTAGAATTCAACCTATTCGAGGGGGCAACCTCCTTTACATTACATAAATGAACAATTCTTGGATGATACAAATGAGAAGACCTCCTTTCTATATATAGGAGTCTGAGGGGTCATAACATAATCAGAGCTGACATAACAATAATAATATAAGGGCACAATAATAACCATAGTGGGCTTCTATGGGGAACAATAGTAACAATATGGGCACTACATGGGTACATCAATAAAATAAGTGGGTTATACTAATAACAATAAGGGGTTACACTAGTAGTATAGGGGCCTAACATGCCCCTCTCCTTCAAAAAGAGTTGTCCTCAACGCTTGAGTAGTTCTTGATGCTTCTGTATAAAATTCTTGTCCTCCCATGTGGAATCTTCAGCAGGTAAGTTCTTCCACTTGATGAGATACTCTGAAATTGATCGATTTTGTAGCTATCGGGTTCTTGTTTCTGTGATTGCTCCAGGTTCCAATATGATTTTTCCTTCCTCTTCAATTTCTGGCAATATTGTTTGAATATAATTCAGGAGTCTACAAAAAGACCAACTTCCTCAGATCATATCTACGAAAATATCGTGCGAAAAGCTCTGAAATTCAGACCCAAGGTTTAGCGCGATTTCTTCTCAAATGGGTTTTTTTTGCAACTTCTGAAACGTCACAGAAAAAAAGTTATAGCGAAAATTCCACGATGACCTGTTTGGAGCAGCGAAACCCTACAATCCAAAGCTCTGATACCAAATGTTATGAAACCAGCTCAGGAAAAGATAGAAAAGATAGATCAACGCCTTATAATTCAGCCTCTTCGAGGGGGCAACCTCCTTTACATTACATAAATGAACAATTCTTGGATGATACAAATGCGAAGACCTCCTTTCTATATATAGGAGTCTAAGGGGTCATAACATAATCAGAGCCGACATAACAATAATAATATAAGGGCACAATAATAACCATAGTGGGCTTCTATGGGGCACAATAGTAACAATATGGGCACTACATGGGTACATCAATATAATAAGTGGGTTATACTAATAACAATAAGGGGTTACACTAGTAGTATAGGGGCCTAATAAATTCACCTGCAATGCCTTGGCAACACAAATTATGGTAATGTTTTGAAGTGATGAAACATCATTTCATGTGTAAATTATAGTCCAACCAATATTAAGTTGGAAACTCATATTATAATACTTTAACATTTCATATAATATAACTTACACGGTTGAAATTATTTATAGTTGCACTTGATATTGTTTAGTATTATAATTAACATATGCAACTTTGCATTTTCATATTAGATGAACATGCACATTGTATGACATTTTTTAAATTTAGTCGCAAAAGAATACTAATTAATTTATGTTGATTAATAATGAACACATAAAATAAGTATAAAACTACTAAATTAGCAATTTATATTGATTAATAATGAACACAAATAAAATGAATATACGACTAAATTAGTCATTTATAATGATTATTAATGAAAGTAAATGAAATGAATATAAACTAATAAATTATTTGTTTCTATAATGAATATGAAACTACCAAAAAACGATAAATGACTACTGCAAATGATAAATTTGTGATTACAAATGAGGACTAAATTTTGCATGTATACAACTATTAGTAGCTATTTTACAGTATCTTATAATATGACGAAAATTTAGTCATATTTCTCTAGTCATTAATTGGTTTCAAATGATGACTAAAATTTGCATATATATGACCATTAGTAGCTAATTTGCAGTATCTTATAACATGACCAACATTTTGGTCATATTCCTTTGGTCATTAATTGGTTTTCTCGGGTGATCATATATAAATATATTTTGTTGTGTATTTGGTCATTAATTGTGGCAATTAATGACTAAATCAATGACTAAATATACTACTGGAAGATAAAACTGAGATAATGAATTATTGACTAAGCTAAAAACAACTAAAAGTTGGTCACATTATAAGATACTGTAAATTAGATACTACTGGTCACCCACTGAAAAATGGTCATTTATATGCAATTTTTAGTTGGTTTTTTAGTAATTAATTAGCCATTTTGTACTAGTGAGTTGTCCTATTCATATAAAAACCTATCGCACTCATCCACAAACTCTTGAGAACTATCACACAAGTGTCATCACGATCGTCCAAAGGTCTATCTCAAGTGTCGCACTTGTTGCTTCTTGTCATGAGACAGTCAAATAGAGGGTAATTCTTTTTCTTGTTGTTCTCATGGTCTACGTTATTGTGTTATCGAAGTATGATAAATGTGTGATCACAGTTCAATTTTATAACGAGTTTATCTCCCTCGTGCACTTATCCATTTCTGGAAAATCTTCTTGGCCAAGAAACTCACCTTCGCCATGCCCTGACTAAACTGTGTATTGTACAATCCCAACCCTCATTGATGTCACCTTGCTACCTAGAATTTTATAGTGTGTAGTCACTATCCTCGAGGGTAGTTTTACTATGCAATTCCAGAGCCCTACAACCTTCCTTGACCCCCAGAATTGTGGAGTTGTGCCTCCCAATCGCATTTGAACTATGCACTTTGCACTTTCAGTCCTTAAGCTTTTCCCTTGCCTGTCGGAACCCTGTAATGTAAAGAGATCCCAACCTCTCTTAGCCTCCAGAACTACAAAGATTTTTCCTCCAGTGCCCTCCCTGAGCCAGATCTCACTGACCTCAAGAACTATGTAGATTTGTCCTCTAGGCCTCTCTGTTCCCCAGTCCACCTTGCCTCTAAAAACTGCACAGAACTAACCTCTCAGGTCCTCATCATGCATCACCCATTGCTAGACCTAACTGCACAATCATGATTCCTAGTGGCCTCTCTGAAATTTGTATCCCCATCGGGGACTGTGCTGTAAACTTCCTCAGTCATGCATGAGTTGTGCTATGCATAATCTCAGTGATCAATCTTTTTCCCTATCACCTGGAACTATGCAATGCATAGTTATTGGGCCCTCTCTCCCAGCTTGTCAGTTATCTCATGCTTATGTCATCAATAATAATGCATCATCTTAGACTAGGATGTTTTTGAATTGATGTTTTACCATCATGAGTGAATTGCAAGAACAGGCACACTATCAAGTCATGGTGAGATGATGAAGAAAGGGGAAGAAGGATGGAAGCATGCCTAAAGACTCACTTGTAGCTGAATCAATGAGTGGACCACTAAGAGAAAGAAAAAGGAACACAAGTGTGAAACCACCTTCTAAGACCTGAGATCATTAAAGACCCTACATCATCAAGTTATGCAGAGGAGAAGAGAAAGCATATCCAAGACCATATCTATCACTTAGCAGCAATAGTGTCTTGACATTGCCACATCATCAATCCAATCCATGTCAACAGTGTCATGTGAAGTCATGTCATAAGTTATCATATTCCACATCACTATTATGGACCATGTATATTGTAAATCAAATGTATTGTAATGTGGAAGTACAATGGACACACATGAATATGAAGAGTCATGTAAGTTGAAAAGTCATAGGAAGTTGAACACTCATGAGGGTAGTCAAAGAGACACTAGGGGTAATCATCTCTCATTGGTTATGTATACCCTCTAATTGTAAGAGAAACGGACTTTTCAAGGCATTAGAGAGACCAGTTAGTTCTTTAAGGAGCAAGGAGTGGCTCCATTGTCCCACTACTGGAGCTAGTGATATACAATGTAAATATGTGTCTTGGAACTTTTGCTTAATAATAGAAGCCTTTTAAGGCTATTATGTTCTTCATGCATGAAATATGAATGTTTGTAAGACTATTCTATGAAATTTTGTATTTCATGTTTAATTTCTCATGTACTAAGATAGTTAAACTATTTCGGTTATTTTCGTGCTTATCTTGTTGAGAATGTCTTCTAATGGTTGTTACTATTGTCTCATCCTTGTGGACTATTCTGCAGGATACTAAACAAACCTTTCTTTGCTTATCAGTTATAATGACTGTCATAATCGTTGTGGATTGATTCTGATGGATGTTAGATGGATCTTCCCTTGTTCATTAGTTGTAACAAATGTCACATCTATTGTGGACTATTTCACTTGACGTTGGACAGGTCCTTCTGGTTCATGTGTGTCTCTTACTAGGTGGTACTATTACCTCTCACTTAGAGGTTCAATTCCCCCCCCCCCCCCCACGCTTTTCCAATAAGAGAACCTAGACATAGTTGTGATGCACACTCACCATGCACACTAACCTTTCTTTTGAAAGATACCATTGCATCACTCTCTTGTGCTGATAGCTAGAGCCAAGGAAAATATTTAAGGATTTGGCAACCAGGCCTTTATACCAGATTGGACTCCTACACCAAATGGTGTGAGGTCTAATTAGGACTTCATATCAAAGAGATCTCCTGCATGTTAGCAGATCCTGTACCAGAAACAATACCTTATGATTTCTACATATTTTTAAGCGTTATGTATGCATGTTGATAAGCCTTGGTTTCATTTCAACACCATTGTCATACCCACTTATCCCATTGCTTGGTTTCACATGGTGTTCTCACATTTCCTAAAGGGGTCGTTATGATGAGTAGTCTTATTTTCCATCTTCTTTGCCTACTTATGTTGAAGGCGGATCCATCGACTTGGAACTAGTTGCTACCCTTTAGACCACTCTATCCTCCAAAATGAGATTCCTTTGTGTCATTCTCCTGCTCATTAAACCGTGAAAGGCACTGAGTATCCTTTTACTATTTTTTAGGCTTGCTAAAAAAAAAAAAAAGGAACTATTAAGCTTATTTTTATTCTCTTTCATGCTCATTAAACTATGAAGGGGAGAAAAATAGAGAAATAAAGTGAAGGGAAATCATTCACTTAAGTTACTAGTCAAAATGGTGGTGTCAATTGTGTCACCCTTGAACATGGCACATGTTTGAGTCATTTTATCATGGCTAGGTTTTATCTTTCCCAAGATTTATACCATACATATGAGTCTATTTAATCCTCTAGCTTGTTACCCTTCTAGTCACTATGGATCCTACTTCAATGCCTCCTATGTTGTTGCACGATAGCATGTGTTGCTCATTATTCAATGTTGCCAAGTCACTATTGTGTTGTTCCATTAAGTGTTCAAGTGAAGTTTAAGTCTGAGTTAGACATCTGTAGTCATTGTTTACCTTTTTTTTGTTGGTCATCCCTGTGCCAGTTACATTTCACGACTTCATCCATTCACATTATCCCTTGGTCTACACTATGTCAATTGACGAGGGATACATCAAGGCCCTTCTTCAATGGATCTTCTCCTATCAAATTCAACTCATTAGCTAAGATCTTGATTTAGGAACCAATAGTACCTTGGAGCTTGTATACCATAGTGGAAGGTTTCCTCATGATCGAAAATGGATTTACCCCATTGACTCCTAACCAATCGAGTTCATGTGTACTCAAAATCATCTCATATTCACACTTAGTGGATTGTGCTAGGTAACTTGGGGTACATTTTCATTATCTGGGTGGACCCTTTACATTTCTTGATGGTATGCCTTAATGACCAATGTTCAAACAATTTCTACCATGCTCAACATCAGTACATCTATTCACATAATGTATATTTGTGCCAGCCGGGTTGTGTAGAAGACCCTAAGTTAGGGACAATTCACTCTTATATGGAACCCTTCCTATGTTGCATTAGAGTTATGTATCATTTATGTACTTTGAGGACTACTCTAGGGCACATCTCTTGTATATGTCCATAGTCCTACTAATGTATATCATAACATAGATCTATAATGTATATGTTGGTGGCTATGATTTTTCTAAATTGCCACATGGATCCACTATGTATTGTTCATGGACATGTAATAGCATTTCATGTCGTGGATCCACAATGTTTAATTGGTGGTCATGTTCAGTTTCTCTTTATGACCAATCATGGTTATGAATAAATCATGGATGTTATCAATAGTGTTCAGACTTCAATATTTGAGTTGCTCTAATTCAGTTTTGCAGTTCTTATTCCTTCCTCCCATTTTGAGATATGAGTTTGTTGTAATGCATTTTGGCCATCATTTTATCTTCTAACCTAATGCATTAGAGGGCATAAGTTATAACCCTATTTGTCACTCCATTATAGTCAAAGAGACAAAATTTCAACATACCTTAGTCATTGGCCAATATGCATCCCCTTTCACCCTTGATTTTACTTATGTGGGTCTTACAAGGGAGTTATTCCATGTTAAAATAGTGAAAATACATAATTGAGTAATCTCATAATAAAAAATTCATAATTTCATAATTATGAAATAATAATTATTTCCTAATTTAGGAAAATCTCATAATTGAGAAAAATGTTCCAGAGTTTGTCATTCCCAAGGAGATCAAATTAACATACTTTTGTATGATTTGGCTAGGGGTCCATTATTGTAGAAGTTTCCTAACTTCTCAAGAACTTAGGTGTCTAGATACATTATCTTGGAGGATAGATGAACATATATAATATTACCCTATCAAGGGGAAAGCTATATCGAGTATCCATATTATGGCGCGAGATCTCTAGTGATATTGAGAGTAGGAGACTAAGACTGCAAGTTAGAGAAGAGGCTCATTTCCTAGAGGTATACTTTATATGTATATGCCATTTGATTTTTAATGTAAGTATATGATGTTATGGTTCTTATGTTGATGCTTTCATTCTATTTATTATCATCTTCCCTCTACGGAAGAAAAAAAAATTGGTTGGTTGTGCTTGTGTGTAGCTTTTGTGGATCGAGATTGCTAGTAGAAGGATATTTGAAAGAAGTAGCTCCTCCATCTACATCAGATTTGAAACTCATCCCTAGCCTGTGAGGGTTTAGGTGTTCCTTCTCAACCTCTTAGTTTAAGTTGTTATGAATGGATGCAAAGAACATATTAGGTTTTCATTAATTTTCTTCGATCACTCTTGTCACACACATTAATCTGGTGAGCCTTGGGAAAGCCTCACAAAGAAATAAATCGTTATTATTATGTTATTTCAATCACAAGAAGTGTGATTTAGATGAAGGATGTATGTAGAACCTCGAGTTTTGAAATGTTTTGATTAGTTGTTGAGCCTTGGCCGTAAACCATGGCAGATTTACTGGGGGACTGGGAGCAATATCATACCATGTTCATTCATATTGCGGGATATACATTGAGGAAAAAATGACATAATCTATTGGGAATATAATAGGGTGTAAAGGGTTTTTATATTAGCAGGTATAAAAAATGGACCTCAAATTTAATGAAAAAATAACGGGGTATAAAAAATCTTAATGAAAAAATTGGATACCTATAATATCTAGTGAAAGTAGGGGTTATTTAAATTGGGAAGGTGTATTGGGTTCATATTGGTAGGGGGTTAAATAATATGATTGTTAGAGGTATTTTCCAATATGTAGTAAAATTAAGGGTATCATTTAGTATGCCATGAATGCACTTGATATGTGATAGGTTCATTTAGGGAAGCCCTTGTGCCTTAGATCTCGACATTTTTAACAGAGGGAGGTAAGGAGGAACCCTCGATGTCAAGACGCTAAGATGATGTGGTAGGTGACATGGTGATGATGTGGAAGGTGGCATGGTTATGATGTAGCACTAACTTGGTGATGATGTGGTGATAGCATGGAAACTGACGTGGAGATTACATGCGATGTAGTGTCATCTTGGTAATTTCACCCAACCATTGAAGCAGATTAGATATATTTTCAGTAGGCACAAAATAACTTTAATTTGTCCATAGACATTGAGAGTGCTAACCATTTTTTTTCCTAGAAGTGAATGTTAAACTTCATGCAAGTTAGTTTGGTGAAATCCCTACCGATTGAGATCACGGCTAATATTGTTTGAGTAGGCCCCCATCATAATCCATGTTTAATGAGCAAGGACAGGAGAACGATTGGGTTTAGCGTCAAAATTACCACCTTTGATCAATGGATAATATTAATTACGGAGGCACCGCATCCCCACATTTGAAACCACCATCAAGAGGTCCACATTAGCAGTTGTATTCAAACGAGGTAGAAACATAGAGAAAATGTGAAAAACAGAGGATAGTGGGATAAGGACATAAACAAATTTATGAAACCATGCTATTGGGACATCGAACTTCAAGGAAATTCATAGGAGCTAACTTATGGAGAGTCCTAATATCGATGGGTCAATATCAAACTTGGGTCATCAACCCCAAAGTGCTTGAGCATGAAGAGGCAAGGAACCTTGATGTTGATACCACTTTATATCATAGATATCATACCTCGGGCCTCAGCTCAAGAGCAAAAAGAGTAGTGAAGGAAACACTCGATGTTGAGGTGTCGAGATGACATAGGGGCTGCACTTAATCAAACTTTGACATAGCATGTGTTTTTGTGGCATACTAAACAATACCCATAATTTAACGATAGATTGGAAAAATACCTCTAGAAATCACTTCATCTAACCCCCTACCAATACGAACCCAATACACCTTCCCAATTTAAAAAACCCCTCTTTTCAGTAGATGTTGTATGTATCCATTTTGTCATTCACATTTTTTAGACCCCTTTATATTTTTTCATTAAATTTGAGCTCCAATTTTTATACATAACATATAAAAACCCCTTACCCCCATTATATGCTCAATAAATTACGTCATTCTTTCGTCAATATATATCCCCCAATATGAATGCATGTGGTATGGTATTTCTCCCCCAATGAAGCCCCTGTGTAAGATGATGTGGGCCAATGGGATCCACTTTAGACATGTAGGTGCTACATGGCATCCTTGTGTGACATGGTCTCTACTAATAGGCCAAAACTTCTAACAAGCACAAAATTTCATTCAGAATATGATTTGAGGAAAACTTTATATCATCGGAAATCTCTCAATGAGTTGGTTGTCATGGTGGTATCAAAAATAAATTCTATAGGCTTGTAAAATACATGTTTTTCTAACCCCATCTCCAAAACTAATCTTTGGGATCGAGTCAAATAGTTAACAACTTCCTCATCCTTTGAATCCTTTAAGGGGTGAAAGGGAGGTGGTTATAGTCTGCATCTATAGAGAAAGAATGAGATTTTGGACCTTAGGGATTGACATCAAATGTAGGACCCACCTGTAAGTCCTTGTCCCTTTCTTTTTGAATATCATGCAAGTTGTATGATATTTTGACTGTTCTTTTTTTATTGTTTAATTCTTCTTGTTGGATTAATGGGATTGGACCCAAGTTCAAAGTGTATTCTGCACCAACAAAAACCTCAACCACTATCCCTTTCAGAAACGACCTACAAGCACATCAGAGTCTCACCTGAAGTAGTTATGGGAGGTTGTAGAACCAGGTTTCTACAGCTAGAGGGATACTACGTTGTGACACCCGTGTGTTTTGTTATGTTTTATACTTATCTCCAACTTCACATAGATAAAATACTTCGTGCTAATTCTTTACTTCATACATTTTCACTTATTACTTAAACATATCAAAGAACAATATAACATGTATTATTTCACATAAATAAGTAAAAATCACGCATATCAGTACATATGAACATAGATTATGAATATAGTTATGGAAGACTTCACCAACGCTTCTTAGTCTTTATTAAGATAGATATTTTAGTACATATAATTTCTTCGACCTGCACGCCCAACTGTAGGTGGTCTACGCACTCAGCTACAGAATCTTCCAAGGCCTCCATGCACTTAGTTGTGAAGCCTTTCTTTAAAGACATATTAAAGACATAAAGTATGATTAATTTATCTACATGTGTCTCCTTGACAAAGCATTACATGTCCTTATATATATTTCATTACTACAAAACCATTGTCCACATACTATGGATTCGATAAAATAATGAGCTAAAACCTCGATACCTATTACAAAATGAGGGGATTTGACCCACCCCAATGCCCGTAGAAATTGTACGGTGAATAGAACTTTTTAACTCAACACGCTCCACTCCTCAAAATCTGGAGTTTGACCAAAACTAGACCAAGTTGGATCATTCCCAACAGGCCCCCAACACTCACACATGACTCATCCTGAGTCACTCAACTACTATGCCCCAAATCTTTGTTGCGGTACTTATGTAGGCAGAATTATATTGTTGAAGTATTTATGCTACTTGCTTCTCCTCCCAGTGCCTTTCTTCCAGCAATGCCTCTGTGGTTGGTCTGGCAGTCTTCTATAACACTTCTTTCTCCTTCTTTCGTAGCTCCATGAGCTTACTATCGACTGCTTACAAAACCTGGAAGGCCTCATCTTGCCACGGTTGATTCCTTTCTATCAAAATATTCTTCTTTCACCAAAGATCTTCAATCTACTTTTAAAGAGTCTTTCCTTCAGTGACCCTTGCAACCCTCTGTGAGACTAGTAAGGTATTTGTAGTTTCCTAGATTTTATCCAAGTGCTTCTGCATCATCTGGAGCTCCTCAAAAATCTTCTTAATGTTTGGATCCTCTTACAGTGAGGTCCAAATCTACATGGTTTCATCTTGTACTTTGGCACAGTATTCCACTGTGTCAACAATGCCTTTCAGTGCAGATTTAGAATCATTTTCCCTATGATCATGTACTTTCGGTGGCGTGACTGGCTGCAACCTCATTTACAACTCAGTAATATTTACTCCATACTCAAACTTCATCTCTGTCAGATTATTCTTTAAGACTCTTATCGTGAGGGTAAGCTTTGCGACCTTCTCTACTAGTGGTTCCTCTTTGAGGACCTTCACGTCTGGAACTGTGCTACAAGTATCTGTAATGACCTTTTCTAGCTACTGCTATTGTTGTTGTTGATCTAGGTGGATGTTGGTGGCCACCCACCTATCCCATTTGGACCCCCACAACTGTCTCTTTTAGTCTTTTCAGTTTCCTAAATTGTAGCACACTTTACAATTTTTAGCAGTTTTTCGGGTCCTAAACTTCCGTAGCCATTTTGAGGCCCTAAACGACGTTTTTTGGGAAATATGGGGGTAACATGGGTCCATGGACCCATGTTTCCCTTCCCAAAATGGTAGTGCTCAGATAGATCTTTCTAACGAGCTATCGTACGCGTCGAACGGAGATCGTATTCCAAATTTACGACCCCGGGAAATTGATGTACCAATTTACCCAAACATGGCCCACAATTTGGCGTTTCATCTTCTAGGGTTAGGTTTTGGGATGTGAAGGGTTTTCCATTGTTTCTCAACAATAAATAGGCCTTCGCGCCTCACTGTAACACAGTTCAAAGGCATGTAGCCACCACATCTCTTCTCAAAGATAAGCTACCATCGCCCTAGCCGGTTAATTTCCATTACTGTTTCTAACCATATTTTAGTATTCTATATTAATGAAATGAAGTATTATTTCCACTGCATATTTGTGTTTATGGTTATCTCTGAAATTCATTGCATTCCTATTTAAGTCCAGATCAATTGTATCAGAGCGGTCTACTTTTTCTTTGTTTTTCTTTGCATCTCCCCAACGAGGTCAGGATATAAGGAGTTAGGGCTTGAACTGGTCGAACCCTTGCAAGACCAGCCTTGCAAATCCCGACGGCCTACCATGGCGGATGAGAAGAAAGACGAGGGGGCAGGAGATCCTATCAAAATATTGCTCGAAGAAGCCCTCGAGCGACAATGGAACGCGATGATGGACAACTTTGCCCAGATCCTTCAACGGCTACCCAAAAGCGATGCATCAGCTTCCAGCAGCTACTCTAGAAACGCCATGCCCTTTAAGGTACAAGTTAATTTTGAAATCCCCATATTCGAGGGTCAAATAGAGGCAGATGCCGTAGATAAATGGTTAAATCTGCTAGAGGGTTATTTTTCTGTTCATGAATTTTCGAGTTGGGAAAAGATTGTTTTTGCTCTTCTCAAAGCAGCCACCCACGTCAAGGACTGGTGGGAAACCTACTGCAAGCAGAAGGATGAAAACACAGGCTCACTATTTTCAACCACACCCACATAGGATTCATTTCATGATGCTATCAAGGAGCAGTACTACCCTGTCAAAAGCTACGAGGACAAATACATCAAATGGACCACACTGCGGTAGGGACGAGACCAAGATGTGTTGGAGTTCACAAACACTTTTCATAACCTTCGCACACGGTTAGGTATCAAAGATTCTGAGCTACATCTGGTACAAAAATACCGCAGCTGCCTACACAGATACATCCAGGAAGAGATGAAGTTCTTGAACATCTCCTCACTCATCAGAGCATACCAAAATGCTGTCAAAATCGAGCAAAAGATCAAACAGAAGAAGCAAGACTTTGGATCTACAAATCCAAAGCCCAAAGCACAAAGCCAAGGTGGGGTGACCCAATACAACCCCTCAAAGCTGCAAGAAAAGAACAACACCAAGAAGTCGAGGAAGGAAACAGGAAAGTGGTGTGAGTTCCATAAGAGTCCCACTCATAACACAAGTGAGTGTCAGACCGAGAAGTCGCTGGTGGCCGAGTTGAAGGCTTCCGAATCAGATGCATGTTCCGAACCTGAGCCAGAACCTGACAAGGGGAATGGCAAAGGGAAGTAGATCATTGATCCAGATCCAAGTGCCACTTTTCCCACTGCTAAGATCTGGAAGAATGAGCCCGAAGACCCAGAGGAGGGAGAGTGTCTTTTCCACTCACAGATGTGGGTGAAGGGTTTGCCACTGCAATTCATTTTCGACAGTGGCAGCCAAAAGAACCTTATTTCAGCTGAGGCTGTGAAGCGGTTGGGCCTACCGACTACACCACACCCACAGCCGTACAGTATCGGGTGGCTTCATGAAGGACGGGATCTCAAAGTTCGCCAGCAGTGCCGCCTTCCCTACAGCATCAAGCCCTTCACAGACGAGGTATTGTGTGATGTTACACCTCTTGATGTTTGTGATGTACTATTAGGCCACCCATACTTGTGGAGGCGACATGCTGTGTATGAGTCAAGGCCTCGTGCTGTCATTATTTCTTTGAATAATTCATTATACAGGATAACAGAGGTAGCCCCACCTACTTCCACCTCTTTGATCACTGCCAAGAAAGGCAGCAAGCTCATCTCCCAGAGTAGGAAATTCATTTTCTGTCTGGTTCACTCCTAAAGTAAGGGGAAGATCGTTGCTACATCCATGACCCCCGCAAAGGTTTCCTCCATGCAGCAACAACAGTAAAGGGATACGGTCATGTCAGAACACAGGAACAACTTCTCCTCACCCACAGGGGTACCACACAAGTTTCAGGTGGGCGACAAAGTTTGGTTACATCTGCAAAGAGAACGCCTTATCAAAACCCATCAGAAACTCAGACCACTTCGACATGGTCCTTACACCAGTACCAAGGCTATGGGAAACAATGCTTTGAAGCACAACATTCCTCCATTACTTTGCTTGCACCAATTGTTCAATTATTTCCATTACTATTTGTAAGCATATTTTAGTATTAAACATTAATGAAATAAAGTATTATTTTCGCTGCATATCTGTGTTTATGCTTATCTCTATAATTTATTGCATTCCTGTTTAAGTCTGAATCAGTCGTATCAGAGCGGTCTGCTTTTACTCTGTTTTTCTTTGCATGTCCCCAACGAGGTCGGGATATAAGGAGTTAGGGCTTGAACTGGTCGAACCTTTGCAAGACCAGCCTCGCAAATCCCGACGGCCTCCCATGGCAGATGAGAAGAAAGACGAGGGGGTAGGAGATCCTATCAAAATATTGCTCGAAGAAGCCCTCAAGCTACAACGGAAGGTGATGATGAACAGCTTTGCCCAGATCCTTCAGCGGCTACCCAAAAGCGACGCATCAGCTTCCAGCAGCTACTCTGGAAATGCCATGCCCTTTAGGGTACAAGTTAATTTTGAAATCCCCATATTCGAGGATCAAATAGACGCAGATGTCGTAGATAAATGGTTAAATCTGCTAGAGGGTTATTTTTTTGTTCATGAATTTTTGAGTCAGGAAAAGATTGTTTTCACTCTTCTCAAAACAGCCCCCCACGTCAAGGACTGGTGGGAAAGCTACTGCGAGTAGAAGGATGAAATCACAGGCTCACTATTTTCAGCCGCACCCACTTGGGATTCATTTCGGGATGCTATCAAGGAGCAGTACTACCCTGTCAAAAGCTACGAGGACAAATACATCAAATGGACCACACTGCGGCAGGGACGAGACCAAGATGTGCCGGAGTTCACAAACATTTTTCATAACCTTCACACACAGTTGGGTATCAAAATATTTTGAGCTGCATCTGGTACTCAAATACCACGGCTACCTACATAGATACATCCAGGAAGAGATGGAGTTATTGAACATCTCCTAACTCGGCACAACATACCGATATGTTGTCAAAATTGAGCAAAATTTCAAACAGAAGAAGCAAGACTTTGGATCTGCAAATCCGAAGCCCAAAGGACAAAGCCAAGGCGGGGTGACCCAAGAGAACCCCTCGAATCTGCAAGAAAAGAACAACACCACAAAGTCGAGGAAGGACACAGGAAAGTGATGTGAGTTCCATAAGAGTCCCACTCATAACACAAGTGAGTGTCGGACCAAGCAGTCGCTGGTGGCCGAGTTGATGGCTTCCAAATCAGATGCATCTTCCGACCCTGAGCCAGAACCTGACAATGGGAATGCCAAAGGGAAGTAGATCATTGATGTGGATCCCAGTGCCACTATTGCCACTGCTAAGATCCAGAAGAATGAGCCCGAAGACCCAGAGGAGAGGGACCGTCTTTTCCACTCACAGATGTGGATGAAGGGTTTTCCATTGCAATTCATTGTCGACAGTCACAGCCAAAAGAACCTTATTTCAGCTAAGGTCGTGAAGCAGTTAGGCCTACCGACTACACAACACCCACAGCCGTGCAGTATCATGTGGCTTCATGAAGGACAAGATCTCAAAGTTCTCCAGTAGTGCCGCCTTCCCTACAGCATCAAGCCCTTCACAGACGAGGTATTGTGTGATGTTACACCTCTTGATGTTCACGATGTACTATTAGGCCAGCAATACTTGTGGAGGCGACATGCTGTGTATGAGTCAAGGCCTCGTGCTGTCATTATTTCTTTGAATAATTCATTATACAGGATACCAGAGGTAGCCCCACCTACTGCCACCTCCTTGATCACTGCCAAGAAAGGCAGCAAGCTCATCTCCCAGACTAGGAAATTCATTTTCTATCTGGTTCACTCCCAAAGTAAGGGGAAGATTGTTGCTACATCCATGACCCCCGCAAAGGTTTCCTCCACACTACAGCAACAGAAAAGGGATACGGTCATGTCAGAACACAGGAACAACTTCTCCTCACCCACAGGGGTACCACACAAGTTTCAGGTGGGCGACAAAGTTTGGTTACATCTGCAAAGAGAACGCCTTACCAGAACCCATTAGAAACTCAGACCACTTCGACATGGTCCTTACACCAGTACCAAGGCTACGGGAAACAATACTTTGAAGCACAACATTCCTCCATTCCTTCGTTTGCACCGATTGTCATGCGGAAAGAGTCAATTTTGCGGACAAAACCGACCTCCATAGAAAACAAGGCTTTTCTAGTGACAAACAAAACAATCAAGCACTATCTTTCCCTAAATATGCATTTAAAATAAAATCAACCAGGTGTTTAAGGCTTACCTCTAGTCCAATGCTATTTGTAGCAGCCAAGCCTCTCCGATCCAGATGAGGTCCTTCTCCTTGAAGCCTGCATTCACTAACAAGCAAACGATTACATAGCACCTGAATAACTCATATAATAAAACATATTCATCATAAAGACCAAGGAGTTTATGAAACAAATTATATATAACAACTTGTTGAGAAAAATGAACTTAATTGTATTAATTGGAAACAAAAGAAACCATTACAACCAATGCCTTGGTGTTGTGCAGGTCCCTCCCAAGGTCCAGCAAGAGTTCTCCTCTACTTTGATCAGCTCACCCACTTCCAAATGAAGCTAAGAAAGGATTGGAATCTCTCCTCTCAAGCTCTATAAGAGAGTCCTAATTTCAGCAGCATCTACCCTTAGGAATGTTCAGCTTTCAACCTCCCCTCCCTCTGGCCCAATGCCTGTATTTATAATGCTTTGGAGGAAGTTAAACAGGTCCACCATCAATGGGATAAGCCCCTCTTTCAAAGGGATAGCTCCCCTCTTCATGGGTTAAGTTCCTCTTTCATTGGGATGCATGAACCATCTGGAGGCGCTCAATCCACGTCAAACCATCTTCTAGAATGCTCTAGAATCGACCACAAGTAAGTTTTTTGGAGTAAAACTTGTGCCTTTTGACTTTTACAGGAGTACGCACCCACCCCTTTACAGACAGAGCGTACAAGTACGCAGGTATTATATACTTGAGGTGCGTACATGTAGGTAAGAGTAAGAGAAAGTGCGGAACCAGAGTTGTATTGATTTTTAAAGGCTTTCTCTCTTTTTTGGAGTTTGACATGAGGAGCAGAGGTATAAGACTTGCCAAGGAGGATAGTATGACTATTGATGGAGCCATACCGACTGCAAATAGTCATGGTGACAAATTTTAGTGTAACAGATTGCCCCCTAAAGTGCGAGGTCTGTAGTAGATTAGGGTTTTATATCATCTAGGAAGGGTGAAGCACTTTATCATTTCGAGGATTATCTTGTGGAGAGCCCAGTTGGAACCTGCAAATATTCAACACAAAATACATGTATGAGATCATATCATTGCTGAGGTAGGCATTCCCATACTCAGATCAAAAACTTAACTAATAAACTAACTATTGCTCTGATATAGGAATGATTTTGCAATACATCATAATCATAGACACATGTAGACACAGTATGGACGCAGCCATCTGTTTATAATTAGTCTACTATATAATGAATACAAAACTCCTCATAGCCTGGATGGCGGAAACTAGATCCAGGGTCTTCATTTCTACTTCCCGAAATAGTACGATTCTATCCATGCGAATAAATGAGTTGATGTCGAACATGGTAGAAACCACTTGATTACCAGTCAATGATGTAAACTGTTAACAAGTGTGAGAGAGACCACCAGTGATGTCAATGGTTCTCAAAGTACCCAGTACAATCCATGAGATGTGAATGAATGTGTTGATGTCGAACATGTCATGGAATCCTTCGATCGAAAGTCAATGATGTAAACTTGTCGTCAAAGGCGAGAAACCTGCTATTGAGGCATGCAGATCTCAAGGTACTGATGATTCCTAGATCATCTTTCTAGATAATGTGCTGATGTCGATAGAAAGTGATCTGTCGTAGGCAAGCCCACAACACGAAATCATAGATCAAGTTGAAGAAATGTAGTTGTAAGGACTGACTCAGGGATGGTCAAGATGGATGACAGATATTTTGCAGATGAATGGTTTATTTGCAGTGACCTCTTGAACACATAACGACACAACAGATGGCTTGGTGACAATTGACCCAAAGTTAATACCCAGAAACCGGCTGAAGACTTTCAATGTGGTTTGATCAACTATTAGGCAAAGGATTTCCCAACCCAGGTGAATGAAAAGTGTCGTGTTCAAGAGTGGTGATAAGGTTTTTCTGAGACAGAGTATAAAAAATAGGCTCATTTTCCTCTCTTTTCCCCCACCATTTCTGGCAAGTACCTCTTTATTTTTTACAAGCTTGAGGAGGATAACATTTGCTTGATTATAAGCTCATCCTTCGGATGAGTCCAACTTAGTTTAGATTCGAACCCTAAGAAGGAGTGGTTCATTGCTGTTTGTAATCGAACAGGTCCTTTACTGTGAAATTTTAATGAGTCCGGTATAGGAGAAACTCGGCGTTTTTCAATTTTAGAGTGTCTGAAAAACTTAAGAAGACTCCAGGGTTGACCTTTTTCGTAAATTTGTGTCTCCCAAGCCCGAAAAAGTATAAAATAATACTTGAGAGAACCGCTTGATCTTTACAACCAAGAAGTACTTTCATGATTAGTGTCTCTTATCTGAAAAGTAAAAAGTGATCAAGGACACGTCGTTTTATTTCCAATATCGAATTTGAAACGACAAAAATCCGGCAATCTTTTCTTGTTTTTACGGTCAGAAAAGGGCTGTAAGAGGACCGTCTTTTAATTCCATTTTAACGAGTGTAAAAGAAACGCTCGGCAATCTTTTCATGTTTTAGGAGTCAGAAAAGGGCTTAAAGATGACTCTGATGTTTTTGTTTGTAAAAAATGACAATTTTCCCTGAAAATCCTTTATCCTGCACAAAAACCAACACATTACTCATACCTGTTGAAGATAGATAAAAATACTTTGAAAAATACCTTTTCATGGTGAAAAATAAACAAATTTACCATTTATTTACCCAAAAAACATATAAAAAGGGCTTTTACCAATTCATTTTTACCATTTTACTGTTGAGGAGAGAAAAAGGGCTTTTGGAAAGAAACTTCCCATGGACATTGCGGAGAATCCGACCGTTGAAACCGAACGCTGTCTCTTCCAGGTAATTTTCAACATCCTCCTCTTCTATTTCATCCGTTTGGAATTCTTTTTTAGGCCCCAGATTTCATTTTTGGGAGGCTTTAGGGTTTCAAAGACCACCTCACGGGGTACGCAGGCACCACACTAGGGACCCGCGTACCCCGACATTTTCTCAGTTGGGAAAATGTCAGGGGCACGCACCTTGCCTTCAGAGACCCTGCGTACCCACGCTCTGTTCCTAAAGGCGGGGTGCGTACTCCGCGCAACAAGTTTTTAAACCCCAAATTCTCCAAAATGGACCAAAAATTTTTGATTTCATGGATTCTAATGGATGTTTTTTGGTGTGTAGATTGTTCACCATGCTTGATTGGCGCAAGAGAGAGCACGAAGATGTTGATTTGACTACCATTAATCATCAACCATCAATTGATGCTTTGAAGGCATGCGACCTTTATAAATACTGGGCCATACCTGGCATGAGGGCCCAAGTGAGCTTTCTAGAGTGGCTGGTAGAAAGATGGAACGTTCAGGACTAGTGTTTTTATATTGGAGGGCACCAGCTCGAGATGGAGCCCGCAGATATCTACTTTCTCACTGGTTTGCCCAAGAGAGGTGAACACTTGACTCTGTTCGGGACTAGGCCGGGTGGCCAGTCCATTGCTAGTCTCCGACTAGAGTGGTGTAACACTCAGACTCAGGAGAAGGGGATAGAGATCAAAACTATATCTCGTCTTGAACTTAAGGTGATTTCCTTTACAGTTACCAGACTTTGTGGGGTTGCCGCTTTACACATTGCCACTGGATCCCAGATGCGGATGGCGATTGATTGCTATCGAGGTACCATTTTCAACTGGTGTGATGCTGTGTTGGCCAATATAAAAGGCCAACTGACTAGAGCCAAAAACTGACAGCTAAAGACTTTTGGTTATGGGCATTAGTTGTGAGTTTTGGCTTAGAGAGGGTTCCGATGCTGATCCCACAGCAGCTCACTGTTGGGGCTGGGCTTCCTCGAGAGCCCAAATTTATGCGATGGGTTGCGGTTATGGCCCGTCATCCTGATGAGGGAACGGAGGTCGTCCGATTTACTCCGGAGTACTTTCGCTGGTTAGAAGACCAGGTATTTTCTATACAGGATTTTCCTTATGCTGGAGTTGATTTTCGTGGAGATCTAGACATGGTTCTTCCACCGGGAGAACAATGGGATGATACAGGTAACTCATTTTCCACAAGTTTTTTAAACTATCTATTTTTTTGTTTGTTTTATATCATCTCAAAACTGATAGTAATAATTTTCAAAATGCAGATGTAGGCCCATGACATCCAGCCAATCTCTGGCCTTACGAGAGGAGACTACCAGTTGCAGCGGCACTAGCCCCACAGGACGAGGTCACAGAGACTTTGGCTGAGTTGGAAAGTGACCTAGAGCGTCTTACAGCAGACATACCGGAGACTACCATAGATGATATCCCAATCAGGTTTCAACGCTATGTAGTCGGGGTCCCAGGACCTTTTAGGAGGTTCTTGTGTAGGGTGGCCCGTGCAGTGGTGTCATATAGAGATCATCACCAGTGATTGGATGGTCGTTTTGTAGACACATGTGACATTTTGGTTTTTTGTACTTATCATTTTTGCCGATCATAAGGTGTTTTTCAACCTATGATCGAAGACGATGTATTTTTTGACACACTCCTATATATATATATATATATATATATATATATATATATATATATATATATATCATTATTACCGGCTTATCTTGTAAATCATGTTATGGAATGGTTTTAAATTTACATGTATGATTATTGCAAATGTCTATTTAACATTCGAGAAGCAATTGCATCTGCTAATGTATTTAAAGACCTTGGAATATGTTGATCTTCAATGTAATCAAACTCACGTTCCAAGAGACGCACTCTCAAAAATAACCTTAATAACACTGGATTTCTAATGGCATACACTCTATTAATTTGTAATACAACGAGTTCAGAATCTAACCTCACTATCAAACTCTGAATCCCAAATGAAATAGATTCAGACAATAACTCAATCACTGCACTGTACTCGGAAATGTTGTTTGTTGTTTGACCGAGGCTTACCCCATGCAGAGAAACTAACTCGTCAGAGGGCGAATAGATAACCCAAGCTGCGGAAGAAATGTTCCGTGTACTACGACAAGCACCATCAGCAAATCCAATGTATGTTTGGAGAGGCATCGATATCTGCAATATCAAGAGTAAAACCAAGATAAGCCAGAAATAACGACGAAAACACACTCTCTAAGCTAAGCACACCATCTAAACTAACAAACACATCAGCTAGAAAGAAAAGCTAACCTAACTAAAAATCTCCATACCCATTCTTTTAAGCATAATACCTCTTCAAGTAAAGACCATTTCTGGGTTTACCTAAAGAGTCCCTGTCAAAGTCTACCAACTCATAGGCCCCTTTTGCTAGCTTTCGCTTGACAATATAGGGCCCATGCCACATAGGAACGAATTTTCCAGCACCTAATTTATCATTAGCTTGATCATACAATAACACTAGGTCTCCTTCCGAAATATTTCAAGGGGTCACATTTCGGTCATACTGAGCTTTCATACGTTTTGCGTGAGTCTCGATCGCCAATGCAGCATCACGTCGATTCTCATCTAATTGAGCTAAGTATAATAAATGCTTCTCCTCTTCAGAAGTAGCTGGAAGTAATTCGATGGCCATTTGCAATGACGGGATTTCGCATTCAATGGGTAGCACAGCTTCCAAACCATAAACTAGTTGGAAATGAGTGAACCCTGTTGATGTTTTCACTGAGGTTCGGTATGCCCAAAGCGCTAAAAATAACATGTTGTGCCAATTCGACCGATGAGTACCAATGATTCGTCGGATCATGATAACTAAAACTTTGTTGATGGACTCAACCAGACCATTCGCTTGTGGATAATAAGGAGTTGAACTATCGTGACGCAAACCAAGCTGGCCTGTAAGTTCTGTCATCATAATGTTTCGAAAATGGCGCCCATGGTCAGTGATTATCGCTTGTGGGACACCAAACCTAGCAATTATATGATTGAACATGAAAATTGCAGCTGTCTTACCGTCTGCCTCGAATGTAGGCATCGCCTCGGCCCACTTAGTAAAATAATCTACCTCAAGGATGATATACGCATGCCCCCCAGCCGAGTGAGGGTTACATGTAATAAAATCGATACCCCATTTGGTGAAAGGACCAACGACAATTATAGGGTGGAGAGGAGCAGGTGGAGCGCGCATCTTTCGATCAAACACTTGACAGTTGTGGCATTTTCAGACCGCAATAATACAATATTTAAACAAGGACGGCCAAAAGTAGCCAGCGCGCAATATGTTTTGGACTGTGGCATACCCAGACATATGACCGCCACAGGCTCCAGAGTGACAGTCATTTAGAACTCTTTCAGCCTCTTCATGAGTTAAGCAACTTCGAAAAATATAGTCCGCCCCATGGCGATAAAGAGTATCTCCAATAATTTTGTATTGTTGGGACTGGAATCGAATTTTCCGACGTTCCGACTATGAAGCTTCGGGCCGAAAGGATTGGATCTGCAGATAGACGATGATATCCCCATACCACGGATCTAAAGTGCTGATTAGAAGCAAAGATTCGTCCGCAACGGGCTCCTCTGCCACAGTTTCCGTGTCAACACGCGGGAAGTCACACATTAACTCTGCAAAAACTAAAGATTTCTTAGACTTAGATTTCTCAAACTCCAAGTCAAACTCCTGCAGGATAACAATCCATTTAGAGTACTTGCCTCCTAGCAATTGTTTAGTCAAAATGTAGATCATAGGGTTGCAATCCGAAATGACTGTAGTTTTGCGTAGTAAAATATAGGGACGAAAACGTTGGATAGCTTGAACGGCTGCCAATGCCAATTTCTCCACATGTGAGTATTTTAGCTCAGTTGGATTTAACATCCGACTAAGGTAATATATCACATGTTCCGTTCCGAATTCATCTTCCTGAACTAAGACCATTCCAATGGTGGAATGGGAGGCGGCGAGATACAAAAAGTAATCCTGGTTGTAGTTGGGAGGATGCAACAATAGTGCATGGGTCAACGCATGTTTGAGTGCATCAAAAGATTTCTGAGCTATCTCATCCCAAGAGAATTGAGCGTTCTGTTTCAACAACCAAGTAAAACCCTTTGTAACCTCGGCGTAGTTAGGAATGAATCGTCGTAAAAAGTTTGCTTTGCCCTGCAAACTTTGGAGTTGGCAAAGACTCGAAGGAGGAGGCAATTTGATGATAGCTTCTACCTTCGAGGGATCGACGCGAATGCCAGCTTTTGAAACTACAAATCCTAGCAATCGTCCCACTTCTATACAGAAGACACATTTGTGTGGGTTCAACCGAATACGATAATGCCTACACCTCATAAAGATTGCTCGTAAATGGACAAGGTGATCAGCTCGATGTAATGAATGAGCGGGCAAATCATCGAGATACGGTTGCACAATGTGTTTGATGTCATGAAACGCATAAGACATCGCCCTTTGAAAAGAAGCTCCGGTGTTCTTGAGCCCAAAAGGTAATTTGCAATAAGCAAATGTCCCCCATGGACAAATGAAAGCCATTTTTGGTTGATCGGCAGGTAGAATATTGATTTGATTGTAACCGGAAAAACCGTCCATAAAGGAAAATATTTCGCTGCCGGCACAATCATCAATTATTTGATCGATATAGGGAGTTGGGTAGTTGTCTTTTGGACAAGCTCGATTAATGTCCCTATAATCGATGCATATTCTTATTGTTCCCTGTTTTTTGTTAACCGGAACAATATTCGATACCCAATCCGTTAACGGGATCGGATAAATGAAACCTGCTTTCAACAGTTTTTCAACTTCTGCTTTAATTGCAGCAGCTTTTCGTGGGCGAATCTGACGCAAACGTTTCCGGACGGGTTTAGCATCCGGGTAAGTCTTGATCTCATGAACAAAAATCGCGGGATCAATTCTTGGCATTTCCTCATAGGACCAGGCAAACACGTCGCGGAATTCTGTACACGAGGCACCTATATGAATGTTTTCAACAATTCCAGGCTTAACCAAAATGTCAATGGGAATAGTTCGAGAGATATTTCCCAAATTCAGTTATGAATCAGGATGTTTCATGGGATTTTGAGCTTCCTTGACATATTCAGTTGTAAAGATTGATGAGAAATCATTTTCAAAATGATCATCCTCAGGTAAAAACGAAGATCTATGATGGAGATCCTCCCATGGTAAATCATCTATACACAGGACTTCACGAAGTTGCTCGTCAGATGAAACAACTTCGGGAAACGCTATTAACTCCGAGGTTGATGTGAAAAGTGATTCCTCATGGACCACATTCATTAGGTCGATTTTGGTTGAACACGGGTCGGTAAAAGACTGCACGGCTTCATAGGCAATTTCATATGGACTCAAAGGCATAAAATTACCAAATGAGTCTATTTCAGATTCAGAAGGAACAATCCAAGGATCGTCATAAAAAATAGTGTCTGATGTAATCATATGAATGGTTGCAAATGAAGATGATGCGTTGAGTGGAGGAAAAGGAAAAGTTTCCAGTAAACCAGAATCTTTAACTAATCCTACTCCAACATCCTTATATGGGATAGTCGTTTTACCGACATGCTGAATACTCTCTGAAGAGGCTGGGTCGGGTGAAAAGTAAGCCAGTTGGTCTATTGTTACGATCTTTCCATTATGTGTTAACTTTATTACTCATAACTGTCATAGCGTAAGACCAACTTCGACCCAAGAGAAGGTTGTAGTCTAGAGGGGCATCAACCACCTCCACATCTAGACTAACGGTTTTTCCTTCAACCCCTATAGGCAAATCCTGTAGAATGCCAAAAGGATGAAACCCACGGCCATCAAAGGCCTTAAGAATTGTCGGGGATTGATTTAGTGAAGGAGAACCAAGCGATCTCCAACACTGTATCGACATAATACACGTTGAAACTCCCTCATCAATTACAGTCCGATGAATAGGCCTGTTTTTTACTATCACTGGGATCTGGAAAGCCATTTGATGAGGTAAACACGGTGTACTATTTTCTAGATCAAAGATTATTAGGTTCGGGTCCTGAACATCAACAGCTCCTATAGCCGACAAAAGTAATTTACGCTGTGCTGGGCATGATTGCAGCACTTCCAAAGCCGACATTGCTGAGGGTGAAACAACTAAGTCCTCAACAATGTTATAATTCTGGGCCGCTCTCGCATGTGGATTGAAAGCAGACTTTCGAAGTATACCCTTGGCGGGCGGTTTGATTACTAAGTCTGGATTAGGCTTCTCGATCTGTAGTGGATCGGAACCGGGAGCTGAGGTTGATGGATTAGAATGAGAAGATTCTGCTTCTTTGCCATCAACAGGACTTTTACTACCATAATCTTGCGATCGAGTCGCAATCCTTACATGGGACATCATCAATATGGGTTCTTCATTGGCACTTGAGGAAGAACCTATCATCTTGCTGTCTTTTGGAAATGGATCCTTCAAAACAGCAGGAGTTTGGGAACCTTTGACGATCTTCGCAACCTCTGCTCGATGAGGGCAGTCTCTTGTAAAGTGTTCCTCTTCACAAATAAGACATGGATAACGAGGCTTACGCTTTTGATCATTGGATTTCGACTTTTCAGTTTTCTCCTTTGGAGTTTTGTCTGCTTTATTCTTCTTCTTTCCTTTCTTCTTTCCACCAGATTTTGATTTAGTGGTAGATGACTCTACAGCGTGAATATCAGCGGAAAATTCAGCAGAAGAATCTCCTGTCGGGGAATCAGGCAAGGTTATGATAGGAGAAGAATTCTTGGAAAACTTCTTCTTACTTTTAGTGTTCACCATACCAATCATTCCATCAGCAGCATGAGATCACGAAGGAGCAGCAGCGATTTGATTTGACTTAGGAAGATCAGGGATCTTTTCGTGTAACGTACCTGACTGAGTATAAACTAAGTCAAGGTACTACGCTTGAGCAATCACTTGCTCCTCAGTAACTACTCCGGCCTTAGCTACGTCTTCAGTAATCTTCGGTAACAATGATTTAACAAACCATTCAACTAAGATCTAGTCCGAGAAAAAAACTTTCACTAACCGCCTTCGACATCTCCATTCATGAATATGATCGGAAATATAAGTGGACGTCGATTGCTTTAACGAAGTTAGTAACTCCGTGCCATTATCATATCTGACCGGCAACTGAAAATGAGTTAAAAACGAGGTAGCTAACTGGCTAAAATTATAAAAAGAGGCCCGTGGTAACTCAATATACCACTTGGCCACAAGACCAATGAGAGTGCGCTGGAAAAGACGTAAGTGGATCGAATCATCCGAGATGGAATTAGAGGCACACCAGAGGTGGTAAGTCATCACATGATTCGACAAGTCCTCTCCAGACTTACCTTCGAACTTGGGAATGTCACTGGGCAACTTATTCAGCATTGGTGTCCAAAACGAAAGATAATTAATTGGATCGCTCGTTAGGCATGACAAGTCTGGTAAGTCCAAAGTTGCGATAAACGGTAGCTGCCGATTAGGATCCCTAAAACTCTGAGTCATTATACCAGCCACAGGAGGATGATATCTAGGATAACTAGGAATAGGTATCGCGTTCGGGAAATTGTATCCTCCTGGAAAACCAAGATTAACCAGACCGTACTGGGGTTGCTGTGGTTGTTGATAAGTGTACCCAGGATACGGTTGATACTGGTAAACTGGCTGCTGGACAGTAGGACCAAATTGGTAATGTCCCTGGTACGGTTGATAAGTGAATTGTGGTTGACTTGTGACAACCGTACTTCAACCAGGTTGTCCTACAGGCATCTGAACCGTAGTTTGAATCGTGGATCCAGACGATGGTAAAGATGTCTGAGGAGTAGATACAGGAACAGTAGAAACCGAAGTTGTCGATACTCCAGAAGTAAGTGGGGTAGATTGAACAGATGTTGCGGCAGTTGCAGCAGTCGTTTGAGATGGAGTACGAGGCGAAATAGGCCCAGACTGAGAAACTACCGAAGGTACAGAAGTTTGAATATTAGACTGGACTGGTTGCTGGGGTGAACCAAAAACTAAGGGTTGTCCAGTTTGAGATGACAACTGTACATTTGGCTACAACACCTGTTGAATTTGCGATGGATCCCACACTATGTTCATTCCGAGATATTGACCCATAACAGGTTGAGGATATTGAGATCCATAACTGGGTTGAGGGTAGGATTGATAATTGAAAGGTACATTTCCCGTGCCTTGAATATAAGATTGACCTTGGGGTGGTTGGAAACCTTGGTTCGAGTACTGACCTTGGGGTAGATACCCTTGAGGCATGTACTGATACTGGGGTTGACCTTGAGGTATAAATTGATACTGGGGTTGACCTTGGGGTACATATTGAGTCTGGGGTTGACCTTGAGGAATGTATTGTACCGTAGGCACGTACTGTCCTCGAGGTTTCCCCCAGATGCAAATTGTGTACCTTGAGGTTGCCCCCCAAGCGTTAATTGAGGCTGCCCCCCAGCGCTAACTGGCCACCTTGAGGTTGAGAATTGGGGATAGAACCTGACATCATAAGAATGTCTTCTACGCTCAACGGCTTTGCACCATTGCTTCTAGTGAATATCCTTTGTTCAATGGGTTGAGGAGATGCTCCCGAAAAAGTACCAGCAAGTCACTGATACCCAGAGGGAACAGAAGGACCGCCGTACAAAAAAGATTCAGGCGATTGAGTAAACATGGACGACTGACCTGACATATTTACGAGAGTATAAAAACCCCTAGGTGGATAAAGAGCACGAGGTGGTGAAAAACTTAACCCTGAGTTGTCCAAATAATTAGTTAAAGAAGATACCAAGTAGTACTTCTAGGTGGACTGTAAAAAATTGATTCACGCTCCCTTAGATCAATAGTAGGTTGATTTTCAGGGATAGGGATGCCTATTTCTTCTTCCGGAGCAAGTTCTTCAATAGCTATCAAACCAGAAGGAAGATTTTCGGTGATTACTCTTTCTACCCTAGGTGAATCAGGAGCACTAGAATTTGGAGAGACTAACCCCGATGCTGGAGTAATAGGTTCAGATATCTCAGGTTCTTCGCCTATATCACTAGTAGATGAAAAACTACCAGCAAGTTCGGAAACCGAAATAGCTTCAGGATTATAACCTGTTTCTAGAGTTTGGTAATCAGGATGAACAACCAACGAAGACTCTCCTTCTTCAGGTGATCCTACTTTACTGCCACTAGGAGTTACGAGGACTTTCAAACCTTTGTAATGGCCCGGGACGTCTTCAGGAGGTTGGCCCCGAAGTCTACGGGACTTCCTCAACAAATCAGCCACGGTTACAACCTCA
Source organism: Pinus tabuliformis (assembly GCA_031772625.1). Taxonomy (NCBI): domain Eukaryota; kingdom Viridiplantae; phylum Streptophyta; class Pinopsida; order Pinales; family Pinaceae; genus Pinus; species Pinus tabuliformis. The sequence goes on from CM062818.1 coordinate 125,649,694, forward strand.
GGAGACTGGCCCCGAAGTCTACGGGACTGTCTCGGTAATTCAGCCACAGTTAAAACTTTTAACTACTGCACATGTAAACAAAGTAAAATCTCAAAGCAAACCGCCTAAAGTCTCTAAAGAACCAAACAAATTTGAATCACACGCCTAAAGAATCTAGGGCGTCAAACCACACACAAACAGTAACTTTCCAGACCAAAAACACTACTTGGTGATGAAATCCAACATCGCAAAATTCAGTACAGAAATGGCAGGTGGAACAGTTACCCCGGCAACCTGCTTAATGAATAGAGTAGACCAAGTTCCTCCACTTTAACCGTCTCGAGTGAAGTGAACCCCCCAGAAAATCCAAGTGAGTCTAGCCGATGTCTGCTCCAGGTACAGTGGGATCTTCCCTCCATCGTCACCTTAGGAAGAATCCTAAAGATAATAGTCACTAAGGTCACCAACAGCAAAAAATATACCTGGGGGAACAGTAACAAGCTCAATCCCCTTGTCGGCTCCTTGACAATAATCCAAGGTTTATCGACAAGTGACCCTAGGCTCCTCGACAATGGTTAATCTGAGGTTTACCGTTTGTAGTACGTGCATATCTGGCATCGTTCCCAATGAAGGAGGATTGATTCCCTCACTGGTTCGGACACGATCTCGTGCTTCTCCTTTAAGAGGAGCTTTCCCAGAGCATAAATGTAACAGTTGGATTTATCCTACTGCAAGATAAGCTACTTGTTTGGTTTTATTGTCTTGGAGAGTTAATTACTCTCCTACTCCAAGACACTAGACTGATCTATGTTGGTGTATCAGAGCCCTAGTAAATAAAAAGTTACTAAGTGAATTTTACTTTAAGCGTTAATTTTTATGGCTTTTCTTTAGGACAAAAGGTAGCAGAGATGAAACTTATGATGTGTAGACTCGACTCAAATCCAATAAAAAGATGCACCTAAGATGATTTAAACTATCTTTCCTTTTCAATGAATTCCCTAGCTAAGAGAGTTGGAGAATGCAAAATTTATAAAGACAACTTTCTTAACAATGAAAATCAAAGAAAAAATCTCTTTATCTTTTCCAAAGCACACAACACAAGACCACTAATTATTTCACGAAAACTTCCTTTCTCTTTTCAAAGACTTCAAACGCTACTAAAACAAACTTTCCTCAAAAGAGATTTTGTATTTTTTCCTACTTTAACAAAGCATGTAAAACTACTTAACAAAAATCAATTTTAAGATCTATGAAAATCTAAGAGAAATTTACCTAAAAGCAAATCTAATGAGGTAAAAGCCTACAAAATATAATTCCAGGTTGTTTTACTCAGTTACAATTCAACCAAGGACTAGTTCATGCAGAATCATAAACCAGTCAAAAACAAAAACAAAAAGCTCTTGTTCTTTTTCTTAAGAATGAAATTCACAGCTTAGCAAACAAGCCTTCTCGAAATTCCGCAAAGAGACAACACAACGGTAGGTTTCTCAAACAAAGGTGATTTTACGAAAGGTCTAACTCCTAAGAAGACTGAAAAGACCAGGGATATCCAAGGTTTTTACAACTTCTAAAGCCAGAGTCACTACAAGACCAATACAAAAATCAAACCTAGGGCTAAAATTTCTATGAACTTCACTAAAACCCTTGATGCTAATGAAACAAGATTAGATGAAAACTTCTGACAGGTAACCAGTGGATCTGGGCAGCAATAAATAAACTATAAACAAAATCTAATAGATAAAAAGGAAAAAATTGAAATTTTCTAAACTTTTGACAGGGTACGCAGGTAGCCTGTTTGCACAGGGTGGCCATGCTCTGTGTACAAAGCAGAAAGTGCGTACAGGTACGCACTGTGCTTAACGCAGAGGGTGCGTACTGCTCTCAAAAACAAGAAAAATAAAAAACTAACTCAATCCTAAGCTATTCCACCCAAATTCACAATCAATCAGTCAAAAACCAGAAAGAAATCAACGTTTCGCAAATCAAAGTATCAATCAAAAGAGAAATCAATCAAATCCATGGATTCCCCAGCGGAGTCGCCATTTTGTCATGCGGAAAGAGTCAATTTTGCGGACAAAACCGACCTCCCTAGAAAACAAGGCTTCTCTAGTGACAAACAAAACAATCAAGCACTATATTTCCCTAAATATGCATTTAAAATAAAAGCAACCAGGTGTTTAAGGCTTACCTCTAGTCCAACGTTGTTTGTAGCATCCAAGCCTCTCCGATCCAGATGAGCTCCTTCTCCTTGAAGCCTGCATTCACTAACAAGCAAACGATTACATAGCACCTGAATAACTCATATAATAAAACATATTCATCATAAAGACCAAGGATTTTATGAAACAAATTATATATAACAACTTGTTGAGAAAAATGAACTTAATTGTATTAATTGGAAACAAAAGAAACCATTACAACCAGTGCCTTGGTGTTGTGCAGATCCCTCCCAGGGTCCAGCAAGAGTTATCCTCTACTTTGATCAGCTCACCCACTTCCAAATGAAGCTAATAAAGGATTGGAATCTCTCCTCTCAAGCTCTATAAGGGAGTCCTAATTTCAGCAGCATCTACCCTTAGGAATGTTCAGCTTTCAACCTCCCCTCCCTCTGGCCCAATGCCTGTATTTATAATGCTTTGGAGGAAGTTAAACAGGTCCACCATCAATGGGATAAGCCCCTCTTTCAAAGGGATAGCTCCCCTCTTCATGGGATAAGTTCCTCTTTCATTGGGATGCATGAACCATCTGGAGGCGCTCAATCCACGTCAAACCATCTTCTAGAATGCTCTAGAATCGACCACAAGTAAATTTTTTGGAGTAAAACTTGCGCCTTTTGACTTTTACAGGAGTACGCACCCACCCCTTTACAGACAAAGCGTACAAGTACGTAGGTATTATATACTTGAGGTGCGTACATGCAGGTAAGAGTAAGAGAAAGTGTAGAACCAGAGTTGTATTGATTTTTAAAGGCTTTCTCTCTTTTTTGGAGTTTGACATGAGGAGCAGAGGTATAAGACTTGCCAAGGAGGACAGTATGACTATTGATGGAGCCATACTGACTGCAAATAGTCATGGTGACAAATTTTAGTGTAACACCGATTGTTCAATGTGGACTGTCGTCGACCATGCTTCCCACCAATTCTAGACACATCAAAAATTGCAGAACAGCTCACCAGAGACCCAGATCAGCAAAAGCTTCCTCATCTCAGGGAGGAACTCAACGCAATGTGGACCATTGCTTCCTAAGGGGGGAGGAATGATCTAGGTGTATTTTGGTGGCCACCCACCTATTCCATATGGATGCCCACAATTGTCTCTTTCAGTCTTTTAAGTTTCCTAAATTGTAGCACAGTTTACTATTTTTAGCAGTTTTTCGGGCCCTGAACTTCCGTATATGTTTTGAGGACATAAACGAAGGTTTTTGGGAAATCTAGGGGCACATGGGTCTATGCACTGATGTTTCCCTTCCCCAATTGGTAGTGCTCGGATAGATCTTTCTAACGAGCTATCGTATGCGTCAAACGAAGATCGTATGCCAAAGTTACGACCCCGGGAAATTTATGTACCAATTTTCCCAAACGGGGCCCACAATTTGGCGTTTCATCTTCTAGGGTTAGGTTTTGGGATGTGAAGGGTTTTCCATTGTTTCTCAACAATAAATAGGCCTTCAAGCCTCATTGTAACACAGTTCAGATGCATGTAGCCACCACATCTCTTCTCAGAGATAAGCTACCATCACCCTAGCTGGTTTGATTCCATTACTGTTTCTAAGCATATTTTAGTATTTTACATTAATGAAATGAAGTATTATTTCTGCTGCATATCTTTGTTTATGGTTATCTCTATAATTTGTTGCGTTCCTGTTTAAGTCCAGATCAGTGGTATCAAAGCGGTCTACTTTTTCTCTGTTTTTCTTTGCATGTCCCCAACAAGGTCGAGATATAAGGAGTTAGGGCTTGAACTGGTCGAACCTTTGCAAGACGAGCCTCGCAAATCCCGACGGCCTCCCATGGTAGATGAGAAGAAATATAAGGGGGCAGGAGTAACTATCAAAATATTGCTCGAAGAAGCCCTCGAGCAACAATGGAACGTGATGATGGACAGCTTTGCCCAGATCCTTCAATGGCTACCCAGAAGCGACGCATCGACTTCCAGTAGCTACTCTGGAAACGCCACGCCCTTTAAGGTACAAGTTAATTTTGAAATCCCCATATTCGAGTGTCAAATAGACACGGACGTCATAGATAAATGGTTAAATCTACTAGATGGTTATTTTTCTGTTCATGAATTTTCAAGTTGGGAAAAGATTGTGTTCGCTCTTCTCAAAGCAGCCCCCCACGTCAAGGACTGGTGGGAAACCTACTGCGAGCAGAAGGATGAAAGCACAGGCTCACTATTTTCAGTCGCACCCACCTAGGATTCATTTCAGGATGCTATCAAGGAGTCGTACTACCCTGTCAAAAGCTACGAGGACAAATACATCAAATGGACCACACTGCGGCAAGGACGAGACAAAGATGTGCCGGAGTTCACAAACATTTTTCATACCCTTCGCACACAGTTGGGTATCAAAGATTCTGAGCTACATCTGGTACTCAAGTACCACGGTTGCCTACACAGATACATCCAGGAAGAGATGGAGTTCTTGAACATCTCCTCACTCAGTACAGCATACTGATATGCTGCCAAAATCGAGCAAAAGTTCAAACAAAAGAAGCCAGACTTTGGATCTGCAAATCTGAAGCCCAAAGGACAAAGCCAAGGCAGGGTGACCCAAGACAACCCCTTGAAGCCGCAAGAAAAGAACAACACCAAGAAGTCGAGGAAGGACACAGGAAAGTGGTGTGAGTTCCATAAGAGTCCCACTCATAACACAAGTGAGTGTCGGACCAAGAAGTCGCTAGTGGTCGAGTTGAAGGCTTTTGAATCAGATGCATGTTCCGACCCTATGCCAAAACGCAAAAAGGGGAATAGCAAAGGGAAGCAGATCATTGATGCGGATCCTAGTGCCACTGTTGCCATTGCTAAGATCTAGAAGAATGAGCCCGAAGACCCAGAGGAGGGGGAGCGTCTTTTCTACTCACAGATGTGGGTGAGGGGTTTGCCACTGCAATTCATTATCGAGAGTGGTAGCCAAAAGAACCTTATTTCAGCTAAGGTCATGAACTGGTTGGGCCTACCAACTACACCACACCCACAGCCATACAATATCGGGTAGCTTCATGAAGGATGAGATCTCAAAGTTTGCCAGCAGTGCCGCCTTCCCTACAGCATCAAGCCGTTCACAGAAGAGGTATTGTGTGATGTTACACCTCTTGATGTTTGCGATGTACTATTAGGCCAGCAATACTTGTGGAGGTGACATGCTATGTATGAGTCAAGGCCTCGTGCTGTCATTATCTCTTTGAATAATTCATTATACAGGATACCAGAGGTAGCCCCAGCTACTGCCACCTCTTTGATCACTGCTAAGAAAGGCAGCAAGCTCATCTCCCAAATTAGAAAAATTCATCTTCTGTCTAGTTCACTCCCAAAGTAAGGAGAATATCGTTGCTACATCCATGACCCCCGCAAAGGTTTCCTCCACGCAGCAGCAACAGCAAAGGGATACGGTCATGTCAGAACATAGGAACAAATTCTCCTCACCCACAGTGGTACCACACAAGTTTCAGGTGGGAGACAAAGTTTGGTTACATCTACAAAGAGAACGCCTTACTAGAACCCATCAGAAACTCAGACCACTTCGACATGGTCCTTACACCAGTACCAAGGCTACGGGAAACAATGCTTTGAAGCACAGCATTCCTCCATTCCTTCACTTGCACTGATTTTTCAATGTGGACTATCGTCGACCATGCTTCCTGTTACACTAAAATTTGTCACCATGACTATTTGCAGTTAGTATGGCTCCATCAACTGTCATACTATCCTCCTTGCCAAGTCTCATACCTCTGCTCCTCATGTCAAACTCCAAGAAAGAGAGAAAGTCTTTAAAAATCTATATAACTCTGGGTACGCAGTTTCTCTTAGCCTTACCTGCGTGTACGCACCCCAAGTTCACAATACCTGCGTACTTGTACGCTCTGTCTGTAAAGGGATGGGTGCGTACTCCTGTAAAGGTCAAAAGGCGCAAGTTTCACTTCAAAAAAGTTACTTGTGGCCATTTCTAGAGCATTCTAGAAGCTTGTTTGACGTGTATTGAGCGCCTCCAGATGGTTCATGTATCCCTATGAAAGAGGAACTTATCCCATCAAGAGGGGAGCTATCCCATTCAAAGAGGGGCTTATCCCATTGATGGTGGACCTGATTAACTTCCTCTAGAGCACTATAAATATAGGCATTGGGCCAGAAGGAGGGGAGGTTGAAAGCTGAATATTCCTAAGGGTAGATGCTGCTGGAATTAGGACTCCCTTATAGAGCTTGAGAGGAGAGATTCCCATCCTTTCCTAGCCTTATTTGGAAGTGGGTGAGCTGATCAAAGTAAAGGAGATCTCTTGTTGGACCCTAGGAAGGACCTGCACAACACCAAGGCTCAGGTTGTAATGGTTTCTTTTGTTTCCACTTAATACAATTAAGCTCACTTTTCTCAACAGATTGTTATACATGATTTGTTTCATATACTCCTTGGTCTGTATGATGAATATGTGTCATTTTATAAGTTATTCAGGTGCTATGTAATCTTTTGGCTTGTTAGTGAATGCAGGTTTCGAAGAGAAGGAGGAGCTCATCCGGATCGGCGAGGCTGGAATACTACAAAGCGTTGGACTAAAGGTATGTTATAAACACCTGATTACTTGTATTCTAAATGCATATTTAGAGAAAGGTAATGTTTACTTGTCTTGTTTGTCACCAGAAAGCCTTAGCTTCTAGGGAGGTCGGTTTTGTCCGCAAAATTGACTCTTTCCGCATGACAAAATGGCGACTCCGCTGGGGAATCCATTGATGTGAATGATTTTTCCTTTGTGTGAAACTTTGATTTGAGAAAAGTCATTTGTCTTCTGATTTTTGGCTGTTTGATTGTGTATTTGGGTGGGATAGCTTAGGGTTAAAATACATTTTAGTTTTTCTTGGTTTTGCTAGTAGTACGCACCCTCTGAGTTAAGCACAGTGCGTACCTGTACGCACTGCAGCTTTGTGCACAGAGCGTACACGCACCTGTGCAAACAGGTTGCCTGCGTACCCTGTCAAAATTGAAAAAATTTCAATTTTTTCCTTTTTGCCTCTTAGATTTTGTTTTTAATTTGTTTTTACTGCCCAGATCCACTGGTTACCTGTCATAAATCTTCACCTAAGCTTGTTTCATCAGTGTCAATAGTTTTAGTGAAATTCATAGAGATTTTGCCCTAGGGTTTGATTTTTGCATTGGTCCTGTAGTGACTTTGGCTTTAGAAGTTGTAAAACCTTGGATCTCCCTGGTCTTTTCAGTCTTCTTAGGAGTCGGACCTTTCATAGAATCTACCTTTGTGAGAAACCTACCTTTGTGTTGTCTCTTTACCGAATCTCGAAAAAGTTTGTTGATTAAACTTTGAAATTTATTCTTATGAAAAAGAACAAAAGATTTGGATTTTTGTTTTTGACTGGTTTTTGATTCTGCATTAACTAGTCCTTAGTTAAATTTTGACTGAGTAAAACATCCTGGAATCATACTTGCTAGGCTTTTTCCTCATTAGATTTACTTTTAGGTGAATTTCTCTTAGATTTGCTTTTGGGTGAAATTGAGTTGATTTGATTGCCATAGATTTTTTAACTTTGATTTCTGTTAAAGTAAGTTTTACATGCTTTGTTAATATAGGGAAAAATACACACAAAAAAAAAAAAACTCTTTTGAAGAAAAGTTTGCTTTAGTAGCTGGAGCAAGACCTCTCAAGAGCTGATCTATCTCCTCTTCGGACAAAGGAGATAATGCCTTTTGTTTTCTTTTGCTCAAACAGTGATTGTCTTCATTGATTTCAAGTGAAGGAGTATACAGATTTTCCTCTCATACTGCTGATCCATTTCATGCAATTTCTGTTGATTGTCAAGAGGCGAAATTTTTTCATTTTCCACCATACTAAGATCTTGGTCCTGCTGCAAATTTTCATGATCGTCTCTATGGGAATCCTCTAGGTTCTCTTCATGTTGCTGAAATGGATTCTCATACAAAGCCTCCATGATCTCAACATCCATAAAATTATCATCTTCATAATACTTCTCAAGGCTTTCAATAAAATTATGTACATGGCTACAACAGTTCTGAACTAAAATCAAAGATGGATATGATTCTTTATACTTTTCAAAGAACACGGTATGAAAATCCCTTAAACAATAAATTGAAGCAGATGTCAAACTTTCATACCAGAATCGGGCTTCATCTTCCAGAGTAGCCATAAACATTTTCATCAAACAGTCCTCAGGAAAATTGATCTTTAACTTGCGAACATGCATATGAAATCTAATCAAATGTAAAGCAGCATCCTTCTTACCATCAGCGTTAAATGTGGGTAGATTCCTTGACCAATCTACCTTGGGCATCTTATTCGGAAAACCTGGAATGTGATCTCGGCTCAAGGGAGCATATCTTCTTGCAATCTGATCCATCTTGAGAAATCTCAAAGCTACTGATCTCTCTGCAGTGAAGTCACCATGAAGCACAGGTTGCTGGATTCTTCAGTGAAAGGAGTCGCCAGTGAATGATTTCAGCCTTTCAAGTGTCTGATCGTTGTCCACTATCAACAATCAGATCTAAACTTGATATATGTACTGGGGTGAAATGCAAATGAATTGCTGTATTCACAAGCTCACGGAGATTGACTGAAGCAGCGTTTATCTACTAACGCTGATGTAAAACAAGAGCGTTTTCGAAGGCTTCTGGCGTAACTTCAGGCTCCGTCTAAGACTTATGAGACAAACACGTCAATGAGCAAACGATCAGTTGTTCTTCCCCAGTATGGTCGCCACTATGTTAGCGCTTGAGATTTCACCCTAGGCTGAGGAAGGTAAACCTTCAAGGCAACATCAAACCATTTCACCTCGTAGCTAGCCCTACGGGGTATGAGAAGGCTCTCTCCGGTCAATCTCAGTAAAATCTTCAATGGCGAGATGACCCACAAAGTAACACTGATGTTAGGCTAGTAAACTGATAAAAGGGGGTTTTAATTAAATGACGGGGCTTTTCTGGGCCGCATGGGCAAAATCACAGCTTGAACAGAGAAATATAATGACTACACAGATTATTAACTGAGGCAAGGTAGGCAAGCAATTTAACACCAAATAGAGATTTTAAATGAGATGGCAAGACTGGTGAGGAGCTGACAAGGGCAAACAATAACTTTGAATCCTTGTCAAACAGAGGAAAACATTGAACATGAGCAAATTTATAGGAGGAGCATACAATACTATGAATTCCTACCTAATCACTTCATTTGCTCAAATAGATATGATCATGAGGTGAATGAAACATAACAGTTTACATATGAGACAAAGGGAAAAACTTATGCTAAATCAACATACCACATGAATCTCAGCAAACAGAGCTGTGAAATTCCATTAAATTCTCTGCCAAAAACTGTACAATGAAAGCTCTGTTCCAGCACTCAGCACTCAGAAAATCTCCCCTCTATCTCCTTTTTACAAATGACATTTTTAATACAATAAATAAAACTGCTGCCCAAAACAGGGGCGCTGTTTTAACTAACACCACAAAAATATGAAACAAAATACAGCTGGGGGAAAACCAATCAACCCCAAGACCTCTGCGCTATTTCCACTACAATTATTAAAATTAGAAAGGAGAGTTACATCATCCTAAAATAATGCAGCGTCCCTCTTCCTCTAAATCTGCTGATGATTGGCCAAAATTGGAGCGCAGATCTACCATTTAAGAGATGAAACCAAATCGCATTTGTGGCTATAATAGATAATCTGGACTTAAGTTCGATTTGCCACGTTACATTTGCCAATACAACGACCTTCAAACTAATATTCCACCGATTCGGCTTATGGTGACAACTAAACCGAGAGCAGTTTACATGGCTGCATTCAAAAGCTCCACCTTCTAAGCGCCACATCGCCCTCGATCCCACAAAATCTCCAAAGATCGCACCATGATCTGGATCTTGGCATTGTGAAAGCCATATGTCTAGCAGCTGATGATGACAACTATACTGAAAGAGGTTTGCGTGTTTAATTCTGATTTATGCTGTGCCACTCATCGATTTCCAACACATTTCAACCACATGCTATATGGTAGCATCGGCAATAGCTTACAGTCCGTCTTCTAAGAGCCACATCGCCCGCAAAATCTCCAAAGGATCAAACGCTGGCAGAAATCATGGAACGGAATTGCATCTGTCTCAAGCTCCCCGAAAATATGTAACCGTTCTCAACTTAATCAGGCCTCTAGCAACAAGTTTGCTGGACTTGTAGAAGTGAGTACGAGCCAGAACCCGTTTCCTTAAAGGAATCGAAGAAAACAGTTGCAATATCTTTGACCTGCACTTCACCATGATAATGACTCCCACTTTCACCTTCAAAAATACTCTTCACAACTGGAGATATTGTAACTCCAGTAAGCATGACAACTACTCCTTTTTCAAACTAGTCCAACTTTTTAGCCAATGCCTCCAAACGAGGAATTTATGTAGACCCATCTTTTAATCCTTTCTCTGTAAATTTGATCTTCTCCTGAAGTCGGTTCTCTACATATTTCAGCTTCACCCGCAATTCTCGTATGTTAGAAACTTTCTTTGGCTGCGGGAGATCAATCCATGAGAGATCGCTTCTTTAAGGTTCTCCTTATGGTGAGTCTTTTCCAATTTGAAGCATAAAGCCTGAAATGCATCATCCAGTATGGCATGTAGAGCATGCCCTCATCAGCAGAAAACTCAAGTACTCCATAATGCGATCCACGTCCTGTTATGGCATTATAAAGCTCAAAGAGCATAGGATAACCTGTTTGTAACGAAGCTAGATGATCAAGAGCTGAAGGAGGCAATAAGGCTGCAAATTTACCCAGAGAAAAACCATCCAACAAGTTCGACAGAATATATTAGAACGGCCTGAGATTAAGCTGTTTCCAACCTTCTGGTGTAGATTAAAATGAATCCACACTATCTATATGAAATGAGAACGCAGACTTCTGTAGCGATTCCACCACATGATCGCGCCCTGCCTTCGACCAGAATTGGAAGATAATCAATACACTTCAACCACAATTCCCTGATGGTATTGATTGATACATCTACGTATTCTCATTCTAGTGGTTTTTGATGGTGTATGTTGTAGTGGCATATGGTCTACGGTGAATCAGAATCTTCACTGATTTCACTGGCAACCACCAGCACTGTGCTTCCATCGGTCATGACAATGTCGCATGCTTCTTGGAAAGATCTATCATTCCACGGATTTTGATATGAGCCTGTATGTCTCAATCCAAAACACGAGCCAACACGAAACAATTGAAGTTTTATGTGTTTTGGAGGCTTTCTGGACGAGTGGTCGCGCCCCTCCTTCGAGTGGTCGCGCACCCTTGGAATGGTCGCGCGCGAGCAATTTATCACAGGATTTTTGGCGCTGGAGTGGTCGTGCCCCCCTCGAGTGGTCGCGCGTGACCAAAATAACAAAGGAATTTTGCGCTGGAGTGGTCGCGCCCCTCCCAGGTGGTCGCGCACCCTGGTGGAGTGGTCGCGCACCCTCAAAAAGCCTGAAAACTGCTAAAACTTATCAAATTCGCCCTCTTGCCTCTCTCCTTGCGTTTTCTTGCCTTCAAATGCACAATGAGTCTCTTTTGAGAGGGAATTGGCCTTTATATGCTCACATTTGAAAAAATTAACTTGAAAAACCCACTTTATAATGTTTTCACTTTTGCATTCTTTTTAACTCTGTTTTTGAGTTGATTTTGTCCTGAAATTAGCTTTTTGAGGCGTTTGACTCCGTTCTTTTTGCAGGTGGACCATCTGATGGACTGTGGGGAATGAACCAGGGTTGTTGCCGGTACTTTTGAAAACTTTTGAAAATTTCTTTATTTTTACAAATTTCTCATGACCTGTAGCTGATGAAAATAATAATGAAACATATGTACATACCTCCTTCTGGCTTGCTGGACACTCACTAACCTTGAACTCATGACCTTGTAGTGATTTTGACTCAAAACCCTAGACCTAAGACCTGGGACCTCAAGGCAAAAATAAAAACAAACATGACTCAATTTCATTGTGGTATGACCTGATCCAGCAAAGCCAAGAAGGGAACAAAGACCAGCCCTCCATTCAGTTTTATGGCATGCCTAGCGGGATGCAAAACTGACACTAATGAGACACCTACCTATGCATATGCAAAGAGCTATTGATCACTGATGGAGGGCTCAAGACCGACACTAACATTGGCTCCAATGGGGATGGCAGCTCCTTGGAGATGCCAAGAACCTCAGACCTCTTGGGAGAGCAGACCAGTGCCTTATCCATTGGGCAATGGAGTCAACTAGTACAAATATAACCATACTCGAACAGACTTTATTTGACTTGGATTATAAACTAAAAACTTTCAAAGGACTATGACTCAAACCGACTTGAAACAGAACTTTACAAAGCTTTTGGAAAAACGGCAGCAATCCATCAAGATGTGAAATCATGATGACAACCACCTGAGTCTCTTACAAGACAAAATACCATCAAACTATATCAAAATGCCAATGCAACCAATCAAGCAGATGCCTTCTTGATTGATTCTCCTGATCAGATCTTCTGGTCAACAATACAAACCTCTCACTGGGCATCCAAAAACATAGTTGACCATATTCTCCTTCATCACTGAATACTGCAATAAACACTATCACTGCTGGCTGCAACAAACTTGCTAGAGGATCGTGAAAAACATGAAGAGTTGCCATTGCCACCTCCTGCTGAAAGAACAAGGTGTCTTTTGTTTCAAATTCTGATCTGCCTTCCTCATGTGCTACGGTGAAAGTATGCTCATGGGCTTCAAAAAATTCTGAACAAGTAGATGAGCAGATCTCTTCTTGGAAAAACATTTCAGCACATGAAACATATGAAGAATCTGAAAGGTAATCCTGTATGCTATAATCTTCGGTGGTCAGACAATATGGTAGGTGATCTTCATATGATATGACAGCCGGATTCTCATTACATTCTTCAATCATAAGGAAAGAAACTTCAGCTGATTCTTGAGGTGCAAAAATGACAGTTCTATCATCTACCATAAATTCATCCAAAGGGACTGTTTCACTTACTTGAATGAAGATGTCATCTTGATTTTCATGAACTGACTGAATTACCTCCTCATGCAGGCTTTGCATGCTGTCTTCTTCTGTGGGCAGATCTGAAATAGGCTCTTCTCTTTCACCATCTTCAGCCATATAACAAATTTCAACCTGCTGATCTATAAAGCTGCTTACAAGACTGTCATCCTTTTCAGAAGAGGAAGAAGGTCCACCATCATCTTCTTGACCATGTGTGCACTGCAAATCTGCATTAACTTGAGCTGGAGCAAGACCTCTCAAGAGCTGATCTATCTCCTCTTCGGACAAAGGAGATAATGCCTTTTGTTTTCTTCTGCTCAAACAGTGATTGTCTTCATTGATTTCAAGTGAAGGAGTATACAGATTTTCCTCATACTGCTGATCCATTTCATGCAATTTCTGTTGATTGTCAAGAGGAGAAATTTTTTCATTTTCCACCATACTAAGATCTTGGTCCTGCTGCAAATTTTCATGATCGTCTCTATGGGAATCCTCTAGGTTCTCTTCATGTTGCTGAAATGGATTCTCATACAAACCCTCCATGATCTCAACATCCATAAAATTATCATCTTCATAATACTTCTCAAGGCTTTCAATAAAATTATGTACATGGCTACAACAGTTCTGAACTAAAATCAAAGATGGATATGATTCTTTATACTTTTCAAAGAACACGGTATGAAAATCCCTTAAACAATAAATTGAAGCAGATGTCAAACTTTCATACCAGAATCGGGCTTCATCTTCCAGAGTAGCCATAAACATTTTCATCAAACAGTCCTCAGGAAAATTGATCTTTAACTTGCGAACATGCATATGAAATCTAATCAAATGTAAAGCAGCATCCTTCTTACCATCAGCGTTAAATGTGGGCAGATTCCTTGACCAATCTACCTTGGGCATCTTATTCGGAAAACCTGGAATGTGATCTCGGCTCAAGGGAGCATATCGTCTTGCAATCTGATCCATCTTGAGAAATCTCAAAGCTACTGATCTCTCTGCAGTGAAGTCACCATGAAGCATAGGTTGCTGGATTCTTCAGTGAAAGGAGTCGCCAGTGAATGATTTCAGCCTTTCAAGTGTCTGATCGTTGTCCACTATCAACAATCAGATCTAAACTTGATATATGTACTGGGGTGAAATGCAAATGAAGTGCTGTATTCACAAGCTCACGGAGATTGACTGAAGCAGCGTTTATCTACTAACGATGATGTAAAACAAGAGAGTTTTCGAAGGCTTCTGACGTAACTTTAGGCTCCGTCTAAGACTTATGAGACAAACACGTCAATGAGCAAACGATCAGTTGTTCTTCCCCAGTATGGTCGCCACTATGTTAGCGCTTGAGATTTCACCCTAGGCTGAGGAAGGTAAACCTTCAAGGCAACATCAAACCATTTCACCTCGTAGCTAGCCCTACGGGGTATGAGAAGGCTCTCTCTGGTCAATCTCAGTAAAATCTTCAATGGCGAGATGACCCACAAAGTAACACTGATGTTAGGCTAGTAAACTGATAAAAGGGGGTTTTAATTAAATGACGGGGCTTTTCTGGGCCGCATGGACAAAATCACAGCTTGAACAGAGAAATATAATGACTACACAGATTATTAACTGAGGCAAGGTAGGCAAGCAATTTAACACCAAATCTAGATTTTAAATGAGATGGCAAGACTGGTGAGGAGCTGACAAGGGCAAACAATAACTTTGAATCCTTGTCAAACAGAGGAAAACATTGAACATGAGCAAATTTGTAGGAGGAGCATACAATACTATGAATTCCTACCTAATCACTTCATTTGCTCAAATAGATATGATCATGAGGTGAATGAAACATAACAGTTTACATATGAGACAAAGGGAAAAACTTATGCTAAATCAACATACCACATGAATCTCAGCAAACAGAGCTGTGAAATTCCATTAAATTCTCTGCCAAAAACTGTACAGTGAAAGCTCTGTTCTAGCACTCAGCACTCAGAAAATCTCCCCTCTATCTCCTTTTTACAAATGACATTTTTAATACAATAAATAAAACTGCTGCCCAAAACAGGGGCACTGTTTTAACTAACATCACAAAAATATGAAACAAAATACAGCTGGGGTAAAACCAATCAACCCCAAGACCTCTGCGCTATTTCCACTACAATTATTAAAATTAGAAAGGAGAGTTACATCATCCTAAAATAATGCAGCGTCCCTCTTCCTCTAAATCTGCTGATGATTGGCCAAAATTGGAGCGCAGATCTACCATTTAAGAGATGAAACCAAATCGCATTTGTGGCTATAATAGATAAGCTGGAGTTAAGTTCGATTTGCCACGTTACATTTGCCAATACAACGACCTTCAAACTAATATTCCACCGATTCGGCTTATGGTGACAACTAAACCGAGAGCAGTTTACATGGCTGCATTCAAAAGCTCCACCTTCTAAGTGCCACATCGCCCTCGATCCCACAAAATCTCCAAAGATCGCACCGTGATCTAGATCTTGGCATTGTGAAAGCCATATGTCTAGCAGCTGATGATGACAACTATACTGAAAGAGGTTTGCGTGTTTAATTCTGATTTATGCTGTGCCACTCATCGATTTCCAACACATTTCAACCACATGCTATATGGTAGCATCGGCAATAGCTTACAGTCCGTCTTCTAAGAGCCACATCGCCCGCAAAATCTCCAAAGGATCAAACGCTAGCAGAAATCATGGAACGGAATTGCATCAGTCTCAAGCTCCCCGAAAATATGTAACCGTTCTCAACTTAATCAGGCATCTAGCAACAAGTTTGCTGGACTTGTAGAAGTGAGTATGAGCCAGAACCCGTTTCCTTAAAGGAATCGAAGAAAACAGTTGCAATATCTTTGACCTGCACTTCACCATGACGATGACTCCCACTTTCACCTTCAAAAATACTCTTCACAACTGGAGATATTGTAACTCCAGTAAGCATGACAACTACTCCTTTTTCAAACTAGTCCAACTTTTTAGCCAGTGCCTCCAAACGAGGAATTTCTGTAGACCCATCTTTTAATCCTTTCTCTGTAAATTTGATCTTCTCCTGAAGTCAGTTCTCTACATATTTTAGCTTCACCCGCAATTCTCGTATGTTAGAAACTTTCTTTGGCTGCGGGAGATCAATCCATGAGAGATCGCTTCTTTAAGGTTCTCCTTATGGTGAGTCTTTTCCAATTTGAAGCATAAAGCCTAAAATGCATCATCCAGTATGGCATGTAGAGCATGCCCTCATCAGCAGTAAACTCAAGTACTCCATAATGCGATCCACGTCCTGTTATGGCATTATAAAGCTCAAAGAGCATAGGATAAACTGTTTGTAACGAAGCTAGATGATCAAGAGCTGAAGGAGGCAGTAAGGCTGCAAATTTACCCAGAGAAAAACCATCCAACAAGTTCGACAGAATATATTAGAACGGCCTGAGATTAAGCTGTTTCCAACATTCTGGTGTAGATTAAAACGAATCCACATTGTCTGTATGAAATGAGAACGTAGACTTCTGTAGCGATTCCACCACATGATCGCGCCCTGCCTTCGACCAGAATTGGAAGATAATCAATACACTTCAACCACAATTCCCTGATGGTATTGATTGATACATCTACGTATTCTCATTCTAGTGGTTTTTGATAGTGTACGTTGTAGTGGCATATGGTCTACGGTGAATCAGAATCTTCACTGATTTCACTGGCAACCACCAGCACTATGCTTCCATCGGTCATGACAATGTCGCATGCTTCTTGGAAAGATCTATCATTCCACGGATTTTGATATGAGACTGTATGTCTCAATCCAAAACACGAGCCAACACGAAACAATTGAAGTTTGATGTGTTTTGGAGGCTTTCTGGACGAGTGGTCGCGCCCCTCCTTCGAGTGGTCGCGCACCCTTGGAATGGTCGCGCGCGAGCAATTTATCACAGGATTTTTGGCGCTGGAGTGGTCACGCCCCCCTCGAGTGGTCGCGCGCGACCAAAATAACAAAGGAATTTTGCGCTGGAGTGGTCGCGCCCCTCCCAGGTGGTCGCGCACCCTGGTGGAGTGGTCGCGCACCCTCAAAAAGCCTGAAAACTGCTAAAACTTATCAATTTCGCCCTCTTGCCTCTCTCCTTGCGTTTTCTTGCCTTCAAATGCACAATGAGTCTCTTTTGAGAGGGAATTGGCCTTTATATGCTCACATTTGAAAAAATTAACTTGAAAAACCCACTTTATAATGTTTTCACTTTTTCATTCTTTTTAACTCTGTTTTTGAGTTGATTTTGTCCTGAAATTAGCTTTTTGAGGTGTTTGACTCCGTTCTTTTTGCAGGTGGACCATCTGATGGACTGTGGCGAATGAACCAGGTATGTTGCCGGTACTTTTGAAAACTTTTGAAAATTTCTTTATTTTTACAAATTTCTCATGACCTGTAGCTGATGAAAATAATAATGAAACATATGTACATACCTCCTTCTGGCTTGCTGGACACTCACTGACCTTGAACTCATGACCTTGTAGTGATTTTGACTCAAAACCCTAGACCTAAGACCTGGGACCTCAAGGCAAAAATAAAAACAAACATGACTCAATTTCATTGTGGTATGACCTGATCCAGCAAAGCCAAGAAGGGAACAAAGACTAGCCCTCCATTCAGTTTTATGGCATGCCTAGCGGGATGCAAAACTGACACTAATGAGACACCTACCTATGCATATGCAAAGAGCTATTGATCACTGATGGAGGGCTCAAGACCGACACTAACATAACCCTCACTCGGCCGGGGGGCATGTGTATATCATCCTTGCGGTTGACTATTTTACTAAGTGGGCCGAGGCGATGCCTACATTCGAGGCAGACGGCAAGACAGCTGCAATTTTCATATTCAATCACATTATTGCTAGCTTTGGTGTCCCACAAGCAATAATCACTGACCATGGGCGCCATTTTCGAAATATTATGATGACAGAACTTACAGGCCAGCTTGGTTTGCGTCATGATAGCTCAACTCCTTATTATCCACAAGCCAACGGTCTGGTTGAGTCCATCAACAAAGTTTTAGTTATCATGATCCAATGAATCATTGGTATTCATCGGTCGAATTGGCACAACATGTTATTTTCCGCGCTTTGGGCGTACCGAACCTCAGTGAAAACATCAACAGGGTTCACTCCTTTCCAACTAGTTTATGGTTTGGAAGCTGTGCTGCCCATTGAATGCGAAATCCCGTCACTTCAAATGGCTGTCGAATTACTTCCAGCTACTTCCGAAGAGGAGAAGCGTTTATTATACTTAGCTCATTTAGATGAGACTCGACGTGACGCTGCATTGGCAATCGAGACTCACGCAAAACGTATGAAAGCTCAGTATGATCGAAATGTGACCCCTCGAAATTTTTCGGAAGGAGACCTAGTGCTATTATATGATCAAGCTAACGATAAATTAGGTGCTGAAAAATTCGTTCCTATGTGGCATGGGCCCTACATTGTCAAGAGAAAGCTAGCAAAAGGGGCCTATGAGCTGGTAGATTTCGACAGGGACTCTTTGGGTAAACCCAGAAATGGACTTTACCTAAAGAGGTATTATGCTTAAATAATAGGTATGGAGATTTTAGTTAGGTTAGGTTTTTTCTTTCTAGCTTGTGTGTTTGTTAGTATAGACAGTGTGCTTAGCTTAGAAAGTGTGTTTTTCGTCGTTATTTTGGCTTATCTTGGTTTTACTCTTGATATTGCAGATGTCGACGCCTCTCCAAACGCACATTGGATTCGCTGATGGTGCTTGTCGTAGTACACAGAATATCTCTTCCGCAGCTTGGGTTATCTATTCGCCCTCTGACGAGTTAGTTTCTATGCATTGGGTGAGCCTCGGTCAAACAACAAACAACATTGCAGAATACAGTGCAGTGATTGAATTATTGTCTGAATCTATTTCGTTTGGGATTCGGAGTTTGATAGTGAGGTTAGATTCTGAACTCGTTGTATTGCAGCGTAATAGAGTATATGCCATTAGAAATCCAGTGTTGTTAAGGTTATTTTTGAGAGTGCGTCTCTTGGAACGTGAATTTGATTATATTGAATATCAGCATATTCCAAGGTCTTTAAATACATTAGCAGATGCAATTGCTTCTCGAATGTTAGACAGACATTTGAGATAATCATACATGTAAATTTAAAAACATTTAATCACACATGTTTAACAAGATAAGCCGGTAATAATGATATATATAGATAGGAGTGTGTCAAAAATACATCGTCTTCGATCATAGGTCGAAAAACACCATATGATCGGCAAAAATAATAAGTACAAAAAACCAAAATGTCACATGTGTCTACAAAAGCGACCATCCAATCACTGGTGATGCTCTCTATACGACACCACTGCATGCGCCACCCTACACAAGAACCTCCTAAAAGGTCCTAGGACTGCGACGACATAGCGCTGAAGCCTGATAGGAATATCATCTATAGTAGTCTCTAGTATGTCTGCCATAAGATGCTCTAGGTCTTGTTCCAACTCAGCTAAGGTCTTTGCAGCCGCGTCCTGTGGGGCCAGTGCTGGTGCAACTGGTACTCTCCTCTCGAAAGGTCGGAGATTGGCTGGATGCTGTGGGCCTACATCTGCATTTTGAAAATTGTCACTGTCAGTTTTGAGACGATATAAAAAAAAATAGATAATTTAAAAACTTGTGAAAAATGAAGTACCTGTGTCATCCCACTGTTCTCCCGGTCGAAGAATCATGTCCGGATCTCCACGAAAATCAACTCCGGCATAAGGGAAATCCTGTATCGAGAAGATCTGGTTCTCCAACCAGTGAAAATACTTCGGTCTAAATCGGACAACCTCCGTGCCCTCGT
This sequence comes from Pinus tabuliformis, assembly GCA_031772625.1. NCBI lineage: Eukaryota > Viridiplantae > Streptophyta > Pinopsida > Pinales > Pinaceae > Pinus > Pinus tabuliformis. Next base: position 125,669,745 of record CM062818.1, read on the forward strand.
CAGGATGACAGGCCATCACCGCAACCCATCGCATCAACTTAGGCTCTCGAGGATGCCCAACCTCAACAGTGAGCTGCTGTGGGATTAACATCAGAACCCTCTCTAGAGAAAAACTCACAACTAAAGGCCCATAACCAAAAGTCTTTAGTTGCCCGTTTTTCGCCCTAGTCAGTTGGCCCTTTAAATTGGCCAACACAGCATCACACCAGTTGAAAACAGTGCCTCGATAGCTGTCAATCGCCATCCGCATTAGGGACCCAGTGGCAATGTGCAAAGCAGCAGCCCCGCAAAGTCTGGTAACTGTAAAGGCAATTACCATAAGTTCAGGTCAGGATATCTTTTTAATCTCTATCCCCCTCTCCTGGTTTTGATCATTGCACCACTCTAGACAGAGACTAGCAATGGACTGGCCACTCGGCCTAATCCCGGACAGAGTCAATTGTTCGCCCTTCTTGGGCAAACCAGTGAGAAACTAAATATCTGAGGGCTCTATCTCGAGCTGGTGCCCTCCAATGTGAAAGCACTGATCCTGAACGTTCCACCTTTCAACCAGCCACTCTAGAAACCGCACCTGGGCCCTCATGCCAGGTATGGCCCAGTATTTGTAAAGACCACATGCCTTTAAAGCATCAATGGAAGGTTGGTGATTAATCGCGGCCAAATCAACATCTTCGTGTTCTCTCTCGCGCCAATCAAGCATGGTGGGCAATCTACACACCATAAAACATCTGTTAGAGTCCATAATATCAATTTTTTTTTTGTTCATTTTGGAGAATTGGGGGTTTGAAAACCCACTCCGCGGTGTACGCAGCCCACCTTTAGAGACAGAGCGTGTGTACGCAGGTTCTCTTAAGGCAAGCTGCGTACGCCCAGCATTTTCCCAACTGAGAAAATGTCGGGGTACGCAGGTCACCAATGGAGCACCTGCGTACCCCGAAAAGTGGACCTTGAAACCCCAAGGCCTCCAAAAAATGAAACTAAAGCTTAAAAAAAAATTCTAAACTGATGGAAATGCAAGGGAGGATGTTGTAGAATACCTGATGAGATGGCATTCGATTCCGACGGTCGGATTCTCCACAGTGTCCACGGGAAGTTTCTTGCCAAAAGCCCTTTTTCTCTCCTCAACAGTAAAATGGTAAAAATGAAATGGTAAAAGCCCTTTTTATAGGTTTTTTGAGTAAATAAATGTTAAATTTGTTTATTTTCCACCGTGAAAAGGTATTTTTCAAAGTAATTTTATCTATCTTTAAACAGGTATGAGTAATGTGCTGGTTTTTGTGCAGGATAAAAGGATTTTCAGGGAAAATTGTCATTTTTCACAAACAAAAAATCAGAGTCATCTTTTAAGCCCTTTTCTGACTCCTAAAACATGAAAATATTACCGAGCATTTCTTTTACACTCGTTAAAACGGAATTAAAAGACGGTCCCCTTATAGCCCTTTTCTTACCGTAAAAACAGGAAAAGATTGCCGGATTTTTGTCGTTTCAAATTCGATACTGGAAATAAAATGACGTGTCCTTTATCGCTTTTTACTTTTCAGGTCAAAGACACTAATCATGAAAGTACTCCTTGGTCGCAAGATCAAGCGGTTCTCTCAAGTATTATTTTATACTTTTTCAGGCTTGGGAGACACAAATTTACGAAAAAGTTCAACCCTGGAGTCTTCTTAAGTTTTTTCAGACTCTCTAAAATTGAAAAACGCCGAGTTTCTCCTATACTGGACTCGTTAAAATTTCACAGTAAAGGACCTGTTCGATTACAAGCAGGAACGGACCACTCCTTAGGGTTCGAATCAAAACTAAGTTGGACTCATCCGAAGGATGAGCTTATAATCAAGCATATGTTATCCTCCTCAAGCTTGTAAAAAATAAAGAGGTACTTGCCAGAAATGGTGGGGGAAAAGAGAGAAAATGAGCCTATTTGTTATCCTTTGTCTCAGAAGAAGCCTTATCACCACTCTTGAACACGACACTTTCCATTCACCTGGGTTGGGAAATCCTTTGCCTCACAGTTGATCAAACCACATTGAAAGTCTTCAGCCGGGTATTAACTTTGGGTCAAATGTCACCACGCCATCTGTTGTGTCGTTATGTGTTCAAGAGGTCCCTGCAACTAAACCATTCATCTGCAAAATACCCGTCATCCATCTCGACCATCCCTGAGTCAGTCCTTACAGCTATGTTTCTTCAACTTGATCTATGATTTCGTGTTGTGGGCTTGCCTGCAACGGGTCGCTTTCTATCGACATCAGCACATTATCTAGAAAGATGACCTAGAAATCATCAGTACCTTGAAATCTGCATGCATCAATGGTAAGTTTCTCGCCTTTGACGACGGTTCACATCATTGACTTTCGATCGAAGGACTCCGTGAAATGTTCCACATCAACTCATTCATTAACATCTCATGGTTTGTACTGGGTACTTTGAGAACCATTGACATCACTGGTGGTTTCTTTCACACTTGTTAACAGTTTACATCATCGACTGGTAATCAAGTGGTTTCTACCATGCTTGACATCAACTCATTTATTCGCATGGATAGAATCGTACTATTTCGGGAAGTAGAAATGAAGACCCTGGATCTAGTTTCCACCATCCAGGCTGCGAGGAGTTTTGTATTCATTATATAGTAGACTAATCATAAACAGCTGGCTGCGTCCATACTGTGTCTACAAAAGTCTATGATTATGATGTACTACGAAATCATTCCTGTATCAGAGCAGTAGTTAGTTTGTTAGTTAAAGTTTTTGATCTGAGTATGGGAATGCCTACCTCAGCGATGATATGATCTTATATATGTATTTTGTGTTGAATACTTGCAGGTTCCGACTGGGCTCTCCACAAGATAATCCTTGAAATGATAAAGCACTTCACCCTTCCTAGATGATATGAAACCCTAATCTACTACAGGCTTCGCACTTTAGGGGGCAATCTGTTACACTAAAATTTGTCACCATGACTATTTGCAGTTAGTATGGCTCCATCAACTGTCATACTATCCTCCTTGCCAAGTCTCATACCTCTGCTCCTCATGTCAAACTCCAAGAAAGAGAGAAAGTCTTTAAAAATCTATATAACTCTAGGTACGCAGTTTCTCTTAGCCTTACCTGCGTGTACGCACCCCAAGTTCACAATACCTGCGTACTTGTACGCTCTGTCTGTAAAGGGGTGGGTGCGTACTCCTGTAAAGGTCAAAAGGCGCAAGTTTCACTTCAAAAAAGTTACTTGTGGCCATTTCTAGAGCATTCTAGAAGCTTGTTTGACGTGTATTGAGTGCCTCCAGATGGTTCATGTATCCCTATGAAAGAGGAACTTGTCCCATCAAGAGGGGAGCTATCCCATTCAAAGAGGGGCTTATCCCATTGATGGTGGAGCTGATTAACTTCCTCTAGAGCACTATAAATACAGGCATTGGGCCAGAAGGAGGGGAGGTTGAAAGCTGAATATTCCTAAGGGTAGATGCTGCTGGAATTAGGACTCCCTTATAGAGCTTGAGAGGAGAGATTCCCATCCTTTCCTAGCCTTATTTGGAAGTGGGTGAGCTGATCAAAGTAAAGGAGATCTCTTGCTGGACCCTAGGAAGGACCTGCACAACACCAAGGCTCAGGTTGTAATGGTTTCTTTTGTTTCCACTTAATACAATTAAGCTCACTTTTCTCAACAGATTGTTATACATGATTTGTTTCATATACTCCTTGGTCTATATGATGAATATGCGTCATTTTATAAGTTATTCAGGTGCTATGTAATCTTTTGGCTTGTTAGTGAATGCAGGTTTCGAAGAGAAGGAGGAGTTCATCCGGATCGGCGAGGCTGGACTACTACAAAGCGTTGGACTAAAGGTATGTTATAAACACCTGATTACTTGTACTCTAAATGCATATTTAGAGAAAGGTAGTGTTTACTTGTCTTGTTTGTCACTAGAAAGCCTTAGCTTCTAGGGAGGTCGGTTTTGTCCGCAAAATTGACTCTTTCCACATGACACTTCCCACCAATTCTGGACACATCAGAGATTCCAGAACAGCTCACCAGAGACCCAGATCAGCAAAAGCTTCCTCCTCTCAGGGAGGAACTCAACAAAATGGGAACCATTGCTTCCTAATGGGGGAGGAATGATCTAGGTGGATGTTGATGGCCACCCACCTATCCCATTTGGACCCCCACAACTGTCTCTTTCAGTCTTTTAAGTTTCCTAAATTGTAGCACAGTTTACTATTTTTAGCAGTTTTTCGGGTCCTGAACTTTTGTAGCCGTTTTGAGGCCCTAAACGAAGTTTCTTGGGAAATCCGAGGGCAACATGGGTCCATGAACTGATGTTTCCCTTCCCAAAGTGGTAATGCTAGGATTGATCTTTCTAACAAGCTATCGTACGCGTCAAACGGAGATCATATGCCAAAGTTACGACCCCAGGAAATTGATGTACCAATTTACCCAAACGGGGCCCACAATTTGGCGTTTCATCTTCTAGGGTTAGGTTTTGGGATGTGAAGGGTTTTCCATTGTTTCCCAACAATAAATAGGCCTTCGAGCCTCATTGTAACACAGTTCAGAGGCATGTAGCCACCTCATCTCTTCTCAGAGATAAGCTACCATCGCCCTAGCCGGTTTATTTCCATTACTGCTTCTAAGCATATTTTAGTATTTTATATTAATGAAATGAAGTATTATTTCCTCTACATATCTATGTTTATGGTTATCTCTGTAATTTTTTGCGTTCCTATTTAAGTCTGGTTCAGTCGTATCAAAGCGGTCTGCGTTTTCTCTATTTTTCTTTGCATATCCCCAACGAGGTCGGGATATAAGGAGTTAGTGCTTGAACTTGTCGAACCTTTGCAAGACCAACCTCGCAAATCCTGACGGCATCCCATGGCGGATGAGAAGAAAGACGAGGGGGCAGGATATCCTATCAAAGTATTGCTCGGAGAAGCCCTCGAGCGACAACGGAACGTGATGATGGACAGCTTTGCCCATATCCTTTAGCGACTACCCAAAAGCGACGCATCGGCTTCCAACAGCTACTCTGGAAACGCCACACCCTTTAAGGTACAAGTTAATTTTGAAATTCCCATATTCTTGGTTCAAATAGATGCAGATGCCATAGATAAATGGTTAAATCTGCTAGAGGGTTATTTTTCTGTTCATGAATTTTCAAGTCGGGAAAAGATTGTTTTTGCTCTTCTCAAAGCAGCCCCCCATGTAAGGACTGGTGGGAAACCTACTGCGAGCAGAAGGATGAAAGCATAGGCTCACTATTTTAAACCTCACCCACTTGGGATTCATTTTGGGATGCTATCAAGGAGCAGTACTACCCTGTCAAAAGCTACGAGGACAAATACATCAAATGGACCACACTGTGGCAGGGACAAGACCAAGATGTGCAGAGTTCACAAACATTTTTCATACCCTTCACACACAGTTGGGTATCAAAGATTCTGAGCTGCATCTGGTACTCAAATGTCGTGGTTGCCTACATAGATACATCCAGGAAGAGATGGAGTTCTTGAACATCTCCTTACTCAGCACAGCATACCGATATGCTGTCAAAATCAAGCAAAAGTTCAAACAGAAGAAGCAAGGCTTTGGATCTTCAAATCCGAAGCCCAAAGGAAAAAGCCAAGGCGGAGTGACCCAAGACAACCCCTCTAAGCCGCAAGAAAATAACAACACCACGAAGTTGAGGAAGGACACAAGAAAGTGGTGTGAGTTCCATAAGAGTCCCACTCATAACACAAGTGAGTGTCGGACCAAGCAGTCGCTGGTGGCCGAGTTGAAGGCTTCTGAATCAGATGCATGTTTCGACCCTGAGGAATGGGAAAGGGAAGCAGATCATTGATGCAGATCCCAGTGCCACTGTTGCCACTTCTAAGATCCAGAATAATGAGCCTAAACACCTAGAGGAGGGGGACCGTCTTTTCCACTCACAGATGTGGGTGAAGGGTTTGCCACTGCAATTCATTATCGATAGTGGCAGCAAAAAGAACCTTATTTCATTTGAGGTCATGAAGCGGTTGGGCCTACCACCACACCCACAGCTGTACAGTATCGGGTGGCTTCATGAAGGACAAGATCTCAAAGTTCACCAGCAGTGCCGCCTTCCCTACAACAACAAGCCCTTCACAGACGAGGAATTGTGTGATGTTACACCTCTTGATGTTTGTGATGTACTATTAGGCTAGCCATACTTGTGGAGGCGACATGCTGTGTATGAGTCAAGGCCTCGTGATGTCATTATTTCTTTGAATAATTCATTATACAGGATACTAGAGGTAGCCCCACCTACTGCCACCTCTTTGATCACTGCTAAGAAAGGCAGCAAGCTCATCTCCCATTCTTGGAAATTCATTTTCTGTCTGGTTCACTCCCAAAGTAAGGGCAAGATCATTGCTACATCCATGACCCCCGCAAAGGTTTCCTCCACGCAGTAGCAACAGCAAAGGGATACAGTCATGTCAGAACACAGGAACAACTTCTCCTCACCCACAGGGATACCACACAAGTTTCAGGTGGGCGACAAAGTTTGGTTACATCTGCAAAGAGAACACCTTACCAGAAGCCATCAGAAACTCAAACCACTTCGACATGGTCCTTACACCAGTACCAAGGCTACGGGAAACAATGATTTGAAGCACAACATTCCTCCATTCCTTTGCTTCCATTGAGTGTTCAATCGGGGCTATCGTCGACCCTGCTTCCCACCAATTCTGGACACATCAGAGATTGCAGAACAACTCACTAGAGACCCATATCAGCAAAAGCTTCCTCATCTCATGGAGGAACTCAACGCAATGGGGGTAATTGCTTCCTAAGGGGGCAAGAATGATCCAGGTGGATTTTGGTGGCCACCCACCTATCCCATTTGGACCCCCACAACTATCTCTTTCAGTCTTTTCAGTTTCCTAAATTGTAGCACAGTTTACTGTTTTTAGCCGTTTTTGGGGTCCTGAACTTCCGTAGCCGTTTTGAGACCCTAAACGACATTTTTTGGGCAATTTAGGGGAGACAAGGGCACATGAATTGATGTTTCCCTTCCCAAAGTGGTAGTGCTCAGATAGATCTTTCTAACGAGGTATCATACGCGTCAAACAGAGATCGTATGCCAAAGTTACGACCCCGGGAAATTGATGTACCAATTTACCCAAATGGGGCTCACAATTTGGCATTTCATCTTCTAGGGTTAGTTTTTGGGATGTGAAGGGTTTTCCATTGTTTCTCAACAATAAATAGGCCTTCAAGCCTCATTGTAACAAAGTTCAAAGGCATGTAGCCACCACATCTCTTCTTAGAGATAAGCTACCATCACCCTAGCCAGTTTATTTCCATTACTGTTTGTAAGCATATTTTAGTATTTTACATTAACGAAATGTAGTATTATTTCCACTGCATATCTGTGTTTATGGTTATCTCTGTAATTTTTGCGTTCCTATTTAAGTCCGGATCAGTGGTATCAGACTGGTCTGCTTTTTCTCTGTTTTTCTTTGCATGTCCCCAACGAGGTTGGGATATAAGTAGTTAGGCCTTGAACTGGTCGAACCTTTGCAAGACCAGCCTTGAAAATCCCGACGGCCTCCTATGGTGGATGAGAATAAAGATGAGGGGGCAGGAGCTCCTATCAAAATATTGCTCGAAGAAGCCCTCGAGTGACAACGGAACATGAGGATGGACAGCTTTGCCTAGATCCTTCAGTGGCTACCCAAAAGCGACGCATCGGCTTCCAGTAGCTACTCTGGAAACGCCACGCCCTTTAAGGTACAAGTTAATTTTTAAATCCCCATATTCGAGGGTCAAATAGAGGTAGATGCCATAGATAAATGGTTAAATCTGCTAGAGGGTTATTTTTCTGTTCATGAATTTTCGAGTCGGGAAAATATTGTTTTTGCTTTTCTCAAAGCAGCCCCCCACGTCAAGGACTAGTGGGAAACGTACTGCAAGCAGAAGGATGAAAACACAGGCTCACTATTTTCAGTCGCACCTACTTGGGAATCATTTCGGGATGCTATCAAGGAGTAGTACTACCCTATCAAAAGCTACGAGGACAAATACATCGAATGGACCACACTGAGGCAGTGACGAGAACAAGATGTTCCGGACTTCACAAACATTTTTCATACCCTTCGTACACAGTTGGGTATCAAAGATTCTGAGCTGCATCTGGTACTCAAATACCGTGGCTGCCTACACAGATACATCCAGGAAGAGATGGAGTTCTTGAACATCTCCTCACTTGGCATAGCATACTGATATGCTATCAAAATAGAGCAAAAGTTCAAACAGAAGAAGCGAAACTTTGGATCTGCAAATCCGAAGCCCAAAGGACAAAGCCAAGGTGGGTTGACCCAAGACAACCCCTCAAAGTAGCAAGAAAAGAACAACACCACGAAGTCGAGGAAGGACACAGGAAAGTGGTGTGAGTTCCATAAGAGTCCCACTCATAACACAAATGAGTGTCGGACCAAGCAGTCGTTGGTGGCCGAGTTGAAGGCTTCTGAATTAGATGCATGTTCCGAGCCTGAGCTAGAACCTAACAAGGGGAATGGCAAAGGGAAGTAGATCATTGATGCAGATCCCAGTGCCACTGTTTCCACTGCTATGATCTAGAAGAATGAGCCCGAAGACCCAGAGGAGGCGGAGCGTCTTTTCCACTCACAGATGTGGGTGAAGGGTTTGCCACTGCAATTCATTGTCGACAGTGGCAGCCAAAAGAACCTTATTTTAGCTGAGGTCATGAAGCGGTTGGACCTACCGACTACACCACACCCACAACCGTACAGTATCAGGTGGCTTCATGAAGGATGAGATCTCAAAGTTTACCAGCAGTGCCACCTTCCCTACAACATCAATCCCTTCATAGATGAGGTATTTTGTGATGTTACACCACATGATGTTTGCGATGTACTATTAGGCCAGCCAATACTTGTGGAGGCGACATGCTGTGTACGAGTCAAGGCCTCGTGCTGTCATTATTTCTTTGAATAATTCATTATATAGGATACCAGAGGTAGCCCCACCTACTGCCACCTCTTTGATCACTGCTAAGAAAGGCAGCAAGCTCATCTACCCGACTAGGAAATTCATTTTCTATCTGGTCCACTCCCAAAGTAAGGGGAAGATCGTTGCTACATCCATGACCCCCGCAAATGTTTCCTCCACGCAGCAGTAACAGCAAAGGGATACGGTCATGTTAGAACATAGGAACAACTTCTCCTCACCCACAGGGGTACCACACAAGTTTCAGGTGGGTGACAAAGTTTGGTTACATCTGCAAAGAGAACGCCTTACCAGAACCCATCAGAAACTCAGACCACTTCGACATGGTCCTTACACCAATACCAAGGCTACGGGAAACAATGCTTTGAAGCACAACATTCCTCCATTCCTTCGCTTGCACTGAGTGTTCAATGTGGACTATCGTCGACCATGCTTCCCACTAATTCTGGCACATCAGAGATTACAGAACAGCTCACTAAAGACCCAGATCAACAAAAGCTTCCTCATCTCAGGGAGGAACTCAACGCAATGGGGACCATTGTTTCCTAATGGGGGAGGAATGATCCAGGTGGATGTTGGTGGCCACCCACCTATCCCATTTGGACCCCCACAACTGTCTCTTTCAGTCTTTTCATTTTCCTAAATTGTAGCACAGTTTACTATTTTTAGCAGTTTTTCGGGTCCTGAACTTCCGTAGTCATTTTGAGGCCCTGAACAACGTTTTTTGGGAAATCTGGGGGCAGCATGGGTCCATCAACTGATGTTTCCCTTCCCAAAGTGGTAGTGCTCAGGTAGATTTTTCTAACAAGCTATCGTACGCATCAAATGGAGATCGTATGCCAAAGTTACGACCCCGGAAAATTGATGTAGCAATTTACCCAGACAGTGCCCACAATTTGGCATTTCATCTTCTAGGGTTAGGTTTTGCGATGTGAAGGGTTTTCCATTGTTTCTCAACAATAAATAGGCCTTCGAGCCTCATTGTAACATAGTTCAGAGGCATGTAGCCACCTCATCTCTTCTCAGAGATAAGCTACCATCGCCCTAGCCGGTTTATTTCCATTACTGTTTCTAAGCATATTTTAGTATTTTACATTAATGAAATGAAGTATTATTTCCATTGCATATATGTGTTTATGGTTATCTCTGTAATTTGTTGCGTTCATGTTTAAGTCCGAACCAGTGGTATCAAAGCGGTCTGCTTTTTCTCTGTTTTTCTTTGCATGTTCCCAACGAGGTCGGGATATAAGGAGTTAGTGCTTGAACTGGTCGAACCTTTGCAAGACCAGCCTCGCAAATCCCGATGGCCTTGCATGGCGGATTAGAAGAAAGAAGAGGGGGTAGGAGATCCTATCAAAATATTGCTCGAAGAAGCCCTCGAGCAACAACGGAACGCGATGATTGACAGCTTTTCCCAGATCCTTCAGCGGCTACCCAAAAGCGATGCATCGGCTTCCAGTCACTACTTTGGAAACGCCACGCCATTTAAGGTACAAGTTAATTTTGAAATCCCCATATTCGAGGGTCCAATAGACGCAGATGTTGTCGATAAATGGTTAAATCTGCTAGACGGTTATTTTTCTATTCATGAATTTTCGTGTCGAGAAAAGATTGTTTTTGCTCTTCTTAAAGCAGCCCCCCACGTCAAGGACTGGTGGGAAACCTACTGCGAGCAGAAGGATGAAAGCACAGGCTCACTATTTTCAGCCGCACCCACTTGGGATTCATTTTGGGATGCTATCAAGGAGCAGTACTACCCTGTCAAAAGCTACGAGGACAAATACATCAAATGGACCACACTGTGGTAGGGACAAGACCAAGATGTGCCAGAGTTCACAAACATTTTTCATACCCTTCGCACACAATTGGGTATCAAAGATTCTGAGCTGCATCTAGTACTCAAATACCACGACTACCTAGACAGATACATCCAGGAAGATATGGAGTTCTTGAACATCTCCTCACTCGGCACAGCATACCGATATGCTGTCAAAATCGAGCAAAAGTTCAAACAGAAGAAGCGAGACTTTGGATCTGCAAATCCGAAGCCCAAAGGACAAAGCCAAGGTGGGGTGACCCAAGACAATCCCTCAAAGCCACAAGAAAGGAACAACACCATGAAGTCGACAAAGGACACAAGAAAGTGGTGTGAGTTCCATAAGAGTCCCACTCATAACACAAGTGAGTGTTGGACCAAGCAGTCACTGGTGGCCGAGTTGAAGGCTTCTAAATCAGATGCATGTTCCGACCCTGAGACAGAACCTAACAAGGGGAATGCCAAAAGCAGGCAGATCATTGACGCAGATCCCAATGCCACTATTGCCACTGCTAAGATCCATAAGAATGAGCCCGAAGACCTAGAGGAGGCAGAGCGTCTTTTCCACTCACAGATGTGGGTGAAGGGTTTGCCGCTACAATTCATTGTCGACAGTGGTAGCCAAAAGAACCTTATTTCAGCTAAGGTTGTGAAGCGGTTGGGCCTACCGACTACACCACACCCACAGCCATACAGTATCGGGTGGCTTCATGAAAGATGAGATCTCAAAGTTCACCAGCAGTGCCACCTTCCCTATAGCATCAAGCCCTTCACAGACGAGGTATTGTGTGATGTTACACCTCTTGATGTTTGCGATGTACTATTAGGCCAGCAATACTTGTGGAGGCGACATGCTGTGTATGAGTCAAGGCCTTGTGCTATTATTATTTCTTTGAATAATTCATTATATAGGATACAAAAGGTAGCCCCACCTACTGCCATTTCTTTGATCACTGCCAAGAAAGGCAGCAAGCTCATCTCCTAGACTAGGAAATTCATTTTTTGTCTGGTTCACTCCCAAAGTAAGGGGAATATCGTTGCTACATCCATGACCCCTGCAAAATTTTCCTCCATGCAACAGCAATAGCAAAGGGATACGGTCAAGTCAGAACACAGGAACAACTTCTCCTCACCCACAGGGGTACCTCACAAGTTTCAGGTGGGCGACAAAGTTTGGTTACATCTGCAAAGAGAACACCTTACCAGAACCCATCAAAAAGTCAGACCACTTCGACATGGTCCTTACTCCAATACCAAGGCTATGGGAAACAATGATTTGAAGCACAACATTCCTCCATTCCTTCGCTTGCACCGAGTGTTCAATGTGGACTGTCGTTGAACATGCTTCCCACGAATTCTAGACACATCAAAGATTGCAGAACAGCTCACGAGAGACCCAGATCAGCAAAAGCTTCCTCATCTTAGGGAGCAACTCAACGCAATGGGGACCATTGCTTCCTAAGGGGGGAGGAATGATCCAGGTGGATGTTAGTGGCCACCCACCTATCCCATTTGGACCCCCACAACTGTCTCTTTCAGTATTTTCAATTTCCTAAATTGTAGCAGGTTTACTATTTTTAGCAGTTTTTTGGGTCCTGAACTTCTGTAGCCATTTTGAGGCCCTAAACGAAGTTTTCTGGGAAATCTTGGGGCAACATGGGTCATATGTGTTGGGCTCCAGTATTGTAGCAATAATGCTACAACTCCTGGAACTCCCTTCTTTAATTTTATCAACCCGGTAGTTCGTAACAAACTTGGAAGCGACGGTGCTGTATGCACAAGTACTAGCTCTTCCCGCAGCTGTCACTTGGTCAGCTGGCACAAGTCTGCTAGGAGCTTAAGCCAACTTCTATGAGCTCTTAGAAGAAGCATTTTAATTTATGGATGAAAGCTAACTCGAAGGAAGCTAACCTAATTGCAAAAAGAAACTGAAAGCCAAAAAAAAAAACGTAAACCCTAGCAAACCCTAATTCTACCAGCTAGTCCTATTGACGCAAAGGAGAGCATGCAAACTACTGAAAGAGATGCCATTACTTCTATGAAGGTAAAATACATGTGTCTAGACTACCTCTATTTGAAGAAAACATCTTTTTGTATTTTTTATTAAGTTGTTGGAATTATCATGCATGTGCTGTTAACTATTTTTGACTGTGCAGAGGTGGATCAAGGAGGAGAAATGCTTGGGAAAGGTTGGGAAGGTTCAGAGACGGTCTAAGGGGTCCCTAACACCCTTCCAGAGAGTCTCACAAAGTTTGGCTGCCAAGATACCGTGTTTATGAGTTTCTACAGGAAGTCTGCAGGGGTTCTACAGGATGTTCAGGATTTCTACAGGATGTTCTGTAATTCTTCTACAAGATGTTTCGAAATGGGATTTTGGAGCATGGATGGAGGGAAAAAGATGGAGGAATGAGTATGGAGGTGAAATAGGGGTGTGAATAGGTCTAGGACTTGGTGGATGAGGCTAAGGAGCAATTGGATTTGTTCAAGGATGGAGGAAGCGATGATGCACAAGAATGTAGGAATTAGGGCAAGGTGGGGAAAGTATGGCAAATGAAGGGTACGAATCATGGACTAAGGGTTGGAGCAGATTATCTGATGGATTATGGGTAGATAGAGAAGGATAACAGGTGCTCTGCAAGTTATTTTTTGAATTTAACAAATGAAGACTTGGAAAATCAAGAACCTAATTACCTTGACCTAATCTGACCTAGATAATAGCAAAAGAAATGGAACAGAAGTTTATTTGCACAAAATCAAATGAACTAACTATGCAACTAAGAAATCATAACCCTAAGCATGCAGTCAAAACTGATATCAAGTTTGACAACTAAGAATCCAACACTAATACTTGCATGGTGAAGCAAAACAACGTTTTTGTGGGCAGCAAGGTCACCTTTGTCCCAACTCACGATCCCACTGAGGGAGAGGTAAGATTAGAAGTGCTTGAGCCCCTTTTTCCAAGGATCCTTTATGTTATTAATCTATCCAAATCAATCTGAACATGAAAATCTACTTTAATCATCAAAAGCAACCTAAATAACACAACAAGTTTTAAATCTAAATAGTAGATTTTACTCTAAGAACGCAGCAAAGACACATGAAAGTAAACAAAGGAGGTACTGGGCGCTTGAGATGGGTCCAACCCCAAGAGCTACAGCCTCCTAAGAGAGATTTAGAGCTGGTGCAAAGCTGGATTCATCTTTATTGAGCAAGAAAAGAACAGTTACATAAAAACTGTCCACAATGGAAACTTGAAAATGTGCTGAAGGCAAAGCTAATCTACTGCATAAAAATCGAACTACAAACTAGCTAACTTCTGCCTACAAAATGACTAACCATTGGCTACAAAATGACTAACCACTAGCTAACCAAAATGAGGCCCTAAGCCTTCTTATTTATAAAAATTGAGGACCCCAACAGTCCTCCTAAACTTTAGGGACTCGGCTGCCCAAGACTTGTAGTTAACAGCAGTCCTACTTGACTTGCTTGGCTGCCCTTGTGCTGATTGATTTGGTGGCCCTTGAACTCCGAGCTGATGGTGGAGAATTTGAGGTAAGGCCCCATAAATGAAGGGAACACCTTCCTAAAAATACTCTCCACGAATTTGGCTGCCAAGTGCTCATTTCAACCATTGACTTTGTCTCCAAATTGACCAAAAAGGCTACACAAAGCACACATTAGACTTGTTGGCATAATGACTAACCCAATTCACTCTATTAGCATAAATATAATAAAAAACATGCAATAAACTAATGAGAATGGTGGATTAAGTCGAATTAGGTGGTTGAATGAGCCCAAATAATCATCCATTTTTGGGGCTCATCATCACCCCCCTACTGAAAGTGTTGCTCATCCTCTGAGCAACCAATCTATCTCCTCATCTTTGATGGCCTTGGTGGCCTCCTTGTCATGCCAAGCTTCTGAAGTGATGTCCTCTTCTCTGTCATGAAACCATGCTTTTCTCTTTGCTTCTTCCCACTGCCTGTGCTTCTTTTCCTAGAGAATTCTCAACTTCCTGTAGAACTGTCTCAGCATCCTGTAGAACTGTTTTTAAGTCCATTATCTGAATTCTCTCTCTTCCAGTGAAGGTTTTTGGCTTTCTCATTCATAGGTGATGGACATCCTTGAAGGAGACTCCTCCTTTTGTTTAGCTTTTGTGTCCTCAATGACAGTTTGATTCTTTGACTGTGGTTTGGGGTCTGCCAGTTCTTATCTGCATGCCTTTTCTCGCCTTAAAATGTAGTGGAAGCTCCCTCTTTCACTTCTCCTTCAGCTTGGGAGAGGTACTTAGGGCGGCCAGCACAGCTGCTGCCTCCCTAGCTAGGATTCCGGCCGACTTTTCCTTCTGCTGTCTTTTTTCTGGACTTCCTGTAGAAAGTCCTGTAGTGGCTGGTTTCTGGCTTCCTGTAGAAGCCGTTTTTAATCTTCCTGTAGAAACATCCTTCCGGGTTCCTGTAGAAGAAGATGGAACTGCTTTAGCCTGCTTGGCCGATGGTGCTTTTTCCTTTAGCTTGGTTGAGGCTGCCTTAGGGGTGCCCTCATTGGCTTGGACTTTCTCAGTCCTTTCTACCCTTCTCTTTAGTCTTTTCTCCCTGGGTGTTGGTGTAATTTTACCACCCCCTGTTTTGGTAGCTTGGCCTTTTTCTTGTGTTCCTTTCTGTTCTTTCTTTGGTGTTTTTCCCGAGGTTACAGAAGGAGGACTTCAGGATTTCTCTACACAGAGTGCAGAGCTACATCTCTGTTATGCACACAATCATATAAAATTCACAATTTTTCACCGGTGAGCCTTGACAGTGTCTCAATTTTTCTACATGAGGGATTTTAATTCAAGACCCTGGAGAAAATCTCACATGCAGACCATGAAGACAATTCCAGGCAGCGATAATAAAACAACTTTTGAATTCGTAGACAGACTTCCATTCACATTTTCCTTACCCCCTCAACACATCGAATTCACCACCTTTTGAATTATTTGCATGGGAAAGTTATGTTCAGGCCTACCTCACTGAGAATTTCCACCCTCGACGTGAACAGTCCAAGCTTCTTCGTATGCTGGGTTTCTTGTAGCACAGCTTCCTGTAGAAACACCTGTAGAGTGTGATAGATGGGAGATTTTTTAAAAAACGGTAGAAATCTAAGAAATCAGGAAGAAAACTTGTAGAGGACCATTGGTTAACTGATCTGGAAGTGGTGGACATGTGCTTCAGTTGACCGTAGTTGAACAAAGAGTGGTGAGAGTTTCAGTCGAGCGTCGTTTAACTGCAGCGTGATTTGTGGTGAGCTGGAAAAAATGTGTGCTGTCTTTATTCGAACTACAGTGATGTTATAAACTTTATGTTCTCCTCTATCTGTTAATTATTTGACGTCCTGTGCACTGGAGTTCAACAGATCTACCACTAACTGTGTTTTTCAACTTCCACATGAATGACTTACCCATGCATGCTGCGTGATTTTTGCCTGGATGAGTGCAATCGAATATGGCTAGCTTCCTGGCTAAATCCCCCCATCTCATTCATTCATGCAGTGCTTGGATTAGATTCATGCAATAGAGGAACAAGGTTTAGTCACGTACCTGAAGTCAGATGGTTGCTGTGAGGTGCTTTCTGCTGCTGCATTCTCATATTCTGCTGCTGCATGCCTGGATCCTTTGGTTGCATGAGGGCTTGGCTGATGATTTTTGGTTGTTTTCCTTGTGCAGGTCTCCTCTGGCCGGATGCATGCTGCAGGAGTTCATTTCCACATTCAGATCTGCACCTTCAAGTTGTTGCTGCTGAATTTTCACAGGACCAGAACTTGTTTTCGCCATTTCTCCCAAACGGTAAATCGGATCGATCTAAAAATTTCTGAGCATGTTCCTATCATCATGATGCACCTCCCATAGCAAAATCGTGATTATTGGATGCACAGATTTCGAGAAAAATGGAAAATGGCTAAAAATTTCAGAGATCAATTTCTCAGAAACCGTGCATCGGAATTGGCTGAAACTGCTTGGGTAGGCTACTATCACCCATGTGCATCTCCCCATGAAACAGGTTTTGAAACGGACGCACGAATATGGATAAAATGCAAAAATGGCTGATGGTGATGGAGGCTAATTTCTTGGAAACCGTGCACCGGAATTGGCTGAAACTGCTCAGGCATGTTGCCATCACCCCTGTACAATTCCCCATAAAATGGTTTTTCAAATGGATGCATGGTTTTCAAGTTATGGAAGAAACAAATTCTGTTCTATGTGTTTTTTCTTCAAGGCATTTTGCAGTTTTGTTGCATGGTAAGAAAACTGAGCTTGGGTTGTGATGCAGGCATGGAGATGATGGAGGAGGAGTTTGAAAAGTGCAGGAGGACTTCTGAACCCTTGAGGAAGCTACCATGTTCGCCAAACCACCTTTTTGAAATCCATTTCTAGCTTCCTACAATTTCTACAGGAACTTCCTGTAGAAGCACAATGAAGAAGCACAACGAGGTGGAAAAGATGATGGAAAAGGATGAGGAATGGGAACATGGATGCTTGCAGGCATAACCAATGGATTTCAAGCTTTAGATCCCCTTCCAAAATCGAATCTGGCTCGCTTAAAGGTTCTACAGGATGTTTCCTATAGAAATATAGAACTTCCTCTAGAAGGCACAAAAACTCCTTTGTCTTTGTTTTGAGTGATCCTCCTGACCTGCAATGTCATTGCTGCAACCTGAAATTATTCAATGGAAATTAGATTTCTTTTTCTTTTTCTCTTTTTTTTTTGAAAAACAACTAGGGCGCCTCATGGAGGTTTTCACCCTAATTGCCTGCCCTGGGCGCCTCCAAGGGAGGTTTTCACCCAGAGATCTTATTCTCTTTTCTCTTTTTTCACAACCCATTGACCGCCTCATGGAGGTTTTCAATCAATGAGCCAATCTAAGGCGCCTCGGAGGAGGTTTTCACCTTAGATTTTTATTCTCTTCTCATTTTCATTTCTTCTCTTTTTTTCTTTTTTCTTTCTTTTTTTTTTCTCTACCCTACCCTGCTTGAAAAACAAAATCATTTTCAAGTGTAAGAATACTTCCAATGGAGCCATGTGCACATCGAGATTAGAGACAAGATGATGTGAAGGCTCGAAATGCATGCTTTGACAGGTATACAGATTTCAGAGACCAAATGATCTGACTTTGAAGGGATCAAACATAGCTTAGGAAGATAGTACCGCTGCAACTTAGTGACCATCTGAAACCATATCTCAATATAGCTCTGATATCCTTGGTCCTTCTGCTGATCTGGATCATTCTTCATGTCACCTTCTATCATGACCTTCTCATCTTCCTCTTTTTGTTGATCTTTCTCTTGAGTACATGGAGGATTTGATGGTAACCATGAGGGAACTCTCTCGATCTCTAATTCTGATGTCTTCTCTTCATCAAGTAAAGCCCATGGTTCTTTGATTTCCTCTTCTGAATCTTCTTTTGCCTGATGTGGTCCTTCAATGCTTTCAATATAGTCTCTTTTTTGCAATACTCTTCCTGAGCTATGGTGAAGATCATTAAGCTCACGAGCAGTTGTTTGGACATGTTGTGCCTCAGCTTTGCAATTGGGTTGAGCTGCTCCATGGTATGGTTTTGGAAATGGTGGTATGGGTGGTTGAGTGGAGGTGTGGATTTGAGATGGATGTCGATGGGGTTGTGGTTGGGTAGGCATTTGGGGTTGCCTTGGTGGAGTAGGAGGTGATGGTTGTGGATGAGCAGGTGGTGGAGGAAAAGAAGCGGGAGGAGTGTTGTATTGGGGCCTCCACCCCTGATGAGGTGCATTCCACTGAGGCTGTGGCTGAGCATAAGAGTGAAACGAATGAGCAGCTGGTTGGGCATAATATGGATCTGTGAAGGAACAAGGAGGAGGTGTGAACCAGGAAGGATGAGCAGGGGGACCCCAAGAAGGCATGAAAGTGGCTTGATATGGGTCATAATAGGTCTCGGATGTCCCTTGCAGTTCCTGCTGGTAAGATCTAGGTCCATGCGGCCAACTTTGGTTCATATAATAGAGTGATTCAGTGGCTCCTTTGGCTCTCTGATATGCAGCTTTGATTCTGGGTAAGGAAGGGCACTGATCTGTAGGATGGTATTCTTCACAGACAAAACACACTTCTATGGAGTACAATGGACATTCATTCCTAGGATGCTTTGTAGTGCACCTAGGACAAAAAATGGCCAAAGCCCTCTTGGCTTTTTCTTGCTTCTTTTGGATCCGCAAGGTATCCAGTTGCATGGCAAGAAACTGCCTCATATCACTCTTGAAATCTTCGATCTGATTTTCAAATTCGTCTTTGGACAAGATGCTGCTCCAAACATTTTTGCTTGTAGCCATTTGCTCCAGAGGAATGGTTTCTTCTTCTTCTTCCCTTGAGGTTCTTCAAGTATGTCTTGTTGTCCACCTAAGGGTTCTTTAATCACAGCCATCGAAGAAGAGAGAATGTTGGCTGTGTGAAGCAGTGGGGGTGTTGTGCAATCATTTTCTTAACTTATCTCTACTCCTACAAGGCATGAAATGAAATCTTTTTGGTTGATTTTTTTTTTGTGCTTGTACCTGCAAAAACTAAAATAGATTGAACTGCAACTAACTATCTTGATAAAATGAAAATGCGGAATTGAATTGAAAGTAGGAAATAACTAATCTATTTTGCTCAAATGAAATTGCAGGAATGAAATCCTAGTCTACGCTTGCGGAATTGAAATGCTAATCTACGCTTGCAGAAATGAAATTGCGGAATTGAAATGCTAATCTATGAAAGCAAGAAATGCTAATCTACTTTTGCATAAACGAAATTGCATAATGGAAATGAAATAAACTACTTAGCAGAATATTGTAGTGGAAAATAGAAGAAAAGCGGCAATCACCAATACTCTGACGCTTCCCCGGCAACGGCGCCAAAAAGATGGTGGGCTCCAGTATTGTAGCAATAATGCTACAACTCCTGGAACTCCCTTCTTTAATTTTATCAACCCGGTAGTTCGTAACAAACTTGGAAGCGACAGTGCTGTATGCACAAGTACTAGCTCTTGCCGCAGCTTTCACTTGGTCAGCTGGCACAAGTCTGCTAGGAGCTTAAGCCAACTTCTATGAGCTCTTAGAAGAAGCTTTTTAATTGATGGATGAAAGCTAACTCGAAGGAAGCTAACCTAATTGCAAAAAGAAACTGAAAGCCAAAAAAAAACGTAAACCCTAGCAAACCCTAATTCTACCAGCTAGTCCTACTGATGCAAAGGAGAGCATGCAAACTACTGAAAGAGATGCCATTACTTCTATGAAGGTAAAATACATGTGTCTAGACTACCTCTATTTGAAGAAAACATCTTTTTGTATTTTTTATTAAGTTGTTGGAATTATCATGCATGTGCTGTTAACTATTTTTTACTGTGCAGAGGTGGATCAAGGAGGAGAAATGCTTGGGAAAGGTTGGGAAGGTTCAGAGAGGGTCTAAGGGGTCCCTAACACCCTTCCAGAGAGTCTCACAAAGTTTGGCTGCCAAGATACCATGTTTATGAGCTTCTACAGGAAGTCTGCAGGGGTTCTATAGGATGTTCAGGATTTCTACAGGATGTTCTGTAATTCTTCTACAAGATGTTTCGAAATGGGATTTTGGAGCATGGATGGAGGGAAAAAGATGGAGGAATGAGTATGGAGGTGAAATAGGGGTGTGAAGAGGTCTAGGACATGGTGGATGAGGCTAAGGAGCGATTGGATTTGTTCAAGGATGGAGGAAGCGATGATGCACAAGAATGTAGGAATTAGGGCAAGGTGGGGAAAGTATGGCAAATGAAGGGTACGAATCATGGACTAAGGGTTGGAGTAGATTATCTGATGGATTATGGGCAGATAGAGAAGGATAACAGGTGCTCTGCAAGTTATTTTTTGAATTTAACAAATGAAGACTTGGAAAATCAAGAACCTAATTACCTTGACCTAATCTGACCTAGATAATAGCAAAAGAAATGGAACAGAAGTTTATTTGCACAAAATCAGATGAACTAACTATGCAACTAAGAAATCATAACCCTAAGCATGCAGTCAAAACTGATATCAAGTTTGACAACTAAGAATCCAACACTAATACTTGCATGGTGAAGCAAAACAGCATTTTTGTGGGCAGCAAGGTCACCTTTGTCCCAACTCACGATCCCACTGAGGGAGAGGTAAGATCAGAAGTGCTTGAGCCCCTTTTTCCAAGGATCCTTTATGTTATTAATCTATCCAAATCAATCTGAACATGAAAATCTACTTTAATCATCAAAAGCAACCTAAATAACACAACAAGTTTTAAATCTAAATAGCAGATTTTACTCTAAGAACGCAGCAAAGACACATGAAAGTAAA
The DNA here is from genome assembly GCA_031772625.1 of Pinus tabuliformis. Taxonomy (NCBI): domain Eukaryota; kingdom Viridiplantae; phylum Streptophyta; class Pinopsida; order Pinales; family Pinaceae; genus Pinus; species Pinus tabuliformis. The sequence goes on from CM062818.1 coordinate 125,690,885, forward strand.
CAAAGGAGGTACTGGGCGCTTGAGATGGGCCCAACCCCAAGAGCTACAGCCTCCTAAAAGAGATTTAGAGCTGGTGCAAAGCTGGATTCATCTTTATTGAGCAAGAAAAGAAGTGTTACATCAAAACTGTCCACAATGGAAACTTGAAAATGTGCTGAAGGCAAAGCTAATCTACTGCATAAAAATCGAACTACAAACTAGCTAACTTCTGCCTACAAAATGACTAACCATTGGCTACAAAATGACTAACCACTAGCTAACCAAAATGAGGCCCTAAGCCTTCTTATTTATAAAAATTGAGGACCCCAACAGTCCTCCTAAACTTTAGGGACTCGGCTGCCGAAGACTTGTAGTTAATAGCAGTCCTACTTGACTTGCTTGGCTGCCCTTGTACTGATTGATTTGGTGGCCCTTGAACTCCGAGCTGATGGTGGAGAATTTGAGGTAAGGGCCCATAAATGAAGGGAACACCTTCCTAAAAATACTCTCCACGAATTTGGCTGCCAAGTGCTCATTTCAACCATTGACTTTGTCTCCAAATTGACCAAAAAGGCTACACAAAGCACACATTAGACTTGTTGGCATAATGACTAACCCAATTCACTCTATTAGCATAAATATAATCAAAAACATGCAATAAACTAATGAGAATGGTGGATTAAGTCGAATTAGGTGGTTGAATGAGCCCAAATAATCATCCATTTTTGGGGCTCATCAATAGGACCAATATTTCCCTACCCAAAGTGGTAGTGCTCAGATAGATCTTTCTAACGAGCTATCGTACGCGTCAAACGGAGATCGTATGCCAAAGTTACGACCCCAGGAAATTGATGTACCAACTTACCCAAACGGGGCCCACAATTTGGCGTTTCATCTTCTAGGGTTAGGTTTTGGGATGTGAAGGGTTTTCCATTATTTCTCAACAATAAATAGGCCTTTGAGCCTCATTGTAACATAGTTTAGAGGCATGTAGCCACCACATCTCTTCTCAAAGATAAGCTACCATTGCCCTAGCCGGTTTATTTCCATTACTGTTTGTAAGCATATTTTAGTATTTTACATTAATGAAGTGAAGTATTATTTCTGCTGCATATCTGTGTTTATGGTTATCTCTGTAATTTTTTGTGTTCCAATTTAAGTCCGGATCAATGGTATCAGAGCGGTTTGCTTTTTCTCTGGATTTCTTTGCATGTCCCCAACGAGGTCGGGATATAAGGAGTTAGGGCTTGAACTGGTCGAACCTTTGCAAGACCAGCCTCGTAAATCCCACTGGCCTCCGATGGTAGACGAGAAGAAAGATGAGGCAGCAGGAGATCCTATCAAAATATTGCTCAAAGAAGCCCTCGAGCGACAACAGAAAGCGATGATGGACAGCTTTGCCCAGATCATTCAGTGGCTACCCAAAAGCGACGCTTCGGCTTCCAGCAGCTACTCTGGAAACACCACGCCCTTTAAGGTACAAGTTAATTTTGAAATCACTGTATTCGGGGTCAAATAGACGCAGATGCCATAGGCAAATGGCTAAATCTGCTAGAGGGTTATTTTTCTGTTCATGAATTTTCGAGTAGGGAAAATATTTTTTTCACTCTTCTCAAAGCAGCTCCTCACGTCAAGGACTGGTGGGAAACCTACTGCTAGCAGAAGGATGAAAGCACAGGCTCACTATTTTCAGCCGCACCTACTTGGGATTCATTTCAGGATGCTATCAAGGAGCAGTACTACCTTGTCAAAAGCTACGAGGACAAATACATCAAATGGACCACACTGCAGCAGGGATGAGACCAAGATGTCCCGGAGTTCACAAACATTTTTCATACCCTTCGCACATAGTTGGGTATCAAAGATTCTGAGCTACATCTAGTACTCAAATACCGCGGCTGCCTACACAGATACATCCAAGAAGAGATGGAGTTCTTGAGCATCTCCTCACTCGGCACAGCATACCGATATGCTGTCAAAATCGAGCAAAAGTTCAAACAAAGGAAGTGAGACTTTGGATTTGCAAATCCGAATCCCAAAGGACAAAGCCAAGGCGGGGTGACCCAAGACAACCCATCGAAGCTGCAAGAAAATAACAACACCACGAAGTCGAGGAAGGACACAGGAAAGTGGTGTGAGTTCCATAAGAGTCCCACTCATAACACAAGTGAGTTTCGGACCAAGCAGTCACTAGTGGCTAAGTTGAAGGCTTCCGAATCAGATGCATGTTCTGACCCTGAGCCAGAACCTGACAAGGGGAATGGGAAAGGGAAGAAAATCATTGATGCGGATCCCAGTGCCACTGTTGCCACTGATAAGATCCCGAAGAATGAGCCCAAAGAATCAGAGGAGTGGGGGCATCTTTTCCACTCACAGATGTGGGTGAAGGGTTTGCCACTGCAATTCACTTTTGATAGTGGCAGCCAAAAGAACCTTATTTCAACTGAGGTCGTGAAGCGGTTGGGCCTACCGACTACACCACACCCACAGCCGTACAGTATCGAGTGGCTTCATGAAGGACGAGATCTCAAAGTTCGCCAGCAGTGACGCCTTCCGTACAGCATCAAGCCCTTCACAGACGAGGTATTGTGTGATGTTACACCTCTTGATGTTTGTGATGTACTATTCGGCCAGCCATACTTGCGGAGCTGACATGCTGTGTATGATTCAAGGCCTCGTGCTGTCATTTTTTCTTTGAATAATTCATTATATAGGATACCAGAGGTAGCCCCACCTACTTCCACCTCTTTGATCACTGCCAAGAAAGGCAGCAAGCTCATCTCCCAAACTAAGAAATTCATTTTCTGTCTGGTTCACTCCCAAAGTAAGGGAAAGATCGTTGCTACATCCATGATCCCCGCAAAGGTTTCCTCCATGCAGCAGCAACAAAAAAGGGATATGGTCATGTCAGAACACATGAACAACTTCTCCTCACCCACAGGGGTACCACACAAGTTTCGTGTTTGCGACACAATTTGGTTATATCTTCAAAGAGAACGCCTTACCAAAACCCATCAGAAACTCAAACCACTTTGACATGGTCCTTACACCAGTACCAAGGCTACGGGAAACAATGCTTTGAAGCACAACATTCCTCCATTCCTTTGTTTGCACCAAGTGTTCAATGTGGACTATTGTCGACCATGCTTCCCACCAATTCCAAACACATCAGAGATTGCAGAACAGCTCACCAAAGACCTAGATCAGCAAAAGCTTCCTCATCTTAGGGAGGAACTCAATGCAATGGGGACCATTGCTTCCTAAGGGGGGAGGAATGGTCCATGTGGATGTTGGTGGCCACCCAGCTATCCCATTTGGACCCCCACAACTGTCTCTTTCAGTCTTTTCAGTTTCCTAAATTGTAGCATAATTTACTATTTTTAGCAGTTTTTCGGGTCCTGAACTTCCGTAGCTGCTTTAAGGCCCAAAACGATGTTTTTTGGGAAATATTGGGGCAACATGGGTCTATAGACCGACGTTGACCTTCCCAAAGTGGTAGTGCTTAGATAGATCTTTCTAACAAGCTATCGAACGTGTCAAACGGAGATTGTATGCCAAAGCCACGACCCCGGGAAATTGTTGTAACAATTTACCCAAACGGGGCCCACAATTTGGCGTTTCATCTTCTAGGGTTAGGTTTTGGGATGTGAAGGGTTTTCCATTGTTTCTCAACAATAAATAGGCCTTCGAGCCTCATTGTAACATAGTTCAAAGGCATGTAGCCACCACATATCTTCTCAGAGATAAGCTACCATCGCCCTAGCTGGTTTATTTCCATTACTGTTTGTAAGCATATTTTAGTATTTTACATCAATGAAATGAGGTATTATTTCCACTGCATATCTATGTTTATGGTTATCTTTGTAATTTGTTGCATTCCTGTTTAAGTCCAGATCAGTGGTATCAGAGCGGTCTACTTTTTCTCTATTTTTCTTTGCATGTCCCCAACGAGGTTGGGATATAAGGAGTTAGGGCTTGAACTAGTCGAACCTTTGCAAGACTAGCCTCGCAAATCCCGACGGCCTCCCATGGCGGATGAGAAGAAAGACGAGGGGGCAGGAGATCCTATCAAAATATTGCTCGAAGGAGCCCTCGAGCGACAATGGAACATGATGATGGACAGCTTTTCCCAGATCCTTCAGCGGCTACCCAAAAGCGACGCATCGGCTTCTAGCAGCTACTCTGGAAATGCCACGCCCTTTAAGGTACAAGTTAATTTTTAAATCCCCATATTCGAGGGTCAAAAAGATGCAAATGGCGTAGATAAATGGTTAGATCTGCTAGAGGGTTATTTTTTTGTTCATGAATTTTCGAGTCGGGAAAATATTTTTTTCGCTCTTCTCAAAGCAGCCCCCCACGTCAAGGACTGGTGGGAAACCTACTGCGAGCAGAAGGATGAAAGCACATTCTCACTATTTTCAGCCGCACCCACTTGGGATTCATTTTGGGTTGCTATCAAGGAGCAGTACTACCCTGTCAAAAGCTACGAGGCCAAATACATCAAATGGACCACACTGTGGCAGGGACGAGACCAAGATGTCCCGGAGTTCACAAAATTTTTTCATACCCTTCACACACAGTTGGGTATCAAAGATTCTGACCTGCATCTAGTACTAAAATACCGCGGCTGCCTACACAGATACATCCAAGAAGAGATGGATTTCTTGAACATCTCCTCACTCAGCACAGCATACCGATATGCTGTCAAAATCGAACAAAATTTCAAATAGAAGAAGCGAGACTTTGGATCTACAAATCCGAAGCCCAAAGGACAAAGCCAAGGTGGGGTGACCCAAGACAACCCCTCGAAGCCACAACAAAAGAACAACACCACGAAGTCGAGGAAGGACACAGGAAAGTGGTGTGAGTTCCATAAGAGTCCCACTCATAACACAAGTGAGTGTCACACCAAGCAGTTGCTGGTGGCCAAGTTGAAGGCTTCTGAATCAGATGTGTGTTCCGACCCTGAGCCAAAACCTGACAAGGGGAATGGCAAAGGAAAGCAGATCATTCATGTGGATCCTAGAGCCACTGTTGCCACTGCTAAGATCCATAAGGATGAGCCCGAAGACCCAGAGGAGGGGGAGCATCTTTTCCTCTCACAAATGTGGGTGAAGGGTTTGTCGCTGCAATTCATTATTGACAGTAGCAGCCAAAACAACCGTATTTCAGCTGAGGTCATGAAGTGGTTGGGCCTACCGACTACACCACACCTGCAGCCATATAGTATTGGGTGGCTTCATGAAGGACGAGATCTCAAAGTTCACCAGCAGTGCCACCTTCCCTATGGCATCAAGCCCTTCACAGATAAGCTATTGTGTGATGTTACACCTATTGATGTTTGCGATGTACTATTAGGCCAGCCATACTTGTGGAGGCGACACACTGTGTATGAGTCAAGGCCTCGTGTTGTCATTATTTCTTTGAATAATTCATTATACAGTATACCAGAGGTAGCCCCACCTACTGCCACCTCTTTGATCATTGCCAAGAAAGGCAGCAAGCTCATCTCCCAGACTAGGATATTCATTTTCTATCTGGTACACTCCCAAAGTAAGGGGAAGGTCGTTGCTACATCCATGACCCCCGCAAAGGTTTCCTCCATGCAACAGCAACAAAAAATGGATATGGTCATGTCAGAACATAGGAACAACTTCTTCTCACCCATAGGGATACCACATAAGTTTTAGGTGGGCGACAAAGTTTGGTTACATCTGCAAAGAGAACGCCTTACCAAAACCCATCAGAAACTCAGACCACTTCAACATGGTCCTTACACCAGTACCAAGGCTACGGGAAAGAATGCTTTGAAGCACAGAATTCCTCCATTCCTTCACTTGCATTGAGTGTTCAATGTGGACTGTCATCGACCATGCTTCCCACCAATTTTGGACACATCAGAGATTGCAAAATAGCTCACCACAGACCCAGATTAGCAAAAGCTTCCTCATCTTAAGGAGGAACTCAACGCAATGGGCACCATTGCTTCTTAAGGGGGGAGGAATGGTCCAGGTGGGTTTTGGTGGCCATCCACCTATCCCATTTGGACTTCCAGAACTATCTCTTTTCAGTCTTTTCAGTTTCCTAAATTGTAGCACAGCTTACTATTTCTAGCAGTTTTTCGGGTCTTGAACTTCCGTAGCCATTTTGAGGCCCTAAACGAAGTTTTTTGGAAATCTAGGGGCAATATGGGTCCATTGACTAATGTTTCCCTTCGCAAAGTGGTAGTGCTCAGATAGGTCTTTCTAACGAGCTATCGTATGCATCAAACGGATATCGTATGCCAAAGTTACGACCCTGGGAAATTGATGTACCAATTTACCCAAACGGGTCCCACAATTTGTCGTTTCATCTTCTAGGGTTAGGTTTTTGGCTGTGAAGGGTTTTCCATTGTTTATCAACAATAAATAGGCCTTCGAGCCTCATTGTAACACAATTCAGAGGCATGTAGCCACCACATCTCTTCTCAGAGATAAGCTACCATCGCCCTAGCAGGTTTATTTCCATTACTGTTTGTTAGCATATTTTAGTATTTTACATTAATGAAATGAAGTATTATTTCCATTGCATATCTGTGTTTATAGTTATCTCTGTAATTTTTTGCGTTCTTGTTTAAGTCCGGATCAGTTGTGCTCCATCCCTTTCCTTTATCAATTCATCGAGCTCCGTCTTCAATGAACTTTTGTCCTTTTCTACCTGAATGCTTAACAGCGAAGTGCATTGTTCTCGCTCCTTTAGTTCATCTGTAATATTTTCATGGACCTCATGGAATACCTGAATCAATAGTGTGAAAATTTTCATGTTGACGTTGTCCTGGGCTTCTGCTCGTTCTCTATCCTCTAGTGATTCAAATTGCAATGCTCCAACCGGTACCTACAAAATCCTTACTTTGAACATTTTTTCTATTCATCGCTCTCACTACAGTAGCTGACTTATCTGTGTTTTTTGTCTGGTTGTCTGTGCCAATACATTTAACTCGATTCCTTGTTGCAGTTCTATTAATATCATTTTGTAGCGATCATCGACCTTGTCCCAGGTCTCAGCCATTACTTCATGGACCTTCTCCCCAATATCATCAATGTCCCCATCAGTGAGGACAAGTGGTATAGCACCCTTAGATTTTATCTCCTTCTGTTTATTCCTCGGTCCCAATGTAGTTACTGTAGGTACCCTTTTTTATGATTAATGGTGATTCCTTTGTTGGATCTATGTCTCTAAGAGGGTCCTGGATATCTTGTTCTATCTTTGTCTATGTATCTGTTTCTAGTTCATCTTCTTCTTTTCCTTTGTCTATCCCACTTGGACCGGCATGATAGGCGGTGCCCCCTATTGCTTCCGTTTCATCTATGGTTGGGGTCATCCATTTGACTGACCATTGTTGTATTATTGTGAGTAGGTTGTCTTCAGTGACCAAGTATGGTAGAGGGTGCCATATCTTTGTTGGATCCTTCCATGCCTTGAGGTAGACTGTAAAAATAATCCTTGAATACTATGATGTTGAAATGCTACTCATACAAACTAGGTGATAACCTAGTATACTGGTTCACCACCATGTGCAAATGCATGATCAATAGCACAAAGAAAATTTTGTTCTCCTACGTGCGTGAGCTCCTTAGTATGCCATAGTGAGGCATACCACGTGGTTTCACATACATCTATTTCAACAGGAGGAAACTTTGAGTCCTCTGGATCCTTCCATGCGATCGGCGCGATGATCAAGATCAACCACGCATAATGAAATTTTTTTCCTTCCTCCAAAAACTCCCTGCATAAGTACCTGTCCCAGTTGAACATAACCCCATCACTAAATTGTGCAGCCAAAGAAACCACAGTTGTTGGAACTTCATTCGCTCTGCATTTCCTCATTATTTTTCCTGCGAAAATATGTGCAGGGAAGCACAATCCTTAGTCACTGATATATTTGATATCATAACCACGCGACTTCTTAATAATCTTGAACTTCTCCTTCATGGTCTATGTCATTACCTTGTATTGGTTTCTAGCAACAGAATATTTAGCGAGGTCCTTTCCTTGGTGAGGTAGTAATCCTCCTTATCGGAATTTCGTCGATTGGGATCCTCGTCCCCAGCCAGAGGCATCCATCATACACCAATGGTTGTAACTGTCGCACGCAGGTTGTCTTTGATGTGCTTCTATCGATCTGTGGCACATACAACATGGTTAACAAGTCTGATCTCTGAAATCATGCAGCCCATCAGTGCAACTCCAACCTTGTAACTCCGCTCTCTGGATAATAGACCTGGTGTAGAGTACTTTCTTGGTTCAAACTGTTGATATTCTATTATGTCATTAAAGTCCCAATCCTCCATTCTTAGTTGCAGGATTTTCCCCAAAAATTCACCCTCAAATGGCACTTTCTCCGATAACAACAGTGTGAATGTGTCGAACATTACATCTTTTGGATATTTTACTGGCTTGGGGCTCTGTTTCCTCGGTGGAAAATATGGTGTCAATACAGAGGGAATTTCTATGCCCTTTGTCTCTATCTGAGGTATCTTGGCTTCCTCCTCATTGTCATGGATTTCCTCTGGTTCTTCCTATTTTACTTGCTTCTTTGCATTCTCCGTAAGTTTCTTATCTTGCCTAGGATTCGCCTGCTCCTCTTTTAGTGTCTTCTTCCTTGGGGAAGTTTTGAGCTATACTCCTTCAGTTGGCATCTTTTCAGGTCTTTTCTTGGGTTGTTCTCCTATAACTAATTGTTTCCATGCAAACCTTGTGTGCCTTGGGGATATGGGTACATCTGCTGCTCTTGTTTGACCAGCCTAGGCTTTCATGACTCCTGTTAGCCCTTTCTTTGCAAATACTCTAGAAATTTCCTCAAAGCTTCTCCCAGGAATATAGCAACCCACTTCTCTCACACTTAGTTGCAAATTCTCAAACTGAATTCTCTAGACATCAAAGTGTAAAATGTGGTGCGGGACATGGAATTTATAGAAAATTTGAATTTTGAACCCCATGATTGGCTTACATTTTACTCATTTAATGCAAGTATGGCACTCGATTCGGCTAGCTATGCTTCATAAATCCGTTTCTACCACACCTTTTAATGGCAATTTTCTTTTAATGGTATCTTTTTCCTTCCAAAATTCATATTTTTTTGGTTATATTCGACAATCATGCAGTAATCTACCATTTGTCATGGTTCTTCCAAACTTCAACATACTTCTGAACATCGCATAGTAATCCTCCTTTAGCATGGTTCTTTCGTACTTTCACATACCCCTGAATATTTTACAGTAGCCTTCTTCGATGAAGTCCCCTTCTGCAGAGTAGTTTATAGTTCAGTACCCACTTTCAACTGTAGGTGGCACTAAGACTCTTCTCCTTCTATTCTTCAGTGCGATGTTCCAGGGACAGAGTCGTCCCTGTACATCTTCAATCTGCTACCATTCACGCATCCTAGGATGAGATGACCTTTTAACTTCGCGATTTGAACTGTGCCACCATCAGAGACAAGTTTGATGATACATGGCCCTAAACAATGTGTCTTAAATTTTCCTGGAAACTTTTCGAATTTTCTATCATATTAGAGTATAATATCTCCTTCCCGGAATATCTTTTTCTTGATGTTCCTGGCATGCCAGGATTTAACCCTTTGTTTTTGTACTTGCTAGTGAAATCCTACTATAAACATGTCTTCTTTGAAAGAAATAAATTGTACCATCCTCTCCTCCATTATATCGGAATGTACCATGTCTGTAAATTCTGTAATTCTTAAATTTGGCACAACGTACTCCATAGGCATGACTACATCTTGTCCATATACCAACCTAAAAGGTGTCTAGCCTATTAATTTCTTGCATGTTGTCTTGTATGACCACAACACCACTAGAATTCATAGAGCCCAACCATTCATGTTCACATTGCACACCTTTGTGAGTGGATTCTCCATGATGTTATTAAAAGCTTCAATTGTCCCATTCGCTTGAGGGTGATATGGGGTACTTTTCTGATTGTGTACTTGAAACTCTTCAATCAGTGCCTAAATAGTCGGATTCAAGAAATGTGAGCCTTTATCACTCGTTAATATCTTCAGACACCCAAATCAAGACATAATGTATTCAAAAATGAACTCTGTGGCGGTATCTACACTCCAATCCTTTACTGACTATGCCTTGGCCCACCTTGTCAAATAATCAATTGCAGTGATTATGTATCTTTCATTGGTCTTCTTTCCTGGTGGGTTAATAGGTCAAACAAAGTCAATAGGCCACTTGTCAAATGCTTGTCACCTATGGGTTTAATGGCATTTTGTCTCTTCTAGATGGCCTTCTTATTCTTTGACATATATCACATGCTCAACATAATTCTTTTGCATCCTTATGTACTATCGGCTACCATAACCCATCCCTCAAGATTTTTTGTGTAGTGTCCTTTCCTTCATAATTTCCACCTGCGGTTCCTCCATGAGCTTTTTCTAGAATACTCTTCCTTTGATGTTCAGGGACATATCTACCCAGTAGTTCATCCAGTCCCATTTTGTGCAAGTGCCCTACAAACAATGTGAAATCATCTGATTTTATCACCAAATCCTTCTTATGCTACGTAGTGTACAACACAGGTGCCATTCCTGTGGCCATAAACTGAATAATATCCATGACCCTGATTGTCAACAACTATGCATCTGGTAGGTTGTCTTCGATACCAGTGGTTTCTTCTCCTGTCTCCAACCTTGACAAATAATCAGGTCCAACATTCAATCTTCCTGGCTTAAATACAACCTCAAAATCATACTCCTAGAACTACAACAAACATCGACAAAGTTTTCCTCCTAAAACAAGCTTATTCACCAAATATTTCAGTGTAGAGTGATCCGTGAACATCTTGAAATGTGCTCCCAACAAATAGTGCATGAACTTCTATAACGCATAAACCATAGCTAACCCTTATCTTTCTGTTGTTGTATAGTTATTTTTTGCCTTGGACAATTTTTGGCTTGCAAAAGCTATGGGGTGATCAACTTCGCCTGCTCCTAGTTGTGCCAGCACTATACCCAATGATATGCAATATGCATCGACATGTACATGAAATTCCTTATTCCAGTCTAGAAAAACTAACACTGGCATAGTTACAATCTTTTCCTTCATTATATCCATACTCTTCTAACATTATTCATCATATTTAAAAGTGACATATTTCTTCAATAGCTTCTCTATTAGCATAGCTATTTGCGCATACCCCTTTATAAACCTTTCGTAATACCCAGTGTGTCCAAGGATTGTGCACATTTGTCTCACTATTTTCGGTGCTAGCAGGTTTACAATGACTGTTACCTTCACGGGATCCACCAACAAACCCTTTTTGCACACAATATGCCGCAAGAGTATGCCAAAAGGCACAAAAAATATTTCTTCAAGTTAAGTGAAATCTGATGTTTCCTACATGTATCCATCATAAGCCTTAAGCTCACAATAAGCTTCTTTAATAGCCCAAATATTGTGCAATGATCAAAGTAAACTTCCAATAATTTGTGTATATATGCCTTAAATGTTGCAACTATGACTCTAGAAAATATGGTAGGTGCATCCTTCAAGCAAAAAGGCATCATCATGTACTAAAATGAGCCCCACTCTATTGCAAAAGTTGTCTTATGTCTATCTTCTGGTGCAATTATGATATGATGGTAACCCGAAAATCCATCTGTGAAATAATAGGCCTTGTGACCTCCTACATTGTCCAACACTTTGTCTGTAAATGGTGTAGGGAAGGGGTCATGCAGACATGCATGATTTATTTTCCTCAAGTCAACAGAGATTCTAATCTATCCTTTAGTCTTCTTTTCCTGAACTATCATAGGACTTAGCCATTCAGATTCTTCGACAGGTTCCCTGTTGCTAGCATTTTGTCTAGTTCTTCCTTCACTTTTTCTTTGTATTTCGGATTCAACCTATAGGTTATTTGCTTCACAGGCTCCGTGTTAGGTTTCAAATGGATCCTCATAACTCCTAGGTCCCCTAATATGCCCTTCATTTCTAAAAAATTCATAGGCAATAGCTCTTGGTATTCATGTAGAAGCTACGTGATTTTACTAACTATATATGTGCCCCAATAGTTTCCAATCGTCACAAACTTCAGGTCTCTCTCTGTCCCAATATTCACTTTCTGTGTTTTTATTGGTTGCAATATATCTGGTATTTCTGGTTCTAGTCTTGCAAATTCATGATGTTCTTCCGATTCTAGTATATCAATATTGTGCGGATCTTCATCTTCTTCAGCAGTGATACTAAAACTTTCCAATGTATTTTGTCACTGTGTAGCCCAATCATGCTTCCATGTTATTGCAACTTCATTCTCAAAAATATTTACTCTGATCTCCTGGAGGGTTAGGTCTATACATGGGCAATCATCATCAAAACTAAATGTTGGTATGAACCCTTCAACCAAATCTATCTAGTTTGTGGTTCCATGTCACAATTTTGTTTCAAGATTCCAATTCATATGAATCATTTCTAGTGTGTGGATAAATTCATGTACTCAATATTGTCCTAGAATTTCTTTCCAAACCAAAGTGCAGCGATGAATATGATCCTGGGGATCAACCTTACCATCATACTTCACTTCAATTTATGTGTCGATTGAGCCAAACTTGATCCACATTAATCTTCGACACCATTTCCAATCTATTATATTTCTTTTATGAGAACCCCACCATCTAGCATGTGTAGACCTCAGGGCAACGTCCAAAGCTTGCAACCTCTTTTCTTCTGGTATTTCTCATCCTATTTCTTCAAGAAATAGGCTTACTTCTCTGATCCCATCATAATAAGGTAGATTACATACCTCAAAAGTTATGCAGTGAAGTGATTTTGTGGAAGAGACTCCATATAACTTGTTCTGCCAATTTTATAGTTCTTCCTCAGAATCTGAAGTACAAGAACTGTCTTTATCCCAACCCAATTCTCCATATGTAGTTGTATCAATCCAATATTTATCCTTATCTATTACATAATAAATGTCGTCAACATCTGCATCGCAGTACTCATCCCAGATAGGCTCTCTGTAGCGCACTCCTTCTGAGGGGTCTATAGGGACAATGACCCTCATATCATCTCTTTCGAACACCATTTGTCTCTTCTTCAAATTGATTATTGCAAAATTATCAAAATCCCAATCCAATCCAAGTAGCATCAGATAAGGGTTGCAATCATCTACAATTTCAATCACTTCGAAGTCTCCAATGGTTCAGACTCTTTCGATGTCTACTATGACACCATGTAACCTTCCCATAGGGACGATCTTCTGTTGGTTAGCCATCTTCAACTGTATTAGCGACCATTTCCACTTCAGTCTTCCCATTGAATCCCAAGTTTTCTTAGGTAACTGTTGGCTCACTAAGATGTCTTTTTATAGGCAATCTCAATTCCTACATTAATTGTCAGCCCGAGGTAAGTCTTTTTATCTCAACAGTGTCAACACAGTATATGTAGTGAATATAGAGTTTATCTAATGATGAATCATTGCAATCACTAATAACTAACTCTTCAATTCAATCCACATAATTCTGGAAAGAACTAACTATGGAAGAAATACTCTTAACACACTCTACAATTTTATTCAACTTGTTCCGAAATCAATTGAAACCGAATGCAAATAAGAATCACACTTGGGAATGTTCAAATAGACTTAAGGCTAACTCACTCAATCAAGGAAAGGAAACTATAACTATTGAATGGCATTGTTAATCTATAGCAATACAAATTAAACAACAATCTCAATTGAACAGCAAACAATAATTGAACGGCAATTGGTAATTGAACAACAAACAGTAATTGAATGACAAATAGTAATTGAACAGCAAGCACGCATACAACAATAAAGGATTTCTAAATAGAAAATGATCTATATTACAACCTGTGGAAATTAATTAGAATTATCTCTAGGATCTATGATAACATCACTCAAAATAAAAAACAATCTACTATTATCACTAATTCACTCGTTCCAATGACTGAACATTAATAAAATAGCAAAGACTAAATAGAAATATTATAACACAATGAAGCAGTTGAACTTCTCATGACCGGGCCCATGGTCGCCAGAAGCCTCTACTTAATAAGAACTCAGAATATAAATATGTATCAAACACAACCTTATTTCATTAATGCAAGTAACAGCTTACAGTGTCACTGAGATAACAGTGTTGTATGTTTTCAAAAAGAATAATTACAGATTATCAAAGTCTGAACTCTCTTTATTTTCCTTTCAGCCCTATATATAACATAAAAGAGTAACTAGATAAAAGTGAATCCTCAGGATCAGGGGATCCTGAGGATTTCACAATACATAATCTGATCATGTGATAAAATAGCATTGTTTAGGCTGATCTCCCATTGCCTTGTCTGCCAAAGACGTTTTAGTTTCCCTTTTATGGCCTCGTGTTGCTCTGTCAACTGAATGGTTTTTGCTTAGTCTGCATCTTCTGCACACAAAGATAGCAAAAAATCAGTTTCTTGTGCTAGATTTTCCTATTTTGTCACCAAATTATTTCATCCAACTTTAGCCGATATTTTCCTTATTTTAATCTATAAACAGATATAATCATATAAGGATGAATGTTAAATAAAGCAATTTACGAAGACAAATCACACCTTTTTACTGACCCAACATACTCCCCAGCTTTCCTTGTTTCATGTCCACATGAAAGTGAGTAGTTTAGATGCAACTGAGTTAGGGAATAAGTAGGATATACCTCCTCCTTGTAACTCCTGAAACCATTTTTCTACTTAAGAATAGCAAAATCTTGGGTTACCCCTTGATACTTCAAGTTATAGTCACTGCGGTATTGATTGGGAGGATACCATATGATTGGGGATCTATAACGACATCCTATCCAATAAGGCCCCATCATTAACATCATATTACTGTATTTATAGAAACGAGAGGAGGCAGCTTTGAAGTTCCAATATCTGAATGGATCTCGGTTCCTCATAGTGTTGCTAGAGACTTCCCACCTATATCTTGATGCAGACAAGGCTTCTTCCTTAATGTCCTACAAATATTCCTTTCCAGCTTGAGTGATATCGGTATGGAATGGCCCTAATTTTCCTACAACACTGGCTCGCTTAATAAACTATTTATGCCTGACAGATAGGTGTAATGTCTATGTAGGCTCCCCTCTGACTCATAGGTCAATGCCATACTCACGTTTTCTGAAGGTATTGTGAGCCTTGGCCCACTTGAGTTGGTTAGTAGCAAATGAGAGGAATGCCTAAAATTGGACATCTCCTATAAAGGGGCCAGGGTGGCTGCCCCTGTCATCTTCCAAAAATAAATTGTGCATATAAAGTTCATAGAGGAGGTGTTGAACCTTTTCATCATGCTCTCTGATGCATTTCATAGAATCCGGGGTGGTTTTTATCTCTACGTGGATTTGAATTTTAGCAACAGGAATCTTTCCACAAGGAATAAGGCATAATTTGTAGTAGGGGCTCAGCATGATAGGGTGTCTGAATAAAGAGATCATACAGTCTCCATTTTATCTCTAGTCTTTTACAATTTACCCCTTAATCTTTCAACCTTCTTTTGCTCAGCCTTATACTGAGCAAAAGTCTCATCTTCAATCACAATAAGTGCTTCAAACTTCTTCCTCAACTGTTGATGTTCATGCAGTGGGGCCACCATTTCTTTGTGTTGAGCCAGTTCATGATGAACCATCAGTATCTCATTTTGCAACATTTTGATGATGATCTCTCTTACCAAGGGAGTGTAAGCGGGTGTCTCATCTATTTGGGCTTCTCCATCCTGGGTCTCTGTAGGATTGGTCAACACAGCAACTTTAGCTGCCTCTTGAATTATGCAATCAATTTGAATGTCTTCTTCAACATATGTTTGGACAACAATATCCATAGTTGGGTGGTCCGTTTGGGTCTCTTGCGAAAAGACACAAGGGTCTTAGTTTTCATTTCAGTGTCTCTACCATACATGGCTCAGTCTAATTTTCTTTTGGACATACCACAAGCAACTTTTTTTGAGTCTCGGCATCCTTTCCAAAACATTGTTCTATCTATGTTTCTGTTGTTTCCATTTCTACTTTCAATCTCCTGGTTTTGGTTGCCTCCTTTAACTAATGTTTTATTTGCCTGATTACTTGCTTCTGTCTTCTATACTTCTTGAGCATTTTTCTGATCCTGTCTCTGTAGGACTTCTTTACTCTGGGACCTCCATCTGATGGTGGGTTAGCTGAGTTATCCTCTAGTTCCTATACAGGTGGTACTATGTTAGCATCAAGAATGGTTCCAATTGGAACTGTGTCTCCTGGTGGAGTTTCACCTTCTAGCTCCTCGTTATCATGTATTTATTTTTCAGGAGACCCCAATGCAATGGTGTCTCCTGAACAATTATCATTCTCTAGGTCTTCTCCTAGGTAGGCCTTGTCCTTAGGGGACTGAGAAAAGGGAGTATTACCTGGTTGATTAGAATCTCCCAGGGTTTCATCTTCATGGTTTCTTTCAGCTAGGGGGTCCACTGGATCGGTACCTACTCTCTGGATTTCTTCTCTGATGGCTCCCCCTTCAAGTACCTCAGCTTCAAGGGGTGTTTCCATAGGAGGCATTGATTCCCTCTAGTCCTCCATGGCATTAGTAAATGGCGGGGTTTGCTCATGACCAGGGTTGTCAGCAGGGGTAGACTAGTTGGTGGTACAATTCTTCTCTTCCATGCTCTTTGGTTGTTCTCTATCCTCAGAAAAAATTCCCATGTTTCACAATACCCTGACCACTTCCTCCTCATTGTCTTGCAAAGGGGGATTTTGCAAACTAGGAGGTGGTGTGTGGGATGGTCCGGCCTCATCTGCTTGAATTGGGATGCGTCACTGGGCTTTCACTCACACAGAGAGCCTATGCTTTGTTGGTTTCAAGGGCACAGAGGAATTATTTCTCTTTAGTGTTCTTCTCAGGCCTAGGGTTCTTGACCCTTGTTTCTCTGTTACCGCATTTTACAGGGGTGAAGCCAAAGTAGGATTTACGATACTGTCCCATGTTAATTGCTGTTGGGCCAGTCTATTTGTGACAATTAATTTAATAAACCCATGATGACTGACTACACTGTGTGGGTCTTTAGCTGTCCTGACTCGTCGGTTGACATCATGTAATAGGGAACTCAGATAAAATAGTAACTAACTAAAATTATTGTTTTAAAATGGCTAGAAGTTTCAGTTGTCGGGGCTTTACCACATCGTTTCGACCGTCACACGTAATGTATCTTTGGACGATGACCACCAATTCTTGCCACGGATGTTGTAACGTCAAAGGATGAATTCCTTTCCCTGTTCATACCAACCGCTCACCTGGTGATGAGCCTAGGTATTACAACAATAATGCTGCAACTCCTAGGGCTACCAGCTTTACTTATCAACTCGAGGTTCGTACAAACTTGGAGGTGACAGTGCTATATGCACAAGTAAAACTGAAGATAATGCTTGTTGTCACTGCTCATCTAGCAAGAGACACCAGGGGTTCCAATCCAGACTTCTATAGGGTCAGAAGAAGCTTAATTATTTGATGGAAGGAGAGAAAACCTATTCTAAGAGAGAGCTACTCTACTATAGTAATGAAGAAAATAGCATGAAATGCTTAAACCATACCATAACCTAACTAACCAATCAAACAACTATGCTAAGAAAAATTGCTAAATTAACACTAATCTAATGCTAATTATCTAAGTTGCAGAAGTAAAGAGCATCAAAACTAGACTAAGGTATAAGCAAAGAACTAAACTAACTCAGATTTCAAGTGGAAGAGCAGTCGGAGGACGAAATTAGTGAAAGGAGGATGTGAGGGAGAATAGTGCATAAGAACCATTGGATCAATCGAGTGAAACACAAATGAATGGTAGAGATTGGATCGTAAGAGGTTATGTAAATAGATGGGCGTACAGGGTTAACTAACAGGATGAATGGTGGAGACCTTATCACGAAGGCTTAAGTGAATGGATGGATGAATAATGGAACAAAGCAGATGAATGGCAGAGATCGTGTTGTGAGGGATTAGTTGAGTGGATGGACGAATGAGGTTAACAGGAGATGAATGTCCAAGATCTAATCACGCGGGTGAAGTCAAGAGATGGACAGATGAAGCTAACAGGAGTAATGAATGGCTGAGATCTTATTGTGCAGGTGAATTCAAGAGATGGACGGCGGAGATCATATCGCAAGTAAAAGAAACGTGAAGAAATGAGGGAGCGGGTTTCTAAGGTGGTAAGTAGTTTCTCACGCACCCTTTAGGCTATAAGTAGTATTTAGAAATTTCATATGATTAGCCTTACTGCACAACACATAGCACGCAAAAACCACTTTTCTCGCATGCTCTCTGGCGGATAACATTCATGCACTAATCCGCACAAGATTGCGTGATGACCGTTAGATAAGGTGGCGCTGATCAATGGTGGAGATTGGCCAAGCTAGTTAGCAATCAGGTAAAGCAACAGTCATTGTATCAGGCAAGGCAAATCGATGGTGAGGACTAAAAGTGCATAAAGTGATCAAGTGACGTGATAGCCGTTGTATCAGGTAAGGCAAATTGACGATGGGGACTTAAAGTGAATAAAGTAAGTGGAAGACTTCATGCGAGGCAGCAGCTAGAGAAAATAATGAATCGGACGATGATTGTGAAGGTTTGTTGGGGATCAGAAGGAAACGATGTGTGAAGAACGTGTTGAAGGCAGTTTTTAAAGGAAAATGACAGAAAAAACCAGTGCATGTGAACAAATAACTACATTAAATAGCGAACTCCATAACCCATGCAAGAACTAGAGACCTATGTTTTTGGGGCTGTTGAAGGGTGCCTTCCTCAAGTCATGGTCCCAGAGGGAGGAGATGAGGTCGAGACACCTGCGCACAACCTATTAGTGATCGTTTTCCTCTAGCTAACCTATGAACTGAAAGAAGGCATAAATGAAAGTAAACTACAGCAAATGCAGCTACTGAAGTAGACGAACAGGAAAACCAAGCATGATCTACGCTATATTGTTGTAATGAAAGTGCAACTACTTAAGCAAATAAACAATGAAAACCATAAGGCTACTTAAGCAGATGAACAGAAAACCATGAAACTACTTAAGCAAATAAACAGAACAAAACTCTATGCTAGCATACATGTAAATTAAAGAGGAGTTTTGGTTGCTTGGGTCGGGCCCTAACCCAAGAGCTTCAGCCCTCGGAGTTAACTCAGAGCTAGCTTAAACAAAACTCATTCTTGCTATAAAAATCATGGATTACAGAGCAAATTATCATAAGTCTTGGCAGCTCAAAAATAAAACAGAGTCTTACAAATGAATTATGAATCCTACTGAGGTCCTAAGCCTCTCTATTTATACATCTGAAGTCTATAACAACTTCCTTCCCATTAGGGAGGCTTGGCCTCTAACTCAAGAAAAACCGGTTTGTGTCACATTCACTTGCTTAGCTATCTTTTAGTCTTCAAAGTGATGGTTGTGTGCACTCCAAGATTATGGTGGAATATTCAAATGGAGGGGTAGTAAATGAGGAGGATTTTCCTCCTATAGTTACTCTCCCTTGTCCCATTCGAGTCTTTACCAAGGTCTTTGCCATAGTTCTTTGCTTTTATCCTTTCTACCTACATTTTTCCTTGCTTTTATCCTTTTTTCTTGCATTACATGCACATTAGACCACAAAGCAAAATATCCAACTCTAACTCATCTCATAAAAATAATATAATCAAAAGTATGCAATAAGTTGTGAGAATAGTTGGTTTGACTAAGCTAGGAGGTGAATTAAGGCCAATTAAGGCCCATCACCCAGATCCTAGAATACTTCAATTGCAATGTATAAAAGGACGTATTTATCTATCCATTTCGCCCCCTCTACCAAAATTCCAGTGACTTCGGCTAGGACCGTTTCAGAAATCATCATACTTCTGCTTTTAACCATTGTGCTACCATTCTGCAAATTTTATAGAAATTCCAACGTTAGCTCCTCATGAAATCCATACAATATGTTTAAATACTACAGCCAGCCAACAATTCGAGGATTGCATGAGCTTGATCTAATACCATCAGCACTGGAGGTTCACTCTGAATAGCTCTTCCGCCCATGGTTGCTGCACCTATCGCTGGTTCACCTGTATAAAATTGTGTTTTACTTCTGTAATTCAGAACAGCAGAAAAGTATGTTACATCAATTAACAGAGAAATGATGATGTTTTGAAGATTATTATCATATTTAGTTAAGTCATTTCTCCCATCCACCATACTTAACACAGGATCGTAAGTTTGCATGCTCGCCATAATGGTTGTCGTTCTTCGTCTAATCAAAAATTCCTTCTAATTATTACACATTCATACTCATCATGTAGTTCATACTCTGGAGTTAATCCTAATGATTGTCACACAGTTATCCATAATTGTGACACGTGTCGTGCATACACAGGCCATCCCCCATCTGACAAGAAAAGGGTGTCCACATCCTTTCAGCACGTGAAAAGAAAGCAAATACATTGATGTTAAATAAATCCCAGCAACCAATCTCAAAAAACACAGCACACAAATCGGTAAAGAAATTAAAGAAATATTCTTCGTCGGATGTGAATTGGCCGAATCAAATAAAAACAACAATTTTAATTCATTATGTCAAATATCTTCACCGTGATCAGTATTAATAACATCAGCATAATCGGCGGTATGTGTTTAATGACTATCATTTAATGATTGGACATATGGAATATAATGAATATAGATATAAGTCACCATGCAATTTGGCTTGTAAGAGTGTTTCTCAAATGGAGATTCTCTTTAGAAACAAATCCATAGGTGATAAGAGCTAAAGGACATATGGCAATATAAGGTGATACTCCAATACCACAAGCAGAGTCACTGCTGCCAACAGGCATTCATAGCCTCGACAAGGTTGCTTTTTAACCCCCCCAAATGAGCCAGAGTCCTCCTTACAATTAATTCTTCTTTTCTTGTCATAAAGAGACCACTATGCTAGCATGGTGACCAGATAACCATAGTGCCATTCACCAGGGTGTAACAAAGTGATCAGGCTAGCTCGTGATGAGACCCCCTGTTCTTTTGACATTTTTAATTATCAAGAAGATCATTACCTTGGTTTGGTGGCCAAATTCGAATGTCACATGTTACATCCTTATGATCATGGTAGGTTGGCTCGAAATAAGACCCCCTATCCTCTTTAAGACAATGTTGTGAGCATTTTCATATTTCACTATTTCCATTTTTCTTTTGCAATTCTTATTGTAAAAAGAGGGAGGCTCATTTTCTCCTTAAGAGTCAGGGATGGTGTAAGAAGTAACAAGAGACCAATGAAATTTTTATACTCTTATCCCCTTATCATCATATCAATGAGTTTTATCCATTTAAAAGTATAAACATAAGCCAGCATGGATTAAGAATAATGAATCATTTTATGATGTGTCCAAAAGAAAAGATGTTTAGGCAATCATTCTAAAGATACACCATATTAGCTTATGAATAAATATAACAATCAAAAGGATTTAGAAGTCATAATGATATTATTATTACCATTTTTCCTTAGAAGAGGCACAAATCAATTCAAATGGTGTTTATTTGCAATACAAAAGAAGAGAAAATGGCATAATAATCAAAAAATGAGAAAAATTCACAATTTATCCTAATAAAAGGTGATGTTCAATCAATTGAATGGAAATTGTTCAATCATTTAAATGGTGAAATCAATAGAAAATGAAAAGTGTTGTTCAGTCGATTGAATGACAATCGTTCAATCGTTTGCATAGCGAAATCAAGAGAAATAAAAAGTGTTTTTCAATCAATTGAATGGCAGTCGTTCAATTGTTTGGACAGGAAATCAACAAAAACAAGACGTGTTGTTCAACCAATTCAACGATAGGCATTCAGTTGTTTGAACAACAAAATTAAAAAGAAACAAAATGTGTTGTTCAATCAATTGAATGGAAATTGTTCAATTGTTCGAACAACGAAATCAAATAAAAACAAATTGTACTGTTCAATTAATTGAACGACGGGCATTCAATTATTTGAATAGTGAAAACAAAAAGAAAGAAAATTTGTTGTTCAATTAATTGAACGACAGACGTTTAATTGTTTGAACAGCAGAATCAAATAAAAATAAATTGTGATGTTCAATCAATTGAACGACAGATGTTCAATTGTTTGAACAGCGAAAACAAAAAGAAAGAAAATGTGATGTTCAATCAATTGAACGACGGATGTTCAATTGTTTGAACAACAAAATCAAATAAAAACAAATTGTGTTGTTCAATCAATTGAACGGTAGGCGTTCAATTGTTTGAACAACGAAAACAAAAAGAAAGAAAATTTGATTTTCAATCAATTGAATGAAAGATGTTCAATTGTTTGAACAACGAAATCAAATAAAAAAAAATTGTGCTATTCAATCAATTGAACATAAGTCCTTCAATTGTTTGAAAAGGAAAAACAAAAAGAAACCACTGTGTTGTTCAATCAATTGAAAGGCAGGTGTTCATTTGTTTGAACAACGAAAAAAAAAAGAAACAAAATGTGTTGTTC
Organism: Pinus tabuliformis; assembly: GCA_031772625.1. NCBI lineage: Eukaryota > Viridiplantae > Streptophyta > Pinopsida > Pinales > Pinaceae > Pinus > Pinus tabuliformis. The sequence continues at coordinate 125,713,388 of CM062818.1, forward strand.
AATCAATTGAATGGTAGGCGTTCAATTGTTTGAACAATGAAAAACAAAACGAGGAAAAAAAACTTCCAAACTTTCAGAAGCTTCCCTAAAAAAATTTCACATTTCCATGGTAATGCCTAATATCAATTAAAAAGGATATGTACATTATTTACAATTTCTAAAGAAATTTCAATTTTTTGAAGAAAAAGTTGTTGGGTCCTCATTCCCTACAGCTAGAATTTGCATGGAGGGGTCCTCGTGTACTTGCTCATAGAAAGACTCCTTGGTAAGTAGTTGATGATAGAGGCACACTCAGTGCCCATTTACCTTAAAATAATGGCCGGATGTGTCGATGGTAGTCAAGGTAAGAGTACCATTATTATGCACTTCTTAAATCTCGTAAGGGTCGAGCCAGCTTTTTTGCAACTTTACTAGGAAATCCTAGAATTTGGAATCATACAGGAGTGCCCAATCCCCTTTCTGAAATTTTTTCTTCTTGATAAGGTTGTCGTGCCATTTTTCCCTTTGTTGCTGAATTATTGTAGTCCATTGCAAAGCAAGCAGTCGAGGCTCATCTATTTCGTTGATCTGTTGAAATCACTTGGTTTGGGCTTCTGTTAAATCCAGCCCCACTTCATGGGTTGTTCTTAGACTCTTTATTTCAAATTCAATTGGAAAAATTGGTTATTTACCAAACACAAGCTTGTATGGAGAGTATCCATTAGTATTTCTCCAAGTCGTACGATATGCCCACAAGGCCTCTAGTAGTTTAGCAGCCCAATCTCACAAGTGTGTTGAGACTGTCTTGGTGAGAATCGCTTCTATAACCATATTGGTTCTTTCAACCTACCCATTCACCTGCGGGTGATACAAAGAGGTGATCTTGTGTGTAATATAATGGTTTCTGAGAGTGGAAGTAATATTGTGCCCTATGAATTGCTTTCCCCCATCCATGATCACTTATCACGGTAATCCATATCGCACAAATAGCCCAAAAAGGAAGTTAATGACCGTGATAGGAGCTACCTTTCCACATATCTGATGCGTCTGTGGATATGTGGAAAGGTAGCTCCTAGTTTGGTCCACGTGATACCGGTGTTGACGAGACTAGTTTCTTTAAACTTGCAAAGGCTGTGTCACACTTGTCAGACCAACTGAAATCAACATTTCCAGTTAGAGCATATAAGGGTGCAACAATCTGTGAATTTTTTTAATAAACCTACGATAATAACTTGCATATCCCAAGAAGCTACGTACCTCTATCTGAGTGCAGGGGGTAGGCAGTAAAAGAATTACCTGTATTTTTGTTGGATCTACCTGTATTCCTGCTACAGAGATATAATGTCCCAGGATCACGCCCTCGGTCATCATCATGTGACACTTGACATTGCTTAAACATAACCTGGTAGCAATGCATCATTCTAAGACCTTTTCTAGCATTTGCAATGCTTGATCGAAGTCATCCCCATATGGAGTAAAGTCATCCATATATACCTCAAGTCCTTCATTTATTAAATCAGCAAAGATGTTGAGTATAGCTCTTTGGAACATGGCTGGGGAATTACACAAACCAAATGGCAATACCCTATGCGAATGTGCCCCAGGGACAGGTGAAGGTTGTTTTATCCTGGTCTTCAGGAAAAATCTAAATTTGATTGTAGCCACTGAAATAGTCTAAAAAGGAGAAAAAAGATTTCCCTGCCAATGTATCGAGGACTTGATCAATGAATGGGAGGGGAAAGTGATCTTTCTCTGTTGCCTTGTTCAGCTCCTGATAGTCTACACAAATATGCCATTTCCCATTTTTCTTAGGGACAACCACCAATGGAGAGACCCATTTACTGTCTGAGATAGGATAAATAAAGTTTACATCCAGTAGCTTCTGTAATTCCTCTTTCTCAATGTCTTTGAGGTGTGGGTTCAATCTTCTTTGAAGCTGACGGATGGGTCAAGCATCCTTCTCTGTATAGATGTGGTGTGTACATAGATGTGGGTCTATCCCTTTCATATCAAGGTAATCCCAAGCAAAAGCCCCTTTATTTTTCTGTAAGACCTGGATAAGCTTCTGTGTTGTTCGCTATCCAAACTATCATTAATATTTAGAACTTTTCCTAGCTCGATCTCAATGGGTTTGTTGTTATGAACAGCAATCATCTGAATATGTTTGTCATCTGTATACTTCAGAGGATCTTCCATGGCCTCGTTATCAAGGATTGTTTTCAACTTCTGACACTGTACATTGCTCACATTAGCTGGCTTATTTACAAAATTATTGATAACGTCATCCTCGGTCTGATCTTTAGATTCCAGTTTCTCTGCTACTGTGGGTGGTGAAAGGATGCTCTCTTCTTGATACGCTGGTGGCTACTTACATATTTTTACAATGGGTAAACATGGCCGAGTAGGAGGATATAACACAAGATTTTTACAGCATCCCCTTTTGCAATATTCATGTTTTCTTCTCAGCAACCAATATATGCATCAGCTGTTGCCAGCCAAGGTCGATCCAGAATCAGAGGATGCCCATCCAACCGACTCCTTGGGTTTATAACCAGAAAATCTACTAGATATTCCCATGAGTCAACAGAAACTGTGATATATTGTAAACTCCCTTCTGGTCTCACCACCGATCGATCAACAAGTTCTAATAAAGTGGTGGTTGGTTCCAAGGCTGTAATACCAAGTGCTTGACAAGTTTCTGTTGTTAAGATATTAATGGCAGCTCCTAGATCGACTAGTGTATTTGGAAAAGAGCGGCCATATATTTGAATTGTCACTATGGGGTTTCCAAGATCTTCATACTTTATTGGAGTTTCCTCTCCCAAGAGTAAATCCGATAAGGTTCCAACAACATGGATAGTGGGTGAGGCTTTTGCCTTCCTCACAGGCTTCTTTACAGATAGTTCTTTAATTGTTTTGGCATAGATGGGAATGTCTTGAATAGCTTGGAGGAGAGGAATCTTAATACACAAATTTTTCAATTCCCCTACAAGATCGAAATCAGGGTAGGTGATAGGTTTGGGTACCATTGGTCTTTCGGGGAACGGAGGAGAAGTGACTATAAGTTTTTTAGGGTCATCATGCCAATCTATCTCTTCCCCTTGCTTTGATTCAATATTATTTACAGGTGGTGAAATATATACAGGTGGATTTACACTTTCAATTGAAGGTTGGTCCCTGTTTTCCTCAGGAGTGATGATACACCCTGATGTCAATCTGAGCTCATTACATTCTTTATGCTCAATCTCATTCTCTGGGTTTTCAATAATCTATACCAACTAAACTGGTCTGTTATTAGGATTCAGGTTCGACTGAACTCGTAACTGCGGGAACAGAAGAGCTTGAGAATTTTGTTGTAATATATATGGAGTTGATAGTGCGGGTTGAGGCTAACGGCCTGTCCCCATAGGTACATTGGATATCCCTAGAACGTCACTGCCAATTTGTAGACCAATTCAAATTTTTATAGGTGGAGGCAGGCCACTGGGATAGATAGGGATTTCCTTGCAAAACAGGAGTAAAAGGAGAATTTAGCTAGCCATTTCCCAAAAAAGATTGTGTTGGCTAGGATATCATAGGGAATGGCGGGATTTTCCAATTTGGGTAGGATGATTGGCCTTTCCAGGCTGCCCCGAGGTTCTATTGCTGATTAAACTGTGAGGAAGGAAAGAATTGGCGTGTGTCTTGTGAGATACCTATAGGTTTAGCTTGCCATTGTCGTCACTGATTCATCAGATATACCAGTTCTATTTCTTCCTCTGCTTCCTTGAATACTGCTTTCAACCCCAGTAATGATGAACATTTTTCAGTGGTGTGATATTTAGTATAGATAGCACACTTGTGTACCATTTCCAATGGACATTCTCGTTGGTTGTGCTTCTTTCGACAACGTGGGCAGAAGATGGCCAATTTTTTTTCTGCTAAGACCTGTTTTTGTTTAGCCTGTAGGATGTCTAGCTGTGTTGTAAGAGTGCCTAGGATCTCCATCTTAAAATCTTCCAGGAGGTTGCAGATCTCCATCCGTGTTACGCCTCCACTATGTGGTTTGCTTCTTCTGCTCATGGGATCTCAGCTTCCTACTCATGTGTGTGTGCTTCCTCACGAACACCTGATACACAAACAAATAATTTCGTCATAATCTTCCTGAGAAATATCTCCTTTTCCCATTAAGTTTACCCATTCCTCTTTCATTCCTTTAATTAATATAGCTCTTAGGACTTCTTTTAGTAGGGCAGTGTCTGGAGACCTCTGCAAATTATTTTTTAAATCTATTAGGATTCCAAGAAACTCTCCTAGGTTGTAGCTCAGAGATGCCTGGTAACATATAAATTTAACTATTTTTGCAAGGTTTAATGGAAGGAATGTTGGTTTGGTTTAAGCCAGTGTTGTGGCCACCAACAACCCCCCTCTTTGTTTAGTATTAGCAATAACACTAAGCAAATGGGGACCCTTAATAAAAAATTCAAAAAACATTTTATAAAACTTTTGGTATTCTACTCCTTGAAATTATGTCACATCGCGTGGAGAAGATAAGCATCCCCTTATGAGCATAATAAAAACTGCGAAGAAACGACGCGAAATTCATCGCATCGCACACATTAAGAAGCGCTCTTAGATGAAAATCTTAAGAAATCTCCGACGGCCGATGTGCGACGTCGCATATCGCAATATCGCATAAGCAGCACACAATGATTTAATGACTCATGCGATTCGCGATGTTGCGATTTGGCAATATCTGCAATCTGCGATAAATGCGATCTGCGATCTACGATAATCCGATCTGAAAAGGCTTGCGATGACACTTCTAGGTAATGCGATGACGCGATGCTGCTATCGCCCATTGCAAATTTCCTCGGCTCAACATTCAAGAAAAGTTGTTCGTAAACCAAAAATTAGGCACGCGCCTTAAAAGAAATTAATGAACATATGCCAAAGTGTTAATGAAGGATGGTTTCGCAAGTCTGGAAACCGAAATAGCAAAAGCAGAAGCAGTTTGAGGGAAATTTGGGTTGTTGCCAAGTATATACGCAGTAAATTCGCCCAACCAGAAGATAATTCTCAAAAATATCTTCTAGTGTACTTAAAAAGTGATGCCAGCGCTTGCCATTTCTGTTTGCATAACTCAAACAAAAGTAGAAGGCAACCAGCCGACTCTTCCCAGGCGAATGTTGAATGCTCGCAACATTTAAGGAGCGAATGCAGAAATAGTTAGGAATTAGATTCAGTTTTTAGAAATAGTTTTGCTTTAGAAGAAGGGCGGTCATTTGAACCATATCCTAAATTTATGTAATTAAGTTAATTAGTTAGCAGTATTTAAACCCTTCTCATGCATTTGGAGAAGGGTCCAGAAATTTGTCAAAAACTTGTCCTCAGAACATGCACTTTTGTACCCTCGGAGGGGGTTTTGATGAATGAATGGATCAAGGTTTATTAATGTGTGCATTTGATATCTGCTACTGATGTTGCACTTCTGTACTCTTAGTAGATGTTAGAGCAAGGAGAGATAAATCATTGTTGCTTGAAGCTTATGAGTAGGATCAGTCATAAATGGTACTTTTATCTCTTGGGCATTTCTGCTTATATTCTGAAAGTGATATACAGTTTTAGTTGTTTATATGTTGTTGCATGAATGTGTGAGTTACCATTTGGCACTTTTGTACGGTGGAGTCATTTATTTATGTTTGATATATGAATAACTTATTATGCGATATGCTGTTCACAACTGTTTTGCCTAACTTTTTATGCAAAGTAGTTCATCTTAATTGATTTCTATTCTTATGATAGCTGAATGATCTTTATTACCAGTTATTGTCTGAAATCTTTTTAGATCGCATAATAGAAGAAATACACCCCGGGTTAGCATAGATTAGATGTGCTATTTTTCATTAGATTGCAATAGCATAGATTTAGTTTAAAAGTTTGAATTAGATTAGCTTTAAAGTATTCTTAGATCAGCAACATCCAACTCTGCACACACACACACCCTTAGATTGGGAAACTGGTCCCATTATCCCCAGTCGGACCCGCTATACCAAACAGATAAGAAGCTGCCAACCAAGGTCCAGACCGAGTGGGTATCCCCCTTGTTGTCGACCCGATTTTCAGGCCTTCAATAGCCAGATAACCACTTCTACTCTGTTTCACTCCAGAAATGCATGAACACCCTTAGACTACAAGGCTTTAGACCACCAATGCTCACAGTTTAGATATTAGGTGAATATGGAGAATACTAACCACACCAGAAGATACACAAGACCATGTGATGGCCGGCTGCAACTAGTACAGAAACTTGCAAATATAATCTATTAATGCAAGGATAGGATGACAGCTCTCCTGCATTAGATAGAAAGAAACCTGAGCAACCTATTCAGTGATGCATTCCAGATTCTAACACAAAGATAAGATGATAGTTATCTAGTAAACATCAAGAGATCAAGAACACAACATATCAGGTACAAGCTTAGAACAAAGGAAAATGGACAGTGGGCGGTTAACAGCAAAAGAAGCTTGTATTTGCTGAAAATGAATATGAGACGCTGCAAGTGACAAAATGTCTACAGTCTCTAGAAGTTGAACCTTACATCAAATGCCAACCTTGATTACATCTTGCTTCTGGATATTTATAAGTTTTTATTGCAATGGCACTTGGCCATTTAGGTATGGAGGGGTCATAATTGACCACCAACTGCATTTAACTGCTTGATGGAGTCTTTAGACGAGGTTGCTTGGTTCACTAGATGAATTTGATTTGTTCAGGTGTTGCACTGTCCTTTAGGCAATTGGAGTGCTCGTACCAGTGAAGTTCATGACTGATAAATTCAGTTACAGAGTCTTGCTATGTCATTTTCTCCTTTGGCCATGCTTTATGTTAAATATGGTTGTTGGGGGTCCGACTGTTGTCAGTCAAGCATAGCGGGTTATCTACTTCCTTGGTCAACAGAATGGATATGGGACGTAGAGTGCATGGGTAGGTGGATAATTTGGGTGAGTGAGAAGGATGACCGTCGGATCGGGGAAATGAATGGCGGAGATGGTTCAGTGAAAGCTATAGACCGAGGTGGGAACGGGGTGCGTCAGTGCCGTTGGATCTTCAATGGATAGATTGGATGGTCATCAGGTGACGAAATTGCATGGACGTTTAACGGGCAAGGGCGGTTTGGTCAGGTGGTAACGGTTTTCATCGCACAGCTTTCAGGCACTAAGTGGTAAATTCCTGGGGCCAAGCGATTTCACTCAGTGATCGACACATAGCAGCTGATGAGAGAGAAAAAACCGCTCTCATCACGCGCTATCGCTCAATCAAGTTGTCTGCATGATGTATGCGAAGACCGTCAGACCCGGCGGAGATGATCTGACGATGGAAATTGGTCGAGTGGGTCACCTTTATTAGGTGCGATGTGGGTCGTTAGATTGTCGGGAATGATCAACGATGGGGAAAGCGATGAGGGGTTTATGAGTGCATGAGGGCGTATGGGTAAGGTTTTATGGTTGTTTTGGCTTTGCACTTAGAGCTAGGGCCAAAAGGGACTTTTCGGATTTTAGAAGGTTTATTTATGGGATGGGAAAGGTTTAGAGGTGAGCAAGGTGAAGGAAGAAAGGGAAAAGTGACCAATGTGAGCCTCCTTTGGACACAACCAAATAGACCATGCTTCTTTCTGACCTTAGAAATTCAGTGCTGCATAGCAGAGCTAACACTAGCTCCTTCTAGGGATGAGAGCCTCCCTGTGAGGTTTCAAGAACTGTAGACCACTGCCTTTCATACAAAAACAAGATTAGTAATATTTCCTAGTGTTCCATTGGGCATGGAGTCTAATTAAGCCTACACTAAAACTTGTAAAAAGAACATATTTACAATGTTGAGGCCTAAAGGCCTTAATTAACATAAACTTTCAAAAACCACCCATTGACTGGGCCATCAAAAACTGTTTCTCCTTCCATACTTTGTAGCATGAAAGTGTTGTTCCCCTGGACCTAATAAATGACAAAAGGTCCAGTCCACAGAGCATCGAACTTCCCATGATTACCTTTCTTTTCCTTCTGTGCATCCCATTTAAAAACCAAGTCTCCAATTTGAAAATTTTCCATCTTGCCTTCCTGTCAAAGGCTTCCTTGATTCTCTTTTGATGTGCTACAGACTTTTCAATCAATTGATCTCTGATTTGATGCACTTCAGCCAAGTCACTAATCCTCTTTGACATGTCATTTTCCTCATTCTATCATTCCTGCAAGAACTTGGCCACAGGGAGGGTCAACTGGATTGGGAATACAGCCTCAGTGCCATATACTAGCTTGAATGGAGAATTCCCTGTGGATTTCTTAGTGGTCACCCTATCAGCCCACAATGCAAACTTCAGTTTGGAATCCCAGTTTCTTTTGTTTTCTTCCAGCAACTTTTTGATTATCCTTATCAAGCTCTTATTGGATGATTCTGCTAGACCATTACCTTTAGGGTAATATGAGGTGGAACGCACTAGCTTAATGCCCATTGAGTCACACATGTCCACCAACTCTTTTTCCCTGAAGGTTGTTGCACTGTCTATAACCAATTTGTGTGGACAGCCAAACCTAGTGAAAATGTTTTCTGTCAAGAACTTCATGACAACATGGTGATCAGCTTTCCTAGTAGGGATGGCCTCAATCCATTTAGTGAAGTAGTCAGTGGCTACTAAGATCCATCTTTGTTGGCCACTAGAATGTGGATTAATTTCCCCTATGAAGTCCAAGATCCACTGTTGGAAAGGACCACTGGCATGTATTGGCTTCAAGGGTAAGGACTTCAACTACTGTTTTCCTTCAAACCTCTGGCACCTATCACAAGATTTTACAAATGAAAAGACATTAGAAAACAGAGTGCACCAATAATACCCAGCTCTAAGGATCTTATGGGCTGTGATTTTCTAATAGTGATGTCCTCCACATATACTGGAATGAAATTGATGCATGACCTCCACATATTGTTCTTTGTCCAGACATCTTAAGAGGATTCCTGATGGGTCTCTCCAATAGAGCAAGCTTTCATGAATACAATACTTGGCTGCTCTAAGCTTAATAGTCCTAGCTTGGCTTAAACTAAGGCCTGGAGGGACTTCTAGTTTCAACAGAAAGTGAGCTATTCTAGAATACCATTCACAAGAAGTTAGATTTTCAGCCAACAACTGGTCATGTCCTTATCCTACTGTTGCTTCTTTTGTCTGTCCATCCTCTGAATTTGTATCCATGCAGTTCATGTCAAGCATTTTGCAGTTTTATTCAGCCATCAGTTGAGCAAGGCCCTGGCCATTGACAAGCTTAGTTGGCTTCAATTCTATGTTGAATTCAATAAGCTTTGCAATCCATTTAGCCCTTCTTCTGTCAACATCTGGTTGCGTTAGGACATCCTTTACTGAAGTAGAGGGCATGTATGCAATTACTTGGGAGTACAGAATGTAGATTCGGAAAGCTTTTAAAGATTTGATAAGAGCATAAGCTTGTTTTTCGATAATATCATATATTAGTTCAGCATCCCTTAAGGTTTTGCTGAAAAATGCCACTGGATGCTCTGAACCCTCATCATCTTTCTGCAATAATACTGCTGCAAGGGTGTCACAAGGAGCAAAGGAGATGATATAGAACTCCTTGCTATAGTCTGGGCTGATTAAAGTGGGAGCTTCCATAATGGCTCTTTTGATGGCTTCAAAATATCTTGTTGTTGCATCAGTCCATTTGATCTCTGATCCCTTTTTCAGCATAGAGGTGATGTGTTTTACCAATTCTGCAAAACTAGGAATAAACCTCCTTACAAAATTTATTTTGCCCAAAAAGGATTGGATGTCCTTTTTTGATCTTGGAACAGACAAGGCCTGTATTGCTTTCACTCTTTCTGGGTCAATCTTGACACCTGTAGCAGAAACAATGTGTCCTAGAAGCTTGCCCTCTTCTAAAGCAAATTGTGACTTCTTAGGATTCACTGATATCGCAAGCCTTTTTCACTTTAGAAACACTTTCTTCAAATGCTGCAAATGATCTTGATGGCTGCTAGAGTATATTGTTATATCATCCAGGTAGACAAGGACAAACTTATCCTTCTCTCCCACAAACGCTATATCCATGGCTCTCGGAAAGGTAGCCCCAACATTCATCAGCCCAAAGGGCATCTTAGAGTACATAAAAGTGCCCCAAGGAGTGGTAAAACTAGTATTTTCTTGGTCATCTGGATGTACAACAACTTGGTTATACCCTGAAAATCCATCCAGGAAAGACATAACTTTGGCTCCTGAGACTTTTTGTAGCAAATGTTCCATCTTTGGCAGGGGATAGTTTTCCTTTCTAGAACATTTGTTCAGGTTCTTGAAATCAACACACATCTTGATTTCTCCACTTTTCTTCCTCACCACTACCAAGTTGGCTACCCACTTTGAATACCTCAGAGGAACTATGATTTTGGCAGCCAACAACTTCTTGATTTATTTTTCAATCAGAGGGAGGAGCAAAGGATTAATGGGTCTTAAGTTCTGTTTGAAAGGGATGGTGTCTTTCTCCAATGGAATCTTATGCTGGATGATATTTTTTTCATAAGTTTTAAGGTCACTATATTCCCAGGCAAAGACATCAGCAAATTGCTTCATTAAGGTGTAGTACTCAGAACTTTGGGCAGCAAACAAATGGGTGGACATATTTATATAGTTTGGATGTTCTAGACTCCCTATGTTATGCCTATGGACTACAGACTGATTTTCTTTTTGGGAAATCTTGTGAGGCACATCATTATGGTCAAACAGCTTCTCTAGAGGCACTAGCCCTTTAGGTATGATTGCTAGGCAACTGTACAATGTTGTCTTGGCCAATTCTGTTCCTTAGCTGGGGCTGGGGACATTCCCCCAAGGTTTCATTCTCTTGATCAATTTCCATTTTAGAGAATTCATCAATGACTTGCAGAAACCTATTTAGTTCGTCATCATCCTCAAAAACTTTCCAGTGCTAAACATTATCAGGCAAGAATGGTCTATATTTTATTTGGACTTGATAAGCCAATATAGGGGCATGGGAGGGATGAACATGCTAGCAGACACAGCAAGGGAATCAGCAAGCTGATTTTTTACTCTAGGAATATATGAGATACAAAAGTTATCAAAAGATTCTTTGAGTCTCCATACCTCATCTCTGTACACTTTCAACCTTGGGTGCCTTGCTTGGAACATTTTGTTCACCTATTGAATGATGAGATCAACATCTCCAAACACCTTGATGTCTTTGATTCCCATGTCTTTAGCACTGTTTAAGCCCAATATCATACCCTCATACTCTGCTATATTGTTGGTGACCTAAAAAGTCAGCTTAAAAGACAGATGTGTGCTTTCTTGTTTTGGAGACACCAGCACCACTCCTGCTCCCACAGTTTCCTTTGAACAGGCTCCATCGAAGAACATATCCCAAGCCTGTGTCCCTTCCTCTTCGATGGCCTGGCATACTGGTTTCTTGAGCTGCACTGAGGCCCTCTGAGACTCTTCAATTTGGAGAATACATGCTCCAAAATCAGTATCCATAGCGTAAATGGGATGATTAGTGGGATTCTTCTCATCACTGATGATATAGGCCAGTTGGGCTTCCTTGTATAGTCTTCTGCTTTCTCCTCCAAAAACTTAGACAGTGGCATAAGACAAGTCATTTTGCAATGTCCCACCGAACCTCTTAATCCACCCTCTGGAAAGTAACATACCAAACTTAGGGGGGACATCTGCTACCACAATATTCATCATCATGCTCTTCATGGGCAGCTAAGTTAGGGTGATATCCAAGTCTTTGATTAACCCCAGACATTTCACCTTCCTCGAATCAAAGGAGAACAAGTCATGATAAGGTCGAGTAATATCAAGGCCTAACTCTTCCATGATAGCTTTGGGCATCAGATTATAGCTGCAACCTTTGTTCAGCAGATAGTTGTGGAGGATTTTGTCATGAATGGTCAAGGAGACATAAAATGATGTGGAACTGTCATCAGCAGGTTCAGTCATTGGGCTAAGCACAACTGTAGGTTTATCATCTTGTAAATTCACACAGTCATTAGATGCTTGTAAGGATTTCAACTCAAGGGCATCAAGGATGGGCTTCTTAAAAACATCACTCTTTACAAGTTCTATTAGAGGTACAGATATTTTTAACTTCTGATTCAAAACTAAAAGGGGAAGGGGACTTGTCAAGGCCTCTTACCTCTTGAGTCGGTGTTTTGAGGATGATGGGATCAACTATTGGTCACTTCTACCTGCTGATCTGCTGCTCTGTGGGGACAGCAGCTCTTTTGGCAGGATTCTCTTTGACATTACTTGTTCTTGACCTCAATTTATATCTTTGTTGGTCTTCAGTCTATAGAATAGATTCGCTGTCCCATTCTTGACTGGTCTGGTCCATGAGTAATGACTCCTCGTAGGCAGCTAATGTCAAAAAGGCAGCACTGCCCTTGTCTTCCATGTAGTGAATCTCATCCTCTTCATCAAACTGCTCCTCCTCCATGACTACATTCTAGAAAGGAGTCTTAACCCTCTGTTCTTCACTGGCCTATTTGCCCCTCTGAATGATCTACAATTGTTCATTTGCTCTTTTGAATGGATTTGGATTTCTAGGAGAAAATGTATTAGGAAGCCTTGCTTTCCCAGAACTCTGCTCAACCTTCAGTTTGGATATTCAGCAGTCAATGACTCTATCATTTTAGTCATTTTGGGCTCTGAAGATGAAGAAGAAGAGGAAGACTCACCTCTGTGCCTACTTCTATCAGCATGTCCTTTGAGTTTCTCTGCAGCCATGATATTGGATTCCACCTCCGAGGCTGCATATTGCATTTCAGCTAGAGAAGCACAACTTCTCTCTCTTAATAGCAGGCAGAAATCATAATAAAAGGCATTGGCATAGGTGAGTTTGGTAGAGGTGGGGGTAGGCTTGACTTCAGCTGGTATCTTGCTATACATACGATTTAATCTTTTATTAAAATTAGACAATGACTCCCCATTTTCCCTTTTCAGGTTGCCAAACTCAGTATGGTAGTATAAAAGGTCTTTCTTATCTCCCCATTGCTTTAAAAACACATCATCTAATGCTTCAATGTCTGCTATAGACTTAGGGGTCAACTCTCTAAACCACTTTCTAGCCTCTCCATCAAGGCTTCGGACAAATACTCTCATCCACACATCATCTTCACTGATATCTAGGTTATCAACATAGCTATAAAAAGACTCAAGGTGTTCTTCAGCTATTACTCCCTCTGTCCAATGAACTTAGGCATGTATTTCTAATATTCTCCTGTAGGCATGGCATTCAAAGGAATAGGCAGGACCAGGGGTCCATACCTAGTAGCTATGATTCTCTCTATTTTGCTGGGCGCTTGTGGACCTGCCATGACTAGGGTATATGGAAGGGTACTGGTAGTTTGGATGATAGAAAGCTGAGAATTGAATGAAAACGCTAAAGGAATATGATGGACAGGAGGGGAGGTTTCCTTTGGGATGAGATCCAAAGGAGGACCTAAAGAAATGGGAGCTTTATGATTCTCTGGAAATATTTCTTCACTGCTAGTACTAGAGGCTATATTTTCAACATGTGGATGCTCTGTTACAAGCCTCTCTGGCAGAGATACATAAGATTGTTTAGGCTTACCCGATCCTGATGCTCCCTTCTGTGATGTCTTTCTCTACTTTAAAATCTTCTCAGGGTCGAGTATTGGGTCAGCTGGTGATTTCTGAGGATTTTTCCGAGTATGCCTCACAAACTGAGCCAGAACTATGATGTGGAGTTTCCATGAGGTTCGGCCTCTAGAAGAGTCACCAGATAGATGATTATAACAAAAAATCTGTCCAGACTTTGTCTATCATCAAATTTGGATCTATGTCGTTCTCCCAGGGAAGCTAAGCTTCAATCTCCTCTCCCCGGCAATGGCGCCAATTATGTTAGGATTCCAAGAAACTCTCCTAGGTTGTAGCTCGGAGATGCCTGGTAACATATAAATTCAACTATTGTTGCAAGGTTTAATGGAAGGAATGATGGTTTGGTTCAAGCCAGATAACCACTTCTACTCTATTTCACTCCAAACATGCATGAACACCCTTAGACTACAAGGCTTTAGACCACCAATGATCACAGTTTAGATATTAGGTGAATATGGAGAATACTAACCACACCAGTAGATACACAAGACCATGTGATGGCCAGCTGCAACTAGTATAGAAACCTGCAAACCTAATCTATTAATGCAAAGAAAGATGACAACTCTCTTCCATTAGATAGAAAGAAACCTGAGCAACCTATTCAGTGATGCATTCCAGATTCTTACATGGAGATAAGATGACAGTTATCTAGTGCTAAACATCAAGAGATCAAGAACACAGCATATCAGGTACAAGCTTAGAATAGAGGAAAATGGACAGTGAGCAGTTAACAACAAAAGAAGCTTGCATTTGCTGAAAATGAAGATGAGATGCTGCAAGTGACAAAATTTCTACAGTCTCCAGAAGTTGAACCTTACATCAAATGCCAACCTTGATTACATCTTGCTCCTGGATATTTATAAGTTTTTATTACGATGGCACTTGGCTGTTTAGGTATGGAGGGTCATAATTGATAACCAACTGCATTAACTTCCTGATGGAGTCTTTGGACGAGGTTTCTTGGTTCACTGGGTGAATTTGATCTGTTCAGGTGTTGCACTGTCCTTTAGGCAGTTAGAGTGCTCGTACCAATGGAGTCCATGACTAATAAATTTAGTTACAGAGTTGTGCTATGTCCTTTTCTCCTTTGGCCATGCTTTATGTTAAATATGGTTGTTGGGGGTCCGACAATTGTCAGTCAATCATAGCGGGTTATCTACTTCCTCAGTCAACATAATGGGCGTGGGATGTAGAGTGCATGGGTAGGTGGACAATTTGGGTGAGCGAGAAGGATGACCGTCGGATCAGGGAAATGAATGGCGGAGATGGTTCGGCGAAAGCTATAGACCAATGTGGGTACGGTGTGCATCAGTGTCATTGGATCATAAGCATACAGATTAGACGATCATTGGGCGACAAAATTGCACGAGCGTTTAACGGGCGAGGGTAGTTTGGTCGGGCGGTAACAGTTTTCATCGCACCGTTTTTGGGTGCTAAGTGGTAAATGCCCGGGGCCGAGCAATTCCACTTAGTGATCGACACGTAGCAGTGGATGAGAGAGAAAAAACCACTCTCATCATGCACTATCACTCGATCAAGTTGCCTGCGCAATGTATGCGAAGACTGTTAGATCTGGCAGAGATGATCTGATGGTGGAAATTGGTCAAGTGGGTCATCTTTATTGGGTGCAATTGATGAGCCCCAAAAATGGATAATTATTTCGGCTCATTCAACCTCCTAGTTCGACTTAATCCACCATTCTGATTAGTTTATTGCATGTTTTTTATTATATTTATGCTAACAGAGTGAATTGGGTTAGTCATTATGCCAACAAGTCTAATGTGTGCTTTGTGTAGTCTTTTTGGTCAATTTGGAGACAAAATCAAGGGTTGAAATGAGCACTTTGCAGCCAAATTCGTGGAGAGGATTTTTAGGAAGGTGTTACCTTCATTTATGGGCCCTTACCTCGAGTTCTCCACCATCAGCTCGGAGTTCAAGGGCCACCAAATCAATTATCACAAGGGCAGCCAAGCAAGTCAAGTAGGACTGCTGTTAACTACATGTTTTGGGCAGCTGAGTCCCTAAAGTTTAGGAGGACTGTTGGGGTCCTCAATTTGTATAAATAAGAAGGCTTAGGGCCTCATTTTGGTTAGCCAGTAGTTAGTCACTATTTAGTCATTTTGTATTCATTTTGTAGTCATTTTGTAGTTCAATTTTTAGGCAGTAGATTAGCTTTGCTTTCAGCACATTTTCAAGTTCTCCTTGTGGACAGTTTTTGGAATGTAACATTTCTTTTGATCAATAAAGACAAATATAGCTTTGCACCAGCTCTAAATCTCTCTTACGAGGCTGTAGCTCTTGGGGTTGGGCCTATCTCAAGTGCCCAGTACCTCCTTTGTTTACTTTCATGTGTCTTTGCTGCATTCTTAGAATAAAATCTATTATTTAGATTTAAACCTTGTTTTATTATTTAGGTTGTTTTTGATGAGTAAAATATCTTTTCATGCTCAGATTTAGTTGATAGGTTGTTAACAGAAAAAGCTTCAAGAAAAGGGCCAACAAACATCTGTGGTTTCACCTCTCCCTCAGTGGGATCAGGAGCTGTGACTAGGATGACTTTGTTGCCCACAAAAACACTGATTTTGCTTTGCCATGCAATCACTAGTGTTTAATCTTCATGTGTAGAAGTTGGTTACAAGTTCAGACTTTCATTTGCTTAGTTGCATGATTTAAAATACATGGTTTCATTGCAGGTCACACTTCTGTTCATTCTCTTTACAAACAGTGAGCAAATTAGGTCAACGTAACTAGGTCTTTGAATTTACAAGTCTTTGTTGGTTCAGATTAGAAAAACGACTTGCAGAGCACCTGTACCACTCCTTCATCTGCTTATTCTCCATCAGCACCATCCACTCCACCCTCTACTTAGAATCCTTACCTCACGTTTGCCACATTTGCTCACATAACCCTAGTTTTTGTACATCATTGTTTCAGCCTTCTTTGAGCCAACTTAGCTATCTACACCTTCTGACCACTCCATCCACCAGTCCCTGGGCCACTTCAGACCCCTATCCTACCTCCATATCCATTCATGCATTTTCCCTCACTCACCCATCCTCCAAAATCCAATTTTTAAACATCCTGTAGAAATTTCTGAACATCCTGTAGAAATTCCTGAAACATCCTGTAGAACCCTTGCAGACTTCCTGTAGAAGCTCACGAATGAGGTTTCTTGATAGACAAACTCTATGAAACTCTCTGGAAGGGTGTTAGGGACCCCTTAGGCCCTCTTTGAACCTTCCCAACCTCTTCCAATCATTTCCTCTCGCCAATCCACTTCTGCACAGTCAAAAACAGTTAAATTGTGTGCATGATAATTGTGACAACTTATCCAAAAATACAGAAAGATGTTTTCTTTAGATAGTGATAACTTAGACACATGCATTTTACCTTCCTAGAAGTCAATGGCTTCTCTTTCAGTAGCTTGCATCCTCTTTTTCGCATCAGTAGGGCTAGCTAGTAAAATTAGGGTTTGCTAGGGTTTGCATTTCCTTTCCGCTTTCTAGTTTCTTTTTGCAAGTAAATTAGCCCCTTTGAGTTAGCTTTCATTCATCAGTTAAAAAGCTTCTTCTAAGAGCTCATAGAAGTTGGCTTAAGCTCCTAGCGGACTTGTGCCAGCTGACCAAGTGACAGCTGCAGCAAGAGCTAGTACTTGTGCATACAGCATTGTCGCTTCCAAGTTTGTTACGAACTACCGGGTTGATAAAATTAAAGAAGGGAGTTCCAGTAGTTGCAGCATTATTGCTGCAATACTGGGGCTCACCACCAACGATGTGGGCCGTTAGATTGTCGGGGTATGATCAACGGCAGGGAAAGCGATGAGGGGTTTATGAGCGCGTGAGGGCGTATGGGTAAGGTTTTATGGTTAGTTTGGCTTTGCACTTAGATTTGGGGCCAAAAGGGATTTTGTCAGATTTTAGAAGGTTTATTTAGTGGATGGGAAAGGTTTAGAGGTGAGAGGGGTGAAGGAAGAAAGGTAAAAGTGACCAATGTGAGCCCTCTTTGGACACAACCAAATAGACCATGCTTATTTCTGACCTTAGAAAGTTAGCGCTGCATAGCAGAGCTAACAAAATCGTTCTACATATTCTTCTAGTGTTTCATTATCTTTTACAGTCATCTTAAAAATATCATCTTTTACTTCCCTAGTTTTACAAAAGTCCTGGTATCTTTTGAGGAAGGAGGTTTTCATCTCATCCAAAGAATTAATAGTTTGCCCACCTAGACCCATAAACCATCTTAAGGTTGCTCTTTTTAGAGTGGAAGGGAATAGTTTTAGCTTTTGGGGGTCGGTCGTATAGTCATACCCTCTATAGAGGACATCAAATTCAAACATGAAAGCATCATGATCCTCTGTGATCATCCCATGGAATGTTGGGATGCTCTACAGAGGAATAGCCTTCATGGGGGAATTTGCCACTTGGTCAACTATGGGGTACTCTAATGTTGAGGTTTGACATTGAGGTGGCTGATCTATCATTTGGTCAAAGATGTGCCAATAATATTCAGGGACTCCAAGGGGTGATTCTTGAGTAAGCGGAGAGTCAGCAACACGAGTTGGCTTTGCAGAACTACCTAGGTCTGGGATCTTAGGAGATCCTTGTTCAGACAGCTGTGGTTCTACCTTAACAGTCCCACTAGTTTCTCCTTCTCCTTCTCTTAAGTTACAAGATTTTCCCTCTTGTAGAGGATCAAAATGTAAACTTATTGTAGCTTGAAGACTTTGTTCTAATCCTCCTACTTGGCTTTGAATCTTAGCGTAAACTGTAGATGGTGAGCCTACTGCTTAAGGGATAGCAGTAGAACTTTTTCCAGGTATAGCCTGGAATCCTACTGATGCTTGAGACTCTGCTCTTCTTACAACTTCATCTATAAGGTCATTCTCTCAAGGTTCACCGATCCTTTGGGTTTTTTGGGTTTTGGTGGAGGGTTCTACTCTTTTTCTATTTTTCTATTCCTAATCATTCATAAAAACAAATTCCTATTTAACCTCTAGGATTTTGCTGAAAAGTGGGCTGGTAAAAAAGCACTTTACTTGCTAGGTATGTAGGTTCTTACCTTCCACTTTTAAAACCAAATTCTTTCATAGAAAAAATAAAAACAATCACCTGAAACACTCTCCCTAGCAACGGCGCCAAAATGTTGCCTCACTAAGATGTCTTTTTCCAGGCAATCTCAATTCCTACATTAATTTTCAACCCGAGGTAAGTCTTTTTATCTCAAGATTGTCAACACAGTATATGCAGTGAATATAGAGGTTATCTAATGATGAATCGTTGCAATCACTAATAACTAACTCTTCAATTCAATCCACACAATTCTAGAAAGAACTAACTATGTAAGAAATACTCTTAACACACTTGCAATTCTATTGAACTTGTTCCTAAATCAATTGAAACTGGATGAAAATAAGAATCACACTTGGGAATGTTCAAATAGACTTAAGGCTAACTCACTCAATCAAGGAAAGGAAACTATAACTATTGAATAACATTGTTAATCCATAGCAATCTAAATTAAACAACAATCTCAATTGAAAAACAAACAATAATTGAACGGTAATTGGTAATTGAACAGCGAACAGTAATTGAACGGAAAATAGTAGTTGAACATCAAGCACACATACAACAATAAAGGATTTCTAAATAGCAAATGATCTATTTTTCAACCTCTGGAAATTAGTTGGAATTATCTCTAGGATCTACGATAACATCACTCAAAATGAATAGCAATCTACTATTAGCACTAATTCACTCATTCCAATCAAAGCATTGCTTAATTATGCCACATGGCTTCACTCTGAATCCAATTGAGCAGCAGTATGAATCAATATCACAAATCTTTACAATAGATGGAATAAGCAATGACTGAACATTTATCAAATAGTAATGACTAAATAGAAATATTATAACACAAGGAAGCAGTATAACTTTTCGTGATCGGGCCCAGAGTCGCCAGAAGCCTACGCTTAATAAGAACTCGGAATATAAATATGTATCAAACGCAGCCTTCTTTCATTAATGCAAGTAACAGCTTACAGTGTCACTGAGATAACAGTGTTGTATGTTTTCAAAAAGAATAATTAAATATTATCAAAGTCTAAACTCTCTCTATTTGCCTTTCGACCCTATATATAACATAAAAGAGTAACTAGATAAAAGTGAATCCTCGAGATTAGGGGATCCTGAGGATTTTGCAATACATAATCTGATCGTGTGATAAAATAGCATTGTTCAAGCTGATCTCCCGCTGCCTTGTCTACCAAAGACGCTACAGTTTCCCTTCTATGGCCTCATGCTACTCTGTCAACTAAACAGATTTTACCCAATCCGCATCTTCTACACACAGATAGAAAAAAATTAGTTTCTTGTGCTAGATTTGCCTATTTTGTCACCAAATGCTTTCATCCAACTTTAGCCGATATTTTCCTTATTTTAGTCTATAAACAAAGATAATCATATAAGGATGAATGTTAAATAAAGCAATTTACGAAGAGAAATCATACCTTTTTCCTGACTCAACAGTAACACATTGGCTTCAAATCCTAAATCCTGGATTACCTTAACCATATGATATTCCCAGATCTGTGCATTTAATATCATTTCCTTCCCCGTTCTCTTCTTTTGTTGATGTAAATTGTTCACTGTGTGTTTATTGCTTCACGATATCTCTTTTTAAATGCAGAAGTCTATCAATTCCTAGAGTCCTTTGGCAGCCCTCTGATTCCTTAACAACTTCATGCAAGTCTGTAAAAGCGACTTCAAAATACGTGGATCTAATTCTTGCATCGGGGTAAACCCTCTTTTGCAATCCTTCTTTGCATTAACTTTGGTTGCATGCTAGATGTTGAAGACCCAGCATCCATGAAGCTTCACTTCGCTCCCATGAATGTTTCTTTTTCCTTTTGGATACTAAACCTAGGGGCCTTTTATGTGATCATTCTTAACCATGTCTCTTTTACTTTCTTCTTACCTTTATCAGCTCTAGTCGCAGCTCCACTCTTTGTTACGATGTTGATGCATGGTTCATCCTTCCTTGGCTTAGTAGTCATCATTTGAATATTTTTTGTGGGCTACTGGTTCCTTTTCTCCTGCATCTTTATGATAAGGATGAGACATTCTTCTATCACGTGATAAAAATATTTGGAGTAGCTTCAGGTTGTAGTAGGGTTCTGACAATATCTTGCAAAGTGTTTTCCTATCCACAGTTATAATAGATAATTTGTTTGCATCCTTGACCATCTCCTCCTCCTCCTCATCCTCGGCCCTAGAATCCTCCTTGACCAACATGTTGGCTTGGATCTTAGCATGTATGTCCTTCAACAGTGCACTCCATCATCAAGTCATAACTTCGACAATTTCTCTCATCATGGCCCATTGACTTACAAAAGTTGCAAAACATCTGCTTTTGGGTTTGCACGTAATTCTGCAATAAATATCAATATTCATAGTGATGTTGGCCTCTCGTTCTACAAATCGCACACCACAAATTTAATCCTCGGTTTACTGGATTAGGTGCTCTACTTTCCAAGAAATCTCTGAACACAGGGAATTGATCCTTATAATGGCCCTCTACCTTGCATTTTGTGCACCACACTTCTAATCTGGTTTCTTTACCTTTCTTGAGATCTTGCAATTCCAAGGTCAAATTTTCTAGCTGACTTTGAATTTATTGTACTTCTGCATGAGTATCTCCAATCGACGAGGCTTCCATCTTATTTGCAATATCCAATTCTTCGGCTTGATTCGCGATCTTCTACTACGTCAAGGGTAACCTGATATGTCACAGCAGCGCAACTATAAACCATTCTTTATGTTGTTCTGAGGGTATGTTAAAGCTTACTTGTCCCATTAACACCTTGAATCATTGATCCAACTCCCACATAGACTCAGTAGCCATCTGTTTGATTTCCTTCAGCTTCGTACTGCATTGTGATTCTAATTTCAGCTTCTTAAATTCTGATACTAGCACTTTCTTAATATCATCCAACGAAGCAGCTTGATTAGTTGCATAATACTTCATGTACCATGTCAATGCTCTTTCTCGTAACGTCATGATGAGTTGCACATTATTTACATCTTCGTTAGTGTTCTAGCTTTCTTTCTATACTGCATCAGCTACAAACCAAAACTAGTCAAGATCCTCTTATCCAAGGCCTCTAAATATATGCATCTTAATGTCATCATCGTTTTTCTTCTTGGAGGGTTAGGGGGAGGAGGAGGGGGAGGGAGTGTAGGGGAATTATGGGGAGGGGGATGTGAGTAAGGGGAATAGATCGAAGGTGAATCCCAAATATGCCCTAATTTTTCTTAACTCTGACGCACCTTCAGGATGGGAGGGGGGAATACTGTAGGGTTGCGAGGTTACTTCCTTCTTCACTCTCAAACCCACCTAACAAGAGACTATAGCTAGTCTCAATAAATTTCTTTGGTTTGTGCTCTACTCCATATCACTTCCCACTTCGCATAGACCCTAGTCCTAGTTCAAACTTATTCCCTCTTCGTCCAAACATTAATCTGAATGCATTCGTAGTACGCACTTTTCACCCAAAATCATTTTAATCCACAGCGTCAAATATTTTAGGTACTTACCTCGTGGACCCTTGAAAAATATTTTCTCAGCTTCGTTATAAGAAGAAGTAGTGTCTATTGTGAACTCAATAATAAATCCTCTGATGATATTGTCAATCAAAAAATCAACCGCTCTTTAGATACTATTGTTAGTATTCTTGAGTTGATGTATCAACTCAGGGTTTCATGCAGTAGGCTCATTGTTTCTGAAAAACATTTTGTTCTCAGTCAACTTTGATACTCATTCATATATTTCATTAGAAAACATCGTGAAGAATATCTCATGTTGTTATGTAAAGAGATACTTTTGCAACTAGGCTTCAGTTGACAATTACGGTTTTTGTGTCCCTGAACTGCAAATTCTCGATCTTTTTGTTCAACCCACTCCTAGATTTCCTTCTTCGACAGACACAGAAACATATCCCTCAAACAGATCCCAGTCCCAACAATGGAACCATTTGTTGGCTTAAGGGGCTTGGACCCAAATTCAGAGTGTATTGTGCACCAACAAAACCCTCAACCACTGGCCCTTTCAGCAATGACCTACAAGCAGATCGCAGTCTCACCCAAAGTGGTTGTGGGAAGTTGCAGAACCTGGTTTCTACGACTAGAGGGATACTGCATTATGGAACCCGTGTGTTTTCTTATGTTTTATACTTATCTCCAACTTCGCATACATAAAAGACTTCGCACTAATGCTTTACTTCACATATTTTCACTTATTACTTCAACATATCATAGAACAATATAACATGTATTATTTCACATAAATAAGTAAAATGCATGCATATCAGTACATATGAACATAGATTATGAATATAGATATGAAATACTTTGCCAAAACTTCTTCTTCTTTATTAAGATAGATCTTTCAGTACATATAATTTCTTCGACCAGCGCACCCAACTATAGCTAGTCTACGCACTCAGTTGCACACTCTTCTAAGGCCTCAATACACTCAGTTGCGGAGCCTTTATTTAAGGTCAAAACTACAGACTAAATATAGAAACTATGAGCAATTTATCTACATGTGTCTCCTCGACAAAGCATTACATCTCCTTACATATATTTCATTACTACAAAACCATGGTCCACATACTATGGATTCGATAAAACAATGAGCTAAAACCTCGATACCCTGTACAAAATAAGGGGCTTTGACCCACCCCAACACCCCTAGACATTGCACGGTCAATAGAACTTCGTGAACTCTGTTCGCTCTACTCCTCAAAATGCAGAGTTTTTTACCAAAACTGGACAAAGTTAGACCGCGCCCAACACTTCTTTGTTGGGGCTACCAAAATTAGCCTCGGGGATTTTATCCCACAAAAGAATTGGTGACTCCACTAGGGATGTTACTCTTTAAGTATGTTTCCTAAGGGTTGTATCAATAATCTGGGTAATTAGTTAGTTTCCTACTTTTTTTAGTCTCTTGATCCCTTTTTGGATCTGTCCTTTCAGCTTGATCTTTTTCATATGGGATTTCATTTTATTTTTTCGTATTTTTGCACAAATAAGTAGGTTTGTTTTTTATAATATTCATGTATATATGTGGGTTGTTCGTGTGAAATTCATGTATATGTAGGTTTCTTTTGAAATAGTCACATATGTATGCATTCTGTTCAACGAAAAATCACATGTTCTTCTGAAGGTGGAAACATTTCCACTCTTCTTTGTGCCCAATTGGATTGATGATGTTTGTTTATGGTCCATGTTGTTGGTATGATGTTAGGACTTCTGGAATTTGAATTATTTCTTCGTGTACTTTTCTAGTTTATGTGAAGGCATTCTTGTATGAGCCTCGGATTTCTTGGTCAGAAAGTCTTTTAGGTTCTAGGTTGGATCCTTAGCCTTTGGTTCCAAGTTTTTGATTGCTTCAAGCCTTGTTAGTAGCCTTGTTTTGTTGTTTTATTGGAAGTCTTTTATTCCACTTAATTTGTTTTCACTTTTTCTATACCTGGTTGCAAGATTTTGACTTTGCATTGCTTTTGTTTTGATTGAAGTGTAGTTTTTACTTTTAAAAAGAAAAAATTAAAGTTACTTTGTGTTTCCTTTTTTTTCGTTTCTTCTGCTCGTTGCTTTTGCTTTCGAGTTAGAATAAAGAATTTTCTTTTTGGGTGTTTTCTTTTTGTTTTAGTTCATTTTTTATTACTTTGAAAAAGAAAACAAAATGTTATAGGCATTTATCCCATTTGCATTTTATTTTGCATAAGTTTTCTTTCTTCCCACTTTTTCCTTTGTTCCATTCCTAGTAAAAATTCAATAGAAAGGAGATCATTTTCTTTAGTAGGTCTATTTGTTTTCTTGTTTTTTTCCTCACATTTGTATTTGATAAAATGAAATCATTTCAGTTTGTTTCCTTTGGTTTGTGCATTTGAAAATAGTTTATTTTGCTTTCTTGTTTGTAGGTCATATCTTAGGTGCTTTATCCCAGGAATTTTGTGAAGGTTTTCCAAAATATGAGTTTATACATTAAATTATTTGATACAAAGTGTGTACATATGCACTTTTTACTTGAAAATTGTGTATTCCTACAGTTTCCTTCCCAGTGGTCATGTGGGCTAGTTTTGTAGATCTCTTTTGGCTATTTTGGTAATTGTTTTATCTATTTCGGGACCTATACGTGTGTTACCTTCACAATACTATATATATAGATGTCTTTCCTCCATAATAATATCATATGAATATTTTTTACACTCATGAGGGTTGCGTATATTTCCTAAACTAGTGCTTTTTCAAAAAATTTCCTATTTTTCACCAATTTTGAGGTTGCTTTTGCGGGCTTGAATGCTATGATCTATTGCAAGTGAGGTTAATTATTATTTTTGTTCCATTGTGTGCATTCATCCTCATTTGAAAAGGAAAATAACTTAAATTGAATCCTACTTTATTATGTTACTTTTCTTGCAATCTAAGTAAGAATTATTCAAGCTTTACGCTTACTTGAAACTCAATTCATTGAAGGATAAGTGTGAATTTTTCTGTATTGGTGTTCTTATGAGTTTATTTCTTTAAGAGTATCCAAATGTCATAAGTTTCACATCTATTACTTTGCGTAAATAATGATCATTTAAAATAAATGCTTGACTTAAAATATGTTGACTTTTATTTTGTCATATCACATCAACTAGTCTAGGATTCTAGGGCCTTGGAATATGTGTGGAGAGTAAACTCTACAAGGCCACTCAAACTGAAACTTAGAAGTTAATTAATGAGTGGTTAAATATATTCTCCCATAGGATTTTGGGGAAACCCTTCTAGCAGATGAGTTAAGCACTAGGCTATCTGAGGATAAGGAAAGAGAGATACTACCCCTCCTACTTGTCGTAGAACCTTCCCCATGATTGTCCCCTTCCACTTCACATTGAGAAATGGTGGACAAGGTTTCCTTTCTTAGGTTTGACATAGGTCACTACAAGGGGAATTCCTATTGTACATGAGAGAAAACAATGTATCACTATCGTAGATCTCTTGGAGGATGCCCTACGAAGCGAGGGTACTTGCATCAATCAAGGCTATTATCAACAGATCAACATAACTATTTATATTACCTTCACTAGTAGGAATTTGGCATTCATAATCCCAAGCTTACCTTTGGAAAGCCCTTTATCTACTCTTTTATATTCTCATCCCCAATCCTAATCACTCAGAGTGAGAATATTTGAGGGTTGTTTGCTTGTTAGTTATCTAGGTTTTTCATGGTGTTGTGATCAATGCTCTTTTTATTTAGTTGGCCTTAAGTTGTTTTTTTCTTACCACTATTGAATCTCTAATTCTAAGTGGATGACCAATCACTCCACTAGTCTTTAAATTCTCTTGGTATTTCACTTGAAAATGTGGATCTACCTCCTTAAGTGTGAAGGTTTGATTTTCATTGACTCTCGTTTTTGGAAAGTCAGTTAAAGAGACTCAAGTTGCATTAAAAAATCCCATAAGGGAAGAACATGTGCATAAGTTGGTTATGGAAAAATTTTCTTAGGATACTAACCATGTACTCATCCAAAAAGGTATCCTTATGCTTTTCCTTTCCTTTGAAACATTGGTACCCCCTTGATGTCCACCTTGAATATTTCTGGATTGAATGTTGGACTACCAGTTTGCTTGTGGTTCACTCAAAATATTCCAAGTGTTATTGAATCTTATTAGATAATCAATTTATTTCAAGAGCATACTATGTAACTTGACCCTTGATCTTCGTTTCCAAGGCATTCTAGGATTCCTCTTTCTACCCTATCTCATGAAATTATAGCTACTAGTAGTCAGAAGTCTAAGAGGAGAAGAAATAGTAGGAATAAGAAGAAGAATACATTTCTCTGTGAAATATCACCAACATATACAAGTCACATTTGGAGAAAAAATCCAGTCTGACATTTCTAGTCATACTGGGAAAGGAGTCACCAGCCTCTACAAGTCATGCTATTGATGAGTCACCATCCTCTACAAGTCATGTTGGTGACATGAGTCTAGTCATTGTTATTCATAATTGTAAAGAGTCACTAAACTCTACCAAGTCATGTTGGTGACAAGTCACTAGCCTCTACAAGTCATGCTAGGGTAATGAGTCTAGTAATTGCTAGTACTACTAGAGAACAGGCACCAACCTTTGTGATTCATGTTTGAGACTAGTCAACAACCACTACAAGTCATGTTTGAGACTTATGAATAGTTTTTTCGATTCATGTTTGGGTCATTAATAATGATAAGAGACATAGAAGATGTAAACCTAAGTTTCCATGTAGGATTTACAAGGGAGATGGCCTTACTTATGTTTTCCCTAATATTTCAGTGGTACAAAGGTTGTGGTCTAAGTCTGAATATTCTTATACTCTTGAACCTCCTATGTTTTCTCAACAATCTCTTTAACCATTGGTTTATGAAGGGGTTAATCCAATGCAATATTTGGTTGATCACACTCCTCTTTTTTGGGGTGAAGTTTCTACCAACCAAGTCTTCTTCATTTCTTGTTCAAAGTCTTCAAGACTATGAGGCATTGAAGTTATTTCAACTATACCCCATCCAAGTTTTAGGAGTGTTTCTTTTGATTGGGATAATCTTGTTCCACCTAGAATTCCTTCTTCTACACCCTTTCAAATAAATATTGGAGTTTATTCCACAAATTTCTATGGAAGTAAAGTGGATGAAGGATCCTTTGCAAGTATTTTAGCCTCCTTAGCTTAGAAATATTTAGGTTCACCACAACTCTTGTCAACTAATAGTTAGTTGTTTGCCTATGATAGAAGGTTTGGTGAGTATTTGGGTATTCTTCCTCAATTTCCTATCACATTAGGTGGGAATATTTTCTTAGTCGATGTGGTGGTGGTCAATGGCCCTTTGGACTTCAAAAATATCCATGCATATGATAATGTCTATGTTATGAATTTTGAGGTGTCTACACTCTTTCGAGTGATGTATTTTCTTCACAATGGAAGCATTGTCATTATTGATCAACTTGCATCTAACAACCAACATCCTAGCTTCACTTTAGATCTAAATACCCATTGGTATGTTCCTAGTGTTCGAATAGACTCTACCTACCATGGGTGAATTATGTGGCATCGTTTACTCAATTTCAATTAATTCTTAGAAGGGTCCTCTGAAATCATGTTTTTCTTCTTAGAAATTAATTCAAACAATTGATCAAGATCTCTGTAATCTGGGAATTTGAGAACTTTCTTCCCCTTGTTGATTCTTTTAGTTATCATGATTTCTTAGATGTTAAATTTCCTTTAGTGAAGGATTTTCTTGTATCCATGACTATGTTTTATCGATGATTTTTTCTTATAGAAGTAGATACTATGGATTTTAGCTACCAAATGAGTGTTTGGCTTGAGCCTTTCAAGGCGCTTGTCTTGAAGATCTATTATGCGCAAGATATAAGGTTGCATGGTTCCTTGTACTATATTGTATATATAACATATGTTCTTTTAGGTTTTGTGTTATATATCATAAAGCTTTTATTAGAAGTTTATATATCAAATGTATTAACTTCTGGCCTAGTGTTGCTAATTATGTCTATAGGACTTTGAAGGCATATTCTTTTGTTATTTTCATGTTGATGCACTGTGATAGGTATTGGATCTAAAAAATGGAATATAGACTATTTTAACCACCTTCCATTGTGAATTATTATTTTCCTCTTCCATTTTCATGTTAGGATTGATCTCACCAAATTTCAAGTGTCATAATTTGTGTGGTGGATCTTACATTAACATGGGCACTTTAGATAAAACCTTGTTGTCACTTGGCACCCATGTTGAAGTTTTCTTCATAGGATCGAGAGTCCTCTTTCATCCCATCATGAAGTTTCATTGAAACCACATGCTCCTTCATCACTCTTATTCTCTCTTATACCTCAGAGGCTCCCATATGTTATGTCATATTATTGCATTTCATTTGACCACTTGTGCTTTTGGCCTTATTTTGGCTCCAATTTTCTCTATTATAAGCCTTTACTAATTCTCTTTATAAAATTTCCAACCTTGCATTCATTTCCTTTGTGACTTGACACCCTTATCTCTATATGTAATATCCCTTGAGTGTCCTTACCCTGCATGCTTTCCCCTACATTGAGCATAAGAATGTTTCAAGAGTTGGAACTAGTTTACTTATCCACGACACTCATTCCATATACTCTACTATCAGCATTTTTTTATTCTTTTTAAGGATTTTATAATATGAAAAAATATTTTTTAAAAATGAAATATTTTATTTAAGAGGGTACGGTAAGTGTCTCTTTCATTAACTTGTCAATAGAGTCAATTGTGTCACCCTTGAGAAAAGCACCCTATTATGAATCTTGTCCTCATCAAGTTGGCTTAGTATGGCCTTCATAAGTAGATCCTTGTTTTAGAGTCAGTACTCCTTTGATTGGTTCCTCTTCTAATCATATTATGGAGAGTCTATAGACACCTCTTATGACTCAGACCTATATAATGTTCCTTTTTCAGTCCATGTTTCCTTAGCAAAAAATGTGTCGTTATTTTGCTAAAGGGAAGTAAACTTTGTGTTGGCCATTCTGAGGTGTCACTTGACTCATTGTGTTGGCCATTCTAAGGTGTCTCTTGGCACTTTATGTTAGCCATACCCAGTTTTTCAAGTTACTTTTAGTATCCAATCGGAATCTAGTTAATGTACTCATGTTAGTATAGAAGCTACACATTGACTTCTTATTGGAAATTATGCTCTTATCAACTCTAACAAATTGTTGTGAGAGTAGACCTAGAGAAGAACTCTAGCCCTATTTTCATCATTGGTAGGTGACCTTGTATGGAGCATTGATTTTCATCATTGGTCTTTGACTAGGTGGTTTCCCTTGTGTTCTATGTCATCTTTCATTGTCACACATTGGGATTCATGAAATACCTTAGTTTCAATTTGATGCAATTGGTGGATTCCTCACCGCTATTAGTAGATTTAATCATTGGTATTCATAACGTCTCTTCCATGAACTATTCCATCTATGCATACAAGAGGCATACTTGCCAATGGCCCATTCAGTATTTTTTGTTGACTTCTTCGAAATCATTAGTCTTATAGTTGCACTCATGTTGGTTGATGGGGGATGCCCTAATTCCCTCCTTCCATAGGATCTTTTCCCATCAACTTTGACTCATTAGTCTTGGAATAAGGTCTAGAGTATTTTTTACTACCTTGGGGTTTGTAGTCAGTAGTGGTAGATTCCATTACCATTGGTAGTGGGAATACATCAATGCCCCATGTTTGATAGATTATTTTAAGTGTTCAACTTCAACACATGTATTTGCACTTGTTAGATTGTACTTGGTATCTTGACCCCCATTATCATTAAAAATTGGTAGTATCCCATATTTTAACAATATACATCAATGATCGATAATTAAATGATTTCTCACATGGTTACCTTTAGTTCATCCATTCCCATATTATAGAAATGTACCATTGATGGTCAGTTTGGAAGACCATTGGTTGAGTAAACATTCATGTTCACTTGATATATCCTTCAATTTATGCTAGTGACATATACTTTTACATGCTTCCTGTTGGACAGTTGTAATTTCCTAGATGGCTAGTGATAGCAAGTGCATTAACATTGATGTCAATAGCCATGGGAGAAATATGTTGGATAGTTGGAAAGAGTGTTCGCATTGATGTCAACCAAACTAGCATGGATGTTTGTGGAAATAGATGTTGGAGTTGATGTCAGCTATCTTAGTTGTGGTGTTAAATCGGCTAGAATTTCTTTTCTTGATGTGTCAAGCTCAGGGGGAGTCACATGGTTATTGCATTCTCTTGTAGAGAATCATAATCATAGCAAGCTTATTGGAGAAGCCATAAAATGATGATTGTGATGGTTGGGAGTCCCATGCTTTGGAGGCATTTCTAAATCATTATTTTTACTCATATTCTCTTGGAGATTCCACATTTAGATAGTTCTTGGAAAGATATTTCCAATGATATGTGGAAGTTTGTGAATGGAATCCTAGTTTGAGAGATAGAGCCATTCAAAGTTGTGGTGGCCCAAAGTTAGATGGAAGATTTAAATGTGGCCTTGGGTCAAAGTGGTGACCAAGTTTGGCAATTTTTATAGCATCATTCAACACTCCTGTAGACCTTATTGTCTTTTATGTCCTTGGGCAATCCCTTTTCCCATGCAAACTTGACTTCATACTACAAAAATATATTTCAAAATCCATATGTGACTCTACCCATAAAAAAACGTGTATATACATGGGTCCCATAATATTATACATGCCTATACCTTTTAAAATATGGAAAAATAAAATAAAATGCTATTTTCCGAGTGGGGTTTATGGGTTTTACCCAAAACCCACCTACAAGATCATGTGGCCTAGCTGAAATAACCAATTTGAGGTGGTATATGTACACCCCTTGTGTAGGCCTAATTACAATAAGAAAAGAAGGATATTGACATTATACTCGATTTCTCCCAGATCAAGTCTGCTTTTCCCGTGCCTCATGCACTTCGAGTCTCTAGGAAACCATGGATTCCTTTATAGAGATGCTCAACATCCTTTTCTAGCATCTTATTACACTTCTTAAAGAGGTTGTCTTCATGGCTCAAGCTAGACGGATCCGAAGCAAGGCTTCATCGGTGCCCTGGATAAAGTTTGCACATCCTGGAGGAAGCAAAGAGTTTGGAACCTACGAGAACATCTTCAAACATAGGACCTCTGCATATGTCTCCAAATCCAAATTGAATAATTCAAATGTTTGGCATGCTTGATTAAGTGTTCTTTGTTGATTATTTTACCCTAATCCGTTGAGGCTTTCAACACTTGCCTTAGGGAACCTTTCACACCAAGAGTAGTGACCAGAGTTGGTGGAATTGCTAAATGGAGAAGCCAAAGGAGGATCGTGCTAACATTTTCATGACACAATAGCAGGAGTATTTTTTATTGGCTCAAGTGGAGCCCACACAACGGAGTAACCGTGATAGTATAGTTATGGTACACAAAGAGAAAGCATTGGGAGGTGGACATCGGGACACAGAAGCAAAGCACAAACCAATGAGAGCTGAGTGGGATGATGCTGGCAGTAAGGTTGCAATGACATCCAATGATAAATGCACCAGGAGGTCCCCACTTGACAACTCATCCCAATGGAGTTACCCTGACGAATGCATCCTGGAGGATTCCAAAGGGTAAACAAAATGGAAGCACTAAGAGATAGGCATCAGTCCATGAGGTGGCATTCTGAAGGAACTAGAGATGGAATTCTTGTTAGGGTTGATTGTCACGAGAAGTGGTTTCCCAAACTACAGATCATGCATATCAATGGCGGAGAATCAACTTGGGACCACTCTACCTAATAACACACCACAATGGAGTGATGTCAAGGCTAACTTCTTGAATTTGATGGCTTTTTCAAAAGAAAAATGCCAAGGCACTTTAAAGTTTTTGTAAAGGAAATTGGTGCAAAACCATGGGTCGCAGAATCCTTTCTCTCTCCTCTCTCACGAGAGACATCGAAACATATGATTGGATCTCGAGACCTAATGGTGGAAGATGACATCAACATGACGTGGTTGTATGGGGGACACGTAGTAGTTAGTTTCAGCTATTTTGGGTGGTCTAATGGGCCATATCCATGTCATACGTGTCACCACTCAGAAGTTGCCATGTGGGGTTGATGACATAATCATGACTTCATCCCAGAAGGGCTACTCGAGAAGGATTAGAAAGGTACATAGAGGAAACAATAGGATGAATATACATCAAGCATGTGTTGACATGTCAGAGCATGGGCCAATGGAAAATGTGTCGAGCAAACCCCACAAAAACAACTCATCCTGCTAGGAAAAGCCCAGAAATTTGTTCATATTGCACAAGGTGAATGGAACGGGCAGTAAGCATTAGGACACATTGGTCATACATCTCTTCCTAGTAGGGCTTTTGATTTTCTAGTGAAAGCACATGCAGATCCTACCAGACAACTTATCCCATAGGAATGAACCTGACAGTTTATAAAGGGAGTGACTAAGGAATGCACTGGAAGATAAATTGTTGGGACACAAAGGACTGATAGGAAACCTTGTGGAAGAGCAACAGTGAATGAGAATGAGGTTGGGCGGTCCCCACGGGACACGTCTGTTATAGACATATTTGGACACTGCAACCCCAAACCCATATGTCCATAAACCAAAGGCTTTTTAGTCCCTAAAAATGTTATTCCATACCCTAAAGGATCATGGTCAACTGATTACATCATTTCCTAGAAGTTCCACTTGAAAAACCACTCAGAACTGGCCAAAAATGGACCATACTGACTACTCCATAGTTAAGGTGCGATGCATACTGGCTGCTACACTAGCCAGGTGCGATGCATACTGGCTGCTACACTAGCCAGGTGGATGCTACACTAGCCAGGTGCGATGCATACTAAAAGAACCTTCTGTGGGGTACGATGAGCAAGAATAGACAAATGGCAGAGACAGTTTGCTAAGTGGATGATCATGGAATCTTCGAGAAACTTCTCCTGTGACACTTGCCTCTATGAATTCGCCCAGAGATGAGTAAGAGATCAATGAAATCTCCAAGTGGAACCAAGAACTATCAGTGGAATGACACTAATCAAAAACCCAGAGCTGACTCACACCCTTGCAAGACATTTATAAATGGATCCATCATCTGAGAGATCTAGAGGCTAGAATTTTGTAATTTGTAAGGAAGTGTTGTTGGTTTATCTGTGAGAAAAGACATTGTATTGTTGGGTGATCTTTCTTTTCATGAGGTGAAGAGGGCTTCTATGCTAGGAGGATGATGCTGGATCAGACAGTTGGGTTGTAATCCTCTCTTCTACTATTAATAAAGTTCTTTGAGTTTTCCTCCATATAATCGTGTATTTGTGAATCTTATTGTTTATCAATGCAATTGTATGGTCAATGTGTTTCTGATTCTACATTGTTTATGATGTTTTAGATAGAGATAATTTGATGGTTTTCTGTTACTTTGACTCTATAGGTACTCTTTAAAGTGGGACAAGTAGGAGAGAAGTAATTCTATCAAGGGAAAGAGAAATCAAGCAAGGATCCAAGGGGAAGATCCAGGTTGGTCCCCTTTTCTTCCCTCTTATCTATTACACTTAAAGGAAATCTCGAATTTCTTTGATTGTTTGTTTCTAAGGTAGCTACCCATCTTAGTGGGACTAGAAATTCGAATCGACACTAGTTTTCCCTAAATCAATGTCGACCCGACAGCATGACCCCATTGTGTGTAAAAGAGGCACAGGCTTAATGTGTCCAGATAGAAAGTGATGCGGGCTAAGCCTTAACCCTTGGTCATTTCACATAGAAATAAAAATAAGGGCATAGAAGAATGACAAAGGGGAATATAAATGCATCAGGCTTGGGTGCTCCGGTCTTAGTGTCAGGCCTTGGTCGTTTCGCATAGAAATGATACCAATTGCGTAGAGCCATGAACATAGGGAATTCAGCCTCGGAAGGGCATAGAGCATCTTAGCACCTAATGGCTTAGTCGGCTATCACAGGAAGTGGTACTATGG
The DNA here is from genome assembly GCA_031772625.1 of Pinus tabuliformis. Taxonomy (NCBI): domain Eukaryota; kingdom Viridiplantae; phylum Streptophyta; class Pinopsida; order Pinales; family Pinaceae; genus Pinus; species Pinus tabuliformis. The sequence goes on from CM062818.1 coordinate 125,747,607, forward strand.
TGGAAAAGAGGCTACGAGCCAACACAAGTGGGGCTATAATAAAAAAGGGCCATGGATTTATATTTAGCAACTAATTTGGAAAGATTCTCCATATCTAGAAAGTGTGCCATATGGCATTGCGCCACATTCTTGGTTAACAGACATAGAATGAGTCGGCAGCTAGATCTATGAATTGAAGCAAAGGAAATTGCTGAGGAAGAATTGATGTAAAGAATCAAGGACCACAATGTGTAGAATGAATTAATGGAGAATGTCCTGAACATAATTTGGCATCCTTAATCTTCCCCACATGCCATGAAGAATTAAATGGATAATATTTTTCAGTGCAAAAGTTCTAATCACAGTCCAGGAGAGCTATGCCTGAAGTCCAATCTAAGTTTTGTGGACAATTAATCAGCATGGGAAGCCTTATTGCAATGTGCAGTTTGACTGAGAATTAATTCTCAATATGGAGAAATTTGCAGGAGCCCATTTACAGTGTTCAAATAGAAGAATTATTGGAATGGAGAGCCATGTTGTATGTGAATGTAGAGTTTAATGGAAGAACTTACTGAGTCTTCATTTTGACTGAGATTTAATTCTTAGTGTGGAAGAACATTCAGGTGCCCATCCCTTGAATTAACTCAGCTACCGTTTCTGAGAATAGAAGTGACTACAATATGGAAATTTATGCATTGAGTACACTAGGGAAGTATGGAGGACAACAGAGACAACATCAACTTGTGTGAAACATTGGAAAAAAACTCAGGATTGCAATTAAGAAACTGGGGGGTAAGTAGCACTTTTTAGTGAGATGAGAGGAGAGCTCTAAGTGTTAGCACTGCTGAGAAGAGGCCAAGGGTGTTCAGGCTACACAGAGAGGCTGAGGGTGCCTATGTAGTGGAATAGAAGGGCTCAAGTGTTGAGTATGTGTTGCTGAGAGTAGAGGGTCGTGAGATGAGTCTATGTTGTTGAGAGTAGAGGGCTTAGTACAGTGGGTTGCTGCAAAGTGAGAAGAGGACAAGGTGTTGTGTGGGTTGAGTAGAGGAAAGGTTGCAGAGGAGAACAAAGTTGAAAATAGGAAGACATGCTACCAAATACAATAAGTATTCTTCCCTTATTGAGTGTGGGTTGGAATTTTCAAAACAAGAAGTTGTTGCTTCCATCTTAGTAGGTTTTTGAAGAAATCTTAGGGGTTAGTTCCTCCTACAAGTTGGTGCTTGCATAAATTCAAGGAGCTACAAGTTGGTGCTTCACATGATGCTTCTGGTAAGTTCATCAGGTGACTACAAATGGAGAGTTGGTGCTTTCTACTAGTGGCTGCTAGCAAAAAATCAAAGGGATTTGGTTCTTCCTGTGAGTCGTGGCTCACTAATATATCGATGTAATAGAGTAGGTGATCTTATTTTTACATCAATAACAAAGCAATCTTTGGTGGTTTTTCTCCCGGAAGGGTTTCCACATTAAGCCTATGTATCCAATGTGTATGTCACTCATGGTGTGTGTTTATGTGTTGATTTCATATTGTTGTCACATGATATGTTATTGATGGTTATACGGTTTGATCCAGGTGGCTCCAGAGACACACACAGAACAAAGAGGGCTTATGGAAGCTCAAAAATCAAAGTGATCAGAATGCTTTAGAACCAGGACCATAGCATAAATCTTGTTGTCATAATCGTAGTGGTGTGAATAGTTCGTCAATCTGAGCTCGTATGAGGGAGAATGAGCCAGTCAAAGTTTTGGTCAAAGTTGGGCTGTGGGCCAGGTTTAAGTGTCCTACAATTTGACCGACCCCGGGGCATGAAACCTAGCTCTCGAAATCAAGTGAAATTTTTGCCTCTTTAATTTTTCTAATAACCCTTATGTTGGAAAAAATTAGAAAACAGCCTATTATATATATATATATATATATATATATATATATATATAAAAAAAAAAAAAAAAAAAAAAAAAAAAATCAAAAAATATATATAATTGAGGTGGCGGGCCACCACCACAAACCATATTACACTAAAACCAAAATTTTTATGGATTGACGGGCCATGACCCCCCACTGGCCCTTCCTCAACTCCCACAACCACATAACAAAATCAAATAAAATATGGCTCGGCAGCCATTACCCCACCGTGCCCTCCAACCCTCCAACCTCCCTGTAATAACATAACATATTAAAACTTAATATGGGGTGGGCGCAGGCCACCTCCAGTGGACCCAGCCCACACCCCAACTCCACATGCCATATTAAAGGAGGGGCCGATGGGAGTTGAACCCACGACGGGCGGGAGGGCCGGCCACGCCCACGCGGCAGCCTCATATGTCACCACTCCCTAACGGTACAACCAAAACAACATGCCACATTAATATAGGCCCCCCATTTAATACAACAACCCAATCAATGTTGTAGAGGATTATGGGGTGGACCGCCCAATGTGGACCCGACTCCCCAATGAAAAAGATATATATACGGTTTTTAAAAACAAAAGGGGTATTAAAATGGAGGGGTCGGGGTTTGACCACCCAACCTCCTCCTTACTACTCGGACTTTATACCAATCCACCTAAACGATTTCATCGTAATATCTGCCCGAAAGATTTATTATAAACCCAGCATTTGCCCAGTGCGCCCAGTGTGAAGGAGCCAAGAGCATGCATGGAAATTGAGACGTAAATTTTTAATTAATTTATTTGCAGGTGGAACCATGAACCTGAGAAAAACACAGGCAGAACCATGATTGGGTGAAATTCTCAAGAGGGTGAAATTTTTGCAGTGTCCAAATTAGACAAATTTTATGTCGATCTCATATGTCTTAGCAACACAAACCTGATGGCACAGTCAAAATTTCAATCTGAGCAGCAGATTTACAGAGGACCCGGAGGAGGGAATCTAGGGGGAATCTAAAAGATTCCTTGAGCCCTAGATTTTCATTTTCTCATAATTCAGAAATTTAACAATCGATTTTGCATTATTCGACGCCACAAATCTAATGGTGCATTCAGATTTTCCATTTTCTCATTTCATGTTTCGGCCACTTTTCTAAGTGGAGTGCAGGTGTTAGCATTCATGTGTGAGCAGCCATTCCATGAGATTCGATGCAGCAAGGTTGATGGTACGGCCAACTTCAATAGTTTGATGTCCTTTTCTTCAGATGGCCCCAGTATGTGAGTTATATGTAGTGTTTCCATGTACTTCTTTTGCTATGCATTGCGCTGCACATATCCCTGTTTGATGTTTGATGTGGGATCTTGTTTTCTTTATTATTTCATGATTCCTGCTTGATGTGATGAAGAATCTTCTGTGGGATGTACTTGTTTTCATGATTCGTCATGTTTTGTTTGATATCCCTTTGTCGTTATGTTCATGGGATACTCATGTGTCACCATGTATGATTGCATTGAAATCCCTTTTATGTCATGTTGGCGGGATGTTCATTATCATCATGCATGAGTTTATGTCATACTGATAGGAGTCCTTTTTTATTGAGAGTTCCTGTAGCGGAACATCTCTTGGAGCCACTCTTGCATGAGGGCATTTCCTTGTATGATAGTGACGTTACCTCTTATGTACATCATCACTATTAACAGCACTTAATGGAGCAGCCTACACCATCTTGACACTGGGGCCCCAAGATGTAGTCCCTCCTGGATGAACTCCGTTATCAACGTCTTGTTATTTTATGTTGCGGATGATTTTCATGTTCCTCTTCTTTACAGCATGCCGATGTGTTCATTTATGTTCTTTTAAAAATGAAATTTAACACATCACTAAAGTAAAAGGTCTTGGAAGGGTCCTTTGTCACATCCGGACCCGGATCATGGTTGGTTGCCAAGTTTGAATGAAAAAATAAGTTGGCATAAAAGTTTAAATTATCCTTAATATTGATTCACCCCCCCTCTTAGTATTAAAATTGATTCAAACACTTCCTTCTATTTCAAAACATCTTATATATTATTTGTTGAGTTTTTGGATAGTAAGACTCCTTTATATATGACTTTAGTACTTTAGTGGGGGATAAGTTGTACACTTCACTATTGAAAATGCAACAAGAAAATCCTAATTTAATTTTGTCCTTGAATTAAATTAGGAATAAAATTGTAATTTCACATCACAAGACAACTTGTACAAGTTAACTAAGTTAAACTGACTTAGTTGGCTCAGTTAATTCAATTTGAGGGTCTAACTAGAGTCATGTAGAGTGTCTCCTACATTATAGGAGCCCTAGTTGATTTTATTTTTAGTTGTAATTAATTAATTTAGTTTAACTGAGTTAAAGTCAGTTAAACTAGTTCCAACTGATGGAGGAACTAGTAAGAGGTCAAACAGTGGGTTGTTGCTTGATGTGTTCAACCAATTAACTGATGATTCACTCATAAATAACTCATGCATGTTAGATCTAAGAGTTACCCACTTGAGATTGGAGTTTAGGGACATTGTACTATTAGTTGTATAATCATCTGAATTGTACAAGTCATGAATGCAGTTAGAGGAAGGCATATGAGGATTGTGCAATTCATATTGACGAATTTCCCTAATTAATAGGGGGCCAATTCCCAAGGAAAAAGTGCAAGGAGATAGGGACTTGGGCAAGCCAAGATTTGGTTAAGTATTGGCTTGGGCTTGTCTAGGAAGTGGTGAGACAGATAGACATAGTGCAGAGGCTCCTCGGGCTTGAGCAAAGAATTGTAATCTTCTCATATTTTCTGACTAATGCAATATACAGATAGCAAGGGTTTTTAGTTCTAGCTTTTCCCATGAAATCAATGTGTGCAATGTGATGATTGAGTTATTTCTCTTTTATGCTTCATGATTTCGATATCGTTTAACTTTTTCCACTAATGAGTAGAGTAGATTCAATTCTATTGTTCTAGTAAATTACAATTAGCAGTTTGAATATACAACGAATTTCCACATGGTATTAGAGCAGAAATAACTCTAGAATGGGAGAATATGAGTCTGTCCTTTGCAGGTGAAATCGAATTTGTACTATCATTCTTCAAAGCTATCAAGACGTTGTTATATGGATTGATACTTGAATACGCCCTTAAGGGTAGTTCAATCTATATTTCTTGGAAGGATAGGATGGAGGCAGTGTTGGAAGACAACATGATGAAGGAATAAATAGGTAGATATATTCTTAAGCCTCCAACAATTGATGCTCAATATTTGGCAGAGTGGAGGAAATGTGTTGCAAAGGCGAGTAGGATCATACTAGAAGGATTTTGAGATCATATTGTCTCAAAACTCCATGAGAAGGAGACTCCATATGCAATGTCGAAGGCCTTGACAAACCTGCTCCAGAAAAATAGTGACCACAGGAAGCTAGCACTGAAGGAAAAGCTCAGGAAAATCAAGATGGAGAAGGGCTACATAATACCAAAGTACTTGACCAAGTTCACTCAATGTCAGGATTAGCTTGGAAGTGTTGGTGTTATAGTTGCTTAAGATGATCTAGTCAGCCTAGCACTTTGAGGCATTCCCAAGAGTTGGCACAACTACTAGGATTCAATAAATGGGATGGAGAAGCTACCAGAGGGAGCATTTGTGTTCTGACTTGGTGCAAGATTAGAATTGGTGGAACACCATATATGGATCCTCATCCAAGAATGATGATGAGGAGAACTATGCCTTGGCTGGAAAGGAAAAGAAAGGGAAAGGGAAGTCATCCCATTCCAAATCAGATTCTAGTCAGGCAAGCAAGAATAAGGACTTGTCAAAGATCAAATGATTTCATTGTTGTGAGTTGGGACACTATACCACTAAGTGTTCGCACAAGAAGGCCAAAATAAATCCCTCAAGAGGAGTGGCAAGTGAAGCTCCTTCTTCACAATTCGAGTTGGATTTCACCCTCATTACTTGCATGGGAACATCAATGATGGGTAGTGTGTGGTATCTGGATAATGGGCCCTCATTCCATAAGACCAGAAATAAAGGATTCTTCAGTGACTTGGAGGAGAAGGATCGCTAGATGCACATCGAAATGAGAGATGATGGAAGGTATAGCATGACCAGCATCGGTACTATTACTTTTCATAGGGAGTCTGATTCTCCTCTCACATTCAAATATGCCATGTATGTTCTAGGTCGAAAGAAGAATTTGGTTTCGGTTTTTATGTTGGAGGACTGTAGGTACGATGTGATATTTAGAAAAGGAAAGGTTTTCCTTCATCACATAGCCTTGGGACAAGTGAAGCGGATCAGGGTTCAGGTGAATAACCTCTACAAATTATATGTAGAAGATTGTGCAGCATTTAGCACAAAAGTAGAGAAGGTGCAGAGTTGAGACATCGGCAAATTGCGGCATAGAACATTGGGCCACTTGCACCATGAAGGTTTGAAGAATGCATCATATTCCTATAGTACTTCAAAAGGGTGCACTAGAGCAGAAAGACACATGCAAAGGATGTACAATGGGGAAGTACACCAAAGCCACCTTTCATGATAAGGAAAGTCGAGTGCAAGTGATCCAAAATATTTTACTTCATGGATGCATACAGAATTTCATTTAAAATAGCATGCAACCAAGTAACATAAACATAAGAAAACAAGCAAAAACCAAAAGAAACCATGAGATCAAAGGCACAAAACAATTTTATGAAAAATTTCACCTAATTTGGGATACATCTCTGGGCCATGCTCAATGTAAGGAGACCTTTTTAATTAAATGGCAGCGGAAATAAAACTACAACCAATTACAAAAATGACCCTTATACCTCAATTTCCCTCAATGGTCTGAAAATGAAAAGCTCACCTATAGAAATGGACATCACCGTTGAATTTGTGGCATGAAATCATGTCAAATGACTATAAGCTTGACCTTGTTCTGAGAAGGTAACTTCTTGAGCTCTAAGGAATCTTTTAGAATCCTTCAAGATTCCTTGCAAAAAAAATTGTCTCTATATTCCCTAGGAATCTTTCTCAAAAATCGTGCCCACCTAGGCATAGTTCCGACCTAGGGAGTGATTTTAATTTTACCTCCTCGTCCATTGTTTCGATCTTCGCCTCCTCTTTCCATCGAGGAAATGGTTGAGGCTTATATACTGATTGTCGAGTAGAATTCCCAACACATGACTGAACGGTCGGTTGGTTGGTGGCATCAAAAATAGAAGTTTAGTTGGGGAGGTCCCAGGGTCCAACCTGCAGGACTCCCCATTATGGGTCCTCTGTGGTTATAACCATTTCCCTCCGCTATAATTATGGCGTGTTCGTTTGAGTGGATATGAGACCGCTCATTTTGGTGGGTTGGCCCATTAGGGCAAGTGAGTTCGAATCCCACCAGTCATACAATTGGCATATGCCCATTGGTTGTTGCACCATATCTATATATATACTTCCCATTAATACATGTGGGTTGGCATAGTTTGACCACCCACCAACCAGTTGGTTTGACTTTTAATATAATATTGTTTGTGGAGGGGTGGTGGGGTTGGTGGCTCACCCCCCTATTTTTTTAATAATTTCTTTTAATACCAACCTTATAAACCAACCATCATATTTTTAGGGTTCATTAGGAAAATTAAGTAGGCAAAAAATTCACCTTTTCTGACCGTCGGAATCCGTCACCATAAGATGCAAAATTGTTGTCTCATTAGGGGCTATGACTGGGCCTGGTTTGATGAGAACTTTGACCAACCATAACTTTCACATACAAACTCGTATTGAGGTTTCGTTCACACTGTTGGAAATATCGCATCGACATATTCGATTTCACCCTAGTTCCACTTCAATCCAGTTACTTTGATTTTTGAGATTTTGCAAAGCCACTTCTGAACTTTGAGAATTTCTAGAGACACCTGGATCAGTAAGTGATCCTTGAAAGAGTTCACTTAGATGTGTGTGGACTGTTCTCGACAGCCTCCATGGCCAAGCACAAGTTTTATGTAATATTTTTAGATGATTTCTCACGTAAGTGCTGGATTTTCTTCATACAGAAGAAAGATTAGATGATCTCTAAATTTTGTGAATTTAAAGCACTTGTTGAGAAAGACAATGATAGGAAAGTGAAGGATGGCATGAGCGATAACGGTGGTGAATATGTGTCAAATGAATTCAATAAATTTTGTGCATCAGAAGATAGGGTGGCTGAAAGGAAGAACATAAGTATTGTGGGAGCTACACAGGAAATGTTACATGATCAGGGCCTACTGTTGCACATGTGGGTTGAAGCATGAAACACATTTGTATATGTGTAGAACAGGAGACCACATTGTATTTTTGGGATGAGTACACCAGAAGAAGATTTTTTAGGTAAGAAACCATATGTGGCACACTTCGGGATCTTTGGTTCATCAATTTACTATCATATTACCAAGGATGCAAGTAAAAATCTAGAGCCAACAGCTGAGTTGGACTTATTTGTGGGGTACACAGATACAGCTCATAACTATCGGGTGTACCTATCATCTCACAGGATGAAAGTGGTTGGTAGAGATGTGAAGCTTGATGAATAGAAGGTCATGAGATGTTCCTTTGAGAGGGAGCTTCATTTACATGCAGATGAGGAGATTTTAGCTCCAAATGAAGACTTCAGGATGGTGTGGAGAATCCACATACAGAGGAGTAGAGAGTGGAAGCACCCACTAATGCAGAGACTTTTAGAGATGGAAGGAAGTGCACCAGAGAGGCTGAAAGATTGATTCATGGTGCTAGAGGGAATGTTGGAGCACCCACATCACAACAAAAATTGAGGACGTCACCAGATCGATACACTAGCTACATGGCTTTGATGAGAAAAAGTGTAGAGATTTAGCCATCCTCATTCGAGGAAGCAGTGCAACAACTAATATGGGTTGATGCCATGGTAGAGGAGTATGATTCCATTATCAGAAACAGTTTTTGGGAAGTGGTCCCAAGACCAGAAGACAAGTCAATGGTGAGTTCCATACGGCTTTACAAGGTAAAGAAAGAAGCAGATGGGAGTGTGGAGAAACACAAGGCCATATTTGTGGCCAGAGGGTTCTCTCAAGTTGAGGGAATTTATTACAAGGAGACATTTTCTCTAGTAGCAAGGTACTCTTCAATCAGATATATTCTAACACTTTCAGCATAGATGGAATGGAAGATACATCAGATGGATGTGAACAGAACATTCCTCAATAGAGTGATTGAGGAAGAGGTGTACATTGAGCAGCTGGAAGGATTTGATACCTTCAACAAAGAGTCATATGTGTGCAAACTCAAGTAAGGTTGTATGGATTTAAAAAAGCACCCCGTACTTGGTACACCAGGGCTGACTATTATTTCACCAGGTTGGGATCCACCAAAAGTGAATCAGATGAAAACCTTTATGATATTGTGGTTGAAGGTAAATTGTTGATTATATTATTATATGTTGATGATTTAATTCTAAGAGTTGATGAGAATCTGGTAAAATATTGCAAAGAGGATCTTGCAAGAGTATTCGAGATGAAGGACCTAGGGCTCATGCATTATTTCCTTGGTATGGAAGTATGGAAAGGAGATGAGAAATTGTTTATCTCTCAGGGAAAGTATGCCAAGAAGATACTAAAGAAGTTTCAATGGAGAGAAACAAACCCATGGAGAAACTCTACAACAGGTCATTCCTCCTCTACCTAAAACTATCCTCACCTGTATGGATTCATTATTTAAAAACCCATGGAGACTCCTCTAGTAGGGAATTGTAGGAATGAAGATGCTACTTCAGGTGAAGTAGTCGAGGTTAATATTTATAGGCAGCTTGTGGGTTCAGTTATGTATTTGGTGAACACACAACAAGATATGTGTTTTGCAGTTAACCAGTCAAGCAATGTTTAAGCCAAACAAAATCTATTGGAAGGTAGTTAAAAATGTGTTGAGATACCTCAAAGGCACCACTCATTTTGGTCTTTGGTACAGACTAACGGAGGGAATGAAGTTTCAAGGCTTCACAAATGCATATTATGCATGGAATCCATCCGACAAGAAGAGAAAATCAGGGGGAATCTTCAGTATTGGGTCAACATTAGTTTCTTGACACACCAAGAAGCATAGCTCATTTGCACTCAGTTTGGCAGAAGTAGAGTACATGGATGCTAGTCAAGCAGCTTATGATGTTATATGGATGAGGAAGATCCTTATTGGTTTATTTGGTTAGCAGATGGATCCTATAGCGATTTACTATGACAATCAGAGTTGTATAAAACTCTCTAAGAATCTAGATTTTCATGATCAATCCAAGCATATCGACATCTGATATCACCATCTACGAGATTGTGTGCAGAGGATAATCATGCTACTGGAGTACATTCCTACAGAAGAGCAGGATCCAGACATCTTGACTAAGGCACTGTCAAGAAGAAAATCGAGTTCCATAGAGATAGGATCAGGGTAGTAGATAATCACTTTCTTGTTGAGAGGGAGTGTTGAAAATGAAATAAGAAAATCTTAATTTAATTTTTTCTTTGAATTAAATTAGGAATAAACTGTATTTCCACATCAAAAGACAACTTGTACGAGTTAACTAAGTCAAAATGACTTATTTGGCTTAGTTAATTCAAGTTAAGGGTCTAACTAGAGTCATGTAGAGTGTCTCCTACATTATAGGAGCCTTGGTTGAGTTTATTTTGAGTTGTAATTAATTAATTTAGTTTAATTGAGTTAAAGTTAGTTCAACTAGTTCCAACTTATGGAGGAATTAGTAGGAGGTCAAACAATGGGGTACTACTTCATGTATTCAACCAGTTAATTGATTATTCACTCATAAATAACTCATGCATGTTAGATCTGAGAGTTACAAAGTTGATATTGGAGCTCAGGGATAGTCTATTATCAGTTTTATAATCATTTGAATTGTACAGGTGGTGCATGCAGTCAGAGGAAGGCATATGAGGATTGCGCAATTCATATTGAGTAATTTCCATAATTAAAAGGGGGCTAATTCCTAAGGAAATATCACAAGGAAATAAGGACTTTGGAAAGCCAAAATTTGGCTAGGTATTGGCATAGGCTTGCCTAGGAAGTAGTGAGACAGATAGAGATAATGCAGAGGTTGCTCAAGCTTGAGCAAAGCATTTTAATCTTCTCATATTTTCTGACTAATGCAATATACAGATAGCAGTGGTTTTTAGCTATGGCTTTCCCTAGGAAATCATGGCGTAATTTTTTGATTGAATTCTTTCTCTTGTATGCTTCATGATTTTTCGATCGTTTAATTGTTTCCACTAATGAGTAGAGTAGATTCAAGTCTATTGTTTTAGTAAATTACAATTAGCAGTTTGAATCTACAAGGAATTTCTACATTCACTTTGTTCCAAACATTCTCCTATATGATACTGAGACATAACTTTCTTGTGTATTATTCATAGTTATGATCTGATCTTGGATACACTATGTAATATTATGATCATCATTGTCATACTTTATATACATCATCATGGATCTAGAGTGTACTTGATTGGCCATGCTTTTTTTCCTTTGAGCCTTGGCTATTAATTTTCTTTTTGTTTCCTTTTGTAGGTATTAATCAGCCTTGAAATTAGGGAGATCCTCTTGGGCCCTTCTAATGCATCCTACTATATATACATAATATATATTGGCCACCTCCTTCTAACCTCATACATTAGGGGGCATCTATTATAGCATCGTTTTCCTCACTTATTATCATACGTATTTGTTGGCCAAGGTAACTCCACCTTTCCCTATTTAGACCTAACTTTATCTTAAAAGGAATTTTTCAAAATCCGTAAGCAATATCCCACATTAAAGTCTCGAATATATGCGGGTACTCCTAAATAAACAAGTGTATGCCTTAAAATAAATTAAAACGATATATAAAATGTGATGTTTTGGGTGGGATTTACGCATTATATGGGAAACCCACTTATAGGATCCCATATCATAACCACCAAAACCAATTTATGGTGGTATAGATACCCACCTTGGGTAGCTATCATAGCCATCAATAGCTTCATGTCTATAATCTTCCAAAATTCTCCCATATTAGGTCAACTATTCCTGTGTTTTTAAGAACTCCCCTATCTCTAAGAAATCCTCATTTCCATGTTGTTATGCTGATTCCTCCTTACCTCAAATATGTATAGAAACTAGGCGGAGGCCTTTATTGACCTGGGATGGAAGGATCCAGGAGAAGGTTTCATTTGGTGCTGGCAGTCAGGATCAGGTGATCATGTAGGCTACTTTTGTGCTATTATTATCAATAGAAATGCTCATATTTGATCTCAAGGAGAAGAGAGGAAGGAAAGAAAATTAATCGAAAGGATATGAGATAAAACTTGAAAGTGTAATGGAAAATTGAGAAAAGTCAATATCAATATAAATCCAAACATGAACAGCATAGAAAAGACCATAAATTTGACATTGGAGGAAAAATGTCATTTTACTATTGTAAAGAGTGGTTGTAGGGTAAACAAAAAAACTCAATCCCTTAAGATATGGAGCTTTCAATATCATTGAGTAGGTAAATGATAATGCTTTCAAATTGAGACATCCTCTTTATATGCAAATAAGTTATGTGGGGAATGTCGAGTATTTAAGGTTGTTTAGGCATTCCATGTTAGATGGAGAATCAAATCATTAGTTTTATCCCACCATAAAATACCGTGTACCACATACCCTTGAAGAGTTAGAGGAGGATGTAATTATATAGAAAAGGAATGGTTGATTAATTGTAGAGGGTGATAAAGGATATGAAAAATTGGCCTCAAAGGACAAACACCAAGGAAAGAAAAATGGTATGAGAGGAACTAAGTAGAAATCAAGTTCCCTCACTTGTCCTTGGAATATTTTAGAGGGAAAAATTCTCCCACTAAAGAGGTGTGATCTAAATTTTATATGCATAAAATGATTAAGTGGTTGATTGCCTTAGTTAACTCAAAGAAATAGCAAATAAAAAGGTCATGGTGATGAAAGTGAATTTCATGGCTACAAATGTTGATGATGAGGTAGCAGATGTAGATGATAGTGCGAAGTGACCCATGCTAAATGAACCAGCTTCCATGCATCCACATAATATCACACTGTCAATGTAATCATTGTGAAATTAAAAGAGAGAGGAAAACTAGATAGAAAGATAAATAAAATAAAAGAACCATGCATTAGAGTACTTCCTAAAATAACAAAAAAGGAAGGGAACATTGGACATGGTGGAAGTTAAAGAGTTAGGGGTGCTTTCCTTTCCATCTATTCTCCAATAGAGCCCAATCTTATATAAACTTGGGCACAACAAATTAGAAAGGGTTATTTGTTATAGGTTGTAAGGTAACATTGAATTGAATTTGTGAAAATTGACTGCCAACAAACTAGAGAGTTAGACTAACCATGGCCATTCAATGCTAGAGTATTTTCATTAAGTTTTCTACACATTAAAATCTATGTTCACTATGTTAATTGAATGGTTTAAATCATCTATTATATTCTAATATGTAGTTGAATAAATTTCACATGTTAGTTATGTTTCTCTCTCGAGCTCTATTTCCCTTGGCCATATTGGTTAGCTACTCTAAGTCATTCATTTAGAGTCTAAAGAGGATCCGTAATGGGGAAATTAGATTTTTTACCCTATGGTTTCCATTCTATGTTGAGTTGCAAATTCTAATTCTTTATATTTATCATTTTATCTCCTTCTAAAACCTTTGGGCATCTAAGAGAATTCATGGACATCCTCCTACACTTGCTTATCATCGTATTGATAGTCCAAAATTTTACACTTTCTTATCATCTTATTGATAGTCCAAATTTTACCATGCTCCTATGCATTTTTCTAACTCCCACAACATAATAATGGTTAAGATTTGGGTGGTGAATCCTTTGGAACTAAGAATTTTGGGTCATTTCATTATGCTCCTACTAACATTATGTAGAACGTTAACCAATGTCACTCTAGTGTGAATCTTTTTGTTTGTTGCATAAAAACACTAGTTACCTTATAATATACGATTGAGTATAAAGTGTTTGACGGTCATATGCTTGGTAATATAGTGTTCCAAGTTCGGTATTTATTATACCATCCCTTACAAACAATCACATATTTATTACACCATTCCTTACAAACAATCATGTATTTATTATCTCGTCTTTGGATGAGGACTAATTGAGAAAAGTATTGTTGCATACGATAATTCTCTAATTTGATTGCTGTAATTAATAAAATGAAAATACAAATTTTGGATTGAACATTGCATATAAATAGTTCATTATTGTGGTTAATGAAAAAAAAGTGTTGAGTAAACATTATTCATGAACAATTCATTGATTTTGCTAGAGTTTTAGGAAAATGAGAAGCATGGTTCTTGAAAAGAATTTGTTAAAGTTTACAATCAATAAACCAAACAATGAGAATCATAAAATGAGTAGAAAGATAGATTTTGGGTGGAAAATTTCACTAGCAATCATATGTTGTTATTATAGTAATAAATTGTAAGGATACCAATAAAATTTAATCATTGTGCTTAGAATTCATGTTAGTGAGGTCAACAAACCTTAAACTTACAAGTTATGGATCAATTATACTTTATAAAAAAAATAACATGTCATGGTTAAAAAAGATGGCGAATTTATACAATACTCTTACAAATAAAAAATTCATATTAGAAAAGGTAATTAAGTTTCCTAAATTTTATAGACAATCTTTTATATTTTTACAACATCTTTAGATTTGTTGTAAAGGTACCTTTAATCTCCCTCTAAGTGAATAGACTATCTTTTCATATTTCCACTCCCACTAATGTGTCATGTGAGATCATTGTGATGGGTGGACAATTCCATGACACAACAAGTAGTGAATGCTTTAAGGAAATCGTTGAACCATCAATTATAATCAACCATCATTAGTCTAATCACCATTTTATGTGTTAATGTTTATATTGTTTTCCATACTCCATCCATTTCACATTATGTTATAACAACATTTTAAGGCAGTGACTTAAAGCACGGATGTGACCCTCTTGTTTAAAAATGAAACGCAACATTTCAAGGCAGTGACTTAAAGCACGGATGTGACCCTCTTTTTTAAAAATGAAACACTTTCACTTTCATATACTGATATGAAAACAACTTAAATTTATAAAAATGTATATTTTTATAATATATATGAAAATATCTTTTCAACATTCACAATTAATTTTATTATTTTTATTTTTTTAATCAAATTGCGTAATTTTCATATCACTTTTGTTACATCATAAACAACAAAATAAACATTCACTTAGACAGTAAACACCCACTTGGACTTTAAGATAGTGGAAATCGCGACTTGAATAATAACTAACAATCGACATCAACAACAAAATTAACGCATAAACACGATGTTTTATTGAGATGTAATTAAGTACAATCTACATCAACAACGAAATTAATGCATAAACACAATGTTTTATTGGGTTGGAGTTAAGCTTAATTAGAGGTTTTTTTTAACAAAATAAGGAGCTTTTAAATGATTAAAAGTCATATATTTAATATGAGTGTGGAATTGAATTTAGATTGAGATGATAACCATCATCTTTTTTAATTCTGGGAAATAAATTTAATTAATATGTTTAACTAAGAATTTTGTACACATTCACTTAATTTTGATGAAATTGGAAATAAAGTATATTTTATCTTAACTTCATATATATTAAAAGTTAATATGGTCAAATATATTAAGATGAAAACTTCATTTTGAGTGCAAAATTTGAAGAGAGGTTTAGACCTAAAAAGTTTGATACATTTGAGTATTCGGTAGATACATAATAAAAATGAATTTATGCTCTTTCTTAACAATATTATATATATTATATATAAATTTCAAATCTCTATAGGTATAAAAATATTTTTATTTTTAATTTATTAAAAATTGGTAATACATAGATTACGTATATATACTTTTGGTATTTTTCTTTGAGATGCTTATAATTTCTAAAAAAAAAATTGATGTAATATGAATTTATGCTCTTTCTTAACAATATTATATCTATTATATATAAATTTTACATCTGTATAGGTAAAAAAAAAAATAATAATAATTAATTTATTAAAAATTGATAATACATATATTACATACATATGCTTTTGGCATTTTTCTTTGAGATGCTTATAATTTTTATAATTTAATTTTTTAATGTAATATGTTAGCATTGATTAAAGATGTATCGAAAATAAGCTTTATTCTAAGTATTAGGTTTTCATATATTTATTAATTAAATTTAAATATGAAGATGGCAACTCTATTGGAAATGGCCATGTAAACGAAGTATTATGTGTGAAGTTCGATATTCAAATCCCTCATTTGCCCACGAGTTTGGAAGGGGCATATGTACGCACCTAGATTTTATAGTGGTAGCATTGGAATCAACCCTGTGTCACATGAATATGAAAATATCCCAATTGTTGATTCCTCTAGTCAATAAAAAAATAAATAAAGATGGCTACAAATATGAATCATTGTTATTTGATTTACATTATGAAATAAATCTTAATTTATAGTTACTAGTTATATTTTATATATTTCACATATCTATAATAATAAATAATTATATATTTATTAATTAAATTGAAATATTAAGTTTTGAAGTATCATTGTTACTAATATGAATCATTATTATTCAAAGTTCTTTTAATATGATACAAATATTTATTAATAAGTTGGAAGAGTGGCCTTACTCTTACATGTATGGACATAAATCTTCTTCTTCTCATTTATGCTACTGATATTGTTATTTTGGCAAAGAGTCATTACGATCTAGCCAGGCAACTTAGAATCCTCTAATATTTTTGCTCCAAGACGGATATGATTGTTAATACTAACAAAACTAGAGTCATGATAATTAAATCCAAAGAGTTCATCTATGATACTTTCATTTACAACAAAAAAATCCTCTAATGAAGCTCCTTCATACAAACATATGAGAATAAACATCCATCATAAGATCAATTGGAATTATAGCATTGAGAAAAGGATAATGGAGATTGGAAAACTTACTATGGGCTTGAAAACAATTGTAAGTTGACAGATCTTTGGATTTGGGATAAAAAATCTCCTCTTTGAGACTCTATCACTCATGTTATTTTAAATTGACTTGAGGTTTGGTATTGTAATTTATCCAAATATTCATAGAGGAAGATTGAATAACTACAAAAGCATATTATAACTAACAAGCCTAAGATTAAAGGAAATATCCCCTACCTTATCCTCGTAATTGAAGCAAGTCTTTTCTCTAATGGAAGCATGGATCTAACTAGGTATCTTATCTATAAAAAAAAATTATACAACATGGATTCCAAGAGGTATCCTAAAATTACTTCTTGCTCTATCAAAAATCCCCACCTTCAATGCAAGTGAGGGTGGCATAAGAATGCCTAGTCTTGGCTAGAATATTGGGGAATAATGAAGGAGTTCATCTTACATAATCCATATAATATTAGAAATATTATTACTTCTAAATTTAAGGAGAAATTGTGTTGAAATAAAAATCTAGAGGGAAAAAGAAAAACTTTGATATTATTAGGAGGTGATCAACCCTAATCTGAAAACCCAAAATTATATTTTTGTCTTGACTAGTGTTAAGAATAAAATGAACATTGTCAAGATTATATTTTAGTCTTGACTAGTGTTAAGAATAAAATGAACATTGCCAAAATAAGAACTAATTTTCATGAGCTTTATAGTGAAATTGGGCATTTGTCAATTCCGAAAAACACCATGGGATGACAGAGTTTTTCATGCTATGATCATTAGGGGATTGAAGAAGATGAAAAACAATCTCTTAGATTTTCCATCTTATGCTCACATTCGATGCAATTTTCAAAATATCTGTCATGCTACCAACCTTTTTGACTCTTTAAATTAACAAAACTATGATGATATAGGAATTATTCTCTCACTTATTTTTTAGAATTGAAATAAAATATTAAAGAATTTTGATTAATCTCTTAGTGGAGGTTAATCATCATCATCAGTATTATCAATTTTTTCCCAAAAAAAATGTTTAGAATTTTATAATAAAGACAAAACTACAATCTAATAAATTGAATTTAATAAAATTGTTTTATTATTATTACCTTTCACCTAACTCCTTTATCATAGTTGGTTTTATTCCACGACTATCATCATGTCTTCAATGTTTCATGTGCTTCACTTCCCCCATGAAGGGAAAATTGTCACGATCGATTCATTGGATTACTACATACTATCGACCAAGCTTATCCCCATAGGAAATTATATGACAATCATCAGGGATAACCTTGTATCCTATGAGAGTGTTGGTGTGGGACTATTTAAAATACCATCACTTATTGATGTATTTACTTTACCCCTACCAAACATTCCTTCTTATTCTATTTCTCCTCTACACATGGTCTCTTCCAACACATGTGGACTCCATCTATTTCCCAACCGTTAGGTAGTGCCTTCTCCTTCGGAAGTACATCAGTATGGTGAGCATACACAACCTTTAACAGAAGGGATTGAATAAATGGTAGTCCTGTCAGTACCTCTTAATGTTAATCAAAAAATCCATCCCAATATGGAATATGATCCAGATCATTTTCACACATAGGTTGTCACTCCACCAATTCCACATTACTCCCTCGACAATGAGTCTCCTTCTCTGCAAGTCATCTTGGAGATCATGGATCCTATTGATAATCCCAAGTAGATTATGCCTCTTGATTCTTCTATTCTCCTAAACATGGAAAAGGTATAAATTGGAAAGGAAAATCTTGAAACAAATTAGGGGCACATTTTCTTGACCATCCTTGGAAGTGCCACCCTTGGACCGAGCCAAGTCTTGCATTAATACTAAACTTTCCAATGAATTGTTGAACTTCAATCCTCCCATTGACAAGCATTGTGCACCCTCTATATGTCTTGATAATCCTTCTCAAGGAGCTACAATAGCTCACAAGACCACTCACCTTGTATGTCCTCAGGCTATTCCTAATATTGTTATGGTTTTAGGTTTTCCCTAGCATCATCAACCTTTTGCAATTGGGTAATTCAATTTTCTTTGGCATATCCCCATCCTCATGCACCATATGGTACCTATGATATACCATGATTTCATGTATGGGAATCCTTGGCATATGCCCGACAGTGGGAAAAACTTTACATCGGCCTATGAGATTATGTTGCACTTTTCTAGTAAATTGTAGATGCCAAAAATATGATACACACACACACACACACACACACACACATATCACTAAAAAAAAAACATTCAAATACCCAAAAAATAAAAATATATATGGTCTTGTTTTTATCTCATTGATCCAGGTGGATCTTCAGACATAGTGGCATGGAAAAAGCTCAAAATTCAAAGTGCCAAAAAGGCGATGAACTTGACATCAGATTGAAGTGCTCGTTGCCCTAATTCAAACGGTGCAAATGACACTCCAATCCGAGTCCGAATAAAGGAGATATAGGCAGTCAAAGTTGGGTTGACTTTTGATGACAGGGCAGGTTTAACGAGGACACAATCTGCACTTTTCTGGTAGACGGAATCCGACCAAATTCCGGGTGAAATCATGGCCTAGTTAAAAAGACTCCTACGGTCCAAAACAAAATTTTCAAAATTGCACAATTTGTTTTTTCTTAAACAAAAAAATATTAAAAAGAGGGGTGGCGGGACACCAACCCCACCACCAAAAAAAAACAATATAACCAAAGGAGGGGCGGGCCATGACCCCCGGCCACTCCCCTCACCACGGAACTGTCAACATAAAACGAGAGGGACAAGCCATGACCCCAGCCCCTCTGCTGCTCCCACGGAGTCACCAAATAATGAATATGGGTGGGCCGACCCTTAGGGCTCGTACCCAACCCAAAACCAACAACACATTAATGAAGGGGTGTGGCCATTTAAAAAGGCAAGTATGGTGGACGTGCCACCCAAGGCGGGCCCAACCCAACCAATTTTTAAATTTAAAATTGGTTTGTGGGTATAAAAAAAGGAGGAGGTCGAGTTTGACCTCATAACCTCCTCCCTATTAAATCGGATCACAACCAACACACCAAACCACTTTCCTAGTCAATCCACCCAACAAACATTATATGAACCTTTTTCTCAGTGCACTCAGGCAGAGGAGGCAGTGCACATAGTTCGAGGCAAAATTTTGGAGGGAGGGCCGAATTTTCATTTTGTCAGAATTTAACAAATTTTATATGGTTTCAGCACTTCTCGATGCCATGTATGCAATGGTGTTGTTTGTTTCTGCATTAGAGTTCTGCATTGTTCAGCCATTTTTCAGTATGGGGGTATAAGACTCCTTTTTGTAACGGATGCTTGTACTCTTCTTTTTCATGCCACTTAATGAATGAAGGCCTCTCCGTTGACCGAGCAAGGCCCGGAGATGTAGTCCAAGACGGACGAACTCTGTTATCAAGTCTTGTTGTCTTATTTCATGCTTTATGTGTTTCTCCTCTTGTCTCATGTGTACATTAAGTTTTCTTTGTTAAGCTACAATTTATGCATGTAATTCTTTAACACATCTATAAGCAAAAGAATTTGGATCAAGTGGTATCAGAGCAGGTCTTTTTTATATGCGAATTGCATGTTTGTATGTTAACAAGAAACAGGCTCTTAAGAGGCGAAGGGAAACTAAAGTCTTTTGATCCCAAAGCGGGGTGTGCACATTGAAGGAGAAACATTGTAGATGAAGAGGCTCATCTTGAAGAGGAGTGCAATTTCCGTGAAACCTTCTATTCAATGCCAGAGAATGTCAGTCAATTGCTTTCAAGGCTGGAGAAAGCAGAAGAGAGAAAACCAGAAGAACAAGGTTCAGCGCATGGAAATAGTGGTGAAGAACCCCCTCCTTCTCCTTCCACGAGTGAAATTTCTTCTTCCTCGCATCACCATCATCATAGAAATTCAAGGGATGCATCTAAGAAACATTTCTTTAAATTAGATGTCAAATTTGATCTTCCCATTTTTAACGGTGAAAGTAATGCAGAAAAGCTTAATAAATGTATTAGGCAGATTGAAATCTACTGTAGGATTTAGCATATCGATGAGGATGAGGCAAAGATTCAGCTAGCCTCTCTTCGGCTGAGTAGCATCGCTCTCGTTTGGTGGGAGAGAAAATTGTGAAGCAATAAGAGCGTGGATAATCTTCTTTCCTCATGGCCTAACTTCATTTCTTCATTAAAGGAACAATTCTACCCCTTGGGTTATAAACAAAAAGCCTTAATGGATTGGAAATACTTAAGGCAAGGCAAAGGTAAGGATGTTCAAAGCTTTACAGAGGAATTTAGAAAATAGGCACTTAATTTGGGCATTGCACTTGACTCACCTAAAGTAGTAACTAAGTATATTGGATCATTACATAGTTACCTTAGACATTCATTATTCTTGTTTGAACCAACTACTATTGACTCAGCCAGTGCGAAGGCAATTCATCTTGAGAACATGGGCAAAAATGAAAGAGATGATCATTTTAAGAAACCACCTTTCAAACCTCCAGATGGAAAGCCCAAAGTAAAAGGAAAAGGAAAGGAGATGAGGACGGTATCAACCAAGAAAGATGAAGGAGAAAGACCTTATTGCAATCACTGCAAAAAGGAAGGTCATGATGAAAATCATTGTTGGAAACAATACCTAGAAAAGAGACCAAAGAAGCTTGGAGGAAAAGGCAAGTAGAAGAGAGTGGCAACTGTGTAGCAAGACCTTGGATCCGATTCAGGAGATGAAGCATTGATCAAAGCAGCAGGAACAAAAGGTACTCTTACACCTCATGTTAATTCTGAATCACATGAAGGCACTAGTTCAATAGATGAGTCTCTTTCTAATGAACGAAGGAGAATTGAGATATTTCATATTAGAGTTATCATAAATCATACAAAAGTGTGTTATGAAACCAGCTCAAGAAAAAGATAGAAAAGATAGATCAACGCCTTAAAATTTAGCCTCTTCGAAAGGGCAACCTCCTTTACATTACATAAATGAACAATTCTTCGATGATACAAATGAAAAGGCCTCCTTTCTATATATAGGAGTCTAAGGGGTCATAATATAATCAGAGCCGACATAACAATAATAATATAAGGGCACAATAATAATAATAGTGGGCTTCTATGGGGCATAATAGTAACAATATGGGCACTACATGGGTACATCAATATAATAAGGGGGTTGTACTAATAACAATAAGGGGTTACACTAGTAGTATAGGGGCCTAACATGCCCCTCTCCTTAAAAAAATTTTGTCCTCAATTCTTGAGTAGTTCTTGATGCTTCTGTATAAAATTCTTGTCCTCCCATGTGGAATCTTCAGTGGGTAAGTTCTTCCACTTGATGAGATACTCTAAAATTGATCGATTTCGTAGCTGTCAGGTTCTTGTTTCTATGACTGCTCCAATTTCCAATATGATTTTTCCTTCCTTTTCAATTTCTGGAAATATTGTTTGAATTGGAATCTTTTGAAAATTTTGAATAAGTGGCCATACTTCTTCATCCTTCTTCCATTCATCCCTTGCTTCGTTTATCCAATCTGGTTGGATAATAGAAATAGCACAAAACAATTCTTCCACATCCTCATCCTTTCTTGAGAGTGCATCCGCAACAAAATTTTGCTTCCATTTCCTATAAATGATGTCAAAGTCATAACCCAACATATTTGTGACACATTTTTTCTATTCTTCTAAAGACAATAGTTGTTCTAAAAAGTATTTAAGACTATCATGATCCATTTTTACCTTGAAGTGTCTTCCCATTCGGTAAGGTCGCCATTTCTTAAGTGCATGTAGTATTGCCAACATTTCCTTCTCATAAATAGATTTCTTGAGATGTAGCAGTAAAAATACCCAATCACCTACATCAAAACAAAATTCACTACGATGTTGATCTACCTGTTGTTTCATTCGATTTTGCACCAAAGTGGTGTTATCCATTAAAAGTTGGAGAACTTGTTGTTGATGCTCGATGTGATCTTTCATTGCTTGAACCTTTTTCTTCTTGATATGTACTTCTATCTTTAGAGTTTGAGGAGTGGTAATTTCTTCCAATCCTTTACAAGATATGGTCAGATTCATTTCTTGATTCTCGATGTGATCTTTCACTTCTTGAACATTTTTCTTCTTGAAATGTCCTTCTATCTTGATAGTTTGAGGAGTGGTAATTCCGACCAATGAATTACAAGATATGGTTGGATTCAATTCTTCTTTCTCAATGTCATCTTTCACTTCTTGCACCTTTTTCTTCTTGATTTGTCCTTCTATCTTGAGAGTTTGAGGAGTGGTAATTCCTGCCAATGCTTTACAAGATATGGTCTGATTCATTTCTTCTTTCTCTGGGGTTGGATCACGGCATATATCCTCTTCTTTTGATGTTTCTTGATCGTTTTCTTCCTCCTCTTCATAATTTATGTAAAATAATTTCTTCTTAGCACAGTTATGACCTTTAGTGCATTTTCTATCACAATTGTAACAAAGCCCTTTTTCTCTTTTTTCTTCCAATTGTTGTGGTGTAACCCTTGTAGGTTGTGGAAGGCGAGGAGAAACAACACTTCCATCTTTATAGTAGTGAGGGGTAGACTTCCTTGTTGCCATAATTTTACTTTCCACTATGTAACAAAGCCCTTTTACTCTTTCCAATTGTTGTGGTGTTGCTCTAAAGAAGCTGTTTCTGTTTGTATCCTCATAATGTGCTATCATTTCCTCCGTGAAAATTGACCACGTAACGAGTTTTTTAAGAGAACAAAGCCCTTTATACCATAAAAATTGATCTGGTTCTAAATATGAGGATGCAATACATACCTTTTGTAACAGTGGTACACCATGTAGATCAAAATATTGCTCCATCTGAAGTATCCAATTTACCGGATCATTTCCATCAAACTTCCTCATATCGCCTTTTCTTGATTTTATGAGCTCGATATTGAACTGACTATAACTCTATAATTTCAGCTCTTCTAGTTCTGAAATTGTGATCTGCAGTAGCCCTCTGTGTCCTCTTTCCAATGCCACCAGTCTGATTGAAATTGGATTCTCCAAGGAAGAGTTATGCGAAATCTCCCACAGTGACCTAATTATAGACTAGTTCAGTAGAGCGAACTTGGACGACATGCCATGAGTCACTGTTTCGACCTTTGGCTCTAAAAAATATATACAAGAAGCTATAGTCTTTCCTCTTTCTGTTCCTTCTTATGAAATTTCAATCCGATGCTCAGAGAAAAAGTTATGATGATTTTTCGGGTCACCTATTTGGAATGTAATTTAGAAGTCTGCAAAAATACCAACTTCCTCAGATCATATCTCTGCAAATATAGAGCGAAAAGCTCTGAAATTTGGACATGAGGCTCAGCGCAATTTCTTCTCAAATGGGTTTTTTTTTATCATTTAAAACGTCGCAGAAAATAATTTATAGCGAAAATTCCACGATGACCTATTTGGAGCAGTGAAACCCTAGAATCCAAAAGCTCTGATACCAAATGTTATGAAACCAGCTCAAGAAAAAGATAGAAAAGATAGATCAACACCTTAAAATTCAGCCTCTTCGAGGGCAAAACCTCCTTTACATTACATAAATGAACAATTTTTCAATGATACAAATGAAAAGACATCCTTTCTATATATAGGAGTCTAAGGGGTCATAATATAATCAGAACCGACATAAAAATAATAATATAAGGGCACAATAACAACAATAGTGGGCTTCTATGGGGCACAATAGTAACAATATGGCCACTACATGGGTATATCAATATAATAAGGGGGTTCTACTAATAACAATAAGGGGTTACACTATTAGTATAGGGGCCTAACAAAGTGGAAACTCTATTTGATACCGGATCCCAAGCAAACTTAATTTCAGAGTCCTTGGTAAAGAAGCTAGGCTTGGAAACCAAACCACATCCAAAACCTTACCCACTTGGATGGATACATGATAAAGCAAAACTAAATGTAACTAAGCAGTTCAAGGTTAAATATGTGATTGCTTCTAAGTTAGTGGATGAGGTAAAACTTGATGTGATACCATTGGATATCTATGGCATGGTGTTAGGGAGTCCATATCTATACGATAGAAAGGCAATATTCTTCTGTCATGAAAACAAATACCAAATCACAAAATATGGGGTAGAATATATTGTAAGGGCTCATCAAACTAAAATCAATGCCAGCCTTGTAAGTGCAAGATAAATGAAGAGGTTGGTGAATTCCAGTAAGGGTTGCATGCTTATGATTGTAAGGGGAAAAGATGCAGAATTATCCGATGATTTCCAGCATTGTGTTCATGTGCATAAAAATGAATTATGTGAATTGATTTATAACTATGGTGAGATGTTTCAGGAACCAAAGGGATTACTTTTGAAGAGGGAAATCCAACATGAGATCCATTTGCAGCATGATGCTCCTTTACCGAATATTGGCATGTATAGGGTGTCAACCATTGAGATGGAGGAGATCAAAAAGTAGGTGCAGGAACTATTGAACAAAGGGGTCATCAGACTGAGTACTTCTCCATGCGGCTCACCAATTGTCTTAGTGCCGAAGAAAGATGGCACATGGAGGATGTGCATGGATTATCGAGCACTAAACAAAATAATGGTGAAAAATCATTACCCTCTTCCCCACATTAATGACTTATTAGATCAGTTAAAGAATGATATCTATTTCACCAAATTGGATTTGCGTAGTGGTTATCACCAGGTCCAAATTGTAGATTAGGATGTGTGGAAAACGACCTTCAAGACCAAACAAGGGTTGTTCGAATGGATGGTGATGCCATTCGGACTTTGCAACGCTCCAGCCACTTTCATGAGGGTCATGAATGATCTCTTTAGGCCTTTCATTGATGAATTTGTTCTTGTATATCTAGATGATATTCTTGTCTTCAGTAAAAGTTGGAATGAACATGTATGTCATGTGAAGAAAGTGTTTGATGTATTGAAAAATGAAAAACTCTATGTAAAATTGTCAAAGTGTGAGTTTGGGAAAACCTCTTTGGTTTACCTAGGTCATATTGTTGGTCGTGGTGAGCTAAAAATTGATCCTTCTAAAGTTGAAGAAATTGTGAATTGGCCTAAACCTACTAGTGTAACCGAGGTTCGCAGCTTTTTGGATGCAGTACAGTATTGGAGGAGATTTATTTCCAATTTCTCTATTATTGCAGCACCTTTACATGCATTAACAAGTGTAAAGCAAGTCTTTCAATGGGGAGGAAATTAGCAGAAGTCCTTCGAAACATTGAAAGAAAATATCAGCACCGCACCGGTCTTGGCCTTACAAGATCTCCAATAGCCATCCGAGATCGAGATAGACACCAGCAGATATGCCATGGGAGCTATACTGATGCAGAAAAAGAAGTTGATATGTTACCATTCAGAGAAGTTTTCTTAGGCTATGATAAACTATCCCACTTATGACAAGGAATTATATGCCTTGGTCCAGACTGTGAAAAAGTGGAAACACTACCTGATCGCCAAGGAGACCATCATCCATACGGTCATCAGCCCTTGTAGTATCTTCAGTCACAAACCAAGTTGCATAAATCTCGTCATTTCAGGTGGATGGGTTTTCTACAACAATTTCATTTGGTAATAAAGTATAAGAAGGGCACTAGCAACAAAGCGGCTAATATGCTATCTCGCCCTCCTATTTCTGCTTCTGTTATTTTTCATAATGCTTCGTTGTCTTTTAAAAGTTACGCTGAACAATATGCTAATGATGATGACTTTAAGGAGATTTATGCAAAACTAACACATGGTTCAGAGGTGGACAACTATCACTTACAGGGCAAACTGTTGTATCACCTTGGAAATTGTGCATACCCACAGGAGAAAGGGTACATGTAATCCGAAAGGCCCACACCTCCCTTGTGTCTGGTCATTTTGGTATTGAAAAAACTTTGTGTCATGTACAAAGATTTTGTTTTTGGCCTCTTATGAAGAACATTGTGACTCAATATGTAAAGGATTGTGTGATTTGTTCTGTTTCAAAGCCCTCTAATAGAAAAATCAAGCTCTACACACCACTCCCTGTTCCAAGTCGTCCATGGGAAAGTATGTCGATGGATTTTGTAAGAGGTTTGCCTTTGTCTAGGAAAAGTCATGACTAGTTGTATGTCATCATTGACCATTTTAGTAAGCTGTGTATTTTAATGCCTTGTAAAAAGCAGATCACTACAGAGCAGACTGCTTATCTTTTCTTTCAGCATGTTTGGGTCCATTTTGGGCTACCCACATCGATTGTGTCAGATCGGGACTCTTGCTTTCTCGGAGAGTTTTGGACCAGCTTGTGGAAGATGATGGACACCAAGTTGAAAAGAAGCACGACATTCCATCCACAGATTAATGGATAGACAAAGGTTGTAGACCACACTGTGGTAAACTTGTTGCGAGGCTATTGTGGGATGAGCATCTTCCATATGTGCAGCATTCCTACAACCAAGCAGTGCACTCATCTATGCAACGTTCACCATTTGAGACATGTTTTGGTTACCTCCCAAAGGACCCTTTTGATATGGTCTTTGGAAGGGAAGACAACTCCAGTGGATGTAATGACAGGGACAAAGCGCAGTAGTTCATTCAGCGGATCCAGTTGGTTCACCAACCAGTACAGGAGCAGTTGGAGAAAATTCTAGCCTGATACAAGGCTCGACATGACAAACACTGAGTTGACCATCAATTTCAAGTGGGTGACAAAGTGTGGTTCCACATCAGCAAGGACAGGATGAAGGGAGAAAGGAAGAAGTTCCGACCAATCTGGTATGGTCCATTCACCATCTTGGAGAAGATTGGAAATAATGCCTTTCATCTCAATTCGCCAATATATATGCAAATGTACTCCATAGTGAATGTGGAGAACTTAAATCTGTACGAGCCACCATTGATTATAGACACTGAAGAGGTGGGCACAGTTCCTATAGTTGATGACTTTGCACCAGAGTACCTCGATGAGTTACCTAAGGACATCATCCTTGATAGAAGAACCAGGTTTTCACGAAGGGGAGATGTGGAATACCTTCGAGTTGGTTTCAAGGGGATGCACCCTAGCAAGGAAAAATTCGCTCGAAAATGAAAGAGTGAGCGAAAAATTCCCTCACTTGCCAATTGACTGATAAAGCTTTTGGATGTCCAAAAGCTCCTCAATGGGGAGGATTGATCCAGGTGGATCTTTAGACACAGTGGCATGGAAAAAGATCAAAATTCAAAGTTGCAAAAAGGTGGTGAACTTGACATCAGAATGAAGTGCTCATCGCCGTGATTCCAACGGTGTGAATGGCACTCCAATCCGAGTCCGGATGAAGGAGATAGAGGCAGTCAAAGTTGGGTTGACTTTTGATGACTAGGCAGGTTTAATGAGGACACAATTTTCACTTTTCTGGCAGATGGAATCTAGCCAAATCCGGCCAGATTCCGGGTGAAATCGTGACCTAGTTAAAAAGACTCCTACGGTCCAAAACAAAATTTTCAAAATTACACAATTTTTTTTTTAAACAAAAGAATATTAAAAAAGGGGTGGCAGGCCACCAACCCCACCACCCCAAAACAAACAACATAACAAAAGGATGGGTGGGCCATGACCCCCAGCCCCTCCCCCGGCAAAGGAACTGTCAACATAAAACGGGAGGGACAGGCCATGACCCCAGCCCCTTCGCTGCTCCCACGGAGCCACCAAATAAAGAATATGGGTGGGCCGGCCCTTGGGGCACAGACCCAACCCAAAACCAACAGCACGTTAATGGAGGCGTGCTGCCATTTGAAAAGGTAGGTATAGTGGGCAGGCCGCCCAAGGTGGGCCTGACCCAATCATTTTTTAAATTTAAAATTGGTTTATGGGTATAAAAAAGGAGGAGGTGGGGTTTGACCTCCAAACCTCCTCCCTATTAAACTGGATCAAAACCAACACACCAAACCACTTTCTTGGTCAATCCTCCCAAAAAATGTTATATGATCCTTTTTCTCAGTGTGCTCAGGCAAAGGAGGTAGTGCACGTAGTTCGAGGTAGAATTTTGTAGGATGGTTGAATTTTCATTTTGTCAGAATTTGACAAATTGTATATGGTTTCAGCACTTCTCGATGCCACAAACGTAATGGCATTGTCGGTTTCTCCATCATTTTTCAGTATGGAGGTATAAGACTCCTTTTTGTAAATGATACTTGTACTCTTCTTTTTCATGCAACTTAATGAATGAAGTCCTCCCCATTGATCGAGGAGGGCCTGGAGATGTAGTCAAAGATGGATGAACTCCGTTATCAAGTCTTGTTGTCTTCTTTCATGCTTTATGTGTTTCTTCTCTTGTCTCATGTGCACATTAAGTTTTCTTTGTTAAGCTACAATTTATGCATGTAATTATTTAACACATCTATAAGCAAAAGATTTTGGATCACTCGTCCATATTTTATTTCTTTTGTTATGTGATTTAACCATGGGTCTATTATTTCTACATGGTTTTCATAGGATATGATGGAATTTTAATTACAACATCTACTAGACCTTAGATATGTTTTTCTTGAGCCTGACATGTAGGGGTAGGTCCCTTATTTTGATTTCCATTGCATTATTAATCATCATTCTCGTCGTCATTGTGCCTTAGGTCTGACCCCGTTAGGTTGCAATATTATCCTGTCTCTTTTATACACATCGTAACTTGGTGGTAGAGCTAACCTACACATGGATACCATAGATCAACATCTTCGTTCCATGTTGGGCTACATGCAACATTTATTCATCTCCTTTTCAGAATTACTCCTTTTGACCCATAGTGACTTAAAATTTGAGCCTCATTTTTCTCTTCTTCATTAGTTTCTAGCTTTACCCTTAGAGGATTCCACATTTATATACCTTGTGATTGCTACATATTTTGAAGACTTATGTATGCATGTTTATAATCCTTGGTTCCAAATAAACACAATTTCCATACATTCTTGGCCCAATACTTTCTTTAACTTGGTGTTCTCACATTTCCTAGAGGGGCCACTACAATGAGTGGTATTATTTGCCATCCTCTTTGCCTCCTTATTCTTAAGGAATATATGCTAGCTTGGAACCAATTTCTACCCTTTATACCACTTGTTCCTCCAAAATTAGTTGTCTTTGTGTCCTTCTCATGCTCATTGAACCCTGAAAGGAACCGAGTATCCTTTTATTTATTTTTAGGCTTGTTAAAACTAAACAAAAAAAGAACTTTTGAGCTTATTTTTATTCTCTTTCATTATCATTAAACTAGGAAGGATACAAAAATAGAGAAATAAATTGAATGGGAATCATTCACTTGAGTTACTAGTCAAAGTGGTGGTGTCAGTCGTGTCACCCTTGAACATGGCACATGTTTGAGTCATTTTATCACAATGAGGTTTTAGCTTGCCCGGGAGTTGTACCATAGATATGAGTTTGTTTACTCCTCCAACTTGTTACTATTCCAGTCACTATGAGGCATGTTTCAATGCCTCCTGTGTTATTGCATGATAGCATGTGGTGCTCATTATTCAATGTTGCCAAGTCACTATTGTGTTGTGCCATTAAGATTTCAAGGGAACTTTAACCCTAAGTTAGCCATATGTAGTCCTTGTTTACCCTTTTTGTGTTCTTCATCCCTATGTCAACTACATTTCATGACTTCATCCATTCACATCATACCTTGGTATTATCTATGTTAATTGATGAGGGATACATCAAGGCCCTTCTTCAATGAATATTCTCTTGTCGACTTCTTCTCATTATCTAGGAGCTTGATTTAGGAATCAATAGTAACTTGGAACTTGTATACCACAGTGGCAGGTTTCCTCATGATCGACAATGGATTTCGCGAGTGTTCAACATCATTTCATATTCACACTTAGTAGATTTTG
Source organism: Pinus tabuliformis (assembly GCA_031772625.1). NCBI lineage: Eukaryota > Viridiplantae > Streptophyta > Pinopsida > Pinales > Pinaceae > Pinus > Pinus tabuliformis. The sequence goes on from CM062818.1 coordinate 125,778,303, forward strand.
CTAGGTACCTTGGGGTAAATTTTAATCATTGGTGGGTCCCTTTACATTTTTTAATGGTATGCCTTAATGAATAATGTTCAAATGGTTTCTACCAGGCTCAAAATTAGAATATCTATTCACATAATGTAGATTTGTACCATCAGGATTATGTAGAAGACCCTAAGTTAGGGACATTTCACTCTTATATGACACCCTTCCTAGGTTGCGTTAGAGTTACACATCATTTATGTACTTTGAGGACTACTCTGGAGCACACCTCTTTTATATGTCCATAGTCCTACTGATATATATTGTGACATTGATCTAGAATGTATTTGTTGGTGGCTATGATTTTTCTAAATTCCCACATGGATCCACTATGTATTGTAAATAGCCATGTACTAACATTTCATGTCGTGGATCCACAGTGTATAATTGGTGGCCATTTTCATTTTCTCTTAATGACCAAAAATGGGTATGAATAACTCATGGATATTATCAATACTATTGAGACTTCAACATTTGAGTTACTTCAATTCAATTTTGTAGTCCTCGCTCCTTCCTGCCATTTTGAGGTATGAGTTTTGTTGTAATGCATTTTTTGCCATAATTTCCCTTTCTAACTTCATGCATTAGGTGCATATGTTCTAACCCTATTTGTCACTCCATTATAGTGAGAGAGACCCAAGTTCAACATACCTTAGTTTTGTCTAATATGCATCCCCTTTAACTCTTGCTTTTACTTATGTGGATCTTACAAGGGAGTTATTACATGTTAAAAGGGTGAAAATAAATAATTGAATAATTTCTCATAAATTTTTTTTCATAATTTGATAATTATGAAATAACAATTATTTGATAATTATGAAATAACAATTATTTCATAAGTGAGGAAAAGAAAAATATTGAGAAAAATGTTCCAGAGTTTGTCATGCCCAAGGAGATCAACTTGACCTACTTGTGTATGAGTTGGTTAAGGGTCCATTATTGTAGAAGTTTCCTAACTTCTCAAGCACCTAGGTGTCTAGATACATTCTCCTAGAGGATAGACGAACCTATATAATCTCATCCTATCAAAGGGAAAGATAGATCAAGTATCCATATTATAGTGCGAGAGCTCTACTGAGATTGGGAGCAGGAGACTAATACTACAAGTTGGAGAGGAGGCTCATTTCCTCAAGGTATACCTTTCATGTATATGTCATTTGATTGTTAATGCAAGCATATGATTTCCCTTTCATACATTTTTTATCTCTATGATGTTATGTTCTTATGTTTATTCTTTCATTCTATTGATTCTCATCTTCCCTCTATGGAAGGAAATTTTTTCTTAGTTGGTTGTGCTTATGTGTAGGTTTTGTGGATTGAGATTGCTAGGATTAGTATATTCGAAATAAGTAGGTCTTCCATGTACATTATATTAGACACTCATCCCCAGCCTATGAGGGTTTAGGTGTCCCTTATCAACCTGTTAGTTTAAGATGTTATGAATGGATGCAAAGAACATATTGGGTTCTCATTAATTTTCTTCTATCACTCTTGTCACGAACATTAATATGGTGAGCCTGGGCAAAGCCTCACGGAGAAATAACTCCTTGTGATTGTCTTATTTAAATTAGAACAAGTGTGATTTAAATAAAGGAGGTATGTAGAATCTCGAGAATTGAAATGTTTCCATTAGCTGTTGAACCTTGGGTCTTAGACCTCGACACTTTTAATAGAGGAAGGAAAGGAGGAAACCTTGATGTTGAGACCCCAAGATGATGTGGTAGATGAAATGGTGATGATGTGGAAGGTGAGGTGGTGATGACATGGAATGTGACATGGTGATGATGTTGCACTAACTTGGTGATGGCATGGCTAGTGACGTGGAGATGACGTGGTGATGATGTGTCATGTAGTGTCATCTCGGTAGTTTCACACCACCCTCAAAGTAGATTAGATCTCTTGTTAGCAGGCGTAAAGTCACTTTGATTTTTCCATAGGCATGGAGATTGATAACCCTTTTTCCCTAGAAGTGAATGTTAGAATTCATGCAAGTTAGCTAGGTGAAATCCCTACCAGTTGAGATCAATGGCTAATATCGATTGAGTAGGCCCCTATCATAGTCCATGTTTAATGAGCAAGGACGAGGGAACTGTTGGGTTTAGTGCCAAAATTCCCACCTTTGATAAATGATTAAGATTCATTATGGAGGCCCCCCATCTCGACATTTGAAACCACCATCAAGAGGTCCACATTACCAGTTGTATTCAAATAAGATAGAAACATAGCAAACATGTGAAAAATAGAGGATAGTGGGATAAGGACAGAAATATATTTATGAAACCATGTTATTAGGCCATTGAACCTCAGAGAAATTCATAGGATCCAACTCATGGAGGGGCCTGATTCAAAGGGTCAATATCGGACATAGGCCATCAACCCCAAAATGCTTGAGAACGAAGAGGAAAGGAACCCTGATGTTGATACCGTCAAATCTTGGATCTTGTACCTCGGGCCTCGACTCAAGAGAAAAGGGAGTAGTGAAGAAAACACTCGATGTTGAGGTGTTGATATGATGTGGAAAAATGGGCTCCACTTTGGACATGTAGGTGACACATGACATTCTTGTGATGACATGGTCTCTATTAATAGGCCAAAAATTCTAACAAGCATAACTTTCGATTCAGAATATGAATTGGGGCAAATTTTATATCACCAGAAACCTTTCAATGACCCGATTGTCATGGTGGTATTAGAAATAAATTCTATAGGCTTGTAAAATAAATATTTTTCTAACTCCATGTCCAAAATTAACCTTTGGGATTGATTCAAAGAGTTAACACCTTCCTCATACCTTGAATCCTTTAACGGGGTGGAACGGAGGTGGTTATAGTCTGCATCTCTAGAGAAAGAATGAGGGTTTAGACCTTGGGGATTGACATCAAATGAACGACCCACCTGTAATTCCTCACCCCTTTCTTTGTGAATATCATGCAAGTTGTATGATATTTTGAGTGTTCTATATTCATTGTTTAATTCTTCTTTGTTGGGGCATTCAAAATTATCCTTAGGGATTTCATCCCACAAAAGAATTGGTGACTCCATTGGGGATGTTACTCTTTAAGTATATTTCCTAAGGGTTGTATCCATGATCTAGGTAATTAGGCAGTTTCCTCCTTTAATTTTTAGTCTCTTGATCCCTTCTTGAATATTTCCTTCCAGCTTGATCTTTTGCATATGGGATTTCATTTATTTTTTCTTGTCTTTGCAAAAATAAGCAGGTTTTTTTTTAATAATTACATATATATGTGGGTTGTTTGTGTGAAATTCATGTATATGTAGCTTTATTTTGCAATAGTCACATATGTGTGCATTTTCTTCAAAGCATAATCACATGTTCTTTTGAAGGTAGAAAATTTTCTACTTTTATTTGTTCCCAAGTGGCTTGATGATGTTTTCTTATGGTCCATGTTGTTGGTATGATGATAGGATTTTTGGAATTTGAAGTATTTCTTCATGTACTTTTCTAGTTTATGTGAAGGAATTCTTGTATCAGCTTAGGTTTTCTTGGTCGGCAAGTATAATAGGTTCAAGGCTAGATCCTTGGATTTTGGTTCCAAGTTTTTGATTGCTTTAGGCCTCGTTAGTAGCATTTTGTTGTTGTTTTCTTGGAAGTATTTGATTCTACTTAATTTCTTTTCAATTTTTCTATACTAGGTTGCAAGCCTTTGAATTTGCATTGCTTTTGTTTTGATTTAACTACAGTTTTCACTTTAAAAAGGAAAAGAAAAAAAACTACTTTGTGTTTCCTTTTTTTCATTTCTTTTTGCTCATTGCTTTTGCTTTGGAGTTGCAATAAAAAAATTGCTTTTTGGGTGCTTTTTTTCATTTTAGCTCATTTTTTCTTACGTTGAAAAAGAAAACAAAAGGTTATAGGCATTCATTCCATATGAATTTTTCTTTGCATAAGTTTTCTTTCTTCCCCCTTTTTCCTTTGTTCCATTCCTAGTAAAAAAATCAATAGAAAAGAGATAATTTGCTTTAGTAGGTCTATTTATTTGCTTTTTTTATTCCTCACATTCAAATTTGAGAAAAATAAAAGCATTTGAGTTTGTTTCCTTTGGTTTGTGCATTTGATAATAGTGTAATTTTCTTGCTTGTTTGTAGGTCATATTTTAGGTGCTTTTTCCCAGGCATTTTGTGAAGTATGAGTTTATACATTGCATTATTTGAGACAAAGTGTGTATATATGCACTTTGCCCTTGAAAAGTGTGTATTCCTACAATTTCCCCATGGATGTTGATTGTCTATGTTGACATGGAAGTAATTGATGTTCCCCTAGACTATAACATCCTTTTGGGTCATATCTATACTTATGCCATGTCAGTTGTCGCATCTGCAGTTCACCGTAAGATGTGCTTTCCCACAACGGAAAGATCGTCACGATTGATTAGTTGATGTACTATGGTCTTCACCTCAGTCCAACATTTCTTCCATGGCTGACAATACAACTATCTCGTCCTTCACCAATGTCTCTCTAGGAGTCTATAAAGATTCCACTTTTCTTGGTGTTGACGATGGTCCATTGCTTAATCCTTTTGAGCCTATCTCACCCAGTGTTTGCATGATCCAAGCATCGCAGGACGCCCAGAAATGGTCTGGTATGACTTCACAGCAGACTGCACCTCCTCAATCTGTTGTTCCAAACACAACCCAGCCTCCCAGTACTACTCCTCAAGCATCATTTCCTTCTGTTGGTGTCTCTCCTAATCTGTTCGGGTCTGAAATCATTCCCCCATACCTTAACCATCTCATAGTAGTTCCTCCATGCCATTATCCTTCTAGTCAAACATCATTCTTATTTCCACATCCTGGATTTTATTCTACACCTATTATGGCTACGTTGATTTTACCCAACATTACCTTAGGGATCCTAGTTTGGTACATCAATCCTCCCGCCAACACTCCATCCAATCAACTTGAACCTTACACTTCTTTGACCTTGGTCCAACTTGTTGTTCCTAACCCTTCCTTTGCTTCAATTCCACAAAAACCTCAACAGGAGCCTACTCCTCTTGCGAAAGAATCTAGCGAGGGGGGAAAGCCTAGAAAAACAGAACCAAAGACAAGGCACCCAAAGAAACTCCATCTCCTCCTAAGTTGCCAAAGCCTATTCCTCCATGTGATTTGTGTGATGTTGCTGGTCATGCCACCAATAATTGTCCCAAACTCCCTCATGTTAAGGATGTGGCCTCTGATACCTTCCCTAATTCTAACATTCTTGAGGTCCATGTCACCTTCGTTGAGTCAACCAAGAAGAATCGATCATTATACACAAATCACCCATGTGATTTTTGTGATAATTATGGCCACTATTCTCATCATTGTCATTGTCTCAAATATTTTTGTGATACACTTCACGTCCTTCACAAATTAGAGGTTGTTCATAGTGAGTCCCCCTCTCCTCTACTTATGGATTATGGTCCCACTCCTACACCAGAACATGAGGATTCTCAAACACCCATTGGGATCCCTCCCACTGATGTCGAGGTGATGAGGTGTTGAATATTATCACTTCCATTCTCTACCTATCATCATCCATGAGATCGATGCTTTGGAACTCCCTTGACTTCTCCTATTGTGATTCTATTGTACCTTCTTCGACGAACACCCCAGTCTCAACATCGGTAGATATTCTATCTACTAGTCATATGTCTCCCAACCTTGACGATGCATATGTGAACCTTGTCTCTCATGAATATGCTTCAGGTAGCTCTTCTCCATCATGTTCTCCCTCATCCTCTAGTCTACCCATCTTCCATTCTGATGAAGATGTCATGGAAGATATGACCACCATTGATTATTCTTGGGATGATATGCACCACTATGTGTACTTCCTTCCGTAGAAAACCCATGACCAATATGTTTTGGAGTCTAAATACTTCATTCATGGTGAAGTCTATTGGTTTAAAAATCAATTCCTGAACCAGATGCTTTTGAAGAAGGAAATATGGCTAACATTTCCCCTACCATCAAAGTTAACATTACTAATAAATCAAGGATTCAAGAGCATATCATCTTGGGGGCACAATGCATGCTAGAAGCAATTGATGCTTACACTAAGCTATTTAAGGAATTTCATGACATTTTCGCCTGGTCTTATTCTGAAATCCCTGGACTTGATCACACCGTTTTTTAACATCACATCAACACTTGTTCCGATGCCATACCCAACTACCAAATTCAAAGGCCTATCCATTCTTCCAAATGTGAAGCTATCAAAGCTAAAATCGATAAGCTCAAGAAGGTCGGTTTCATTTATCCCATTGAATACACCACATGGGTGTCCAATCCTATTCTCGTTCTCAAAAAACAAGGCACCATCTATGTCTGCATTGAATTCCATGATCTGAACAAAGCTTGTCCCAAAGACAACTTTCCCACACCCTTCATAGACCATGTTATTGATGAGTGTGCAGGACATGAGGTCCTATCCTTTATGGATGGATTCTTTGGATATAACCAGATACGTATTCGTTATGTCGATCATCTTAAAACCGCCTTCACTAGTCCGTGGGGAACTTTTTCTTACAAGGTCATGCCTTTCGGTTTAAAGAATGTTGGGGCCACTTTTCAATGTGCCATGTCCTACTGTTTTCACAACTTGGCTCATATTATCCTTGCATATCTCGACGATCTCACCGCTCATTCCAAACTTTGGTCGCAACACCTTCATGCTTTGCATACTATTTTATGCGATGTCGCAAGTATAACATTTGCCTCAATCCAATTAAGTGTGTCTTTTACGTTCCTGCTGGATGACTTTTGGGCATCATTGTGTCCAAAGATGGTATCACTCTTGACCCGCTCAAATTTCAAGCCATCCATGAAATTCCTCCTCCTCATACCCTTCGCTAGTTACAAAGCGTCCAAGGCAAAGTTAACTTTCTTCGCTGGTTCATTCCTGACTATGACACCATGGCTCATGGGTTCCTTAGACTCCTTTGATCTAACATTCCATTTATTTGGGATGACCAAGCTCAACAGTATTTCGATTCCCTCAAATGTTCACTCACTTCTGCTCCCTTGATTAGTCCACCTAACTTTGAGATGGATTTCATCTTGTACATTTACGCGTCCATCTATTCGGTCATTGGGGTCCTTATACAGGAATATTCTGCAGGCTTTGAGAATTTCATATACTATGTCAGTAAGAACCTTAAAGGTCCACCTGTGTCCTATTCCTACGAATAAAAGCTAGCATTAGCTGTCATGTTCTTTGTTCAAAAGATTTGGCATTATATCCTTATGCATACCACCAAAGTTGTGACCAATTCCAGCCCCATGGATTTCCTGTTGAGTTGATGGATCCTTAGCAGGAAGTACACCCACTAGATCATTATCCTTCAAGAATTAAATCTTGAATTTGTCATATCCAAGAGTAAGAAAGGTCTATTAGCCCTTGCTAAACTCATTTCCAAATTTCCCACCAGTGTGCGTGATCTCCCGGTAAATGACGATCTTCCATATGAACACATGTTCACCATTAGCTCAGATGATCATTGGTATGGTGACATCCTTACCTATTTGTGAACCAATAAATTCACCCCCTACCTCACTCCTGATGATCAACAACATATTTGACATCAATCTTCTCAATACCTCCTCATCGATGACAACCTTTATCATCGCAGTGTTGATACTTTCCTTCATTGTTATCTCATCCATGTTGAAGTTGAGCAAGTGCTCAATGCATTCCACAGTGGCACTCATGGTGGTCACCTCTCTGGAATCGTCACTGCCCATAAAATCATGTGCACCAAGTACTTTTCACCTTCTCTCTTTAGCGATTGTATTGAGGCAATCAAACACTTTCCCAATTTCCAGTTATATGCCCTTAAGGCACGAGCTCCACTTTCTTTCCTCCATCCACTTGTCGCAATCAATCCTTTCTTTAAATGGGTTATTGACTTCATGGAGTGTCAACCCCCATTTGTTAATAATAACAAGTATATTATCATGGCCATCAACTATTTTACCAAATGGGATGAATCCATGCCAACGTTCAATAATACCGTGACTATTGTACCTTTCTTCTTCTTTAACCATGTTATCGCTTGATTTTGGGTTCCGAAACAATTGGTCTCCGACCATGGCTAACACTTTGAAGATGAGATATGGCATGATCTATCCTCTCCGTTGGGCTTCGAACACCAATATTCATCGTCTTATTACCCCCAAGGCAATGGCCAAGTTGACGTTGTCAACAAGATCCCTAATACTATGCTTTAGCGAGTGGTGAATAAACACAAGACCAACTGGAATCTAATGCTATTCCCCACTTTGTGGGCCTATAAAACTTATGTCAATATCACCACCGGGTTCACTCCTTTCCACCTTGTTTTTGGAGAGGAGGCACTCTTATCAATCGAGTGTGATATCCCTTCCCTTCACCTTACCGTCGAATTTCTCCATCATCAAATAAAGTTCAACAACCTTGTTTTGCCCCTTATGGCTCCCATATCATGTTTAAAGTTTCATGTGTCTGGTCATTTCAAAAATCTGAACACGCTACAAAACTATCTAGGCATTTTCGTAGTGCAAAGTCTTGAAATTATACTACCTATGCTACGAAATCGGGGATTCGTAGTTAGGCGTTTTCATAGCGCAATACCCAGAATTTACACTGGATGCGCTATGAAATCGGGGATTTGTGTTAAATCATATCTAGCTGTCAAATCCACCAGAATTCGTTAAATTTTCATCATCAGGTGTCAATCCATGAACCTTACCTCTCACATGCAACCATTCATATCCACCATTAGATTCGTTAGGGGTCATTTGTCTGCAGTCATTTCAAATTTCAAAAAAAGGAAAGGGTTAGTTGATCTTGGTCATATTCATGCAAGAGACACTTGATGTTGTTCTTAAGTTCAAGTAACAAAAGGCCCAGGGTGAGCAGAGACCAGAATTCTTTTGCAGGCTTCAAGCAAGGCAGCTCTTAAACAAATTCAAGCGAGGCAGCTCTTCATCAAATTCAAGCGAGGCAATTTCTTCTAGGTCTTCTATCTACAGGGTTTTCAAAGGAGAAATGTCGGAAGAAAGAAAGAATCACAGGTCAGGCCGATGTCTAAGAACTGAACCTAAAGGCCTAGATGCTCTCACAAAGGATAAAACAGTTGAAGAAGCCTTCAAAAAAGTAGGTTGTTGGAGGTTTTGTGAGAAACTACAGGGAGGACATAACCAGGTAACCAAGGAATTTGCTCTAAATTTCACAGGTTTACATACAAAGATTGGAGTGTTAGAATTGCCAGTTTCTCCTAAAGTTATATCTTTAGTCACAGAAATTCCTAGAGATCAGGAAAAGTGGTTTAAGAATTTCAAGTTTGAAATGGCACCATGCAAGATATTCTTCAAACCAGAGTTTGTAGACACAGATTTAACTAAAGCAGTGCCAAGGGGTTATGTCAAAGATTCATATGCCAACCTACTCTCATGCACACAAAGGTACTTCACCTATGAAGGAAGTTACCACAAGGTGTATTCTTATCATTTCAAACTCCTATTGCATTTCACTAGGATAATATCTCTAGATCTACCTTTCTTTCTATTTCGGAGCTTAGGCAAGATGTTTGATAAAATACAGTTGAAGAAAGAGGCATGTGAAACATCATTGTTCCATCATGGCTTAGTTAAATTAATTGTCTTGCATGAACTTCAGAAGGTAGATAGAGAGTGGTCTTCGTTTCTCTTTATGTCCGGTTTTAGTACTGAAACAAGACTTAGCCCCAGGGCTAAGGAAATATCATCTTCAGTGATTAGTCACCATGTAGAAGAAAGGTCAAGTAGGTTTGTTAAACTGAAGGCTAGAAAGAAAGTTAAGGAGCCAGTGACTAGAACACCATTGGCTATTCAAGATACTCCTCGACATTCACAGAAGAAGAAAGTTCAAATTAAGGAAGCACCACAAGAGCAGTCCATTGGTGAAACAGTCCAGAGAAGAGTAACTACAAGTCAAATAGTCAAAGAAAATGGTAACACAGTGGTCACTAATGAAAGCCTAGTCTTAAAGGGAAATTTGAATGATCTTCTTCAAGCTATTGACATTGAAGAGTCCCCTCTGGTCCAAGCAGACTTCATTGAATTAGGTGAGGGAAAGTCAAAAACGATGAAATCCTCTAAAAAGCTATAGTTTGATGATCAGGTTTCAGAATTTGTTTTTAAGCCTAGAAGGCCTATGACTAGGCAGTCCAAAAGGTTACAGGAGGTAGAGCCAGAGGTAAGTAAAACAGGGAAGATATCAGGATTCCGTGACGAGCTCGTAGTTCTAGTAGTGCAACCATCACTCATGTACGAAGATGATAGAAACAAAGCAGTCAATACTCAAGAAGAAGAAAATAAATATGAGGAAGTCAAGAAGAAATTGAAGCTTGCCAATTTGGAGATTTCCCAACTTAAGAAAAGGGCAAGGAAACATGCAATTGAAAAAGCAAATTTCAAAAGAATAAAGGCCATGTGGGAAGAAGGAAAAGTTTCAAAACTGGAAGTAGTTAGCAGAGATGCTCAATACTTCACCTGGACTGTCCCTACAATCAAGGAAGCAAGGTATATCAAATGGATCAATGACAGACTAAGAAATAATATCAGGGTGATGAAAATACAAATTGAAGACCTAGAACTTCAGTTGAGCAAGTCTGGAGGTCAGCCTCAGCACAAATAAACAGGGTAGTAAATGATGAAACCCTAATACAATTTTGGTTGAAACAAAGACATTACTTTTTGAAGTTGTTTCATGGATGGGTGATCTCAAGTATATGTGGCGTATTTACATAATGAAACAACTGTGAAGAATCCTTAGAAGGAAAGTTTTTGGTAAAAAACTGCGTAAATTAATTCACACAACAGTTTCATAGGACGCTACAAAACTGTTGTAGGAGACATGCATAGCAATTTCGTAGTGCGCTACGAAACTGCTGTAGGTGCATTTTTGTTATTTTTGGTCAATCTTCAAAGAAATGAAGGGGCTATTTTTGGAGAAGGATGTTGCGGGAGAATGTGAGGAGATCATTTGAGAAGGTTTAAAGCCTAAGTAAAGAAAAACTCAAGGAATGAAGGATATATGCAAGAACTAAACCTTGCGCTACAAAAACAACAGTTTATTTCGTAGCACGTCCAATTTGACTTTCTTCAGGCAACTTCAAGGAGTTTAGTCTTGGCACAAGTGTAAGAGCAGGGTTCTATGGCTAATTCAACATGTGTTATATGATTAAAGGGGCTAGTTTGGTCAGCAGGAGATTCGAGGAACACCATTGAAGACCAAGACTACACTGCAGGGGACAGTTTCCTAGTTTTCAGGACAGATGAAGGAGAAATTATTGAAGGCCAGCAGGAGGGTTATGGAAATCACCAAGGTCGAAGTTAAGGAGGAGCAGCTATCAAGTATCGAATTTAATTCCTAGTTTAAGTTGTTACTATCATAATAAGGAGTTGTACTCCTAATTGTATTGGGACTCTAAGACTGTTAGATAACTGCTACTTGTAATTAATAGTCTGTTTTAAGAATGAATAGGTGTCAAGATAGGAAATTAGAATTCCCCTCATATTGGATCAGGGAATCCAAGATTGTAATGATAATTCTATAAAGAACAAGAGGTGGAATGCCTCAAGGTTGGGAATTTTTAAAAGAAGCAAGCATACTGTGTTATTGTAAGACACTGTGTGTTTTTATGTTAATACAGAGATTTTGGCTTCACTACTCAGGATTCAGAGAGAGTTTTAATGTTTGATTTTCTCATGGCTTTCTTTATCTACCTATTTGCAGTGGTATGAACACATGTTACTTATAATTCATTGATAATGCTCTAACTTCCTTCATGTGTTTATGAACTGTGTTCCTTGCATTATGACTCTGTTTTGCTGATATATTAAGACTTCTTATGCCCTGACTTCCATGTTAAGCTGATCTTTCTGTTGTACTGAAACATATTTTGACTCCATAGCCCAATGGATGTTTTTTTATTGGAATTTCAACCATTTATACCTTTTTGTTTGATTTTTCCATAGACTTAGCCATCTAATCCTTAAATTAAAATCTTTAACCTAGTGAGAGAGCCCTCTCAAGTTGACGAGGCTAAGCCTCAGATAAAAGATTGGTTTGAAATAGTTACTCAAAGTTTTCCTTATTAGCAGCCTATCAGGGTCTGGTTTTGTGATAACATAGTCCACTACTCTAAATACATCCGACATGCTCATTTGTATGTTATCATAAAAAAATAATGGGGACCCACATGTCCCTATGACTAATCACTATCATCTTGAGGCTCCTGAGCCAATGGTTCCATTCCCCCAACCCATAGATTGCGTATTGCCTGACTGGCCATCTTAATGCGTTGCATGATTCCTTTCCACTCTGAGGGAAGACTCGTGTACTCATCTATATACCAATATTCTATCTCATTCCACCCACGCTCTGTCACCCAGGTCAGTAATACATTGCATCTATGTCAGAGATCCGCCATTAGAGCATCAGCACCTGGTCTTTTTTGTGATGTGGCCCCACCCTGATCTATAGCCTTAGGCAATGCGACTAACCCCATGTATCCTGCCACCCTCACCGGTGTTATATCTACATACCATAAATTTTAGAAACTAGTACCTATTAGGTTCCTATATCAATAGGTGTCATATATCATGATTGACTTGGTTTAGTTCTGAAATATGTACATACCTTTTCTTCTACAAATGTTTTCCATATTTGTAAAAAATCAAAATATTAAAAAATGTAAAGAGGGTATGTCCTAGAAAAAGAATAAAAGGACAAAAAGAATAAATAAAAGGTCATAAAAAATGAAAGAAAATGAACCCCAACAAAAAGAAATGACCAAGAAAGTGTGCAAGTCTAAATACCACTACTTTTTTACTTTTGTGAAATAAAGGTTGTGTGCAGCTTGTCACCCATGCCACAATCTATGAATACTCAAATAGCTTAAGCTTGGCTAGTTCATATTTTCAATTTCATGTTTTATAGATAGAGAATAAAGATCTGTCCAAACCATTTAATCTTGGAAAATAAGTAGATAGGTAGAGTGAATAAATGGAGCTCAACAGTTTAATCTGAGCCTTTTGATGTAATAAGTGTAGACTTAGATAGACTGCTATATGTAAAAGAAAAGAAAGTGTGATAAGGGTTTTCCAGTCTAAGTGCACCCTAATAAAGAAGTGAAAATGCTAGGATAAAGTAGGTAGGGTAAGTAGATGATGGTTGCAAAATAAATGTGTGATGAATGGTTGAGTTTAATGCTTAAATATTTTTCTTTCATCACTTGGATAAGACATGTATCACATGGAAGGCACATCAACACTCAAAGTCAAAAATAAATAACCTCCCTACTCATTTCCCCTAAAATTTTCACTAATTCCCTAAGTGCTAAAGGTAATTGCCAAAGTTAAAGGGGCTCAGAGCATTTCTCTGACTATTGGAGGGACCGGACCCTCGGCCCAATAATTTGAAATACCTAAAGTACTTAAAAACCATTCATTAATATTCACCCCTTCATCAAGTCATTCATCCCCTTTATAAAGCTTTTCCTACGTAAAATCCTATTTTAATTAGGAAAATTAAAAACATTCTATTTACATGAAACCCTCATATATCATTAGCCTAAATAATGTTATATGATGAAATGCTTTCAGAAACATTTACTTAGTGCACTTCGTATTCCATAGTCATATTAACCACTAATGTTATTATTATGTAATTCCTGAATAAAACAACATTACCCACGCCTGTATTATTATATTATACAAAACCCCAAATTTTTACATATCCCACCCCGATGGTTAAATATAACCGTAAATCAAATAATAAACGGGATTAATTAGCTAATCTGTAGTTAATTAAGAACCTGACCTCCCTGCCATGCTAATGAGAATTAATTAAGTCATCAGGACTAATTAATAACTCAGCAACCAATCAAATCACCCCCGATATGATTAAGTCTTTTAATTAATATCGGGCCTGCCCCTGTTATACATCAGTCATGTCATTGCCCCGACTACCGTCCGATCAGACCCTTTAGATCTGATGGCCCTCACTCATATTGCATGAGCCTTTTGGTCGACCTTTAGCGCGTGATGTGAGTGGTTTTGTGAACAGTGTCGATGCTACGTGTCGAGCAACATATGGAATCACGCAGCTCCCCCCAAATACCACTTACCCTCCATAAGCGGTGCAATGAAACCTGCTTACCGCCTCCCGCTAATGACAAAATGTCAAGTCACCCCCACTGACATAACCCGTCCGTGTCACAAAACCCACCAAAAACTTTGACTTTGCATAAAAACAAAGTTAATCCATTTTTCGTCCTTATTCTGAAAAACTCATGCATGCAACCAGTACGTAGAAAATGACCAACTCGTACCCAAAACCATCAACCACCCTGAAAGTTGCTGCCCGACGCCACTCTAGTCCACGGTGTGCTTCCAAGTCAACCAGTACACCATTACCAGTCGCTCCATAACAGGTAATCAAAAGACCACAGCCTTGGATAAATAGTCTTAATACTAGTCATAAGACCTATTTACTCCAAGATTGTTATCAAATCTATTCAAATAGAGATGGAAGGTAAAAGGACACAGTAAAGAACAGTCAAAGTGTATCAAGGTTAAAGAGTATTAGATTGAAGAACAAGTCAAGTAAATCATCTAGCATGAAGATAAACAACAGGTAAGACAATTACCAAACAGAGCATATAAATTCATGTCAAAGTGAAGACAGATGAAAAAAATAGCGGTAAAAGTAAAAAGTAAATAGTAAAAAGTAAAAGTAAACATGAAGACATTAAGGGTTAAAAAAATATGAAAACACTTTCACCAGCTACAATGAAGTTTATCCAAAGTAAAAGTGAAAAATAATTGAAAGGAATTTAAGGTTAAAAGATGAAATCAGAGCAGAAATGGTACATTCTTCAGAAATTTCCTGTTTAAGTCATAGTTTTGCAGAAACTATTGTGGAAAATTCAAGAAGTATTTCGAGAAATGGGAGGATTTTTTTGTTCCTAAAATTCTAATATACAAAAACCTCTCTCACATTTTACACAGGTATTACCAAAAGGGATATAAGTGTATGTTTGCATAGCCTATGTTTCAGTTTGTGCAAAGTCCTATTTTTGACATCTTTTTACAAAGCATATTGTGAACATCTGGAGCTGAATTCTGGGAACTGAGAGAGGTTTATCTCAAAAAATTTCTTATCTACAATAACCTCTTTCACATTTTACATATCTATCTCGGATTGAGATATACAAGCATATCATTGGACCCTAAGTTTGCAGAATTTTTGGGGCAGAATGCACAAAGGAAGGATGCAGTTAGCGACTGGGATGCCTCATCATCAACTAATAGTTTCTATCAAATTCGACTTTCTCTTCTTTGTCAGCATAAATCCATAGAAATAGTACCAAATAGATTCATTAGTTTTGAATGTCCTTTATTTAAGTTCTATTAATGTAAACAATTGGAGATATTTGTGAAACTAATCTTGATATTTTTTCAAGATATTTCAGTTTAGAATTAGTATAAATACTTCTTCATTTGAAGTATTTTGGGGTGGATTCTTAGACATTTATGTAGAATCTTTATTTTGGAATAGAAGTGTTGTTGAACAACTATTGTATGGCTAGCTGGACAAAGTAATAAAGCAAAGGACTTTTACAGGATACCTGTGTCAAACGAGAAATAAATAAGTATTCTATATCTTATGTTTTTATAGTTCTCTCGTTTAAATATTTCACATGTGTTTCATATCTGAATAATAAACGAAAAAAGTATATTTCAGAAATATCTTTACTGCATTCTATCTTTAAAATCATTTATATTCTTAACTTTTTCTTCCAACCTATCATAGGTAGGGAATTCTTAATTGCTCCCTGCTTTTAGTTTATCATTGTGGCCATTTAACAAAGAATTCTTAATTGCTTTTTGTTAATTATCACCCACTTTCCCTCATCTTGAACTTTGTTGAAGGATTCTTAATTGCCCTTCCTCCCTTTCAAGACCATTTCACCCTTTCAAGTTATCATTTGTCTCTTGTTTAACTATCTTGCCTTGTGAAGCTCTCCTTTGTTGAATCAACCTAATCCTATCAAGCCATCTTTAGTTGACTCCATCATGGAAAATTTTAGGGGCGAATTTTCGTCCTTTGGCGAAATTAAGGGGTTTTAAATTTTTAGTGGGTGAATATTTTGTATCATAGTACGTTTTTGCAAATCGCCTCAAATAACCCACCTTATTTTAAGGGAGAGGGTAAAAAAGGGAAATTTAGCCCTTGAAATTAAGAGTTACAACCTTCCATTCGCCCTAATTTTCAAGAATAGGTTTTATTTAAGTGAATCCTATGGGCCAAATACCATATTTATAAAAGAGGTATGGTAAATTAATAAAAATATAAATAAATGAGAGGTATGGTAAATGAATAAAACATCTTTTATATTTACTTCATAAGTCACCTTATATACATGCAAGGGTGTAAAAAAATATAAATATAAATAAAATGGAGGTATGATAAATAAATAAAACCTCTTTTTATACTTACTCAAAAGGTATGGTAGATAAATAAAAATATAAAAAAACTAGACGTATTGTAAATAAATAAAACCTCTTTTTATATTTAGTCCATAACCCTCTTTCTATTTATGAAGTCTCAAAAAAGAGGTTTTATTTAAGTGAATCCTATGGGCCAATTACCATATTTGTAAAAGAAGTATGGTAAATTAATAAAAATATAAAACGAGAAGTATGGTAAACAAATAAAACATTTTTTTATATTTACTCCATAAGTCACCGTATATTTACGAACACTCAAAAAATGCGTTATGTTTAGGTGAAACCTATGGGCAAAATACTATGGGCCAAATACCATGGGCTAGATTATTATTAATACCATGCAAAAAAGCATTATTAACCCTAATATTAGTATTAATAAAAATAAAAATGGCACATGGTATTGACCCATGGTATTCACATGGAATGTAGCCTATTTAAATGGGGGATTTAAACCAGCGTAGATCATCAATACTCTGGATCTACTAAGCCCAGAGAGGGATCAAATATCGTGATATGCAAACTAGAATAGAGTGAAAAAATATTTGATCTCTCTCAGGGGCTTGGTGGATCAAGAGTAAAAATGGATGTTGTAATTTAATGTATGTTAAACATTTTAACTTGGTTAAAATAAAAAATAAAATAAAAAACAATTATTTATTTTATTAATTTTTATAAATTATTAATAGTAATTTTTAAGCTCCAGGTTTATGATAACCCATGGTATTGACCCATGGTAATACCATGGTATTCATGTCAGCATAGACTATTTAAAGGGGAAATTCTATCATCTTAGATCCATCTTAATTCTGGGTCTACCAAGTGCTCAGAGGGATAAATAGATTTCATCCCCCTAAGAGTGATAGATGTGGAGTTAAGATGGATATAGGTTGGTTTTTATGATAATGAAGATATTAAATAGACTTAGGAAATTATATTGTAAAAACATATTAAGGTGAATGGTTAAAGCTACATTTAGTCACTTCACAAAATTTAGTAAAAAATACCAATATCTCCATTAATATTGGTTTTTAACTTTTTATGATTTAACAAAAAAAATTCAAAACAATGAAACCTTATCACTCTTTCCGCATCACCCTCGCAGAAGATTTCTCACCATTTTTCAAACATTCTCAATATGATATCTTCATGAAAAATTTTAGGTACTGTTGTTGGATTAGTTGTTTGAAAAATAAGCTAGTTTGTACAACCTTTCATCTTTTGTGCCATTCTTAGTTTGGCCTAATGATCTGTAGGGGTTGGAGCCACTGCACCATATTTTCCTAAGAGGTGGTGATTGTTCACCAAAAAGGAAATTAATCTACATGTTACAACGTTGTTAAAAAATTGGAGACCTATGATGGTAGTGAATTATGCTAATAAGCAATTTATATTGGGAGAGACGTAATTATATTTTATTATTTAATTGAAGATTTCCAATTAAAATAATAATAAATTTGCATTTATATATTCATATATTGATTGGAATGATTCTCACAATGGTCACTTCTTTCAATTAGATCCCCTTCAAGCCTTTGGGATACCTAATACTTTCTTATATAATATAGTTGGGGCTTGCTACTTGTTGGCATGTTGGGATAAACAAACTTGATGTGTTTTTTTTTATCTCACAGTTGGAGTCTATGGAATAAGAAAGAAATTTGATAACTTGAAAAAAGCTGTAACTTGACAAAAGTTGTAGAGAAAATATTAATCTCTCCTACCTTGACAGAACTCGTTGTCAATATCAACACCTGCAAAACTTTGTTGTGGAATATTATCAAAACTAATAGAAGGATATGAAATAGTGTATTGTAAGAACCTTGACAAACATGGCCACTGAAACTTGGAACATTATTTGTAGGAAGAGAAAATTATGTTTCTTTTTTCCAAACATGTATGTTAGTATATTATAGTTTAATGAATATGTTTTCTTATTATCATATATGGTTTCATACTTTAACGAAACATTCGCTAACACGTCACAATTTTTTATTATTCAGTAAAAGATTTTCCAAGATCTTACAAGATTTTATAATTCAGTGAAAGATTCTCCATCATTGTGCAAGATAATATAATCTAGTGAGAGATTCACCAAAAAAATTATATATACATATTATATTATTGATAAAATCGCCTCCCATTTTTCCTATGTATCATGGGGATTAGCCCATTTATTATACATATAAATTTAGGGTGGTTCTTAAAATTTTCCCTGGACTCCATAGCCCAATGGCCTGAAATACCTTATTCTATCCATCTGCTCCTGAAATCCACCACCAAATAACAAAACCCCCCAAGCTTTCATAACTAGCCTAATATCCCATAAACAAAGCTAAATCATAAAGAGAGAGCCCTCTCTAAGTACATATTGGCTATATTCTATACTTAAAAGTTGGTTTGTGGTTACCTCAGAAATTTCTTTCTTTAACCTTGTGAAAATTCTGAATGATAACAGTACCACACACATATATTTATTAAACTATAAATGCATCAAATGTATAACAACATTCACTTACCATATGGACCCCATGCTCGTCCCAATGGAAGTGGTAAGTCTGGATCCCCCTGATAGTTCATGTCACTATATGGATATTCATCTATGTACAGTGGCATCTAGTCCGAATACGAAAAAAACTTAGGTCGGAA
Organism: Pinus tabuliformis; assembly: GCA_031772625.1. Taxonomy (NCBI): domain Eukaryota; kingdom Viridiplantae; phylum Streptophyta; class Pinopsida; order Pinales; family Pinaceae; genus Pinus; species Pinus tabuliformis. The sequence goes on from CM062818.1 coordinate 125,797,515, forward strand.
CACTCTTTCGACTCCCCCTCCTCTACCCCGTGTTAGTATCTACCCCCAACAAGATATCTTGGGCTCATGTGGGCCCCCATCACAGATCTGAAAATGAAACCGAATAGTGGGGATATTTTCAAAGAAGAGTGAGCATAACATTGTCCTAAACAAATAGTTACCGTTGGTCCTCTATCTACATAGTGTCAACTTTCATCTCAACAAGGACAACATCATCGGGGCCCACCCATAGTAGGTCACTCCCAACGCACTCTCCACCAACATCATCTTCCCTTTAGTGATATGGTGGAAGCCATGACTACCCCATATCCGCAACACCGCTATAGTTTTAGCTTGTGTCTCCAGCCTCTCTAGGTCACTGAACTGTATGGACCTACCCTTTGTATGACTCCCTAGTACACAGTGACAATCAAAAAACTCACCTATATGCCTCCCACAAGGCAGCACTAGATGTATATCCCATACCACCCCCAAGGATGGTTATCTTATCAGAAAATATATGTCTTAGATCGTGCTCTCGATCCTGTGCCCTTTTACTACAAAGGCCTCCTGATCTAGGTCCCAGTAACTGACTATCCTCGACAGCAGGGGCTCACCAACCCTCATCATAGGATTCTCTAAGAACTTCAGCACACCATATCATGCCAAAACCCCTGCCATTGCTTCATTCCCCTTAATCTCAGCATAGAGGGACTCCAAATATCATTTTCAGCATGATAGCTTCAGCTTTGCCATACCTACAAAATACCATAATGTTTTTTTAGTCAAGAGTCAAAGGCATGCATGTATAGTACTTAGCTTCAACTCACAGCAGACCATTAGTCCTGCCAATTCTCTCTGCCCCAAACACAATTTTTTCCCTCAAAACTATGTTGTACGCAATTTTGAGCCCTGTTCCTACACTCCAAAGTGTAGAATAGACCCCCAAAAGTGCATTGCAACCATGAGGATGAGTAGGGGTCACCCATAGTGAACTGAAGCCCTAATTTGAAAGTTTGATCCACCAAAAATGATAAGTAAGGTTAGGCCACCTACCTCCAAATTGCAAATCTTGATTCCAATAGTCAATTTGTCAACTACAATCTCCATGAGATTTAGGGCCTTCTCCTCCTCTCCAAATTCTCCATCACTGTGAAAATGAATTGGATTTCGGGGCAAAAATCATTTTTATATGAAAAACCCTCATTTTTTCGTCACCCATTGCAACCAAACTGTAGCTCCATTTGACGAACCGTCATCACCGTTGGAAATATCTCACCGAGTTCTATAACGGCCCTCTCCTTGTTTTTGGTAATTTAACATTTCACTAGGAAGCCATTTTTTCCATGAGGTCTCACTTTGTCACCTATTAAAACTGAATTTCTTCATTTGAGCCACCCCTACTCTAGTACCAATTTACCTTTACACTGGTTTACTCACGTGTCAATTTTTGTCATGAGGAACCATCATTTACTCATGTTTTCATGGTCCCCTCTAGGCCTCTCCCATGTGGCAACATCATCAAGTCACCCTTGTTCAGAGCATCCGAGATGAGTCACTCTTGTATTTATGGAATATGTTCCAAGTCTCCTTGAGTACCATCACAGTATTTCATACGTCATCATGTCACATTCATCCCATTTTATTCGTACTTGACCTCCATCTCTTTTTCTCCATGTTTGTTGAACCCACGTTTGAGACATTGACCATCCCCTCCGGAATCGAGTCAGTCGTTGCCAAGTCAACCATCCTTATTATGCACTAACAAGGGAATTCCTTAGTATACCACCCATCTTGTTTCCTTCCATCATCATCCCTAGTTTCAGTCCATTAGTCACTCTACTATAATCCCTCGTGCCTTTGTTGAGGATTCCTTATTGCCTTAACTCTGGTGGGCCCTCTTATGTCGACCTCAACACATTTACTCCAAAAGAGTGGTCTAAATGGTGGTGTACCTTGGTTCTAGCTTCCATATTTTTTTGGTGCCTCAGATAAAATAAAGGGAATCATCATTTCCTTTTGACTTGGTTGTTTCTCACGTGAACGACACCAGCTACTTATCGCACGATTGAGATTTGTACACTTGACAGTTCAGTGATCCAGACAATTGTCTGAGTGATTCCCAGGTGTGTGTGAGATGTTTTAGACCTCATGAGGGGGTGGCCCTTCAGGTAGCCCCCCACATGCCCGAATGAGCACAGATGTTGATCTAGCCTCAGATGTAGTTCCACAAATGTGATGGGTTTAGTTTTCGTCGCTTGTAGTGCCCACAACACACATGTCTCCTTCAGATGATCCATTCAGATCTTCAGAGCCCTTTCCTGTTAGAAGGGATTCTTTGGTTGTGACCCCCCCACCACCATGTCAGCTTGAGGGGAATTATGTCTCATGTACGCAGATGTTATTGTATTCAGTGATGCCCTATGTTTTTCTAGGCGCATTATGTATATGGGATTCATTGTATTATTTTATGGCCCGTTGATTCCAGTGTATCATTTATCATGTACTTTGTAGCTTAGTCCCACATTGATAGCCTCATCATTATTCTTTGTACACAGATATCTTAGCAGGTATGGGTATGCCTCCCCCACCTCATTTGAGATCATGTACTCTAAAAGGATACTTCTATCAGTTTAGTATGTCTCGCCCCCCCCATTATTTGTCCGTCCTTGCATGGCTTCAATTCTCTCTCTCTCTTGCACTTCCCTTTGGTATCTCATAGAAGTTAACCTACAACGTATTTTGGTCATATGATTTGCTCCTAACACTCATACATTTGGGGGCAATTTTTTATCACTAAAAAATGATCACCTATCCATTTCTAACTAGGCGGATTGAAATACACCATGTAGGATTAATTTTACCATAGTAAAATAACTTTCACTATGGAAAATAATCTAGTAAACCACTTTTATTAAATCATTTTCTGACTTAAATAAAAAAAATCCATCAGAATAATTAGATAAATCATTATTTATTTAATTTTCTCTAGGAATAATTATTAAATTATTGTTTAAATAATTATTCCTTGTCACATTTGACTAAATCCCCTATGAATAATTAAATAAATCATTATTTATTTATTATTCCTTATTTTTATTATTAGAATAGCTGTTAAATCACTATTTAATAATTATTTCAATTTCACATCATTCTTAATCATCGCGAAATAATTAATAAATCATTTTATTTGTTAATTATTTCTAAATAAATATATTTAAACATTTGAAATAGGAGTTATCTTTAGTGTGACATTTTGGACTTTCCGGTGCTCAAATCCAGCAGAAAAAATTGAGGTGAAATCTTGATTTGTGTTATTTAAATTGGTTTTTTTACTGTATATATAGATTCAACACCCTGAAAAACCATTAGGGAACTTAGATTGTGTAGGGGTTACCCATCAAGCTTGTGATTTTAATAAATTCTTGCCGGATTTTTAGAGAAATTAGACTGAAAAAACCCACTGAAAAAGCTTCCAAAAAGTCTCACTAAAGACAATTGCTTTTAAATATCTTTTCCCTCTCGAATAAATATAATAAAGTATTCCAAGCAGTTAGATCTTAATTTGGTCAATATTATTTATTATTCTCCATTTTCGAGATTAACTCAATACTTTGTTATAAATAGGATGGCTTTCCATTCATTCTTCACCATGATCATAATCATCGTCACCATTATCATCTTTTCTCATTTGATCTCCCATTTGAGCTCTCCACATTTTGTCTGGGTTTTTCACATATTGAGAGAGAAGATCATTTTCTGAAGCATCAAGGACATCAAAGGACCCATCCCATGAAGGAGGATTTACAAACCCTTTGTAGATCTCCTTCACGAGGTGTTTTTAATAAAGAATTTATTCAATTGAAGTCTTTCCATTTGGGTTATTGCATTGGATATTTTTACTGTTGCCTTCTATTTTGGATCGTTTATACTTTTGCTGCAGGTTTTCCATTTTTATTGCAGATTTTAATCGCAAGCAGTCATCAGCTTTTTGTTAGGGTCACTTGTCACCTAGTGACTTAAGTGAAGTATTTTTGGTACACCTTCGAAGAAATTTCACACTAACAAGGGGTCATGAGAGCTAGTTTTGTACGTCATTTTTTATTGTTTTGGTCATTGTTTTATCTATTTCAGGACCTATATGTAGGTTACCTTCACAATACTATGTATATAGGTGTTTTTCCTTCATAATAATAGCATATCATCATGTGTTACACTCATGAGGGTTGTGAATATGTCCTAAACTAGTGCTTTTTCACATTTTTTCCTATTTCACCAATTTTTAGGTTTGTTTTTCTACCTTGAATGGTATGATCTATTGCAAGTGAGGTTAATTATTATTTTTGTTCCATTAGGTGCATTCATCCTCATTTGAAAAGGAAAATAACATAAATTGAATCCTTATTATGTTACTTTTCTTGCAATCTAGATAAGAATTATTCAGGGGTTATGCTTACCTAAAACTCAATTCATTGAAGGATAAGTGTGAATTTTTATTTATTGGTGTTCTTATGAGTTTATTTCTTCAAGAGTATCCAAATATCGTAATTTTCACATCTATTACTTTGGGTAAACAACAATCACTTAAAATAAATGCTTGACTTAAAATATACTAGACTTTTATTTTCTCATAACACATCAACTAGTATAGGATTTTAGGGCCTTGGAATAAGTGTGGAGAGTAAACTCTCCAAGGTCACTCAAATTGAAACTTAGAACTTAATTAATGAGTGGTTAAATATATTATCTCATAGGATTTTTGGGAAACCCCTCTAGCAGAGGAGTTAAGCACTAGGCTATGTGAGGATAAGGAAAGAGAGATACCCCACCTCCTACTTGTCGAAGCACCTGCCCCATTATTGTACCCCTCGGCTTCTGATTGAGAAATGGTTGACATAGTTGCCTTTCTTAGGTTCCACATAGGTCACTGCAAGGGGGAATACCTATGGTACATGAGACAAACAATGTATCATTATTGTAGTTCTCTTGGAGGATGCTCTGCAAAGCGAGGGTACTTGCACCAATCAAGCCTATTATCATGAGATCAACATAAATATTTATATTACCTTTGATAGTAGGAATTTTCATTCATCATCCCAAGACTACCTTTCGAAATCCATTTATCTACTCTTTGATGTTCTCATGTCTAGTCCTAATTACTCGAAGCGAGAATATTGGAGGGTTGATTGCTTTTTATTTATCTAGGTTTTTTATGGTGTTGTGCTCTATGATATTTTTATTTAGTTAGCCTTAGGTTGTTTTTACTTACCACTCTTGAATCTCTAATTGTAAGTTGTTGACCAACCACTCCACTAGTCTTGAAAGGCTCTTAGTCTTTCACTTGAAAGTGTGGATCTAACTCCTTAAGGGTGAAGGTTTGATTTTATTGACTCTCTTTCACAAAATTCATTTAATGAGACTCAAGTTGTGTTAAAAAATCCCATAAGGGAAGAACATGTGCATAAGTTGGTTATGGCCAAATTTCCTCAGGATACTAACCAAGGACCCCTCCAAAAGGAGATACTTATACTTTTCCATTCTTTTGAAACATTGATGCCCCCTTTATGGCCACCTTGAATATTTTTGGATTGAATGTTGGACTACCAGTTTAGTTGTGGTCCACTCAAAATATTCCAAGTGCTATTGAAGCTTATTACATAAGAAATTTATTTCAAGGGAATACTATGGTTTCCAAAGAATTCTAGGCTTCCACTTTCTTCCCCGTCTCATGAAAGTATAGCTACTAGTAATGAGAAGTCTAAATGGAGAATAAATACGAGGAATAAGAAAAAGAAGACATTTCTCTGTGAAATATAACGAACCTCTACACGTCACGCTAGAGAACAAATCCATTCTGAGATTTCTAGTCATATTGGGAAAGGAGTCACCAAGCTCTACAAGTTATGTTACCGATGAGTCACGAGCCTCTGCAAGTCATGTTGGGGGCATGAGTCTAGTCATTTCTATTCATAATTTTAAAAAGTCACTAAACTCTACCAAGTCATGTTGGCGACAAGTCACCAGCATCTACAGGTTCGGCAAGGGGAAAGAGTCCAGTAATTGTTAGTACTAATAGAGAATGGTCACTAACCTATGTGATTCATGTTCGATACCAATCAACAACCACTAAAAGTCATATTGGAGGCTTATCAATAGCTTTCGTGATTCATCCTGGGCTCATTAATAATGATAAGAGACATAGAATATGTAAACCTAAGTTCCCATGTAGGATTTACAAGGGATATAACCTTACTTATCTTTTCCCTGATATTTTAGTGGTACAAAGGTTGTGGTCTGAGTCAAAATATTATTATACTCCTAAACCTCCTATGGTTTCTCAACAATCTATTTAACCATTGGTTTATGAAGTGGTTAATCCAATGCAATATTTGGTTGATCACACTCCTCTTTTGTGGGGTGAAGTTTCTACCACCCAAGTCTTCTTCATTTCTAGTTCAAAGTCTTCTAAACTACAGGGCAATGAATTCACTTCGACTATACCCAATCCAAGTTCTAGGAGTGTTGATTTTGATTCAGATAATCTTGTTGAGCCTCAAATTCCTTCTTCTATGCCCTTTCAAATAAATTTCTGAGCGTATTACACAAATTTCTATAGACATAAAGTGGATGAAGGATCCTTTGCATGTATTTTATCCTCCTCATCTTAGAAATATTTAGGTTCGCCAAAGATCTTAACAACTATTGGTTAGTTGTTAGCTTATTATAGAAGGCTCAGTGAGTCTTTGGGTATTCTTCCTCAATTTCCTATCACATTAGGTGGGAAGGTTTTCTTAGTTGATGTGGTGTTGGTCAATGGCCCTTTCGAATTCAAAAATATCCTTTCACATGATTATGGCTATGCTATGAATTTTGATATGTATACACTCTTTAGAGTTTCTGAAGACACCTCCAAAACCAGTTGGGCCCAGATTCCCTTTAACTACGTCATTGTAGTTGAGCTTGAAGGTCCCCTTCTCTGGCGGCCACCAGGTGTTATTTTTATTTTCAAGCCTGGGGAGGGGGGTGACTTCGCTGACCTTGATATGAAGGAGATCCAACATTGAGATAATTCTCGCTTCGAAAAAGGTGGGAGGGGATTTGACAGTATGAGTAGGTAGAGAGGTCATTATTTCCTAGAGCACACTTTTGATCTTCGAGATTATGATTTCCTCCTGGGTGGAGATGCCATGAAATATTCTTGCTTTGCACTCCTTCCACATAGCCCAAGAAATCAGACTAGGAATTAAATTCCATGCGTGGTTAACCAGAGGCTGTGAGGAAAAGAAATATCTCCAGTTCACGATGGTACTTTTAATAGATGAGGGGTCTCGATCAGAGCTATTAAAGACCAGAGAAATCCAATCCCATAAATTGTACGCAAAAGGGCAAACATTTAACAGATGATTGGGGGTTTCTCCTTTCTGGAAGAGAGGGCATATCGATGGGCTAATAAAGCCTTTTATTTTTAGATTTTCCAATGTTAAAACCTTTCTATGCATGACTAACCATAGAAAGATAGAAATTTTTGGCCAGTGCTTCCTGTCCTAGATTGTGTTTCACTTCGGTTCTAGTTGAAGTTGATTGTGCTTGGCTATGTATCTGTAGGCTTGTCTTAATATGAAATGTCCAGTTGAGCTTTTCCCCCATCTGCGTTGACCCTCAGCAAAGTCAAGGAGGATTTTTATTTTTTGTAATTCTGATGAGAGGACTGACCAGGCTTGGGGGTTCATATTGGGAGTCCATTCCTCTTATTCCATCCAAATTCTCCATCTGTCCTTTTCGTCACTCTTTTTCCAGTACTGGCTGACTTTGATCTTCCCTCTGTTTTGCATATCATCCTTGATTTGGTGATAATGATCTTGATCAAGTTCCAGCCTTTGTTGTCAGGCATCCTCCCATAAAAGAGCCTTATTCTCGTTGCCTATTTCCCAAAAACTATGATTTTGAATGATATCCTTGTTCTCACATGCTTGATTCCAGATGAATGAACCTTTGATATTTTCCATTGAGCGTGATGATTTTTTCTTGCGATAGAGAGGAGTGTACTTTTCTTTCCAGAGTATTCCCCAAGGGGAATTGGGGTTTGCAATCCATCTCCATAAGTTTTTGACTCCCAGGGCCTTTCCAAGGAGGTCTATGTCTCTAAGACCAAGGCCACCATCCTTTTTTGGGCTTTTAAATTTTTTCCCATGCTAGCAGAGCCCATTTCTATTTGACCTATGCACCTCTCCATAAGAAGTTCCTTTGAAGCTTTCTAATTTTGTTTGAAATCACTTTTGGTGCTGCAAGAGCTGAGTATAAGTAAAGTGGGATGGCCTGTAAAACAGATTTAACTAGGATAAGACAGCCTACCAAAGTGATACATCTGAAGGTCCAGTTAGAAATTCTTTTCTCCATCTTTTTAATCAGGTTCTCCCAAGTGGCCCAAGAGAGAGGCCTGTCTATAAGGAAAACGCCAAGATAAGTGGAGGGGAGGGTACTAATGGGAATGGCCAAGAGTCTAGCAATGTTCCTGCAAATGGGAAGTGGAGTGTTAAAGAAGAACAACTTAGATTTCAAGGGGTTGATGGAGGTACCAGAAGTAGCAGAGAAGTATGAATAAATGGAGATGAAAGAGGAGGCTTATTTGATCGATGGGAAGCCCATGAGAAGGGTATTATCTACAAATTGCTGGTGCATTGAAGGGGGCGTAGAGGCATGGGGCTAAAGACCAAAGATCATATTTTCTTACAGGGCAGCAAATATAGAGTGGCTTATCCCTTCTGCTATTATAACAAAGACAAAGGGAGAGATTGGATCCCCTTGCCTGATACCCCTGGAAGGATTAAAGGGTTGTGAAGGTGATCCATTCACAAGGATGGAGAAAAAATCTCCCGACACCGTAGCCATGTTCCACTTCATGCTTTCTTTGTGGAACCCAAACGCATCCAGGACCTGTCTCATATAGTTCCAGCTATTTTTTTCAAAGGCTTTGGACATATCTAGCTGAATCATCATACCATGTTTTTTTGGGATTTAAGAGAGTGGATAAGCTTATGAGTGAGGATGATACTATCCATGATTTTCCTTCCTTCCACATAGCCAGACTATTGGTGAGAGCTGAGGAGAGGGAGGATGACTTTAATTCGATTGGTGAGAACTTTGGAGATTATTTTGTTTATGGCATTACAGAGGGCTATGGACCTAAATTTGTCCAGGGAATTAATAGAGATGGCCTTGGGAACTAGAGCTAGGAAGGTAGAGTTAAGGGCTTTAAGGAAAAACTTCTGAATTCGAGATTCCTCCACAAGGGCATGCACTTCCAAATTTATGATAGGCCAACAAGCTTTGTAGAAATCAATGGTGAAACCATCGAGACCTGGTGCTTTGCCATTGAGCATTCCCATGACCACATCTTCCACTTCCTGGAGGGAGACTTTCCTTAGGAGCATTTTGTTATGGTCCTCCATGAGGATTTCAAGGATATTCTTGGTGATCTTTTTGATGTCCTAATCCTTGTCATTTCTTGGCTCTTTGAGAAGAGCGCTGAAATAGTGGTTGATCTATGTTTCCAACTCCTCTTGAGAGTGAATGAGATAACCATATTGGTTCTTCAAAGCCAGAATTCAGTTGTTCCTCCTATGTTATATCATTGTATTATGCAAAAAGGTTGTGTTCCTTTCCCCACATTTCAGCGAATTTATTCTAGATTTTTGTTGCCACAACTTTTCTTCCTAAATGGCTCTTTCCTCCCAGCTTTGTTGTAGTCATCGTTCCTCTTGCTTACTGTTCTCTATTATCCATTCTTCAATTATGTTTTGTTGGAGAATTTCCAGTTGGTGTTCCAAATTTTTTTTATCTGTGATGACGTTGCCAAATGTTTTTGTGTTCCATTTTTTATTTCCTCCTTGATATGTTTTAACTTATGTTGGAAAGTGTACATTTTGTTTCTAGTTCTAATGGGAGTGTAACTCCACCATTGTTTCATTTTTTCCATGAAGTCCTAGTGATCCAACCAGAAGGCCTCGAATCTAAAAGGCTTATTTTTCGGACCATTGGAAATTTGAACCTTGAGAGAGATAGGCCAGTGATTAGAGCCTGCTTGCAGTAGGATTCCCGCCTCTATTCCCAAGAGGTAAGGTAAGTTGCCTCAAATAAGAGGAAGTGGTCTAAACGAGAGGTTATTTGATGATATCCTCCTCTTCTATTATTCCAGGTGAATAAGCCATTGCTGGTGGGAATGTCGATGAGGTTGAGGTTTTCAATGGTGGTGAGGAAAGCCTCAGAGTCCTTATCTAACTTTTGGATACCTCCTTTCTTCTTAGACAAGTTAGTTATCTTATTAAAATCACCAGCTATGATTTTGAGAGGATGGTGAAGAGGGTCAAGGAGATTGGAGGTGTTTTGGAGCATTTTGATACAGGTTGTCACCTTGTGCATGGCATAAATATTAGTTATGCAAATGGTCTCGTTGGTACCTATGATTCTCAAGATCACTTTTATGGAATGATGACTGGCTAGAGAGGAAATGAGGTCGAATTTAGAGTTTTTCCAAAATGTCATTATGCCCCTCGTCATACCTATAGCTGTGTTGGACAAGGACCTATATAGCTTGAAGCACAAGTTGAGAAGGAGGGGTGGGTGAGTCGAATCAAAATTCATTTCATGAATTAGTAGGATGTCAGGATGATCAGACAGGATTCTGTCTTTTAAGATGCATTTCTTCCCAGGCCTATTTAGTTCCCTAATACTCCAAGAGATGCAATTCATTGACATGTAGATGGGTATAGAGCTAGAGCCTTTACCTTTCATTCATTGATTAACTTGGCGCCCAGCTCTTGAAGGAGCTAACTGGTGGTATTTCAACCTCGCTTTCTACTTGAGCCTTTGAGGTTCAGTCCTTCTACTAGAATATTTTCTAATATTGCCTTTGAAACTATGCTTTCTTGTACTGGATGGTGACCTCTGAGTTTTAATTCTCCCTGGAGGAGATAAGCTCCTTTTATTTTTTGTATCTGTTTTTTTGATATGGCATTTATTCCTTTTTGTTTCCATTCCTCTATAATTGTTGCAAGGTCTACCCCCTCCAGAGCTTCCTCTAAAGTGTTTTCCTTTATTGTTTCCTCTGTTTCTATTTGCTCCATTTTTGTATCCTCTTGCACATGCTCCTTTCCTCTATTGTTAGAACCTGTATCCCTCTCATCGTGTTCGCCATCCACTAGGATCATTTCTTCCTGTCCTGTTTCATCTAGTATCAGTTCATTAGGATCCATTTTCTCTTGGGTACTATTCAATACATTGAATTGGTTTTGTCCTGCTTCTTTAAATAGGTTCTTCTTGGGGATACCTTTTTTCCTATTGTTCATGTTCCTTGAGATGACTTTAGTAAATCCTTCTCTATCTTTTTGTTTACTTGCTTGCTCTTGCGTTTGAGGGGGTTTATTCATTGGACAGTCTCGGAAGAGATGCCCATGCTCATGACAATTTTTGCATCGGAAGGGAATATGTTCATAGTCTATACTTTGTGGCCAGACTTCGTCCCTGAATATTAATTTAATTGCTTCTAGCAGGGCACCATAGACATCTATATATACGAAAATTTGGGTGTAGGAAACATAGTGACCCATTCTGGTGCCTTCAAACATTTTGATGTACTCCCCCAGCTAGCCTCTTATTCCTTTTAAGACTGAAGGAGCCCAATAATCAGTTGGTAAGGAGTAGAGGCATACCCAGATTGGAAACCTAGTAAAATCCTCTTTTTCCAGTGTGAAGTTCTCCCTCCAGAAGCTCATGTATAAATCGGTTGAATTGTAGAAATAGGGTCCTGCTTCAACTATTTTGTCTCTATCTTCTAGGAGGTCAAATATTACTGTGAAGAATCCTTTGGAGCCCAACTCAAGTCTGATCTCCCCTTTAGGTGTCCATTTTTTTTTTAATCCACTAGTTTTGGGCTCTTTCAATTGGCCAAATGCCCATGAACTTGCATATAACTACATGTTCTTGCATTAATTCTCTGTATTCATCTACCCCTGCGTCCTGTATTTCTAGTTCTGGGATTTTCTTGGCTTTGGCATTGAAGTTATTGTTAGTCTTTTTCCCCTAATCCTTCAACTTCTCCTGAGATTTTGACGGATTTACGTTAGCAAGAAAGGGCGAGTCTGCGACCTTACTTTTTTCTACCCCAGTATCCTTGGTTATCCTTTTCACTGTGTCTTTGTTCCTCTTTAGCAACTCATTTTGTTGTGGATGTGTGGTTTCTTCTTTGTCAGGGTTTCCTCCTGGTGGCGTACAGAAGGTAGAGTTGGAGGCAAACTTTATGAAGAATGAAGCCTAGTATGGTTGCCCACTAGAGACCATATCCTCGAAGAAGTGGGCACCAAGATGATCCTATGAATCTTCCATGGCTGGAAGGGCACCTAAGGCTTGAACCAGAGGCATGAGTGGAGGTCGCAGAGAGTGCTCAAACCCTAAGTCTCTAGGTGCTGCTTCTAGAAGCCCACTATTATAGTCACGTGCTTCCCCTTGTTGATCCTTCTAGTTATCATGATTTCTTAGATGTTAAATTTCCTTCAGTGGAGTATTTTCTTGAAGCCATGACTATGGTTTATCAATGATTATTTCTTCTAGAACTAGAGACTATGGATTTTAGCTACCAAATGAGTCTTTGTCTTGAGCCTTGTAAGGGGCTTGTTTTGAAGTACTATTATGCACTAGCTACAAGGTCGCATGGTTCCTTGGACCATATTGTGCATATAACATATATTATTTTAGGTTTTTTATTATATACCATAAAGCTTTTATTGGAAAATTATATATCAAATGGATTAACATCTGGCCTAGTGTTGCTAATTATGTCTATAGGACTTTGAAGGCATATTCTTTGGTTATTTTCATGTTGATTCACCCTAAGAGGTATTAGATCTCAAAACTGGAATATAGGTTATTTTCACCACCTTGTATTGTGCATTATTAGTTTCCTCTTCCATTTTAGTAGTAGGTTTGATCTCACCAAATTTCAAGTGTCATAATTTGTCTGGTGGATCCTACCTTATTATGGGCACTTTAGATAGAACTTTATTGTCACTTGGCACCCATGTTGAACTTTTTTTCATAAGCTCAAGAGTCCTCTTTCACCCCATCATGAAGTTTCATAGAAACCACATGCTCCTTCATCACTCTTATTATGGCTTATACCTGAGAGGCTCCCATATGTTAAGTCGTACTATTGATTGCATTTGACCACTTGTGTTTTTGGACTTATGTTGGCTCAAACTCTCTCTATTATAAGAATTGATAATTCTCTTTATAAAATTTCCAACCTTGCATTCATTTCCTTTGTGACTTGACACCCTTATCTCTATATGTAACATCCCTTGAGTGTCCTTATCCTGCATGCTTTCCCCTGCATTGAGCATAAGAATGTTCCAAGTGTTCGGACTAGTTTACTTATCTGTGACACGCATTCCATATATTGTACTATAAGAAAAAAATTATTGTTTTTAAGGATTTAATAATATTAAAAGGACAAAAAAATGAAATATTTAATTTAAGAGGGGACGAGAAGTGTTTCTTTCAATAACTTGGAAGTATATTCAGTTTTTTCACCCCTGAACAAAGCACCCTATTATGAGTCTTGTCCTCATCGAGTTGGGACTTAGTATGGACTTCATAAGTAGATCCTTTTTTTAGAGTCATTACTACTTTGATTGGTTCCTCTTCCAATCAGATGGAGATTTTTTTGACACCTCTTATGATTTGTACTTATACAATGTTCCTCTCTCAATCCATGTTTCCATAGCACAAAATGTGTCATTTTTTTGTTCAAGTGAAGTAAACTTTGTGTTGGCCATTTTGAGGTGTCGCTTGACTGATTGTGTTGGTTATTCTAAGGTGTATCTTGACTCTTTGTGTCAGTCATACCCAGTTTTTGAAGTCACTTTTAGTATCCAATCAACATCTCATTTATATAATCATGTTAGTATAGAAGCTACACATTGACTTCTTACTAACAGTTATGTTGTTATCAATTATGAAAAATTGCTATGAGAGTAGACCTAGAGTAGCACCCTAGCCCTTATTCATCATTGATAGGTGACCTTGTACGGAGCATTAGTTTTCATCTTTGGTCTTTGACTGGGTGGTTTCCCTTGTGTTTGATGTCATCTTTCATTGTCACACATTCAAATTCATGCAATACCTTAGTTTCAATTTAACCCTATTGGTGGATTCCCCACTATTAATAGTAGCTTTAATCATTGATTGGTATTCATAGGATCTCTTCCATGCATTATTCCATTTTTGCATACAAGAGACATACTTGGTGGTTTCCTATTTAGTCTTTTTTGTTTGAGTTCATCCAAATCATTGGCCTTATAGTCACACTCATGTTGGTTGATGGGGGATTCCATAATGCCCTCCTTTCATAGGATATTTTCCCATAGACTTTGACTAATTATTCTTGGAATAAGGTCTAGAGTATTTTTCAGTGCCTTGGGGTTTGTAGTCAGCAGTGAAATATTTCTTGACCACTAGAAGTGGAAATACATCAATATCCCATGTTTGATATATTCTTTCAAGTGTTCAACTTCAATAAATTTATTTTCACTTGTTAGACTGTACTTGTTATCTTAACCCCCATTATCATTAAAAATGGGTAGTATCCCATTTGTTATTGATATACATCATTGATCGATAATTAAATGATTCCTGACATGGGTAAATTTATCTCATCCATTCCCATATTGTAGAAATATACCATTGATGGCCAATTTTGAAGACCTTAGGTTGAGTCAACATTTATGTTCACTTGACATCTCCTTCAATTTATGCCAGTGACGTCTAATTTTTGCTTCTTGCTGGACAGTTGGAATTTCCTATATGGCTAATGGTAGTAAGTGTGTTGACATTGATATCAATAGCTATGGGAGAGATATGTTGGACAATTGGAAAGAGTGCTGGCATTGATGTCAACCAGAATAGCATGGATGTTTGTCGTAGTAGATGTTGGCTTTGATGTTCGCTAGCCTAGTTGTGATGGTAACTCGGCTATCATTGATATGTTTGATGTGTCAAGCTCATGGGGAGTCCCATGGTTGTTGTAGTCTCTTATAGAGAATCTTCATCGTAGCAAGCTTATTGGTGAAGCCGTAAAATTATGGCTGTGATGGTTGGGAGTCCCATGCTTTGGAGGCATTTATACATCATGATATTTACTCATATTCTCTTGGAGATGACAGAATTGGATTTTTCTCAGAAATTTCTTTACAACGGTATGTGGAAGTATGGGACTCCAGGTTTAAGAGATAGAGCTAGTAAAAGTTGTGGTGCCCCAAAGTTACATGGAAGAGCTAAATGTGGCCTTGGTTTAAAGTGGTGACCAATTTTGGCAATGTCCAGATTTGGCAGAATTACTAATGGAGTAGTCAAAGGAGGATCGAGCTAATGTGGCAGATGACGCAACAATGAGAGTTTTTTTTCATTAGCTTAGGTGGATCCCACCCAGCAGAGTTACCTCAGCGGTATTGTTATAGCACACAAAGCGAAAGTGTTAGGAGGTGGACATCGGGACATAGAGGAAGAGCACAGACCAATGATAATTGAGTGAGATGATGATGGTGATAAGGTTGGAAATAACAACCAATGATATAGGTGTTAGGAGGCCCCCACTTGACAACTCATGCTAGTGGATTTACCATGGTGGATGCATCCCGGAGGATTGCAAAGGGGAAACAAAATGGAAGCGCTAGGAGATAGGCATCGGCCCACGCAGTGGCATTATGATGGCATTATAGATGGCAGCCTTGTTAGGGTTGGTGGTCACTGGAAGTGGTTTCCCAAACTATAAATCGTGCATATCAATGATAGAGAATAAACCTAGGACCACTCCTCCCAATACCACAAACCACAATGGAGTGGTTTCAAGGATTACTTCTTGAACCTAGTGGTTTTTTCAAAAGAAAAAGGCTAGGGCACTTTAAATTTTTTATAAAGGAAATAGGTGCAAAACCAAGGGTCATGGAACCCTTTCTTTCTCATGTATGATAGGACGGATGGAAACATATGATTGGCTTTCAAGAGTTGATGGTGGTAGATGATCTCACCATGGTGTGGCTGTATGGGGGGCATGTGGTAGGAAGATTCAACCTTTTTGGGTGGCCTAGTGGGCCATATCTAGGTGATATGTGTCACCGCTCAAGAGCCACCACATGAGGTTGATGACATAAGCATGACATCATCCTGGAAGGATTATGAAGGCACACATAGGAAGCAGCAGGTTGACTATGCATTGGATAGATGTGGTCGTGTCAAAGCATGGGCCAATGGAAAATGCATCGAGAAAACCCTATCGGGATAGCTCACCCCACTAGGAAAATCCTGAAATTTTGTTAATGGTGAACAAAGTGAATGCATCAAGAAGTATGCATTGGGACAAATTAGCCAGACAATTGATCCCGATGAGGTATTTGATTCAATGATTGGATAGGGAAAGCATGGGTAGACCCTACCTGACATCTCATGCCATAGGAATGAACCTAACAGTTTATAAAGGGAGTGGCTAAGGAATGTGCCAGAAGATAAAGCGTTGGGACACAAAGGACTGATAGGAAGCCTTATGGCAGAGCAGCACCAAATAAAAATAAGGTCAGGCAGTCCCCACAGGACATGTCAACCTAAAAGCATGACCCCAGCAAGTGTATAAAGAGGCATAGGCTTAATGTGTCGGGATAGAAAGGGCTACGGGCTAAGCCCTAACCCTTGGTCATTTCGCATAGAAATAAGACCAAGGGCACAGTAGAATGACAAAGGGGCAATATAAAAGCGTCGGGCTTGGGTGCTCCGGCCTTAGCACCATGCCTTGATCATTTCACGTAGAAGTGAGACCAATGGCACAGAGCCATGAACAAAGGGAATTATGTTTGTGAAGGGCGTAGAGTGGCTTAGCACCTAAAGGCTTAACTGGAAGTCATAGGAAGTAATCCTATAGTGGAAAAGAGGATAAGCACCAACACAAGTGGGGCTATAATAAAAAATGGCCATGGGTTTATATTCGACAACTACTTTGGAAATATTTTCCATATCTAGAAAGTGTGTCATATGTGGCATTGTGCCACATTCTTGGTTAACAAGCATATGTTGGAAATAATACTGAGAGGGGGGGTGAATCAGTATTATCTAATCAATTGAACTTTTTCAATTTCATACTCAGATTCATATATGCTACTTCAGTTAAGTATACCCGCGTATATACGCGACTGTGTCTATTGCAACTAGCGTATAACCATTAAACTCATGATTCAGTTATGAGATCTTCAATGGATGCATCAGAACATTATTAGCCATATTAACAGTCAACAGTAGCAGTAAAATAGATAGATCAACACACATAAGCAACACACATGAACACCATGATATAAGGTGGAAACCCAATGTGGGTGAAAACCACATGCTGCAATTCATTTCTATCTTCCTTTATTAGGAAACTTCTTTTACAATGTACTAGTGTAGTCCTTTACCAGCACGCAGGCTACAACCTGCAGAAGGCTACAACCTTCTCTTGTTCTCCAGACTCTCCTGGAAGGGAGCTCCAACCCCCTTTGCTCTTGTACTAGCTAAGATACTAGTACGTAGGCGCCAGCCTACAATCTTCTCTCCTCCGGGTACCACGTTTCATACATTTTCAGACTGGATACTCCTGAAGCATAACACATAATCTGAAAGGCCACGTTTCATCAAATTTTCATACTGGACCCATAACTATCATTGAAGCTCAAAACAATCACTACTAGCATCATCAATCTCTGAATCACTGAAACATTGAAACCCAGTCAATAACACAGTCACCAGAACACAGAGCAGACTACAGAACTCTGCCATAACAATCAGACCCATTTGCAACTTCAAATATTATACTTCATAATGTATACGCTACTACGATGAATCAAACCCGCGTACATATGTATTTTTGCCAAAGACAACCTGCGTACAGATCTAAAAATATTTTCTTATAACTTTGCAGCTGTACCAGACATCAGTCATACTCATAACATTTATAGAATATTACATGCATCAATATGCAGATCTAGAATAAGCATCATAAACATAGTTCATTTCAAACCATTTGATCCCGATCTCTCCTTAGATCTTGTTCTCCATCAACCAGTGAGATCCCTCCTTAGCTCAGATCAAGCAATGCATCATCAACCCATAACCTGCATCCTGGATCTCATACTTCTTCAGATATTCAAGAATTTTTGATACATTTGCCTAATGATCTTCTTCTCCTTTTATAGTCTTAGGCCTTGCTCAATACCACAGTCCAAAACCATAATAAATCAATACCATGGGCCCAATACTTGGGACCAACACTTCTAACGAGACACCATGGTCCAAAACCATAGGTTCAAATACCGAGGACTAACTACCATGGACCAAAAGTAAGTTCTCCAACATATACGCGCTTTTCCTTGCATGAAAGTGCGTGTATACGCATACGCGCATTTGTAACGTATAACCTGCGTGTATACATGGCTTGGTCACAATGAACCTGCGTATATGTATTTTCTCTTCATACTTGTAGTCTGATCATCAATTCCTTGCTACTAACCTTCTGCTCATCAATTCCTTGCTACTGACCTTCTGCACTATGATTTGTCATCTGTGTGATTTGCCATCAAGGAAAACACTTGTCTCATAATGCCAACAATCTCCCCCTTTGGACTTGATGGCAAAGCTAACTTGTCACACTTAGAACTTGATCTTCTTAATCCTTTGAGTTGTCCTGCATCCCATGCATTTAGTCACATCTATAGATTGATCTAGTTATATGTAAGTGAGATGTTCTTCTATAAGAGGGTTGCCATCAAGTACAACACATGCATCATAATGCCAACAATCTCCCCCTTTGGACTTGATGGCAACAACTCCAAATCACTCTCCCCCTTTGATATCAAGGGCAAAGGGCGGACCAAGATATTCTCTTCCTTTGCTGAACATTCCGTTGTCCATACTCCCCCTGAGTATCTGTTGAAATCTCTGAATGAGCTCCCCCTTTGTATATGTCAAGGTGTACTAATCTTTCCACACTCCCCCTGAGTACATGCCGAGTCTCTGTACTGTTGAGGTGTGTTGTTCATGCTCTTCTTGACTATAGGCAAGATCTGCAAAAAGATGTTCTTCAAGAAGAACCATGACTTATACATCATAAAAGACCTTCCTATCACCAAAAGACTCAATACATACATCCATTTCCCAATCAAGTGGGGATATACTAGAATTGACTCATCCACCCAACCAAGTGGGGATACATCAAAAATTTACACATGATAAAACAAGAACATTACATCTTTATCCCAGGCATAGTGGGGAAACCAATATAGGCCGTTACATGACCTTGACACCATGAACGAGATACCACAAAAGAGATATATGACATAGAGACGAAATATCTAGAGCAAGACTTATGAAAGTCGCCAATAACTAATATTGGCAGCATCTGTCAATCACCATTCAGATCAGCAACCAAGAGATCCTTCTGTTCTCCTTTTGCCTTTGCTCCACTTGAAACCAACAACAACTGTGAACTAGAACCAAAAGCTTCTAAGATAATGCCAACAATGCATCATTGGAAGTTTATCTGTTCCCCCTAAACCTGTGCCAGATAGTCTCTGTCAGACCAATATCAGAATCTTCTCATTCTGAGTTTGACCCACTGATTTCCTTCAAATTATCATATACACGACTGTATCCACATAAACTAGCGTATATACGCGAATAGTCCTTATGAAACTCACGTACAACCATTTCCATATCAGCAACCTGTAAATTTCCTATAACAAGGTATGTCTGAACATAGATGTCAACTCCTCCTTTTAAACATCATCATGAAATCATTCACATTATATGTGAAACCACCATAGCCATTACATCAACGTCAAGATCTACATGATCCAAGTATCATTACTTGGGAACATCTGCATCAATCAACATATGTAAGTATCAACCTATCATCATATAGATAAGAATGCATCATCATGTCTCCAACAAAGCAACTTTGAGTAGTCATCCATGTATCAGCACTATGTATCTTGAGCTCAAGCTCATTTGACAAAACTTCTTGATATCATCAACAGCAACAATCCTTATCCACAAGAGTGCATGCATCATAACTGTATGATCTTTATGCATATGACGACAGCAGCATATGAGTGACTCATCTTCAAGTGAGGAAGATGTGTATTCAAGCTTTGTACTTCTCCTTATCCTTATGAAGATCACCATGTAAGCACCATATATGCATCATCAAAGAATCAACCATAATGCCAACAATGAATTATTAAAGGCATATGCTCCCCCTCAACCTGTGCCATATGTTAGATCTGATCATGCATATATCAGCAATAAGCATCAAGACATCATCATCATCAAGTTAGGATCAAAACACTTCTAGACATTTCCACACATCCTCAGCAGACTGTAACTATTAACCAATAGAGCAAATAATGGACTGAATCATATGAGATCCTTTTTCTGAGCCTGTCCACACTAATTTTCCTCAGACTGACATATACGTGACTTTGCAGTGTCTAACTCGCGTATATACGTGACTTCCCTTTATGGAACTTGCGTATGAGATTCAGGATACTGAAGTTTTATACTTTTAGCTCCCTCTGAGTCTGTTATGTCTGTGTTGTGTTGTATCTAAGTACATTGTGTTGTGCCACATCTTTCTGACTGTACTTCCTTCTTCTTCCATATCTTCAAGTGTGATGATGTTTTCTCCTTTTGGTGTGATGTCCGTCCGTTGTTCCTACATTCCTTTGCTATATGTCCAAGCTTGTTACATGCATAACATCTTACATGTTTCATATTCCTCCTGTAGCAATCAATAGCTTTGTGACCAAACATATTGCAAGAAAAACAATATCCATTAAAGTACCTGGAATGTGATGATCCTTTTATGTGATGATCTTGAACCATTCTTCTTCTACATCTAGCTGCAACATGTCCAAGGTTATGACATTCATAACATTCAATATTATTCATCTGAGTAAATGGCCGACTATTACTTCCATAGATAGGAGTAAAAGATTTTCTTTGAAGAATCTCTTTCCTTGATTGTTGACCTCTCATCTCTCTTATCTCCTTGTTGATCATTTTAGATTTCTCTTTAGAGTTCCTTGCCTCGCCTTGTGAACTAGATTCACCTTCAACAGATTCACGAAAACGAAGACCAGTCTTGATAGCAGGAGACCTTTGACTACTAAGAATATCATCCAAGGCTTTAGTACTATCTTGAAATCGTAATAGTTTATCCTTTTCTTCTAATTTACCTTTCAAGATATTTACCTCAACTTGAAGTTGTTCTTCCTTTTCCAGACATTTTTTCTTCATGTTTTCTTCAGCATTTCTTTCCTCTTCCATTTGTTGCCTTAGTTTGAGAATCTCCTTTTCTTGTTCTTCATTCACATCCTACTGCATTTGACAAATTCTGAAGGCACATTCCAGCTGAGATTTTAAGTTGATAACTTCGTTTTCCTGTTTTTCAATAGCTTGGAGTAGATCTTTATTCTACTTCTTCGTTTCTTCAAGTTCTTCCTTTAGCGAGAGAGTCGTAGCTTCAAGACTTTCATTATAACTAGATCTATCTCTGAGTTTCTTGATGATTGTATCTTTCTCATTGACTTCATTTCTTAATGATGTCACTTCATCTTGCAGCTTTTGATATTTTTCTTTAAATAGCTTCCTTACCTTGTTTCCTTCCTCACGTTGGGCCTTTAGTCTGGTAACTGTGGAGTACTAAAAAGGTATGTTTTTAATGATCATTTCAGTGGCTTTTCAGTAGGACTTATGAATCTTTTACATCATGAATATGGAAAACAATAGAGAATTGTGATAAAATATGTGGAATTAGTATGCAAGACTTATCCGCTGATAGTTGTCATTCTCCTGTGCAGGAAAGGGTAAAAACGAGGAGTTGTTGTTCCAAAGAAGAAGATAAGAACAGGGTAACTGCTTTCCCTTTGTCGAAGGACCGAGTGCAAATGAGGCAAAGCAGGCTGAAGCAAACCGGTCCGGAAAAGGAGGAGAAGGCACCAGCTCGGCGGAGGAGAAAAGAAGTGATTATGGATTAACAGTTTGGCGAATCCCTCAAGATCTTCGATCCTGAGGGATCGCTGCTTTATTTATCTTATCGCTTAGACATCTCCACCGTTACTCTTATATAAATGGACGGCACTGTTAGTCTGAAAAAAATGCTTTTTATGTAACTTCTTGTTAAAGGTTGAACTTTGCTCATCGAGTCTCGTTGAACTTGTCTCATTGTACTTTTTGTTTTATGCATTAATATAAACTCGGTGATTATCTTATCTTTGCATCTAGATTAACTTAAAGCGGTGTACCCTTGAGACTAAGGGCCCGGCCCCAGAGGACACTTGCTTCTGCATCACTACAATTTGATTTTTGCGTGGTTTGCTTATCACCACTAGTTGGTAATCTGATATGCTTTACAAGTTACATCACATGCTCTGTTAAGATTCGTTCGTTAATGTTCTTTCTATTGACTCTGCATTATATTATCAATACTTTCAGAGTGGATGCAATCTTATTAGACTTAATCGAACATTGTTATCATTGTGTTATGGAGCTTCTATGCTGAGTATGTGTGTTAAGGAAATTATCTGAAAGGTGTGTTCTTTATGATTCAGAGTTCATGCTATTCCATTTTGAAACACAGTTGTAATTCTTGTTGATGATTGGTGTTAAATCAGATTACTTCTTCAGAGTGTTATGTGTGTATGATTTTCACATGTTGTTCCATAATTAGTAATTAATGTTGTTCCATTAGTTGGTTGCGTGATTTTCTTGGAGAATGAAAGATTGGAGTTTTGGATTACAATGAGTACATTTGAGTTGATAGGATAAAGTTTGATTATTACTCGCGAGGTTCAGTTATAGCGATTGCTGTTCCATTTCAGAATTGCTGTTCCATTTTAAGCATTGCTGTTCCATTCTAGATTTGTTGTTCAATTTCCTGTTTGCCATTCCATTTTTATCTGCCGTTTCATTTACTCGCATTTGGTGTGAGAGACGACCTGTGGCTGTAGTGAGCCTCTGCATTTACTGCCTTGCTCCCAGACCCGTGGTCCATGCTCTAGTTTCCTTTCCATCAGTTTCCAAAGGGATGGACTATTGCTGTTGAACTCTTGACTGATAAAGTTGCTTAACTTTAAGAGTGTGTGCTTTAGTCATTTGAAGGAACTTAGTCATAGACAAGCATTAGTTTACTCTTGTGTTTTTGTAGGACACTGTACTACTAGCATTACTCTGACAAATAGCCTCAGATTGAGTCACTCTTTGAAATAAACAAACGCTCCCGGATTGACATATTAATGTGAGGTAATTAGAGGTGAAAGAGACCCTTTTTATAGCTCTACATTTTGGTGTCGTTGCTGGGGAAAGAGTGTAGCCATTTGCCTTTTTCAGAGTAGTGTACGAACCTGCTAGGGAAGAGTTGGATCTTAAAAACGAAAGGTAAGAACCTGCGTGCGAAGCATGTAAAATCCCTGCTCCATTGTTCGCTTTCCTAACAAATTTGCTCTTGCTTTGATTGAATAGAATTTAGCAGTTTATTTGAGTGCATGACTAAGCAGAAAAAACCAGAAAAGAATATCAAGCTTCCATCCAAACCTGAAAAAGCTAAGGGGCCGGTGACCCTTCGCCGAACAACTTTCATAGACGAAATCTATAAGAAAACAAAATATCAGCCATCAGTAGGTTTCAGGAAAATCATTTCTAAGCAGCCTACTAGTTCCCTTCAAGCCACATGATCACCATCTGTAGCCTTTGCTGAGGTGCATAGTCAAACTGAAGAGCAGGAATTTCA
Organism: Pinus tabuliformis; assembly: GCA_031772625.1. Lineage (NCBI taxonomy): Eukaryota > Viridiplantae > Streptophyta > Pinopsida > Pinales > Pinaceae > Pinus > Pinus tabuliformis. The sequence goes on from CM062818.1 coordinate 125,821,354, forward strand.
GGAAATTGAAAATTCTACTCCAGAACTATTGCAGGAAGGGAATTTCAGTAACTTTTGTGAAGGAGAAGGAGAAACAGGGGAAACAGAGGAACCAAAATCTCCCATTGGAATAGATCAACCATTAAATAGCCCAGATAAGGGGAGCGCTATGAAAATTATTGTTGAGGGAATTCAATCTCCTCAGACATCAGGTATTCCTCTTATCCCAGATAAAGGAAGTGCCATTAAAACTATCCCTACTAAAATCGTTCCCTCTAAACCTAGGAATACCCTCCTAGATATCCCAGAAAGTTATTGGCATATATTCGATCCCATGGCTCAGAATTAGCCAAATACTCAAACCTCTACATTACAATATCCTATAGTGGATTCGGCAGCAAATGCGCCCATGAAAGCTATCCCTCTTCAACATATCCCTACCTTTCACGGTCTTACATCAGAAGATCCGGATGCATTTTTATTCGAATTTGATGTGTTGTGTAGGGGATATGATTACACCACTGATCCCCAGAAATTGAAATTATTCCCCTCGACATTAAAGGGGGCTGCTCTAAGATGGTTTATGGGACTAGGTGGTGGGGTCATCAACAATTGGGATCAGATGAAAGAATCCTTCTTAAAAAAATATCAAGATTATTTTAGGTCTAGATAATTGAAAGACGAAATATTTCAAATGACAGCCAAACCAAACGAAACATTAGAAGAATATGTGGAACGTTTTCAATATAATTTGCAAAGATCTCCTTATGCATCACTACCTTTACCTGATAATGTGTTAAAAACTGCATTGATAAGAGGCATGAAGGAACAGTGGATCGAAACATTAAACATCATGGGAAAAGGGGATATTTATCAAGAGAATTTTGCTGACATTATTGATTTATGCATCAGGAGTTTGAGAGGCAGCACAAGAATAAAACCGGCAGAATATGATCGATTTGCAAGAGACAATAAGATAGCAACAGAAGGAGTAACGTGTGTGGAGATTGGAAATTTATTAGAAAATTTTAAAACTGATATTCTAGGGACACTAACTACACAACTTGATATTATGCAGGCCAAACAGAAGCAGATGGAGGTAGAACAGAATTTGGCAATCTTCTGCCCCCGATGCAGAAAAAAACATAGTCACAAGGAGTGTCCACTGGATACAATCCAAACATGCGCCATCTGTACAAACGATCATCTTATGGAAATTTGCCCCTCACTTCCTAGATTAAAAGCAGTATACAAGGAAGCAGAGGAAGAACCAGAATTAGTGTACTTGATCAACCAGCGCCGCCAGTGGCAACAAAGACAATCTGGTATGTTTTCAGACCCAACCTCTTCTTTTCAGCCTCCACAATATAATGCTCAACAATATAATATGTGGCAAAATCAGCCCCCACCCCCATTCTCAAATTGGTCACCACCACCGTTTCCTTCTTCAAATCCATGGCTGAATCATCCAAATCAATCTAGTTGGCCGAATTTCCCTTATAATTCACCATATTGGCAAAATAGCCCATATCCTCCGCAATGGACTCCCCCTACTTCACAAGGTTCATCCTGGCAGACAAACTGGCAAAGACTGATGCAACAGCCAGTAGGAACTATTTTGTTCCCTCAAACTACTCTGCCAGCTCTACAACAAAATCCCCAGTCTAATTTGAGACCGCAACTCCCAGCCCAACCCAACCCGATCCAAATAACAGACCGGTCCAATCTCTTCAAATCATTGAATCACCAGAAATAGGACCTGGCCTGCGGGAGTGTAATGATCTTCAATTACGATCTGGATGTATCATCGAAAATGAGGGAGATAAAACAGTTCATAACGAAGATTAGTTAGTAAGAGAACATCAGTTGCAACGAGAGGATGCAAATAATCAGCAGTCTCATAATCAAGCAACCACATCCTCTCCCCCTTTCCCAGAATGATTAGTCATACCTCGACCTTTACAATATCCTGACTTTGACATTCTGGGGGAATTACAAATTTGTACATAAAAATCTCGTTCCTCCAAGCCATTCAAGATATTCCTATATATGCAAAAACTATTAAATAATTGTGCATAAAGAAACCAAGGAGGAATATAACAACTAATCCAAGAGTCCAAGTAGTCGGTACTTTATCTGATCTCTTATCTAGGAAAGAAACACCCATCAAATATGAAGACCCAGGAAATCCAATTGTCACTGTTCAAATTTACGGTCAGACCTTGTCTAATGCCTTAGTTGATCTAGGAGCTGCAATCAATATTTTAACAACCACCACCTATCAAAAACTCGGCATTACATCTGTAGAACCTACCTCTACTTTGTTAGAATTGGCTGACCGATCTGTGATTAGACCAGAAGGTACTCTACACGATGTCATGGTCTCTGTAGACTCCTGGGAATATCCAACCAATTTCCTGATAATTAATTCCAAAACCCGACTCGATGGACACCTGCTAATCTTAGGTAGGCCTTGGCTTGGTTGCCGGCAAGGAAATATGACCATAACTAAAGGACCTGATATTAAGAATTTGGTTCTATACCCTCCAGTGCAGCCAAGTCTCACAATAATTAAAACTAACAAGTATCATGTATCATACCTTACTGATAACATTAGATCTCCATTGAATTTGCAAGAGGCACTTGATTTTAAAGACCAAATAGAAGATGATGCCATTAACAATTTCATTAGTCAAACCGAAGCTGAATCCTGCACACAATGTCACATGATAGAAGCCGCATTTGATAATGAATTATAGGAAGATCCTCTAAAAGACACACATGATCAAACAATACCTGTTACTTTTGTCGCAAATAGTAAAATTGTGGAAATTGAACCGGGAAAAACTTTAAATATCAACGCCAACCTCACATCTGAACAGGAAACTAAGCTCATCCATCTGTTAAGAAAATATCAATAGGCATTTGCATGGGATTACCCTGATATGAAAGGAATCGACCCACATTTGTGTACACACCACATTTATATAGAAAAAGTTGCTAGACCTGTCAGTCAACCGCAGAGAAGACTTAATCCTCATCTAAAGGATGTGGTGAAAGTGGAACTCAAGAAATTGCTAGATGTCAATTTTATTTATCCTATTTCTGACAGTAAGTGGGTCTCTCCGCTGGTGGTCGTACCAAAAAAGAATGGGAAATGGAGAATTTGTGTGGATTACAGGGAACTCAACAAAGCAACACAAAAAGACCACTTCCCACTTCCATTCATAGACCAAGTGCTAGATACTTTGGCAGGAAAAAAATTTGTTTCCTTCCTGGATGGCTTCAGTGGATACAATCAGATTCAGATTGCCCCTGAAGACCAGGACAAAACAACTTTCACTTGTCCTTGGGGGAAATTTGCCTACCGAGTTCTACCTTTTGGCCTATGTAATGCTCCCGCCACATTCCAAAGGGCTATCCTTAGCATTTTTGCAGATTTAATAAATGATGGACTTGAAGTGTATATGGATGACTTTACACCCTATGGAGATGATTTTGATCCAGTGCTAAATACCCTAGAAAAATTCCTACAGGGCTGTATAGCTACCAGGCTTTGCTTAAGTCACGAAAAATGTTACATGATGATGACTGAAGGACTTATTCTAGGACATTATGTTTCAGTAGCCGGCATTCAGGTAGACCCAACCAAAATCCAAATACTCTTGCTTATTCCCACTCCTACTACTCAAACAGAGGTACGCAACTTTCTTGGATTTTCTGGATATTATAGACGATTTATAGAACATTATTCACACATTGCTGCACCTTTATATGCACTAACTGGTAACATTGATTTTCGTTGGACAGAAAAATGTGAATGTGCTTTCAAGGATTTAAAGAAGCTTGTATCCACAGCCCCAGTCCTGCGAGGACCAAACTGGGATCTGCCATTTCAGATATCAGCTGATGCCTCAGATACAGCCATTAGCACAGTCCTTGGGCAGGAGGAGGATAAAAAACCATATGCTATCTATTACATCAACAAAAATTTATCCCCTGCTGAATTAAATTACACTGTTACTGAAAAGGAATTCCTAGCTATAATACATGTTGTCAATAAATTTAGACATTATATTACAGGCTATCCTGTTATTTTGTATATGGATCATTCCGCCATAAAATACTTAGCAAATAAGCCTGTCACAAATGCCAGAATAACTAGATGGTTGATTTTATTGCAGGAATTCGATATCACAATCAAGGACCAGCCTGGCAAAGAGAACCATGTAGCCGATTTTCTCTCGAGAATGCCAAAGCCAATTGATGCAGCAGCAGTTGAAGATTAATTTCCCGACGAACATCTATTTGTTGTTGCTGTTCGAACACCCTGGTATGCCAATGTTGCCAATTACCTTGCAGTAGGTAAACTACCAAAACACTTAACCCCTAATGAGCGAAAACAGATTGTTCAGAAGAGTACTCGATTCTCCTGGATTGGGGGCTATTTGTTTCATACAAGGGCAGACATGCATATCAGGAGATGTGTTCGAGAAGATGAAATCTTTGACATCCTAAAAGCCTGTGACAACGGACCATGTGGGGGACACTTCACTGAGCGTAGAACTGGACACAAAGTATTACAGACAGGATATTACTGGCCCACGATTTTTCAGAGATGCAAAGAAATCTGTCCAAGCCAGTGAAAGCTGCCAATGAGCAGGACGTCCTGGTCAAGCTGACAAGATGCCTCTCAAACCATAATTATTCATCGAACCATTCGAGCAATGGGCTCTTGATTTCGTTGGACCCATCAACCCTTCATCGAATCAGAGAACATATATCTTGGTGGCAACAGAATATGTCACCAAGTGGGTTGAAGCAGAAGCATTGCCAAGAGCCACAAAGGACTATGTCATACAGTTCCTCTTCCATCTATTTGTACGTTATGGCCTTCCAAAGGAAATAATCACAGACAGAGGACCACAATTTGCTGGCAATAGATTAGCAGAAACACTTAATAATTATCATGTCCAGCACAAAATTACTACTCCATATCACCCACAGGCGAACGGACAAGTAGAAAGCAGCAATAAGATAATAGAATCGATCCTAACAAAAAACATTGCGTCACATAGACGTGATTGGGCTGCCCGACTACCTGAAGCACTTTGGGCCTATCGAACAACATGGAGAAGTACCACTGGTTACTCACATTATCAATTAGTGTTTGGAAAACAACCCATTTTCCCTATAGAATTTGAAATCCAAACATTACGAACAACACAGGAAGTTGGCCTAGATCTAACTGAGGCACAGATTAATCGACTACAACAGATCAATGAATTGGACGAAATTAGGCTCTCCGCACTACAAAATACAACATTGATTCAACAGTAGCGAGCTAAATGGCATGATGCCCTCATCAAAAACAAAGTCTTCCATGAGGGAGACTGGGCCCTATTATATGACTCTCGGTTTCAGGATTTCCCTGGGAAACTCCAGACTCGTTGGTTGGGACCATACGAAATCCAGAAGGTACATGACAATGGGACCATCACTTTAATCACCATTGACGGTTCTGGATATACCTTCAAAGTGAATGGCCACCGAGTTCGTCTCTATCGTAAACCACTCACTCGGGAATCCTTCTGCCAACAGCTACGCAGAGACGCTGATATGGAGATTTTAGGAGAGGAAGAGAAATCTTCCTCACCTGTAATTCATTAAGGAATTCATTTCTTTTCACAATTTGTACATAATTTCTTTTCTTCAAACTTGTTTGTGCACACATAGATTTCAATTTTTCTGTCGTTCCTGAAACGAATGGCATTTGCATGTTTCTGCTGTTCCTTTTCAAAAGGAACAACACTTTTGATTTTCTGTTGTTCCTTTTCAAAAGGAACAACACTTTTTGATTTTCTGCTGTTCCTTTTCAAAAGGAACAGCACTTTTGATTTTTTTGCTTGAAAAGGAACATCACTTTTTGATTTTCTGCTATTCCTTTTCAAAAGGAACAACACTTTTTGATTTTCTGCTGTTCCTTTTCAAAAGGAACAGCACTTTTTGATTTTCTGCTATTCCTTTTCAAACGGAACAACACTTTTTGATTTTCTTTTGATTTTCTGTTGTTCCTTTTTAAAAGGAACAACACTTTTTGATTTTCTGTTGTTCCTTTTCAAAAGGAACAACACTTTTGATTTTCTGCTGTTCCTTTTCAAAAGGAACATCACTTTTTGATTTTTTGATGTTCCTTTTCAAAAGGAACAACACTTTTTTATTTTCTGTTGTTCTTTTTCAAAAGGAACAACACTTTTTGATTTTCTGCTGTTCCTTTTCAAAAGGAACAGCACTTTCTGATTTTCTGCTATTCCTTTTCAAAAGGAACAGCACTTTTGATTTTTGCTGTTCCTTTTTCAAAGGAACGGCGTTCGCTTGTTTTGTTGTTCCTTTTCTAAAAGGAACAACATTTTGATTTTTGATGTTCCTTTTTCAAAAGGAATGCCATTGGCATGTTCTGTTGTTCCTTTTTCAAAAGAAATGGCATTGTTGTGTTCTGTTGTTCCTTTTCCAAAAGGAACGGCATTTTCACTTTTGAAACTTATGCTCCTTTATTGTTCTAGCATACTTCTTAGCTCTTTTGTGAAAAAGCTAACCTCTTGCTAATCCAAGTGAGGATGCTTCTTGCCCTATTCTTTCAAAGTCTTTTAGAGACAAGCGATGCACTTATGCAATGAATACAAAATCACAACATACTGAAATCAGGCAATTATAAATCGCTATCTTTATAAGGCTATGTATTGGTAAGAGGACAGAAGGAAGGATATACTTATCTTTTGTTGTCATTGTCTTATTAATTTTGCCCTGATTGGTTATCTTTATCATGCCATTTTTTCCTTTTGATTTTGTTTAGGAATAAGAGTAAAGGGTTTATATCCTCCTATTGAGATGATAAGACTTCTTCCACCATTCCTACTCTTAAGGAGTGTTGAACCACCCTTTGTGGATATATAAGGAAAAATGTTTTATGAAAAAAAAGAGAAAGAAAAAGCAAATGAATTATAAATTGTCAAATGCAGGATAGGGGGTCTCATCAAGAGCCAGCCTACGATGATCATGAGGATGGAAGCGAAGTGGCATTCCCACTATGGCCACCACACTAGGGATATGGTCCAAAAGGTATAGCAAATAAACAAACCTTGGAACAAGAGGTCTCATCACGAGCCGGCCTGCCCACTCTTCGCTCCCTCCTCGTGAATGGCATTATGGCTAACCATGGAAAATTTTAAGAACCCCCCCTAAATTTAAATGTATAATAAATGGGCGAATCTCCATGGTATATAGGAAAAATGGAAGGCGATTTTATCAATAATATGATATGTATATATAATTTTTTGGCGAATCTCTCACCAGGCATGGCAAATATTTTCTCAATTATAAAATCTTGTGTTTATTGAATACACAAATGAAATCATTGCATTTCTTTAAAATATCTTTTGAAATCAAAATTACTGAAATTACATATCGATAACCTAGTGGATGTAGGATAAAATTCACCCATGCCATTCACAGAAAGCATGAGAAAAAACCTAATACTATATATAAAACCAAGAAAAATTCAAATTCATCACTTCTAGGGACCTCGTAACCACCCTGCCAATACACAAGTATGTTCCTGTTTGCAATTAGAAAAATTACCCAAATTACAATCTGTTTACGCCAGCATATGTTGGGAAGTTATAGAAGGATGACTAGTGCAATCAATCCATTCCTTTTAGCCCTTCAATTTAAAACAAAAGTATACAAATATACTTGTCCAATGTCTATGCTTTAACCATTCCCCTTAAGATGTTTTGACAATAAAACTTCATAAGTCTATTTAATATCTTCATTATCATAAAAACCAACCTATATCCATCTTAACTTCACATCTACCACTCTTAGAGGGATGAAATCTATTTATCCCCCTCAACACTTGGTAGACCTAGAATTAAGATGGATCTAAGATGATAGAATTTCCCCTTTAAATAGTCTATGCTCACATGAATACCATGGTATTACCATGGGTCAATACCATGGGTTATCATAAACCTGGAGCTTAAAAATTGCTATTAGTAAGTTATAAAAATTAATAAAATTAATAGTTGATTTTTATTTTATTTTTTATTTTAACCAAGCTAAAATGTTTAACATACATTAAATTACAACATCCATTTTTACTCTTGACCGGATCAAATATTTTTTCACCCTATACTAGTTTGCATATCACAATATTTGATACCTCTCGGGGGTTAGTAGATCCAGAGTAAAGATGGATCTATGCTGGTTTAATTCCCCCATTTAAATAGGCTACATTCCAGGTGAATACCATGGGTCAATACCATGTGCCATTTTGGTGAATACCATGGGTCAATACCATGGGCCATTTTATTTTTATTAATACTAATATTAGGGTTAATAATGTTTTTTTGCATGGTATTAATAACAATCTAGTCCATGGTATTTGTCACATAGTATTTTGCCCATAGGTTTCACCTAAATATAATGCATTTTTTAGTGTTCGTAAATATAAGGTGACTTATGGAGTAAATATAAAAAAATATTTATTTGTTTACCATACCTCTCATTTATTTATATTTTTATTAATTTACCATAACTCTTTTACAAATATGGTATTTGGCCCATAAGATTCACTTAAATAAAACCTCTTTCTTGAGCCTTCATAAATAGAACAAGGGTTATGGACTAAATATAAAAAGAGGTTTTGTTTATTTACCATGCGTCTAGTTTATTTATATTTTTATTTATTTACCATACCTTTTGAGTAAGTATAAAAAGACATTTTATTTATTTACCATACCTCCACTTTACTTATATTTTTATTTGTTTACACCCTTACATGTATATAAGGTGACTTATGAAGTAAATATAAAAATGTTTTATTTATATACCATACCTCTCATTTATTTATATTTTTATTAATTTACCATAACTCTTTTATAAATATGGTATTTGGGCCTTTGGCCCATAGGATTCACTTAAATAAAACCTATTCTTGAAAATGGGCGAATGGAAGGTTGTAACTCCTAATTTCAAGGGCTAAATTTACCTTTTTTACCCTCTCCCTTAAAATAAGGTGGGCTATTTGAGGTGATTTGTCAAAATGTACTATGATACAAAATATTCGCCCACTAAAAATTTAAAACCCCTTAATTTCGCCAAAGGGCGAACATTCGCCCCTAAAATTTTCTATGTGGCTAACTGGTTACCAAGCCAGCATAATGGCCTACACTTTGACATCACATTCCCTAATATGCACATAAAGGATCATGGTTCCGGGGGTGAAATAAACAACTCTGCCAAGGTTATGGACACCTGTCGGCAGCAGAGCACTGTTAATGGTATCGAGGTCACATTATTTACACCAATAGGTAGGTATCGAGGTCACATTATTTACACCAATAGGTAGGATACTAATACTCTTTTGTTTCTTATATCCAAGGCACTAATCATGCGTTACCTCCCAACTTATATACCGCATGAACATTTATTACACCAATCATGGCAAAGGAGGTGACAATGACCACTTGAGATTTGGCAAGTACGACAGACGTCCTATCCCCCGGCCTCGCATCATATCATAGCAGCCTCTTTCGTAATATGCGATCTAACTTTACGCCTCGATTTCGGCAATCGGTTGTTTTTCTAAACAGGGCATATTTTCATACGATGTTCCTTTATGACTTGGTTATAGATCAGGTGCCACTCCTTTCTTTAATGGCTGGGGTAGCCTATCGCATTGTGGGGGGGGAGGTTCACCTCATGATTCCCCGAGTTATGTGTTAGCTCATTATTCGGGAAAGATAGCGTACCAGGAAATGGCATGGTTTAATGGCATGACATTTCTATTTTTTTCTATACAAGTTGCTGTTCATAAGTCATTTCTGCTGCATACTCTGTGTTTTTCTAAATCCGACGATTATTACCCTCTCTATGTTTCAAACAGCACAAGCAGTTGCTGTTCCATTGAGAATCCACAGTGAAACCATGGGAGGCGGGGCAATTCGAAGCGAACCATCGGATTTGACAGTCTCTGATGCTACTCGGGAGATCCTGGAAAGAGCAGGGTGGCTGACTTATCTCAGTCACCTGAAGGAGTCCAATGAAACAGTGGCGATGGAATTTCTGTAGAACCTGCAGAAGGATCACTCCATGGTGCGGGGGAAGCGGATAGCAGTCACCGACGATATAATTGCAGAAGTCTCAAGACTACCAGCCACCGGACCTGTATGGACATTAACGAAGGAAAGACTCCAGAAGATCATGGAAATTTTCTAGGACGAAGGCCAGAGCTTAACAATCAAAGGGAAGGGAGTCCTGCCAGCAACGCTAGGAGAACCCTGGGCAGAATTAGCAAGAACAGTGCAAAGCTACATTACCTGCGAGGGGAGAAAAGACGTGGTAAGGCCATGACACCTTAAACTCTTAGTTGTTTTAAAGCAAAAATGCTCTATAAACCTTCCTGCACTTTTGAATTCTTTACTCCATGATGCCGCACGAAGCCTAAAAAAGGCACAGCATGTAGAGTCAGTTGTCAGCCACCATGGATTAATCCGACTAATAGTTAGTCATAGCCTCACCCAGCAGCAAAGCAGTTGGAAAGAATTAATTGCAATAATTGAGGGGAGAGCGACAGCACCCTCCCCAAAACGTAAGCATACTCTAAGCACACCAGAACGTCTGGAAAAACGCAGAGAATTATGAAAACAAAAACATGTTGCAAGCACACCCGAACAACCAGAAACACGCAAGGAATCAACAAAGCGTAAGCATGACACTGATACACCGGAATAGCCAGAGAAACGCAGAAAATCAGTCCGGTTGGCCTGGATAAGAGGAAGGCTAGAAAAACTCCAGTAAAGCACTAGCCAACCAGTGGTAATTGAGGACAAGCAACCCTCACGACCAGAAATAGAAGAAGAACAAGTTGAAGGAGAAAAGGAAGGAGAGGCCAAGGAGGATAAGCAATCCGAAGAGGAAAACGATGAAGTAGCTGAGCATTCAGAAACAGAAGCCGAGCCTCCTGAGACAGAAGCTGAGCCTCCTGAGATAGGAGCTGAGCATCCTGTAATAGAAATTGAGCATGCTGAGGCAGAAGATGGACAATCCAGGCAGGAGGAGGAAATGGGACAGCAGGTAGGCAGTCCACCACAGGACCCAGTAGGAGAAGAGGAATTGGCCGCAATCTTGGCCAATATGGGTGAGTATGGCCAACCTTCCACTCCATCATACCTCCGTGACAAACCCCAGGAAGAAGATGCACCCGAAAAACCACATGCAGAAGAGGCAAAGAAAGGAAATCTGCCTGTTCATGATGAAAAAGAGATAGGAGACACTGAGAGGGAACAATCTGTTCCCACGGCATCAGAAGAAATTCCAGAAGAAGTGAGGATAGAAATCGAAGCCACGGAACCAGTTAGGGTTCTTACCCCAGAACAGCCAGCACAAAACAGTGAAGAAATACCCCAGGAGAAAGATCCAGGGACTAGTCGTGGCCCAGAACATAGCAAAAAGCCTGTTGTTCCTTCTAATAAAACATTGGAAATTAGAGAATTACGAAAGGAACAGCGAAGGTTATTGAGCATAATAGCCCAGCTCCACCAGCAGATTAGGATCCTGAAAGCGAGGCAGAGGACAAGGAAGACCGCCGGGAAGAAAAAGGTGATCACTGCAGTAAGAATCCGCAGGATAAAATGGCGGAGGACTAAAAATCGCTCTGTTGATCAAAACCCTACTGAAAATCCAACTATTGTTCCAAATGAAGCTAAAGGCCCAGCTGCTGTTCCAAATGAAGCTGAAGGCCCAGCTGCTGTTCCAAATGAAGCTGAAGGCCCAACTACTGTTCCGAAGGAAGCTGAAGGTCCAGCTGCTGTTCCGAAGGATGCTGAGGGACAAATTGTTGTTCCATTCGAAAAGGAACATCTGCAAGCTGGTATTCGTGTTAAAAAAGAAAAGGACAACAAGGAGATTCAAACAGAGGCACCACCCTCAGGGGTGATAAGGGTTCTGAACTCGAAACAACGCAATAAGAAAGTTCAGGTAAAACTCCCGACCTCCACTGATGCATGGAAAAGAGATCCAAAGACGAGAACCTTGCACAAGGGATTGAAACAGGCTCAACAAGAAATGGAGAAGCTTAGAGAGCAAACAGTCCCTCGTGAGAAGTATGAAGAACTCCAACAGCAATTAAGGAACGTCAACCAATCCGAAAGCCATGCCTTTGAAGGGTGGCAAAAGGAATAGGAGAAAGTTGCAAAGGTAACCCGTAGGCTAGATACTGTTATCAAACAGATGGATACCTTGTGTTATTTATACAATGACGTTTTAGCATGTAGGGCCCCTGCCAAAAACTATGCTTTGTTTTTATTGGAATGATACTTACAATTAAAGATAAAGGCTGTTAAAGCGGGCACCCCGATACAAATTAACACTGTCAATGACTTTATAGATTGTTGTAAACATTATGGGGTGAAGGTCCAGAGATTGCTATGTGAATTTTATTTGCATAACCTTGTGCTAGACCAGGAGACTGAGTTGAACCCTGGCCCTTTTGTTGGGGACATCCAATTGCAAGCATTCATCTCATTCGGGGTTAATCAGATTAAATGGATCAAAGCCTATAACACTTTCCAGAGACAGGAAAATGGCCTAGACTTGTGGGTAAGGGCTGAGCCTAGGGACCCGGTACAGCTATGGAAAGCACATAGAAACCTTATGAGAACCCCGGGCGTCATCAAAATGTTAGGACCCATGCACGAGGCACTCATTCGACAAAGTTTAGAATATTTTCTTTCTATCAAAGACCTCGCCATTGATGTAGCCAAATTTCGGTACCGAATCTCTAATCTAAACATCCAGCTCAGGGAGCCATTTAAGTATGCGAATTTTCAATTAGTTGCCAATTGTTTGAACCTCTATGGCGAAAGAATTTTGAGGGCAGGGCCATCCTGGTTAGGATATAGATTCCGTAGTCCAATTATCTGGCACCCTGCACCCGGATATCAAGCCCTATATGAGATGCCTGAGGGTCAAATAGGCCAGTTCTTTGACTACCTAGTCACTCACCATGGCTGTAGGCCTCCCCATGAGATTCCTTCTCCAGCCTATTCTCTCACTGCTTTGCATGTCAACTACAACGTTTTCATGAGGGCATGAAACAGGGTAAGCAGGGGGGTGTGTGGAGTACTAAAAAGGTATGTTTTTAATGATCATTTCAGTGGCTTTTCAGTAGGAGTTATGAATCTTTTACATCATGAATATGGAAAACAATAGAGAATTGTGATAAAATATGTGGAATTAGTATGCAAAACTTATCCGCTGATATTTGTCATTCTCCTGTGCAGGAAAGGGTAAAAATGAGGAGTTGTTGTTCCAAAGAAGAAGATAAGAACAAGGTAACTCCTGTCCCTTTGTCGAAGGACGAAGTGCAAACGAGGAAAAGCAGGTTGAAGCAAACCGGTCCGAAAAAGGAGGAGAAGGCACTAGCTCGGCGGAGGAGAAAAGAAGTGATTAAGGATTAACAGTTTGGTGAATCCCTCAGGATCTTCGATCCTGAGGGATTGCTACTTTATTTATCTTATCGCTTAGACATCTCCGCCGTTACTCTTATATAAAGGGACGGCACTGTTAGTCTGAAAAAAATGCTTTTTATGTAACTTCTTGTTAAAGGTTGAACTTTGCTCATCGAGTCTCATTGAACTTGGCTCATTGTACTTTCTGTTTAATGCATTAATATAAACTTGGTGATTATCTTATCTTTACGTCTGGATTAACTTAAAGTGGTGTACCCTTGAGGCTAAGGGCCCGGCCCCAGAAGACACTTGCTTCTGTATCACTAGGATTTGATTTTGCGTGGTTTTCTTATCATCACTAGTTGGTAATCTGATATGCTTTACAAGTTACATCACATGCTCTATTAAGATTCGTTCGTTAATGTTCTTTCTATTGACTCTGCATTATATTATCAATACTTTCAGAGTGGATGCAATATTATTAGACTTAATCGAACATTGTTATCATTGTGTTATGGAGCTTCTATGCTGAGTATGTGTGTTAAGGAAATTATCTGAAAGGTGTGTTCTTTATGATTCAAGGTTCATGCTGTTCCATTTTGAAACACAGTTGTAATTCCTGTTGATGATTGGTGTTAAATCAGATTACTTCTTCAGAGTGTTATGTGTGTATGATTTTCACATGCTGTTCCATAATTAGTAATTAATGTTGTTCCATTAGTTGGTTGCGTGATTTGCTTGGAGAATGAAAGATTGGAGTTTTGGATTACAATGAGTACATTTGAGTTGATAGGATAAAGTTTGATTATTACTCGCGAGGTTCAGTTATAGCGATTGCTGTTCCATTTCAGAATTGTTGTTCCATTTTAAGCATTGATGTTCCATTCTAGATTTGTTGTTCAATTTCCTGTTTGTCGTTCCAATTTTATCTGTCGTTTCATTTGCTCGCATTTGGTGTGAGAGATGACCTATGGCTGTAGTGAGCCTCAGCATTTACTGCCTTGCTCCCAGACCCGTGGTCCATGCTCTAGTTTCCTTTCCATCAGTTTCCAAAGGGATGGACTATTGCTGTCAAACCCTTGACTGATAAAGTTGCTTAACTTTAAGAGTGTGTGCTTTAGTCATTTGAAGGAACTTAGTCATAGACAAGCATTAGTTTACTCTTGTGTTTTTGTAGGACGTTGTACTACTAGCATTACTCTGACAAATAGCCTCAGATTGAGTCACTCTTTGAAATAACCAAACGCTCCCGGATTGACATATTAATGTGAGGTAATTAGAGGTGAAAGAGACCCTTTTTATAGCTCTACAGTAACAACTTCTTTGATGGCACCACTCTTTATGTTCAGTAGATGTTCTTGATCTTTGATTTTGTCAGTCAAGCTTTTAAATTCTTCCTCTATTTGGTATCTTTCTTCCTCACCCATAAGAGCACATTCAGTTGTTTTGTTATCACTTTCATCTTTTCCAAATGGATAGATAGCTGGGACATCAGAGGATAGCAAATTCATACCTGATAGTTCATCTTCATTCTGAAATGATTCTAAATCTGAAGAGCTTCTTATACCTAATCCCCAATCGATTCTCCCACTGTCATAGTTGTTCTAAGATGTCTTCTTCTTCTTAGGTGCTTTCTTCTTAAGCTTCTTTCCCATAGTTCCACGGATCTCCTTCAAGCGATCAAGCTTCTACCAAAGGACCTGATCTGATACCAATTGTTGGAAATAACACTAAGAGGGGGGGTGAATCAGTATTATCTAATCAATTTAACTTTTTCAATTTCATACTCAGATTCATATACGCTACTTCAGTTAAGTATACTCGCGTATATACGCGACTGTGTCTATTGCAACTAGCGTATAACCATTAAACTCATGATTCAGTTATGAGATCTTCAATGGGTTCATCAGAACATTATTAGCCATATTAACAGTCAACAGTAGCAGTAAAACAGATAGATCAACACACATAAGCAACACACATGAACACCATGATATAAGGTGGAAACCCAATGTGGGTGAAAACCACTTGCTGCAATTCGTTTCTATCTTCCTTTATTAAGAAACTTCTTTTACAATGTACTGGTGCAGTCCTTTACCAGCACACAGGATACAACCTGTAGAAGGCTACAATCTTCTCTCATTCTCTAGACTCTCCTGGAAGGGAGCTCCAACCCCCTTTGCTCTTGTACTAGCTAAGATACTAGTACATAGGCGCCGGCCTACAATCTTCTCTCCTCCAGGTACCACGTTTCATACATTTTCAGACTGGATACTCCTGAAGCACAACACATAATCTAAAAGGCCACGTTTCATCAAATTTTCATACTGGACCCATAACTATCATTGAAGCTCAAAACAATCACTACTAGCATCATCAATCTCTGAATCACTGAAACACTGAAACTGTGTCAATAACACAGTAACCAGAACACAGAGCAGACTACAGAACTCTGCCATAACAATCAGACCCATCTGCAACTTCAAATATTATACTTCATAATGCATACGCTGCTACGATGAATCAAACCCGCTTACATACGCATTTTTGCCAAAGACAACCCGCGTACATATCTAAAAATATTTTCTTATAACTTTGCAGCTGTACCAAACATCAGTCATACTCATAACATTTATAGAATATTACATGCGTCAGTATGCAGATCTAGAATAAGCATCATAAAGATAGTTCATTTCAAACCATTTGATCCCGATCTCTCCTTAGATCTTGTTCTCCATCAACCGGTGAGATCCCTCCTTAGTTCAGATCAAGCAATGCATCATCAACCCATAAACTGCATCCTGGATCTCATACTTCTTCAGATATTCAAGACTTTTCGATACATTTGCCTAATGATCTTCTTCTCCTTTTATAGTCTTAGGCCTTGCTCAATACCACGGTCCAAAACCATAATAAATCAATACCATGGGCCCAATACTTGGGATCAACACTTCTAACGAGACACCATGGTCCAAAACCATAGGTTCAAATACCGAGGACAAACTACCACAGACCAAAAGTAAGTTCTCCAACATATACGCGCTTTTCCTTGCATGAAAGTGCGTGTATATGCATACGCGCATTTGTAATGTATAACCCGCGTGTATACATGGTTTGGTCACAATGAACCTGCGTATATGTATTTTCTCTTCATACGTGTAGTCTGATCATCAATTCCTTGCTGCTAACCTTCTGCTCATCAATTCCTTGTTGCTGACCTTCTGCACTATGATTTGTCATCTGTGTGATTTGCCATCAAGGACAACACTTGTCTCATAATGCCAACAATCTCCCCCTTTGGACTTGATGTCAAAGCTAACTTGTCACACTTAGAACTTGATCTTCTTATTCCTTTGAGCTGTCCTGCATCCCATGCATTTAGTCACATCTGCAGATTGATCTAGTTATATGTAAGTGAGATGTTCTTTTATAAGAGGGTTGCCATCAAGTACAACACATGCATCATAATGCCAACAATCTCCCCCTTTGGACTTGATGGCAACAACACCAAATCACTCTCCCCCTTTGACATCAAGGGCGAAGGGCAGACCAAGATATTCTCTTCCTTTGCTGAACATTCCGTTGTCCATACTCCCCCTGAGTATCTGTTGAAATCTCTGAAAGAGCTCCCCCTTTGTATATGCCAAGGTGTACTAATCTTTCCACGCTCCCCCTGAGTACATGCCGAGTCTCTGTATTGCTGAGGTGTGCTGTTCATGCTCTTCTTGACTGTAGGCAAGATCTGCAAAAATATGTTCTTCAAGAAGAACCATCATAAAAGACCTTCCTATCACCAAAAGACTCAATACATACATCCATTTCCCAATCAAGTGGGGATATACTAGAATTGACTCATCCACCCAACCAAGTGGGGATACATCAAAAATTTACACATGATAAAATAAGAACATTACATCTTTATCCCAGACATAGTGGGGAAACCAATATAGGCCGTTACATGACCTTGACACCATGAAAGAGATACCACAAAAGAGATATATGACATAGAGACGAAATATCTAGAGCAAGACTTATGAAAGTCACCAATAACTGATATAGGCAGCATCTGTCAATCACCATTCAGATCAGCAACCAAGAGATCCTTCTGTTCTCCTTTTGCCTTTGTTCCACCTGAAACCAACAACAACTGTGAACTAGAACCAAAAGCTTCTAGGATAATGCCAACAATGCGTCATTGGAAGTTTATCTGCTCCCCCTGAACCTGTGCCAGATGGTCTCTGTTAGACCAATATCAGAATATTCTCATTCTAAGTTTGACCCACTGATTTCCTTCAAATTATCATATACGCGACTGTATCCACATAAACTAGCGTATATACGCGGATAGTCCTTATGAAACTCGCGTACAACCATTTCCATATCAGCAACCTGTAAACTTCCTGTAACAAGGTATGTCTGAACATAGATGTCAACTCCTCCTTTTAAACATCATTATGAAATCATTCACATTATATGTGAAACCACCATAGCCATTACATCAACATCAAGATCTACATGATCCAAGTATCATTACTTGGGAACATCTGCATCAATCAACATATGTAAGTATCAACCTATCATCATATAGATAAGAACTCATCATCATGTATCCAACAAAGCAACTTTGAGTAGTCATCCATGTATCAACACTATGTATCTTGAGCTCAAGCTCATTTGACAAAACTTCTTGATATCATCAACAGCAACAATCCTTATCCACAAGAGTGCCTGCATCATAACTGTATGATCTTTATGCATATGACGACAGCAGCATATGAGTGACTCATCATCAAGTGAGGAAGATGTGTATTCAAGCTTTTTACTTCTCCTTATCCTTATGAAGATCACCATGTAAGCACCATATATGCATCATCAAAGAATCAACCATAATGCCAACAATGAATTATTAAAGGCATATGCTCCCCCTCAACCTGTGCCATCTGTTAGATCTGATCATGCATATATCAGCAATAAGCATCAAGACATCATCATCATCAAGTTAGGATCAAAACACTTCTAGACATTTTCACACATCCTCAACAGACTATAACTATTAACCAATAGAGCAAATAATGGACTGAATCATATCAGATCCTTTTTCTGAGCCTGTCCACACTGATTTTCCTCAGACTGACATATACGCGACTTTGCAGTGTCTAGCTCGCGTATATACGTGACTTCCCTTTATGGAACTTGTGTATGAGATTCAGGATACTGAAGTTTTATACTTTCAGCTCCCTCTGAGTCTGTTATGTCTATGTTGTGCTGTATCTAAGTACATTGTGTTGTGCCACATCTTTCTGACTGTACTTCCTTCTTCTTCCATATCTTCAAGTGTGATGATGTTTTCTCCTTTTGGTGTGATGTCCGTCCTTTGTTCCTCCATTCCTTTGCTATATGTCCAAGCTTGTTACGTGCATAACATCTTACATGTTTCATATTCCTCCTGTAGCAATCAGCAGCTTTGTGACCAAACATATTGCAAGAAAAACAATATCCATTAAAGTACCTGGAATGTGATGATCTTTTCATGTGATGATCTTGAACCATTCTTCTTCTACATCTAGCTGCAACATGTCCAAGGTTATGACATTCATAACATTCAATATTATTCATCTGAGTAAATGGCCGACTATTACTTCCATAGATAGGAGTAAAAGATTTTCTTTGAAGAATCTCTTTCCTTGATTGTTGACCTCTCATCTCTCTTATCTCCTTGTTGATCATTTTAGATTTCTCTTTAGAGTTCCTTGCCTCACCTTGTGAACTAGATTCACCTTCAACAGATTCATGAAAACCAAGACCAGTCTTGATAGCAGGAGACCTTTGACTACTAAGAATATCATCCAAGGCTTTAGTACTATCTTGAAATCGTAATAGTTTATCCTTTTCTTCTAATTTACCTTTCAATATATTTACCTCAACTTGAAGTTGTTCTTCCTTTTCCAAACATTTTTTCTTCATGTTTTCTTCAGTATTTCTTTCCTCTTCCATTTGTTGCCTTAGTTTGAGAATCTCCTTTTCTTGTTCTTCATTCACATCCTGCTGCATTTGACGAATTCTGAAGGCACATTCCAGCTGAGATTTTAAGTTGATAACTTCGTTTTCCTGTTTTTCAATAGCTTGGAGTAGATCTTTATTCTGCTTCTTTGTTTATTCAAGTTCTTCCTTTAGCGAGAGAGTCATAGCTTCAAGACTTTCATAATAACTGGATCTATCTCTGAGTTTCTTGATGATTGTATCTTTCTCATTGACTTCATTTCTTAATGATGTCACTTCATCCTGCAGCTTTTTATATTTTTCCTTGAATAGCTTCCTTACCTTGTTTCCTTCCTCACGTTGGGCCTTTAGTCTGGTAACAACTTCTTTGATGGCACCACTCTTTATGTTCAGTAGATGTTCTTGATCTTTGATTTTGTCAGTCAAGCTTTTAAATTCTTCCTCTATTTGATATCTTTCTTCCTCACCCATAAGAGCGCATTCAGTTGTTTCGTTATCACTTTCATCTTTTCCAAATGGATAGATAGCTAGGACATCAGAGGACAGCAAACTCATACCTGATAGTTCATCTTCATTCTGAAATGATTATGAATCTGATTCTGAATCTGAAGAGCTTCTTATACCTAATCCCCAATCAATTCTCCCACTATCATAGTTGTTCTAAGATGTCTTCTTCTTCTTAGGTGCTTTTGTCTTAAGCTTCTTTCCCATAGTTCCACGGATCTCCTTCAAGCAATCAAGCTTCTACCAAAGGACCTGCTCTGATACCAATTGTTGGAAATAATACTGAGAGGGGGGGTGAATCAGTATTATCTAATCAATTTAAATTTTTCAATTTCATACTCAGATTCATATACGCTACTTCAGTTAAGTATACCCACATATATACACGACTGTGTCTATTGCAACTAGCGTATAACCATTAAACTCATGATTCAATTATGAGATCTTCAATGGATGCCTCAGAACATTATTAGCCATATTAACAGTCAATAGTAGCAGTAAAACAGATAGATCAACACACATAAGCAACACACATGAACACCATGATATAAGGTGGAAGCCCAATGTGGGTGAAAACCACCTGCTGCAATTCGTTTCTATCTTCCTTTATTAAGAAACTTCTTTTACAATGTACTGGTGCAGTCCTTTACCAGCACGCAGGCTACAACCTTCTCTCGTTCTCCAGACTCTCCTGGAAGGGAGCTCCAACCCCCTTTGCTCTTGTACTAGCTAAGATACTAGTACGTAGGCGCCGGCCTACAATCTTCTCTCCTCCGGGTACCATGTTTTTAGACTAGATACTCCTGAAGCACAACACATAATCTGAAAGGCCACGTTTCATCAAATTTTCATACTAGACCCATAACTATCATTGAAGCTCAAAACAATCACTACTAGCATCATCAATCTCTGAATCACTGAAACACTGAAACCCTGTCAATAACACAGTCACCAGAACACAGAGCAGACTACAGAACTCTGCCATAACAATCAGACCCATCTGCAACTTCAAATATTATACTTCATAATGTATACGCTACTACGATGAATCAAACCCGCGTACATATGCGCTTTTGCCAAAGACAACCCGCGTACAGATCTAAAAATATTTTCTTATAACTTTGCAGCTGTACCAGACATCAGTCATACTCATAACATTTATAGAATATTACATGCGTCAGTATGCAGATCTAGAATAAGCATCATAAAGATAGTTCATTTCAAACCATTTGATCCCGATCTCTCCTTAGATCTTGTTCTCCATCAACCGGTGAGATCCCTCCTTAGCTCAGATCAAGCAATGCATCATCAACCCATAACCTGCATCCTAGATCTCATACTTCTTCAGATATTCAAGACTTTTCGATACATTTGCCTAATGATCTTCTTCTCCTTTTATAGTCTTAGGCCTTGCTCAATACCACGGTCCAAAACCATAATAAATCAATACCATGGGCCCAATACTTGGGATCAACACTTCTAACGAGACACCATGGTCCAAAACCATAGGTTCAAATACCGAGGACTAACTACCACGGACCAAAAGTAAGTTCTCCAACATATACGCGCTTTTCCTTGCATGAAAGTGCGTGTATACGCATACGCGCATTTGTAACGTATAACCCGCGTGTATACATGGCTTGGTCACAATGAACCTGCGTATATGTATTTTCTCTTCATACTTGTAGTCTGATCATCAATTCCTTGCTACTAACCTTCTGCTCATCAATTCCTTGCTACTGACCTTCTGCACTATGAATTGTCATCTGTGTGATTTGCCATCAAGGACAACACTTGTCTCATAATGCCAACAATCTCCCCCTTTGGACTTGATGGCAAAGCTAACTTGTCACACTTAGAACTTGATCTTCTTATTCCTTTGAGCTGTCCTGCATCCCATGCATTTAGTCACATCTGTAGATTGATCTAGTTATATGTAAGTGAGATGTTCTTCTATAAGAGGGTTGCCATCAAGTACAACACATGCATCATAATGCCAACAGCATAGAATGGGTCAGCAACTTGATCTATAAATTGATGTCAAAAGAAATTGTTGAGAAAGTATTGATGCAAACCAACAAGGACCATGATGCCTAGAATGAATTAATGGAGCAAGGCTTGAACAAAATTTGGCATCCCTGATATTCCTTACATGCCATGAAGAATTAAATGGATAATATTGTTGAGTGAAAAAGTTCTAATCACAATCCAAGAGAGCCATGCCTGAAGTACAATCTAAGTTCTGTGGGAAATTAATCAACATGGGAAGCCTTGTTTCAATGTGCATTTTTAACAGAGAATTAATTCTCAGTATATGGAGAAATGCTCAGCATCCCATTTCCAATGTTTAATGACAAGCAGAATTGGAATGGAGAGCCATGTTATGTGTGCGAGAACAATTTAATGGAAGAAATTCTTGAGTCTACAGTTTGATTGAGATTTAATTCTTAATATGGAAGAAAACTCAAGTTCACATTCCTTGAATTAACTCAGCTGTCGTGTTTAAGAATATAAGTTACCGCAATATGGGAAGCCATGCATTGAGTACACTTAGGCAGTATGGAGGACAACAGAGACAACATCGACCAGTGTGCAGTAGTGGAACAAAACTCAAGATTGCAATTGAGAAACTGGGGGGTAATCAACATTGTTGAGTGAGCTGAGGGGAGAGATCTGAGTGTGAGCGTTGTTGAGAAGAGGCTAAGTGTGCCTGGGTTGCAAAGAGAAGCTGAGAGTGCCTATGCAGTGGAATAGAAAGGGTCGAGTGCTGAGTATGCACGTCTGAGAGTAGAGGGTTGTGAAATGAGTGTATGTTGTTGAGAGTAGAGGGATGAGTACAATGGGTTGTTGTAGAGTGAGAAAATGATAAAGTGTTGCATGGGCTAAGTAGAGGAAATGTTGCAAAGGAAAAAAGAGTTGAAACAAGCTACCAAATATAGTAAGTATTATTTCCTTATTGAGTGTGGGTTGGAGCCTAAAACACAAGAAGTTGGTGCTTCCATCTTATTAGGTGTCTAAAGAAGGCTTAGAGGTTGGTGCCTCCTACAAGTTGGTGCTTTCATAAATCCAAGCTGCAAGTTGGTGCTTGCAACAAATCTGTGAAGTTGGTACTTCACATGATTCTTTAGGTAAATTGATCAGGTGTTTGCAAAAGGAGAGTTGGTGCTTCCTGCTAGTGGGTGTTAGCAAACAATCAAAGGGAGTTGGTGCTTCCAGTCAGTGGTGGCTCACAAACAGATTGGTGTAATAAAGTAGGTGCTCTTATTATTACATCAATAAAAAAACAAGCTTTGGTGTTTTTTCTCCCATAAGGGTTTCCACGTTAAACCTCTGTATCCAATGTGTATGTTTATGATGGTGTGTGTTTATGTGTTGATTTCATATTGCTTCCACATGATATGTTGTTGATGGTTATATGGTTAGTTTCCAAGTTTGAATGAAAAAATAAATTGGCATAAATGTTCAAATTAGCCTTAATATTGATTCACCCCCCTCTCAGTATTAACATTGTTTCCAACACTTCCTTCAATTAGCAACATCTTATATATTGGCAGTTGATTTTTTGGATAGTACCACTCCTTTATATATGATTTTATTACTTTAGCAGGGGATAAGTTGTACACTTCACTTTGTTCCAAACATCCTCTTATATGATATCGAGACATAGCATTCTTATGTATTATTCATAGTTATGATATGATCTTGGATACACTATGTATTCTTATGATCATCATTGTCATACTTTATATACATCATCATGGATCTAGAGTGCACTTGATTGGCCATGATTTCTTTCCTCTGAGCATTAGTATGCATGCCTCAGCTATGAGTTTTCTCCTGCTTCCTTTTGTAGGTATTAATTGGCCTTTAATTTAGTGAGATCCTCTTGGGCCATCCTGATGCATCCTCCTATATATACATAATATATTATATTGGCCATCAGAACGCCTTCTAACCTCATACGTTAGGGGGCATCTGTTATAGCATCTTTTTCCTCACTTATAATCATATGTATTTGTTGGCCAAGGTAACATCCCCTTTCCCTATGTAAACCTAACTTTATCTTAAAAAATTAATTTTCAAACTTCATAAGTAAGCTTCCCACATTAAAGTCACGTATATATGCAGGTACTCCTAAAGAAACTAGTATATGCCTTAAAATAAATTAAAACAATTTATAAAATGTAATGCTTTGGGTGGGGTTTATGGGTTAGATGGGAAACCACCTGTAGGAACCCATAGCATAACTACCCAAACCAATTTATGGTGGTATAGATACCCACCTTGGCTGGCTATCATGGGAATCATTAGCTTCATATCTATAATCTACCGAAATTCTCCCATATTAGTCCTACTATTCTTGTGATTTTAAGAACTCCCCTGTCTCTAGGAAATACCCATTTCCATGTTGAGATGTTGAGTCCTCCTTACCTCAAATACGTATAGCTACTAGGAGGATGCCTTTATTGGCTCGAGAAGGAAGGATATAGGATAATGTTTCATTTACTGTTGGCAACCAAGATCAGGTGATCATGCAACTACTTTTGTGCTATTATTGTTAGTAAAAAAGCTCATATTTTAACTAAATTCTCTTGTCTATAATTCATATTTTATTGAATTAATTATGGACTAAATTGTCATATATATATATATATATATATATATATATATATATATATATCTTTAGTTCATTTTTTTTCATTATGGTTTCTTGCTCACATTCCAAGTCTATACATCTCCAGAGCGAGAATGAGGGCTTTGACCTTGGGGATCAACATTAGACATAGGACTCACATGTAAGACGTCATCCCTTCTTTGTAAAATTCATGCTAGTTGTATGATCCTTTGTGTTATTTGTTGATTGTTTAATTCTACTTTGTTGGTGCTATCAACCCCAGCCTTAGGTATTTCATCCCGCAACAAATTGACCATCATACATACTAACTTCCAAAATATCTACTAACTACAAAGTCAATTTTCCATAACAAATGGATAAGGTTCCTACAATGACTCCATCTACTAATCAAATACAAGAAATGGGCTACAATATAAGCTTGTTAACATGCCTTCATGATTGCCAATCAAAAATATTGTGATAATCTATACACTAATACAACTCAAGACCTTTATCCATGATCTACTGTGTGAATACTATTAGAGGGATGAACATTCCAAATGCTTACACCAACATTTAAGCTGATGTGGAAAGTAATGAAATCCATCTATTCAATGGTTTATTGTGTAAGCTAAGCAAGTTATGAATGCCACAAGATGGAAGGACTCAGTCAATAAGGAAATTTTACATTTCCAAGATAGTTGGGAATTTTAGCATGACAAATAAAAAGATGAATATATAGAGGTATTTGTATTGTCCAAGTATGTAAGAAGAGGTTGTGAGATTTATTAGAGGTTTTCTTCCTTACAACACTACCCATCCAAATAATAACAAAAATGAGTTTTACATGCTCTTTCCCATAACAAATAGACCTTGGGAGATTATATCCATGGACTTTGTTGGATTTTGGACCATGTTTTGGAGAGGCCATGATTACTTTTCTATAATTTTGGACCATTTCAACAAAATGTGTGTTCTCATTTGTTGTGGGAAGACTATCATAGAATAAGAAAATGATTTTTTCTTAACATATGAGTGGGTACATTTTGGATTATTGAGCTCCATCATATTTGACCATGATAGAAAGTTCATAGTCAAATTTTGGATAAAAGTTTTGGAGAGAATGGATAAAAATATAAGTTATTCCACCATGTTTGACCCATACATTAATAAATAATGTAAAGTTATCAACTAAGCATTAGTGCAATTATCGAGAGGTTATAATAGTAAGCATTCAAAAATATGAGATGGGCATTAGTTTGTGTGCATCCAACCCTCATATTATTGAGCACTCCATTATTCAACAAATAATTCACCTTTGGGGACTTTCTTTGACTGTCAACCTCCCTCACCACTTTATATTACATATGGGAAGAAAAAGGAAGAGGTAGAGGTGCAAGGAGAAGAGAGGAAGGAAAGATAAATAATGGAAAGGATAAGATAAATAAACTTGAAAGTGTAATAGAAACTTGAGAAAAGTCAATAGAAATATAAATCCGAACATGACTAGCGTCAAAGAGACCATAAATTCCACATTGGAGGAAAAATATCACTTTACCATTGTAAAGAGTGGTTGTAGAGAGAAAGAAAAAAAACACAATCCCTTAATATATGGACCTTTCAACGTCATTGAGTAGGTAAATGGTAATGCTTTCAAATTGAGACATCCTCTTTATATGCAAATAATTCATTGGGTAATGTTGAGTATTTGAGGTTGTTCAAGCATTCCATGTTAGATGGAGAATAAAACCATTAGTTTTATCCCACCATGAAATACCTTGTACCATATACCCTTGAAGAGTTAGAGGAGGTTGTAATTATATAGAAAAAGTAATGGTTGATTAATTGTAGAGGGTGATAAAGGATATGGAAAATTGGCCTCAAAGGACAAACACCAAGGAAAGAAAAATAGTATGAGTGGAACTAAGTAGAAATCAAGTTCCTTCACCTAACCTTGGAAAATTTTAGAGCCCAAAATCCCCCACCAAGGAGGTGTGACCTAAATTTTATATGCATGAAATCATTGAATTGTTGATTCCCTCAGTTAACTCAAGGCACTAGAAAATGAAAAGTTCATGGTGATGAAAGTGAAGTCCATGGATACAAATGTTAATGATGAGGTAAGAGATGTAGATGACAATGCGAAGGGACCCAAGCTAAATCAACCATCTTTCGCATCCACATATCACACTGTCAATGTAAGCATTGAGAAATTAAGAAAAGAGAGGAAAATTGGATAGAAAGATAAATAAAATAAAAGAACCATGCATTAGATTAATTCCTAAAATAACAAAAAAGGAAGGGAACATTGGACATGGTGGAAGTTAAAGAGTCAGTGATGCTTGGCCTTCTATCTATTCCCCAATAGAGCCCAATCTTATATAAACTTGGGCACAACAAATTAGAAAGGGTTATTTGGTATGGATTCTAAGGTAACATTGAATTGAATTTGTGAAAATTGATTGCTAACAAACTAGACAGCTAGACTAACCATGGTAATTCAATGCTAGTATTTTCATTATGTTTTCTACACATTAAGTTCTATGTTCACTATGTTAATTGAATGGTTTAAATTAGCTACTATGTTCCAATATGTGGTTGAATAAATTTCACATGTTAGTTGTGTTTCTCTCTCGAACTCTATTTCCCTTGGCCATAATCATTGGCTACTCCAAGTCATTCATTTAGAGTCTAAAGGGGATTTGTAGTGGCAAACTTAGATTTTTTTACCTATGGTTTCCATTCTATGATGAGTTACAAATTCCAATTCCTTATATTTATCATTTTATCTCCTTCTCTAACCTTTAGGCATTTAAGAGAATTCATGGACATCCTCCTACACTTGCTTATCATCTTATTGATTGTCCAAATTTTTGCATGCTCCTATGCTTTTTCCTAACTCCTATAACATAATAATTGTTTAAATTTGGGTGGTCAATCATGTGGAACAAAGAATTTTGGGTCATTTCATTATGCTACTACTAACATTATGTTAACCAATGTGACTCTACTGTGAATCTTTTTGTTTATTGCACAGAAACACTAGTTACCATATAGTATATAATTGAGTAGAAAGTGTTTGGCAGTCATATGCTTGGCAATATAATGTTCCAAGTTCGGTGTTTATGATGCCATCCCTTACAAACAATCACATATTTATTACACCTTCCCTTATAAACAATCACGTATTTATTATCTCGTCTTTGGATGAGGACTAATTGAGAAAATTATTGTTGCATATGATAATTCTCTAATTTGATTGTTGTAATTAATAAAATGAAAATACAAATTTTGGATTGAACATTGCATATAAATAGTTCATTATTGTGGTTAATGAAAGAAAAGTATTGAGTAAAGATTATTCATAAACAATTCATTGAGTTTGCTAAAATTTTAGGTAAATGAGAAGCATGGTTCTTGATAGGAATTTGTTAAGGTTTGCAATCAATCAATAAACCAAGCAATGAGAATTGTAAAATGAGTAGAAAATTAGATTTGGGTGAAAGAATTCACTAATAATCATATGTTATTATTATAGTAATAAATTATAAGAATACCAATAAAAATTTAATCATTGTGCAAAGAATTCATGTTGGTGAGATCAACAAACCTTAGACTTACAAGTTATGGATCAATTATACTTTATAAAAGAAATAACATGTCATGGTTAAAAAATATGGCAAATTTATACAATACTTTTACAAATAAAAAATCATATTAGGAAAGGTAATTAAGTTTCCTAAATTCTATCATATTAGACTATCTTTTATATTTTTACAGCGTCTTTAGATTTGTTGTAAAGGTACCTTTAATCTCCCTCTAAGTGAATAGACTATCTTTTCATATTTCCACTCCCACTAATGTGCCATGTGAGATCATTGTGATGGGTGGACCATTCCATGGCACAATAAGGAGTAGTGAATGCTGGAGGGAAGTCGTTGAACCGTCAATTATGATCAACCATCATTAGTCTAATCACCATTTTATGTGTTAATGTTTATATTGTTTTCCATACTCCATCCATTTGACATCATGTTATAACAACATTTTAAGGAAATGACTTAAAGCACGGATGTGACCCTCTCACATGAAACACTTTCATATACTGATTTGACAACAACTTAAATTTATAAAAATGTATATTCTTATCTTTTCAACCTTCAAAATTAATTTTAATATTTTTATTTTTGTTAATCAAATTGCGTAATTATCCTTTTAACACTTTTCCTATCACTTTTGATACATCATAAACAACCAAATAAACATTATCACTTTTGTTACCTCATAAACAACAAAATAAACCATTATCACTTGGACTTTAAGATTGGGGAAATCGCGACTTGCATTATAACTAACCATGGACATCAACAACGAAATTAATACGTAAACACGATGTTTTATTGGGATGGAGTTAAGTTTAATTATTGGTTTTTTTAACAAAATAAGCAGGTTTTAAATTATTAAAAATCATATATTTAATATGAGTTTGGAATTGAATTTAGATTAACAGGATAACTATCATTTTTTTAATCATTTGAAATAAATTTAATTAATATGTTTAATTAAGAATTTTGTATACATTTATTTAATTTTGATTTACATATTGATATATTCAATATATTCATCTTAACTTTATATATATTAAAAGTCAATGCATATCAAATATCTCAAGATGCAAACTTTATTTTGAGTGTGAAATTCGAAGAGACGTTTAGACCTAAAAATGTTTGATAAGTTTGGGTACTTAGTAAATACATAATAAAGATGAATTTATGCTCTTTCTTAACAATGTTATTATATATATTATATATAAATTTCACATCTCTATATGTACACAAATATTTTTATTTTTAATTTATTAAAATTTGATAATACATATATATACTTTTGCCATTTTTCTTTGAGATGCTTATAATTTCTATAAAAAAAATTAATGTAATATGTTAGCATTGATTAAAGATATATAGAAAATAAGCTTTATTCTAAGTATTAGGTTTTTATATATTTATTAATTAAATTTAAATATGAAGATGGAAACTAAACTAGAAATGACCATGTAAACAAAGTATTATGCTCGATTCACCTGTGAGTACGGAAGGAGCATACATACGCACCTAGATTTTATAGTGGTAGCATTGGAATCGACCTGTGTCACAGGAATATGAAACTAGCCTAGTTATTGATTCCTCTAGTCAATAAAAAAATAAATAAAGATGGCTACAAATATGAATCATCATTATTTTAATTTACATTGTGAAATAAATCTTAATTTATAGTTAGTAGTTATATTTTATATATTTCACATATCTATAATAATAAATAATTATATATTTATTACTTAAATTTAAAATTTAAGTTTTGAAGTATCATTGTTACTAATATGAATCATTATTATTTAAAGGTCTTTTAATGTGATACAAATATTTATTAATACGCTGGAAGAGTGGCCTCACTCTTATAGATATGGACATAACTCTTCTTCTTCTCCTTTATGCTAGTGATATTGTTATTTTGGCAAGCAGACATTATGATCTAGCCAAGCAACTCGGAATCCTCCAAGATTTCCGCTCCAAGATGGATATGATCGTTAATACTTACAAAACTAGAGTCGTGATAATTAAATCCAAAGAGTTCATCTATGCTACTTTCATTTACGACAACAACTCCTCTGAGGAAGCTCCTTCATACAAATATATGGGAATAAACATACATCATAAGATCAATTCGAATTATAGCATTGAGAAAAGGATAAGGGAGGTTGGAAAACTTCCTATAGGCTTGAAAACAATTGTAAGTTGATAGATCTTTTGATTTGGGATTAAAAAATATCCTCTTTGAGACTCTCATCACTCATGTTATTTTAAATGGATGTGAGGTTTGGTATTGTAATATATCCAAAGATTCATAGAGGAATATTGAATAACTACAAAATCATATTATAACTAAAAGCCTAAGATTAAAGGAAATATCCCCTACCTTATCCTCCTAATTGAAGCAAGTATTTTCTCTATGGAAGCATGGCTCTAACTAGGTATCTTATGTATAAAAAAAAGTTATACAACATGGATTCCAAAAAGTGTCCTAAAATTACTTCTTGCTCTATCAAAAGCCCCAACCTTCAACTCAAGTGAGGGTGGCATAAGAATGCCTAGTTTTGACTAGACTATTGGGGAATAATGAAGGAGCTCATCTTACATAATCCATATAATATTAGAAATATTATTACTTCTAAATTTAAGGAGAAATTGTGTTGAAATAAAGAGCTAGAGGGAAAAAGTAAAAGTATGATATTATTAGGAGGTGATCGACCCTAATCTTAAAACCCAAAATTACCTTTTTGTAACAAAACTATGATGATCTCGGAATTATTCTCTCACTTATTTTTGAGAATTGAAATAAAATATTAAAGAATTTTGATTAATCTCTTAATGGAGGTTAATCATCATCATCATCATTATAATTTTTTTCCCAAAAAAATTGTTTATAATTTTATAATAAAAACAAAACTACAATCTAATAAATTGAATTTAATCAACTTGTTTTTTAATCATTACCTTTCGCTTTTTTTATTTGAAGTGATATTATGTTTTATTATTATTATTTTTAGATGTAATACACCATTACAATATCTCATTTATAGTGTCATTACAACATCTCGTCTATACCAGGTTATAATGCATATCATAGTACAATTCTTAAAATAGACATCTTCGTAAAATAAATTAAAAATAAAATACTATATGTAATTTAAAATTTCTAATAATTATTAAAATATATTTTAATAATAGAAAGAAATTTAAATTTTAAATTATTTTGGTTATAATTTAAAAGATTAATTTTTAAAAATTAATAAACGAATAAATTTCAAACTATTTTGATAATAATATGAGTGATCAATTTTGATTCAAATTCCTTAAAAGATAGTAATTTTTTCCTGGTTGAAATAAAAATTGTATTTTTTCCCTTTAAAGGGACTTTTTCTTAGTTAATGTTACGGAGCATGTTATTTTTAGTCACGATTGGAGTAATTTTGGTTGCAATAGAGATTAAATACTAATCTAGTTATTAGAGTGTATATTTTTATGAAAGATCATTCAAGTGTAAATAAAAAAATATAATTTAGTATTTAATTATTTTTATATATATATATATATATATATAAAATATTAATATAAACTTGTAAGGATAACTTGGAAAATATTGATTAAATACTAATCTAGTTATTAGAGTGTATATTTTTATGAAAGATCATTCAAGTGTAAATAAAAAAATATAATTTAGTATTTAATTATTATAAATATATATATATATATAAAATATTAATATAAACTTGTAAGGATAACTTGGAAAAGAAATTAGGGAAAATGATGGGAAAATGGGAAGGAAGATTTATAAAGGAAATCTCGAAAAGAATGATATTTACAATCAAATTATTATTTTAAAAATGTTATAATTAATATTAAAATAATAGTATAATTAAATATTTATAAATATATATTATTTTTAAGGAAAAATTTATGAATATCAATTTATTATATTAAAAATAGATTTTAAAATTTAACCTTTCACATTTTTATTTTTATATTGGTTATTTTTTTATGTGTTTTTTATTTTATTTATTATTTATGGTTGGATTACTTTTCTATATATTTCTGTATCTTAAAAATGAATCGTAATGGTTGGTTTGAAACATCGATATACAATTTTTCATAATATGGAATGAATCTAGAAAACTATTTACAACAATAATATTTTTTATAAAAAATAATTAACATTATATAGTGCATATTTATTAACTCAGTTAAGTTCTTATTGTGAAGATGAAATACTCAATATTGCCAACAAAATTAACAAATTCCATCTGGCTCTTCTTTTATCATCTTCTATCATCTTTCTCTTACCCTGATGATGGATCCCATTTGGGATTCGAAACGTTGGTGTAAAAATTCCATTACTGTGGGTTCTCCAGTCAAAAATTCAAAAAATTCCATATAATGTTGTTGTTTAAATAATATGACTCACAAAATGTATATTTCTTTAATAATGAGAACCTATTAAATAATGGCGAATATAATAGGTGTTGTGAAAAGCCTAGTTATTTTTTTTAATCCAAAATGTTATATAATAACATATGATAGGTATTGTGAGCAGCTTACTTTTATATATAATAAATTTTTTTTAAGTATCTTTTTTTTCAAATTGATATATATTATGTTGGAAACAATGTTAATATTGAGGGGTGAATTAGTATTAAGTCTAATTTTAACTTTTATGCCAATTTATTTTTCTTCATTCAAACTTGGCATCCATTATACGAGAGCAACTATTAAAAACCATCACAACATCCATATAAACCAACACAAACATACACATGATGAGCAGAAAACACATGAGACGAGGTTTTACGTAGAAACCCTTTTGGGAAAAAAACCATCAAAGCTTGTTGTTGTTATTGATGTAAAATAAAGGGTGCCTACTATATTACATCAATATGTCTGTGAGCCACCACTCATAGGAAGTACCAACTCCCTTTGATTTCTTGCTAGCACCCACTAACAGGAAGCACCAAATCCCTCCTTTTGTAGACACCTGTCCATCTTACCAAAAGCACCATGTGAAGCACCAACTTCATATATTTTTTGCAAGAACCAACTTGCAGCTCCTTGGATTTATGCATGCACCAACTTGCAGGAGGCACCAACCCCCAAGACTTCTCAAGCACCCACTAGAGATGGAAGCACCAACTTCTTGTATGTAGGCTCCAACCAACACTCAATAAGGAACTCAATGTTCTTTGTAGATGGCAACCACTCTGCCTAATATCAGCTATATTGTCTTCACCGGCATTTTTGCCCACCCAACACTCTTCTCTGCAGTCTCTGTTGCAGCTCATTGTTCTACCCAACAACAATCACTACTCATAGCCCATTGTCCACACTACAACACCAACTATTCTCAGCCCTCTTTCTACTTAGGAACACATGGCCTCCTCTTAGCAACACACTCGCAATCATAGTTCTCCACACGGCTCACACTCCATAGCACATACTCTGCTCTTAGCCTTCTTCTATTCCACAACCTCTCTCGGCCTCAAACAACAACACTCTCTCACTTGGGGTCTCTTTTCTCTACTTAGGCACTCTCAACCTTTTTTGAGTAGAACAAGCTCACTCGCCCTTCTTCCTCTGCATAGGAATTTTCGGCCTCTTTTCACAAAACAACATAGTCTCTCTCTTAGATTATATTTCCTTTACATAGCCACTCTTAGCCTCTTCTTTGTAGAACTGGCTCACCTGGCCTCACACACATGAGTTCACTTACACCCACTCAGCTCTCTACACGTCTCTTTCACAACAATGCTTCTTCCCCCCCACTCAGCTCTATAGAAATAACCGATTTCGTTCCTTTGCTACACTCTACTCAATGTTGTCTCTGCTTCTATTTTCCACACTACCCAAAGGTACTTTTGTATGACACTTCCATACTGATGTTGCTTCTACTACTTGAGTTTTTCGTTGTATTAAACATTAGGATGGGCTCCTGAGCACTTTACCAACTCTTTGTGTGATCATTCATGCTGAGAATTTAATCTTCATCCACTTGCGCACTATCACAAGGCTCCCCATGCTCATTAAATTGATCACAGAGCTTAGGAAGTACTCCATCATGTCTTTATTCTTCCTTTAATTTGTTAAAGCATGCAAACAAGAGAAGAGATCCCTTACTTCTGCTTGCGACAAAATCCATTATATACTCCTGCATGTTGTGGTCCTTGCTGCCTTGACCCACTGATATTTAATAGTGGTCATTACTCCATAAACCAACTCTTTTAGATTGCATTTACTCTCTAGTTGTTGACCCATTCATCCTTTCACTATGTACTGCATTATCAGAGCCATAACTTATCGTAACTCATATTAAAAGAATGTTTTGAAATCACACAATTAGTATTCCTTTAGCCCCTTAATGCTTAACCCTTTATCACATTTCCTTCATAAGACCGGGTGTCGTGACCGGGGGCATAGCACTTAGGTGCTAACGCCTTCAGGCTCCTGCCAAGGGCCTTCCTCCCCATGTATTTTTCTCTTCCTTCCTTGGTTTCTTTAGCTTCTTGTCAAGGCATTAATACATCAGAAGCTCCTCATTTTGTATCTTTTCTCAAATTTCAATTACGGAGGAGTTCTAAAATTCTTACCTTCAAAATACTTTCCACGTGGCATCACATAGCACTTAGGTGCTAATCCTACTTTACACCTTGATTCTATTGGTTTCCCATGACCAAGCGCCACCACATCAGAGCTCCCTATATCACGACTTCCTTCATAATTCAATTTTGGAGGAGTTCTGAAATTTTGACCTCCAAAATACTCATAGAACTCAGGTGTTGAGTCTTCTTTCTATGTGCTTGGTTCTATTGGTCCTTACAACCATATGCCAACAACCCCTTCCATTGTAACTTTTCTAAGAATATTTTATAACGGAGTTACGATGTCTCCTTCCTTCAAAATGCTGACCTTTGAGATGATGTCGTGTTGTCTTCATCATCTCCACGTGGTGCCTCCATAGTGGTGACACGTGTCACCCATATTTGCCCCATTATGCCACCGAGAATGTCAAATCAAACTATCACGTCTCCACCGTAGAGCCACATCATGATGATGTCATTTTCCACATCATCTCCTCAGGGCTAATTACCTACTACCATGTGTCCAATTGGAGGAGAGAGAATCCATAGGTTCTTGGTTTTTCAAAGATTTCCTTTGTTAATCATTCTCCTCAAAACTTTGGCGCTTTTTAAAGAATTAATTTTTTAAGAAGTTACGAGGTCCCGATCTCCAAAATCTCTTGGCTTCGAGGTCCTGATATGCTGCCATGTGTCCTGTCTTATCGAGGTTCTATCTTGCTTCCAATATGACCATCCCTCCGAGGTTTCAGAACTTCATTCCATTTCGGGTCCCTTTTAAATAAACTACCAGGGTTTGAAGCCTCTGATCTCTAATATTCAGCCCTTTCAATATCTAGTTCTGAAAATTTTCTACCTCCAATATTCATCCTTCTGCTTTTCTGACCTATCAAATTTCAGGTCCTGATATTTCGTCCTGCTTAGGACTTCAAGACCCTAACATTGGAAATCCATAACTTTTGATCCAGGAGGCCATTTGCAGGCTTCAACACACGATTGGAAAGCTCTTTCAGAGCACTTTCCATTGGATGGGGTCCAATGTAGGTATTGAGCCCATATTCTACCTAAGAAATGGCTATAAAATCTTTGCCATTATTTCCACCTTGGCTCTTCTTCTTCTACCTAGAACATATTCTTTGGAGGTATTTTGCAAGGTTCCACATACCATTGGAAAGATCTTTTAGAGCACTAACCAAATGTTCCATCTCCAATAGTATCTGAGTTGAAATCTTGAGGTAGTACCTCCTTCAAATTCTAGGATTCCCAACCACCATAGTCATCATTTATGGCTTCTCCAATAAGCCTGCAACTATGGTGATTCTGTACCAGAGGTTGTAGAAACTATGGGACTCCCCCTAATTTTGACATATCAATCACATCAAACTATCCCAATTACCATCATAACTAGGCTAGGGAACATCAAAGCCAACATCTACTTCCACAAACATCCATGCTATCTGGTTGACATCAATGTCAAAAATCTTGCCAATAGTTAGACAATTCCAACTGCCCAACACATCTCCCAGCATGATTGTTGGCATCAATGCCAACAAACTCGCAGCCACTAGCCATCCAGATAATGCTAACTATACAACAATATCCCCCTTTGGCATTGATGGAAACACCTCAACCTTATCACCATTTTGATGGCCAATCCTCATGCTTCTTCCACACTTTTCTTGCATGAGCCACCAATGACTTTCTCTCCTCTACATGGGTCATCACATCTTCTCCAATAATTCTCTCCCCCTTTGAGATCAATGGAAATGGGATTACAAGTTGCTTCTTCTTCCCCCATGCAATCATCGTTTGTAAATGATGAGGGCCTAGCTACTGATGTGCTTTCTTCTCTACAAACTTCTCTTCAAGGACTGATCTTTGTTGTTGCTCTATAAATTGGACATATGTGATATGCTCCCCCTGAACATACATTGCCTCTGATTTGACTTCCTCCAGTTTTTGACACCTTATGGCTACTAGCTGACATAAGGGGAATTTTTCGGTCTAAAATGGGCCTCCTAATGAAATTATAAAATAATATTGGAAATAATAAAATAAGATTAGATTACATCATCAAATTTTAGAGGGGGAAAAAAAAAAAAACTATTTTTTCAACTCGTATTTTCAACTTATCTCCTTTTGGGTTTACTCAAATTTCGAGCGGAAACACTTGTTAGATTCATATTTTGATTCCTCGTCCAAGGAGTACCCATGTTACACACTTTCGATGGACCCTGCTACATGAAAAATGATAAATACATGAAAAACATGCTTGCAATCACGTTTTTTCATGTATTTCTCATTTTTTGTGTAGCATGGTCCATTGAAAGTATGCAACATGGGTGCTCCTTGGATGAGGAATTAAATTTTTCATTCAATGAGTACTCCCCCTCGAAATTTGATTAAAACCTTAAGGAGATAAGTTGAAAATACGAGTTGAAAAAGTAGTTTTATTATTTTATTATATTTTAAGCTTTTTACTTTTTTACTCCAAAAAAATGTGAATCATCCCCCATGGTTGACGTCATCATCTTGAATCGTATTGGTTCTTATAAAGTTTATTTTGGTTGTACACTTTTCTTAGGAGGCCTATTTTATACCTCAAATTTCCCCTAATGGTACTCTCTTGCCAATGCATCTTTTGTATCAGTTAAAAGGAAATTGATACCAATTAAACTACTCATGGTATTGTTGTTGCTGCAAATACCAATCATTAGTGATGCATTTTATCTTTCTCTTCACCGTTGCTGCTGCTTCATCCTTTATTCTCACTCCTCATGAGCTTCTCAATCACTTCTTCTCCCCCTTAGATCATACCTCCAAACATGGACCACTGCTTAAACGATACCAATTGCACTAAGAAATAGATACAAATTGGATTTTGTACCAGGAAACCCCTTATAGCTCTTTCTCAAAAAGAAATATCCACTTACACACAAAGGCTCCTCCATATGAACCCATACCATAAATTGACATAGCGATACCAAATGAAGACTAAGGGACATTGAAAGCTTATAACAATTGCGTTTCATGAACACAAGACTACTAGGCATAAACAAACTCACAACTTAAATGAAATAAGGGTATGCCACCCAATATGCAAACCTTTCCTTTGCCCAGCAATCTTCCTTTATGAGGCTGACAATTTTTGCTTGCCAATGCTATCAAAGAAACTCCCCCTAAGCCAATGCTCTCTGGTCTCCCACATCTGCTTCCTCACTTCTGCATCAGGACTAATCTTGTGGACCTGACTTGATTTTGGGCTTTTGGTCGTTCCACACTTCTACTGCAACCCTTCTTCTTCTTCCCACAACATAAGATATTGTTGTGCACTACCCCTGAACTCGTGTTGGTTTCACTCCTCCTTTCTCTTCAATGCTAATGTATTTTAAATATGCAAATACATTACTGTAATCAACAAGGGGCTCGAACATACGTTCTTTGGATGAGCCCTGATAGAAGCATTACCATCTAGCTTCTTCTCTTCCCATGTTTGGGATTTCTCTTGGTTGCACATGGCTGGAGGGTACTTCTCCTTCAAGTCCTCTTTCTTCACCCAAACTAACTTTCTTCCATTTTTCTTTGCTTGCAAGAGAATGGTAATTAGATTATTGTTGCTCTCTTTCCTTACTTAAAGCTTGCACTCATTACAACTGGAACTCAAAAAGTGTTTTCTCATAGGAATATGACAATCATCCCTCTTAATTTTTCTCATATTTTTCTTCAGAGACAAGTCAACACCTTGATGATTTCTCCTTCCATTGTTGATAATGCTCTCTTTACTCAAATCACTGAAGACATACTTGACTTCCTTTCATCGCATTATTTGGGATGCATGCTTTCACTTCTCATGCCTGCAGCCTGCTTCCTTGTGCCTAAAGTTTCCACACATGTACAATTCAATATGGCTTAAGAATGGGGCAATGGAATTATTATCACTGACAACAATCTTGTCAAGACTCCTATCATTGCCAACATGTCTTCTCCTAGCCTCTTTACACATTTTTGGGTTGATGTTACCCAACACATCTCGTTTACTTGCATGCCATCTATAGCCTATGGCTTTATGTCCAAAATTGTTGTAATAAAAATGATAACCATGAAAATGATTTTGACGATTGAAGATACATTTTCTTTGAGAGATTTTTCCTTGAGGAAGAAAGGAACTATGTTGGTTCTTCATGTGCCTTCCATCACATCTTGCCTTGTTTCCTTGCACTCTTTCTTCCAGCTTCCTAGCCCTCTTTTGTTGCTCTACTTGTTGTTTCTTCTTATCCTTTTGCTTCTCTCTTTATTCTCTTGCTTCTGATGCTTTCCTTGTTGTTGTTGTTGTTGTCAAACAACCTCTTTTCCCTTGTTGTTGTTGAAAACTTCAACTACATTTACTTGGATAGCTGACCTTTCAGCCTTTGCCTTCTTGGAGCTTGTTTCTTCTTTGAAACCCAAACTAACCTTGATGAGAGTGTATCTTTTCTTAGCAAGCATCTCATCCAAGTCCTTTGTTCTATCCTCAAGATTACGATATTGATATAGCTCTTTATTTGGCTTTTCTAATTCATGTCTCAGTGAGACTACTTCACTTTGTAGTCTCTCACGGTAAACTTGTCAACATGCCACTCAGCCTACTATCCTCTTCTTGTTGAGCATTTAGATCAAATACTATTTTGCTCAACTTCTCATTCTCAAGCTCATACTCGTGCAAATGCTCCTTTTACTTGAGATTTTCCTCTGATAGCTCCTCGATCTCTTTTAGAGAAGAGATCAACTTCTTTCTAAAGTAGATCCTTTCATTCAAATCCTTCTCTTCACTATCAGAGGTGTTATTTGAGTCACCACAGAGATCTAAAACCATCTCTATGTGCACGGAGTCTTCCACAGGTCTAAGGGGTATTCCATCTTCATTACTTCTAGTTCTACCCCTATTCTCATCACCGGATATACTCTCTTCTTCTTCTGAGGATCCCTCATTTGGTATTTCTACTAAAGTGGGTCTATCTTCATTACTACTACTATATGCATGGCTATATCTATCTTCAAGTGATTCACATGAACATCTAGCTAATGAATTACATATATCTTTACATTCATCACAAAGAAATATTTTACCTTCAGAGCAGCCTGGCCTCTCTTCTAACTTTTCATCATCATCTTGAGAGTGATGAGAATAAACTTGAGCATTAAGAGGAACATTTTCAATCTTCTTAGCATCTATTTTTTGGGATACTTTCTTCAAATTATTCCTTCTCTTCTTCTCATCATTCGCTGCCTTCACAAATTCAGGTTCACTACTTGAGCAACAAGATTCTTCGACCTCCTCTTGCATTGTGTACCTTTATCCTCGATATAGACATTGCAATCTATCCAACATTTCCTTTTCTTACTCGCAATACCTCACTTTATCAGCATCTAGCTTAGACAACCCTTTCATGATAATCTCCTCTGATTCTTCATTTGCTCGCTCTTTTCTCCATTTAATACGGAGCACCTATTCAAAGCCATTAAATAGGCTTCCATTCTAACCTTCCAGAGTGCATACTATGGTCCATTTAAAAATGGAACTCCTTCTGTTGTTATCCAAACTTTATTAGACATTGTTTCCCTTTGGCCTATCTTCTAGCGATTAATATATTTCTAAATGAACTAAAATTTGATACAAATTGTTGGAAATAATCTTAATATTGATGGGGGGGTGAATCAATATTAAGGCTAATTTTAAATTTTATGCCAATTCATTTTTCTTCATTTAAAGTTGGCATCCATTATATGAGAGAAACTATTAAAAACCATCAAAGCAACGATATAAAACAACACAAGCATACACATCATGAGCAAAAAACACATGAGACAAGGAGATTTTACGTGGAAACCCTTTTAGGAAAAAAACTACCAAAGCTTGTTGTTGTTATTGATGTAAAATAAGAGCACCTACTCTATTACATCAATCTGTTTATGAGACACCACTCATAGGAATTAGCAACTCCCTTTGATTATTTTCTAGCACCGACTAGCAAGAAGCACCAACTCCCTCCTTTTGTAGACACTTGTCCATCATACCAGAAGCACCAAATTCACGGATTTGTTGTAAGCACCAACTTTCAGCTCCTTGGATTTATGAAAGCACCAACTTCGAGGAGGAACCAAACCCCAAGCCTTCTCAAGAACCCATTAGATATGGAAGTGCAAACTTCTTGTATGCAAGCTCCAACCCACACTCAATAAGGAACTCAATGTTCTCTATACATGGAAACCACTCTTCCTGGTATCAACTCTATTTTCTTCACCAACCTTTTGGCCCACGCAACACTCTGTTCTCTGCACTCTCTGTTGCAGCTCATTGTTTTGCTCAATAGCAATCACTAGTCATAGCCCATTGTCCACACAACAACATCAAATATTCTTGACCCTCTTTTTTCTTAGGCACACATTCCATCCTCTTAGCAGCACACTCACAATAATATTTCTCCACACGGCTCACACTCCATATCACATACTCTACTCTTGATATCTTCTGTTCCACAGGCTCTCTCGGCCTCAGATAGTAGCACTGGATCCCTCGTGATCTCTTTTCTCTACTTAGGCACTTTCATTCTTTTCTCAGCAGAACATACTCACTCTCCCTTCTTCCTCTGCACAGGAACTTTCAATCTCTTTTCACACAACATCACAGTCTCTCTCTCTCGGGATCTATTTCCTCTGCATAGGCACTCTTAGCCTCTTCTCTATAGAACTAGCTCACTTGACCTCACACACAGTAGCGCACTTACACCAACTGACCTCTCTACATAGCTCTCTCACAAATATGTTTCTTTCCCCCCTCTGAGCTCTATGGCAATAATTGGTTTTGTTCCTCTGTTGCACTCTACTCAATGTTGTATATGCTACTAGTTTCCATGCTACCTGAGTGTAAATTTTTATGACACCTCCATACTGTTATTGCATCTACTTCTTGAGTTTTTTTGTTGTATTAAACATTAGGATGGGATCTGCACTTCACCAACTCTCTATGTGATCCTGCATGTTGAGAATTTAATCGCAGTCCACCTGTGCACTCTCGCAAGGCTCCCCATGCTTATTGAATTGATCACTGAGCTTAGGATGTAATCCATCATGGCTCATTTTTCCTTTAATTCGTTGAAGCATGCAAACAAGAGTAGTGATCCCTTACTTCTAGTTGATACAAACTCCATTATCT
The DNA here is from genome assembly GCA_031772625.1 of Pinus tabuliformis. NCBI lineage: Eukaryota > Viridiplantae > Streptophyta > Pinopsida > Pinales > Pinaceae > Pinus > Pinus tabuliformis. The sequence goes on from CM062818.1 coordinate 125,863,338, forward strand.
ACTCCTTCATGTTGTGGTCCTCACTGCTTTGACCCAACAATATTTTACATTGGTGATTACTCCATAAACTAACTCCTTTGGCTTGCATTTACTCTCTAGTTGTTGACCCATCCATCCTTTCACTTTGTACTGTAGTATCAGAGCCATAACTTATCATAACTTATATTAAATTAATGTTACGAAACCACACAATTTTGATGCCTTTAGCCCCTTAGTGCTTAGCCCATATCACTTTTTCTTTTACCATGGGACAGGGAGTTGTCACTGGCAACTTCACATACCATTGTAGTGTTATATTGGAGCCCCTTCATATCATAACTTTTATTGAAAATACCTTACTAAATTGCAAAGTCCCATTTGCTTTTAGCTCCCTCTAGTTAGCCCTGTATTGCATTTCCTTCATAGGATTGGGTGTCATGACCGAGGGCATAACACTTCACTGTTAATTCGTTTAGTCTTTTGTCAAGGGCCTTTTGCCCTTTGTATTTTCCTCCTCTCCCCTTGGTTCCTTTAGCTTCTCATCCAGGCGCCATTGCATCTGAAGCTCCTCATTTTGTAACTTTTCTCAAATTTCAACTACGGAGGAGTTCTGAAATTTTGACCTTCGAAATGCTTCCCATGTGGCATCACATAGAACTTAGGTGCTAATATTCCTTTACACCCTTGATTCTATTGATTTCCCATGACCAAGCGCCACCACATTGGAGCTCCCTATATTGGGACTTCCTTCATAATTCAATTTCGGAGAAGTTCCGAAATTCTGACCTCCGAAATACTTCCCATGTGGAATCACATAACACTTAGGTGCTAAGATTTTTTTACACCCTTGGTTCTATTACTTTCCCATGACCAATAGCCACCTCATTGGAGCTCCCTGTATTAGTACTTCCTCCATAATTCAATTTCGGAGGAGTTTCGAAATTATGACCTCTGAAATACTCATAGCACTTAGATGTTGAGTATTCTTTCTATGCCATTGGTTCTATGGGTCCATACAACCATGTACCAACACCATCAGAGCCCCTTCCATTGTAACTTTTCCAAAAATATTTTATAACAGAGTTACGATGTCTCCTTCCTCCAAAATGTTGACCTCCAAGATGATGTCACGTTGTCCTCATCATCTCCACGTGGCACCCCCATAGTGGTGACATGTGTCACCTATATTTACCCCATTATACCACCGAGAATTCCGAATAAAACTTACACGTGTCCAACATATAATCATGTCATGCTGACATAATTTTCCATGTCAGCTCCTTAGGGCCAATCACCTGTTACCATGTGTCCAATTGGAGGAGAGGTAAAGGGTCCATAGGCTCTTGGTTTTAGAATGATTTCCTTTGTTAATCCTTCTCCTTGCAACTTCGGCATTTTTTAAATAATTACTTTGTTAACAAGTTATCAGGCCTCGATCTCCGAAATATCTAGGCTCTGAGGTCTTGATATGCTTCCATGTGTCCTGTCTTGCCGAGGTTCCATCCTACTTCCGATATGACCATCCCTTCAAGCTTTCGGGCCTTCATGCCATTTCGGGTCCATTTTAAATAAATTGTTGATGTCACAAGCCTTTGACCTCTGATATTCAGCCCTTCCGATATTTGATTCCAAAAATTGGCTACCTCTAATATTCATCCTTCTGCTCTGCTGACCTCCGAAATTTAAGGTCTCAATATTTTGGCCTTCTTAGGACTTCAAGACACTGATTTCAGCAATCCATAACTTTTGATCTAGGAGACCATTTTCAGATTTCAACACATTGTTGGAAAGTTATTTTAGAGAAATCTCTACTGGAGAGGGTCCAATGTAGGCTTTGAGCCCATCTTCTACCTGAGAAATGACTATAAACACTATGCCATTATTTCCACCTTGGCTCTTCTTCTTCTGCCTAGAACCTTCTCTTCGGAGGTATTTTGTAAGGCTTCACATACCATTGGAAAGATCTTTCAGAGCATTAACCAACTGTGCCATCTCCAATAGTACTTGAGTTGATCTCTTGAGGCATAACCTCCTCCAAAGTCTAGGACTCCTAACCACCATAGTCATCATTTATGGCTTCTCCAATAAGCTTCTACTATGGTGATTCTCTACCAGAGGTTGTAGCAACTATGGGACTCCCCCTGAGCTTGACACATCAAACACATAAAAATAGCCCAATTACTATCACAACTAGGCTAGGGAACATCAAAGCCAACATCTCCTACCACAAACATCCATGTTATCCAGTTGACATCAATGCCAACACTCTTGGCAACAGTTAGACAATGTGCATTGCCCAACACATCTCCCAGCATGATTGTTGACATCAATGCCAACACACTTGTAGCCATTAGCCATCCAAACAATGCCAATTCTCCAACATATTAATATCGTTTGGTTATATATACAATTTTATTTTTTATTTTTTATGTTTTATTTTATTATAAAAAAATATCATGGTTAAAAATGATAGATTGTATTCTTATGATGAGTGTTAGCATGGGGCATTCTTTAATGATTGAAATGAGTGTCATGTAATTAAAGAGGGGTGGTAGAGCACCCACCAAATGAAGACCTACATGCAATATGGTACAATTTCACTTGATGGGGAAGATGGCTAGTTTTTGGGAGGTTTTTGAAGTGATGGTCTTTGTCGCGAGGGAGTATAGGAAGGATGATTTGTTCTTAATTCGGGTTGTAGAAGAATATCAGTGGAAATTATGGAAAGTGATGGGTGATTGATTAATTAATATAATATAGGGTGGTGGGAGAAGGTTATAGGCAGGCTTATTAATGCCCTCCTTATTGCTTGTAGCATCACAAATGATCGCTAAAAATAACATCTGAAGGGATATTTTAGAGTTTCCATTTCAAGAGTGCATTAGTTTAAGGAGACAACACCCAATGTCAGTTTCATGATGGAGCTTCCAATGCATCTAGGATTGGCTATGGTTATCAACTAAAAATTAAACAACACAATGCACATTACCTCTATTTTGGTATAGGATTGGTTTAGTAATTTTCTATTTCTTCCTCCCCTTCCTTTGTTTATATATTTTGGGTAGTTTGTTCTTATTGTCTCCCCTTCAATAATTTTCCCTGAAAGTATTTTCCTTCACCTTGTTGCTTTCTCTCTACCTATTTTTCTTAAGCCTAGGTTTACTCTAACTCTTCTATCTCCACTATACTTCTATATATATTGTTCATGGTCCTTATGGATCCCTATTTCCTCCCCTATCTCTCCACTCGGCCTATTCACCGACATAAACTTATCCCTCTCTTTCTATGTTTTCCACAATTTTCTCCTTTTACGTGTTTCTCATGTCAAGACTAAACATTGTCTCTCCTTTTCTCAACATGGAGGTAAGAGAGGCCATACTAGCTCTACTCTTAAAATGTTACATCCCCCTCCATGTTAGTAGACCCATACTCAAATTATGGCTTGCTCTACCATAATTAGACACATGGATATCATCCCTAAAGTCATATAGAGAGTGATTTATGATATTGAAGAGAAAGTTAGATTTATGATGTTGAAGAGCATGTTAGACTAGCTAGAACATTACTTCTTGATAGGAAGGTTGATGAGGATACCAAGCACTGGATCCCTGATGTGAGAAACTCTCCGAAAGGTTGTTTCCCATCCTACATGCAAACAACCAATCTATATCAGCATATCAAAAGTATCATGGGTATGGTGCCTACAAATGAGAAAACACTTAGAAATAAATGATAATTTTTTAAGTTTCTGTTAATGATTTGAATTTATGAAGGAACAAAATGGAATACATATTTAAAAAAAAACAACAGAGATACAACAAAACTAAACTTTAATTAATTAATAACAAATGTTGAAAATTATTTACATGCAGAATGAAAGCAAACTAGCTCAAGCAATGGTAGCTTATCTCTGAGAAGAGATGTGACATCTACATGCCTTCTGAACTATGTTACAATGAGGTTCTGAGGCCCTTTTATCAAGAAAAAATAATGAGAATACATAAAAAAAAACTAGCCCTAGGAGATGAAGCTTCAAAATTGTATGGGCCTCAATGGGGTTAGTTGGAACGTCAACTTCCCACGGTCATAACTTTGGCATATGATCTTTGTTTGGCGTGAACAATATCTCGTTAGAAATATATATCTCAAGACAACAACATTTGATTGTAAATTTCATAATTCAAAACTAGCTTTCCCGTTTCCCGAAAAAGTGTTGTTTAGGGCCTCAAAATAGCTCTGGAAGTTCTGCCAAAAATAGAAAATTATCAAAATATGAAACTATGTTGAAAAATAGGAAATTGATAGGAAATAGTATTTGGGGTCCGAGTGGAATAGGCAGGTGGCCACCAATATCCACTTGGATCAGTCCTCCCCCCTTAAGAAGAAATGGTCCCTGTTGTAGCATTTTTTGGTGTTGATAAGATAGAATATTTAAAAAAATGTTAAGTTAGGATATGGACATAACAATATTGAATAAAATGTCTTTGAAAATATCTTGATGATGATGTCCATATCAAATAAATTTTAGGTTAGATGTCCTAAAAAATCAAGACAAAAAGAAAATGTTAGGTTAGAAAGAAAAGAAAAGAAATAAACTCTGAAAGTGAGCAAGTCTAAATGCCACTACTATTGTTTTTGCAAAATAATGGTTGTGTGCAGCTTGTCATAAATGCCACAACCCATGATAGTAAAATAGTTTAATCTTGACTGCTTCATGCTTTAAATTTGATGTTATAGTTAGAGAATAAAGATCTGGCCAAACTATTTAATCTTGGCAGATCAATAGTTAGGTAGAGAATAATAAGGTGCTCATTAGTTTAATCTGAGCCCTTGGAGGTTATAAGATTAGAATTAGATAGTTTATTTTTTAAATAAACAGAAAGGAAAAGGGTTTTCTAGCTTAAATGCACCCATTAAGTGAAGAAAAAATGATAAGATAAGCAAAGGTGAGTAGAAGAAAGGTTGCAGAAGTTTGATGATTGATTGGACAAAATGTACATTTATCATGTTTACCATATGTTTCTATGTCCATGAGGCAATTACACAAAGAAAATGAAGGTCTACAAGATCAATTAATTAACTTCCCTCATCCCCATTTATCCCTATATTTACTAATTATCCCTTTCCACCTTCATAAATTTCATATCCATTCATTTTCCATAAAAACCCCTTTTCCTAAGGTTAAAATTCTTTTTACCTAGGAAAAGTAAAAACCCCATGTAAAATACCTTTTTACCCAAAGCCCCACAAAAAGATGTTTACCCTAAGTATTGATGCATATATGAAAACCATATAACTCATAAAAGCATTATACTTAGTGTATTTCCCTTTTCCCCGTATATTTCCCCTTTCCGCTCATATTTCATATTTTAACGCTAACCTATAGTATTAAACCCCTAAAAATTCATTTTCCATATATATTAACTCCCTTTATTAAAATATCCCGAAACCTTAAGTTTTATTATAAAACTATGTATTTTCATAACATATCGCAATATTGACAGATCGCAACCTCTCAACGTGCATCCACTCTCCTCTGATTGCGATATGCGATGCACAATGGACCCAGACCTGACGCAATATATATTATAATTCATTGCCAGATTGCATCCGCCCCTCATCGCAAGTCCTGGCTAAAGCATAACCCTCCACCATTGCGATCTCCGATATGCGATGGTAACTCGAACCCGATCGTAGTATTATCCATGATTTATTCCCACGTCGCGTCCGGCCCCTATAGCATTCCTTTGTGATGGGCCTTTCCTTTGCTAAACTACGATTGTGATATGCGATGAACCCGGACCCGATATCATTTATTCGCCCGAATTCATACTTTTTCAAGTCCGCCATATTGTGTTTTGCGAAGGATTTCTTTGTTAAATTGTTTTTATGATTTAAATGAAGAACCCCGCTAATCTCAGTTTTAACACATAATAAAGCCCATACCGCCATAATTAATCATTGGGCCCCTTTGTACTGCTCTTTTTCTCCACTGCCATCTAATCTAATGCATTCAAATCCAACGGCCCTCAGCAATTTCGGGTTGGCTCTTTGTACGGGCATTACCCACCCGAAAAGCGGTATTCCAATGACCTCCCCTTGATACGTGTCAGGCTCAGATTGTATCGGGTGACCCCTCCCAAAACTACTCGTGCCTCATAAGCAGTGCGATGAAAACCAAAACCACCTCCTACATAACGACAAAATGGCCACTATTCACTTTGTGCCATAATTCAAAAAGAAAACTATTTTTCCGTTTAAACGAAAAAATCACCATTTTGCTCTATTTTGCCTATTTTCACAGTGAAGCCTCCATAAGCCTCTGTGACCAATAAAACCATTGTTTTATGTTAGCCTCACTCTCTTAATAATCAATTAATAAATCCAAATATTAAATTAAATTAATAAAATCATGAGAACTCCTCAAACTGAGTCTAGTTTTGGATGAGAGATTCTCTCCAACTAGCTCTCCTAAATTAGTGTGTAAGTTGAGAAAATGTCTCAACCAAGTGAGCCTAAGATAGACGCACTATCTTAAGACCACTTGCTCATGTATTTAAATGTATTATTAAATTATTTGAAGAAGAGAGAAATACATGAGCATGAGAGACCACATGATGGCTCTCTGCCTTTTCCGCCAATTTATTGTTTGTGAGTATATTTGTTGTACATATGGTTTTATGGCTTTGTGATATGGTTGTGTGAGTTTCCTTCATTTTACCTTCCGATACACTCCGAACTCCTTCCAATATCCTTTTAAGCTCAAAAAAGTCATTGATGACGGTCTCTGTCACCTATTTTTTTCTTAACAATTTCTGTGTTTTGCAGGTAAAGACTCCTATTCCAGGCTTACAAAGAAAAAGCCTACATACAGTTGGAAGAAAAATAAAAAGATCATATCAAATCTCTTTACTCTGTAACATAAAATGTAAAGGATTCACTGTTGAAAAACACAGTAAAAACCTGAAATGCACAGTAAAGGTAAAAAGACACAGTAAAGGCTACTAAGCAAGGTCAAAGGATATTCACAGAGTTTAAAGAGTATCAGATGAAAGATCAAATGAAGGAATCAACCAATGTAAAGGATACAAACAATCAAGCAGCTTAAAGGACAAAATATCAAACAACAAAGCCAACACAACCTAAATAAAAGGGATAGCAAGAAGCAGTTCAATAGCTGCCCCTATCTTCTTGCATGAAGACTTTTCCTTTCCTAGAATAAATATTAATCAGTTTTAGGATATTTTCGTAGTTTCATTATTGTATAAATAGCTCTCTTCTTGAGATGTTAAGGGTTCGAAGTTCAATATTCATTGTTCATTGCTTGTTAAGTCTTAACTGTTCATTCTACTTTGAACCTAATCGCACCTTTGAAGGAAGCTTTTCTAGACACTTGAGGTACTCAATTTTTCTGGAACCTTAATACAAAGCATAGGATTCTGAACTTGGTTTTACACAGTTTGTGTTATCCTGTAAGTTTTTCTAGTTATCAATCATTATGTTTTTATTCATATGCTTATGACTTATAGAGTTATATAGGTAGGAATAATTGTATCTCAATTTAATCCTATAAGCTCCTGAAGTGATCATCTATTAAGAGAATGGTTTAATGAAATGTTTGTTTAGCTAATCCTCTCTAATTAATAAATCATCAGCATCTTTTGTAAGCTTAAGTATATTTCCTTGAATCTTTGGAACGTAGTTTAGAAGGTTTTCATACTTATGATTGTTCTGTTTTACAGTCTGGAAACTGTGTTAATCATATTATTTTATGTCTTCTTCTCACCACTATTTGATCTATATCACTGTGTAAAGCTTTATAGCAGCCCTTTGTTGAGATATTAATACTATCCAAAGGATTAAGTATTTTAATTCTAAATCTTTCATCATTCATTGGTCTTCCAAAACTAAAACCAAAAACCCCAAAACAATTATTTTAGATGCTTTAGCATTGGTAGCTGACCTACTACAATCTCAGAGGTACAACAGTCCCCAATAAATTGAGTACCTCCATGAGATGGGACAACATCTGCTAAACTTGGTTCCTAATGAGACACTTTCCGTAGTGTAGGAGTTAGCCATCTTTAAAAACTCGATACAACTAGGTCATCTATTGGAAAGTGTTTGTCATCTTTGTTTCCATGATCGGATGAGTTGTGGCTTGTTCAATGCAATTTGGGTTGAGCTCTATTGGTGTTAGCTTCTTGGCAATTTCTGATACGTCCAACATGGTGGAAAGTATGGTTGAAGGCAATCCACATTGAATACTAAGTGAAAGCCAAGGAATGGGGGGATAGTTAGCTCGAAATCATTGTCACCCACAACCATGGTGATGGTGTATGACCCATATTGGAGTGGTTGAAGCTTTCAATGGGCTCCAAAAAGGATTTCCTTGATCCAGGTGGATATTGGTGGCTAACCACCTATTCCACTTGGACCCCCAGCACTATTTCCTTTTAGTTTTGTATTTTCCATAATAGTTTATGTTTTCAGCATTTTTTTTGGGTCCTAAACTTTCGGATCCATTTTGAGGCCCTAAATGGCATTTTCATGCGAAAATGTGAAAATGTGGGTCATTGGTCAATCATTTTTTGTTTGAAATTTTTGTCCTCTGATAGATCTTTCTAATGAGGTGTCGTGTGCACTAAATGAAGATCAAGGCCCACAAAATTTTGATGCTTCATCTCCTAGGGTTAGGTTTTTGGATGTTTAGGGTTTCTCATTATTTATTCATGATAAAAATTCCTTCGAGCCTCATTGTAACTGAGTTCATAAGGTATGTAACCATCACACATCTTCTCAAAGATAAGTACTATCCCCCGAGCTAGTTTGTCTCTTTCCTGCATATAAATAGTTTTAAGCAGTTGCTATTTATTAATTGAAGTTTTGTTTCACTATATCTCCGTGATTTTGTTTAAATATGTATTTCATTGTATTCCTTCATAAATCTCGATCAATGGTATCAAAGTGATCTACTCTTTCTTTGTTTTGTAGTGTATGTCCCCAACGAGGTTGGGGTATAAGGAGTTGGGACTTAAATTGGTTGAACCCTTGCAAGACCGGCCTTGCCAACCTCGATGGCATCCCATCGTGGAAGAAAAGAAAGACGAGGGAGTAGGAGACCCTTTCAAAATATTATTGAGTGACAAAGGAACGATGATGGAAAATCTATCGTAGATACTTTGGTGGGTATCAAAGGGGGAGGCATCTTCATCCAGTAGTCACTTTCGAGGCATCACCCTCTTTAAGGTACAAGTTAGCTTTGACTTTCCTATATTTCAAGGCTAATAAAGATGACCTAAATAGATGGTTAAACCTACTAGAAGGAATTTTTCAGTTCATAATTTTTCTGATAGGGAAAATATTACTTTTGCACTCCTCAAAATTGGCCCCCATCTTAAGGATTTGTGGGAAACTTACTATGAGTAGAGGGGTGAGGAGGAACCCTCCCTATTTTTAGTCACACCCTCTTGGAATTATTTTTGAGATGTCGTAAAGGAACAATATTACCCTATTGGGATCTATGCATATAAGTACATAAAGTAGACCATTATATTGTCTCTCTCTTCTAGAAAACAAGGAAATCAAGTGGAAGATCTAGGATGTAAGAGTCTTGGTCAAAAATCCATGTGAAAATTAATAAAGGCGAAATAATAACCATGGTTTATGGGACACTTATTCCAAGCTAAAAGTTGGGAAAAAACATAGTGATAGGGATCGCTGGTGAGTGATTAGTGGCTAAGAAAATTGGCAAAGGCTTTGGAAAGGCAAAGTGGCATTTTGGCACATTTATTTACGAAAATAATGGAAATTAGGAAAAAAGGGAGGTGAAAGGTCACAGGTTGCATGTGAGGAGGAAAATGAATGAAAATAATGGGAAATGAAGAAAATAGAGGCCTCATTAATAAAAAGGCTTCTGAGGATCAGTTCACAGAATTTGGTTAATTCAGTTTTGGATCTCTCTCTCATACTCTTGGACACTTATAGTTTTCTTGGAGCACTCTTGGAGAGTGTGACATACTTGGAGTTTTGGAGCAAGAAGGCAAAGGAAGAGCAGGAAAATGCAATAAGACATTGGTATCAACAATTACAATTAGTTTTTCTTACAAGTATCGAGTTGCATGTATTTTTTCCTCACTAGTTTTGGCTTGCATGGCATATGCATGTGGTTTATTGGTCATGATTTTCCATTGTCATGGAGGATTCCTAGATTGACAATGGATTTTCCTAGCCTTGAAATTTCCCTGGATAGTCATGGTGTTGTGGGTTCATTTCTTTGTTTTTCTAGTTGGTTCTCATGTTTCCTTTAGCTTGGGTTGAGTTACTAGTTTGTAGAAACCCTGGTTGTACAAACACTCTGGAAGCCCTGTAACACCTTGGGTTGAGTTACTAGTCCTAGAAACCTTGGCTGGATAAACACTCTAGAATCTCGACAGCAACTATGGGTTGAGTTACTAGTCCTCGAAGTCTTGGTTGGAAAAAACACTCTGGAGCCCTAGAAGTATTGACTATAGACCAATCTGGTGATTCTTTTTTATGTCTGACCGTGAGTTGGAATCATTGTTTGATGGGTTGAGGTGGTTTGGCCTTTGGAAGCCTTAGTTCGATTTTGATGGATTGTTCCATGAGATCCCACATTCATGCTTGGAATATGGCACGGGGGTGACTGACTAAAGAGAGATTTGGCTTAGCCATGCCTACAATCAGGTGGTACGTGGTAGTCCCATACCTGGTTGGGCATTGCATTCATTAACATGAGGTTATTTATCCTTGTTAATTCATGAGTATTATGATGGTTTATATGTGGATTATATGGTTGTTCTTTCCTTGGTATTTTTTTTCTTATTATGTCAGTTATGAATATATATTATAACAGTGGTTATGTATGGATTTCATCATGTTTTTACTTGTAAATGAATGAACATTGTATCTATGGCCTAATAGATGAAGTTGCAGCTAATGTGTTGAGGCATTAACGCTTCTTAGAAATTCTCAGATAAGTATGAGACCCTTATGCTTAGTTCTTTTGTTAAGACCTGTAGCTTTCCTGTTTGTGACATGTTTGAAAAAATGCCTATCATGGCTAGTAGGGTTCCAGTCTAGTCCTTGCCATTTTTTTTGCAAATGTATCATTGTTCTGTTGTGTAAATTCATTTCTGAAGGTGTCATTGAATTTTGGGAAGTGACCTGGTCTCTAAGTATGAAAAAGTGGCATAGATCTCGGAGTTGTAGGCACAACACTGGGGAAAAAATTCCCTGGATTCTTGCTTTCCCTTGTTGTGGGAGCGACTAGAGCCTCCTAGATGCATGCAGGTCCATAACAAGGGAGCATACATGGGTTTGATGCATTAAAAGTCTAGTGGGACTCAGGTGTTAGTTACATAAGTGGTTTGGATGGCTGCGGGGAAGTCTGTTGCTGATGTGGAAGGTCTGTGTTATGTGTTTTGCTAGTTCCATTTCCTTAACTAACACATTGGGAGTCAAATCATATCATAGTAACCTCTCATCACATGTTTACCCCAGTTGGTCGGTTACTTGGGCAGATGTGGGAGGAGGGTATTACATAGGAGTTGCTACAAAAAGGGAACATTCGGCCAAGTTCCTCACCTTATGGGAGCCCAATTATACTCATACAGAAGAAGGATGGGACTTGAAGACTTTGCATTCATTATCAGGCATTGAATAAGATCACTGTCAAGAATAGATACTCGATCCCATGGATTTATGAACTCCTGGACCAACTCAAGGATGCTAAGTACTTCAACAAGATTAATTTGAAGTTTGGTTATCACGAAGTTCCAATAGAACCCACAGATGTATGGAAGACCACCCTCGAATCTAAGGAGGGCATCTTTGAGTGGTTGCCCATTCCCTTCGGGTTGACAAATTCCCCTGCAAATTTAATGAGGCTTATGGATGAAATATTGCATCCTTTCACCAAATTTTTTGTGGTTGTATATTTGGACGAAATCCTCATATTCAGTAAGTGTTGGGCATAGAACTTCTGACATATTCATTAGGTCCTTCAAACAATACGACAATGCAAACTATGTGCCAACTTGGAGAATTTCTCCTTTGGAATGAACTAGGTCTAATATTTGGGCCACATAATTGATAAGCAAGGTGTGCATGTGGATATGGCTAAGATCCATGTCATTCGAGATTGGTTAGCCCCCACAACTCTCATAGAGATTCACATATTTTTGTGCCTTTCCAATTTCTATCGAAGGTTTGTGTTGGGATTCTCTCATATCACTCGGTCTTTGAGTCAAATTACCAAAGGCAGAGAGAAAGAAAATATTTTTTGGTCTAAGCCACAAAAAAAGGAATTTTTTGAGATGAAACATCATCATTTCTCTATGTCAATACTCACATTTCCATACTTGTAATAGCCATTTGAAATTGATATAAATGCCTCCGCTATGCTATTGGTGCAGTTCTCACCCAGCAAGGACTTTCGGTGGCCTAACATAGTGAGATACTCTCTGATACTATTTGGAAATGACCCTCCTAAGATAAGGAGATGTACTCCATTGTGCAGGCTTGCCAAAAGTTGAAACATTACATTCTGGGGAATGAGACAATCATCCACATAGATCATTGATCTCTTCAGTTTATGTAGATAAAAGGGAAGTTGCAAAATGTTCACCATAAAAAATGGTCCAAATATCTACAAAAATTGCATTTGAACATTAAATACAAGAAGGGATGCACTAATAACATTGTATATTGCTTCAGTCGGCATCCAAGTTGTGGCACTAACCATTTTTCTCAACTTTTATGGGCATGACACTTTTGGATGGCCATAACTATACAAAACTGATCTAAAATTTTCCACCACATACCAGATGTTGATGGATGGAAAACAAGTACTAGAATTCCACCTATATGATGCATTATTGTGCTATCTGGGGCACCTTTGTGTTCCTTCAAGCTATCATGCCAAACTGATTTGGGAGGCACACTATAGTCGAGTCGCAAGACACTTCGGTTTGGAGAAAATCGTGGCAATATTGAAAAATTATTTATATTAGCCAAAAATATAACAAGATGATGGAATATATTAGATCCTCCACTTCCTGTGTCATCTCTAAGCCAACCATTAAGAAGAAACACCTATACATTCCTCTGCCTACTCCTAGGCATCCTTGGTAATCCATCTCCATGGACTATAAGTTGGGACTCCCTTCTACCAGGTATGATAATGACTATGTATTTATGGTCGTTGACAAATTTTCTAAGATGGCTATATTGGCTGCTTGCAAGAGGAGTATCACAACATAAGACATTTCCAAAATATCCTTAGAATGAGTGTGGGTGCATTTTTGGTCGAGCCTCCAGTCATTGTTGGACACTAAAGTCACCAAGTTGATTGCATTCCATCCTCAAAGTGATGACCAGACAGAGGTTTTCAACAGGATGACAAGGCACATACAACACATGTACAACTACAAGCATCCATGAATATGGGATGAGAGCCTTCCCTATGTTAAACACAACTATAATAGATCTCTCCATAGCTCGAATGGCCACAACCCCTTTCAAGTGGGCCTGGGATTTCAACCATTATGTCCCATTTATGTTGCAATTCCCCTTGCCACTACAAAGGAAGAATTTGCACATGTTCAATCTGAGAACACATCGAGCACATCCACCAGTAGGTTCATGATATCTTGGATAAAGCCAATGCCAAGTACAAATAATTTCATGATCAACATCAGATGCTACATAAGTTTCAAGTGGATGACAAAGTTTGTTACATTTGTAAAAGGATTGCCTTGTTGGAGTCCATCAAAATTTTTGACCACTCTAATATGGGCCTTACACCATCACCAAGGTTGTGGGTGAATTTTTTTTCGAGCTAAGAATTCCCCCTTTCCTTGGCATGCACCGAGTATTCAATGTGGACTGCCTTCATCCATACTTTCCACGTTTGTTGTACACATCAGACATTGTTGAGAAGTTGACACCAAAATAGTTCAACCCAAATTGCATTAAATAGGCCATGAATGATTAGATCATGGACACAAAAATTAAGAACACTCACCAACAAATTATCTATTGTATCGGGTTTTCGAATTCAACCAACTCCTGCACCAAGGAAAGTGGCTCACCAGAGACCAAGTTCAACAAATGTTTCCCTATCCCATGGAGGTACTCAACGCAATGGGGACCATTGCTTCCTAAGGGGGGGAGGACCGATCTAGGTGGATATTGGTGGCCATTTACCTATTCCACTTAGACTCCCTGCATTATTTCCTTTCAGTTTCCTATTTTCTAACATACTTTCTATTTCTAGTAATTTTTTGGGTCCTAAACTTCTAGAGCCATTTTGAGGCCCTAAACGACATTGTTTAGGGAAAAAAGAAAATGGGGGCTAGGGGACTATTATTTTTGGTTAAAATTGTTTTCCTCAGATAGATATTTCTAACGAGGTATTGTGAATGCCAAACAAAGATCGTATGCCAAAGTTACGACCCGGGGAAGTTGACATTCACTCTAACCCCATCAAGGCCCACAAAATTTTGTGCTTCATCTCCTAGGGTTAGGTTTTCGGATGTTTTATGGTTTCACATTGTTTATTCATGATAAAAATGCCTTAGAGCCTCATTGTAACTGAGTTGATAAGGCATGTAGTAGTCACATCTCTTCTCAGAGATAAGCTACCATTTCCCAAGCTAGTTTGTTTCTTTCCTATATGTAAACAATTTTCAACAATTGTTATTTATTAATTGAATTTTTGTTTTGTTGTATCTCTATGTTTTTATTAAATCTGTATTTCATTCCTTCATAAATTTGGATCATTCCTTCTACAAATGTAACCAAGCATTGTCACCCACTTGAAACTTATGTGACACCTGATGTTGATCATGACTTTGTTTGCACTTAGTATTGGATTTATCCAAGATATCATGAACCTGCTAGAAAATGTGTTAAATGCATTCAATAAACTTGAGGCCTTTGTCAACTTCGGATTGAACATGTGCATATTCTACTTGTGTAGTTACAAGAGGCATTACAACATTAATGGGACATAATGGTTGAAATCCCAGTCCCACTTGAAAGGTGCTAATGCGATTTGAGTTGTGGAGAACTATATTATAGTTGTGTTGCACATATGGGAGACTCGCATCCCCTGTTCGTGGATGCTTATAGTTGTACATGTGTAGTATATGCACTATCATCTTGTTAATGACCTTTATTTGGCCATCAGTCTTAGTGTGGAAGGTAATAGAATTGGTGAGCTTGGTGTCCAACAATGACCAGAGGCTCGACCGAAATGCACTTAGGAACCTTATATCCCAATTTCATATAAAAAAAATTGGATTTCAAAATTTACCCACACCCATTCGAAGAAGAACTTGTCAGTGACTTCTATTGTGATACTCTTCTTACAAGCAATCAATATGGCCATCTTAGAAAATCATCAATGACTACAAATGCATAGTCATTACCATGCTTGTTAGAAGGAAAGATAGACATATAGTCCATGGAGATGGATTCTCAAGTTTGGATAAGAGTGGGAAGAAGGGTGTACATGCATTGCTTCCTAATTCTTGGCTTGGCGAAGACAAAAGCAGTGCAAGATCTAATGTATTTTCTAGCATCTTGTCAGAGTTTTGAGCAATAAAAATACTTTTGTAGTACTGCGACTATCTTCTCCACACCAAAGAGTCTTGCACCCTGACTATAATGCACCTCCCAAATCATCTTGGAAAACTCGCTTGAAGGAACACAAAGATGTCCCAAATAACATAACAATCCATCTTAAAGGTGGAAGTTTGGAACTGACTTTTCATCCATCAACATCTTGTAGGTGGAATCGAATTCAAAATCATTTTCATATAGTTGTGGCCATCCATATGTCTCATGCCCACAAGAGTTGAGAACTATTCTCAATGCCAAAATTAGGGGTTGGATGATGAAGTCCATGACGTGATTAGTGCTACCCTTCTTATATTTAATGTTCGAATTGAATTGTTGTAGACATGTGGACCATTTCTTATGGTTAATATTCTGCAACTTCCCTTGTGTCTACATAAATTGAAGAGGTCGATGATCTGTGTGGATGATTGTCTCCTTCCTCGGAATATAATGTTTTCATTGTCGACAAGCCTGCACGATATAATACATTTCCTTATCTTTAGTGGGGTACCTTTGAGCAATATCACAGAGTGTCTCAGTTTGATAGGCCACTAGATTCCCTTGATGAGTGAGGACTACACAAATAGAATAATAGCATCTGTCTCAATCTCAAATGGTTGTTACAATTCTAGAAAGGTGAGGACTGGTGCAGAACAAAGGTGGTGTTTCAGTTCAATGAATGCCTTATGTTGTGACTTGGACTAATAAAACTTTGGTTTTTCTCTGCCCTTATTAACTTGACTTAAGGGCCAAGTGATATGAGAGAACCCCAATGATGAGCCCCAAATTTGGTAACATTTTGGGCTCATTTGGCCTAACTACCTTTGCTCAATCCTTCATTTTTCATAACTTATGCATCATTTTTTAGTATGTTTATGTCATTTGTACGAATAAGGGCAGTCACTATTCCTAGGTGGCTAACACGTGCTCATTTCAGGTTTTTTGACACATGATTGGAACAAAACTGAGCAGATAAGGACCAGGAGACAGCCAAGATGGGGTTGAGGATTCGTAGGAGGGTTGTCCACAGCATTAAATGGCCTTCCTCGGGATCTTCACCCCCAACTCCGAGCTCCAGCAGCCACCACAACCGGATTTAAAGACAGCCAAACGGATTTTGAGGAAGCAGCGGTTCACTTCTAGTTTGGTCAGCCAAGCCCCACTGATTTAGGAGGCCAGCTTGGGGCCTCAATATGTATAAATGATAGGGCTTTAGCCTTCGAAAAGGACTTTTGAAACATTGTTGCACATCCTGCATTACGAGCTGCTAGCTTAGTTTTGCTCTTTTGTAGCCATTATTGGCATGCTATTTGACTTATGATTATTATTTTTTAATGGAAAGCAGTCGGATTTGATCTCAGTTCTGAGCTTTTAAAGGAGCCATGGCTCTCGGGGTTGGGCCCAACCTGAGAGCCTAAGGCCTCCTTCCTTTGTATTGTTATCTTTTCTTTCAGCATTATGGTTTTTATTTACATGCATTTGAAACACAGTTTGTTGAATCAGATTTCTTGGTGTGGTTAAGTAGGTCATTGGTAGAAGATAGAGTTGCTTTAGCTGTTTAGAATAAATTGAAGAGATTGGAGTTGATAAAAGTTCTAGAAAAGGGTTGCTTGCACACTCATTTTCACCTCTTTCTAGGGGCTGGAATTGCAGACAGTGCTACCCACCAAAAACATTGGTTTACGAGTACATGCAATTTGTGGTGCAATATTTTTGTTTGTAGGAGTTGTCCATGCGTTCAGACCTCTTGGAATATTTCCTTGCTTCAGTACTATACATGGTTTTCCTTAGGAATAACGCTGTTGTTCATTGGTTCCATTAAACAGTTAGGAATGTTTTGATTATATGCAGGACGTGGAAGAATTTGATTCAGTTGCACTGTGCAGTGCTACTCCCTCACTCTCTCATCCTTCTAAGCCGTGCCCAGGCCAACTACTCATCTTCCAATTAGACCCCTTGTCTCTCAGCCACTCTACCACCCACGTTATCTCACCTTTTCAACCTTCCATGCCCTCTACCCTCCTTTAGACAAACCAGCTTAGCACACCCCCTCATCATCTCATCTCTCTGTCACTAAGGCATTACAAATCCCTCTCCTACCTCCCTATCCACCCATGCAGCCTCTTCCACTCACCCATCACCCAAAAATCCAATTGTAGAACATCCTGTAGGAATTACTGAACATCCTGTAGAAGTTCTGAAACATCCTGTAGAACCCCTGCAGACTTCCTGTAGAAGCTCATAAACGCGGCCTCTTGGTAGCCAAACTTTGTGAAACTCTCTGGAAGGGTGTTAGGGACCCCTTAGACCCTCTCTGAACTTTCCCAACCTTTTTCAAGCCTTCCTCCTCCTTGAGCCACCTCTGCACAGAAAAAAACTAGTTAAAAGCACATGCATGATAATTCTAATAATTGAAAAAAAAATACAAAAAGTGTTTTCTTCAGATAGAGGTAGTCTAAACACCTGCATTTCACCTTCATAGAAGTAATGGCATCGCTTTCAGTAGTTTGCACCCCATCTCTGCATCAGTAAGACTAGCTGGTAGAATTAGGGTTTGCTAGGGTTTGTGTTTCTTGTTGGCTCTCAGTTCCTTTTTGCAAATAGATTAGCTTCTTTTGATATTAGCTTTCGCCCATCAGTTCAAAAGCTTCTTCTAAGAGCTCATAGAAGTTGGCTTGAGCCCCTAGCGGACTTGTGCCAGCTGACCAAGTGACAGCTGCGACAAGAGCTAGTACTTGTGCATACAGCACCGTCGCTTCCAAGTTTGTTATGAACTACCAGGTTGATAAAACTAAAGAAGGAAGCTCCAGGAGTTGTAGCATTATTGCTACAATACTGGAGCCCACCATCTTTTTGGCGCCGTTACCGGGGAAGCGTCAGAGTATTAGTGATTGTTGCTTTTCTTCTACTTTCCTACTCTCGCCCTCTGCTAAGTAGTATTTCATTTCCATTCTGCAATTTCCTTTCTGCAAAAGTAGCATAGACATTTCCTGCTTTCATAGATTAACATTTGAATTCCGCAATTTCATTTCTGCAAGCGTAGATTAGCATTTCAATTCTGCAAGCGTAGCTTAGCATTTCATCTCTGCAATTTCATTTGAGCAAAATAGATTAGTTCTTTCATGCTTTCATTTCAATTCCGCATTTCCATTTCAGCAAGATAGTTAGTTGCAGTTCAATCTGTTTTAGTTTTGCAGGTACCAAAAAAAACAAAAGCAATCAGAAGTCTTTTCATTTCATGCCTCGTAGAAATCGAGATAAAACAGGCAAATTCTTACCCAACACCCCCACCACATCACTGAGTCACCCTTCTCTCTTCTTTGGTGACAGTGATCCAGAAGAACCTATAGGTGAACCTCCTGAGATATACGAAGATCCTATAGCAAAAGAAGAGTTAGAGACCACTCCATCTGAAGCTATGGCTGATAATAGGGGAGAAGATGAGAGAATTGAAGGTGCCTTCCCCATCCGAGAGACCAATGGAGACATGAAAATGAAGAACATCAGCCCCTCCGCTTTACCTCACTTCCATGGACTGACTACTGAAGACCCTGATACCTTCCTGTTTGAGTTTGCCGTCCTTTGTCGAACCTATGACTATACCGAGGATGAGCAAAAACTGAAACTCTTCCCCTCTACCCTTAAGGATGCAGCACTACGCTGGTTCATGGGCTTACCTGGGAACAGTATCACCACTTGGGCCCAGATGCAGCAAGCTTTCAATACCAAATACCGGGACTACTGTAGGTCCAAGGAAACCAAGGGAGAAATCTTTCGGATGACCATGGGGAATGATGAGTCTTTAGAAGATTACGAGGAAAGGTTCCAACTCAGCTATAAACGGGCCAGGTGCACACTTGACCCTGAATCCCTCAAGTTGGTCCTGCTCCGAGGAGTCCCTGAAGACCTCTTAGATACCCTTCACATGCTAGCTGGAGGAGATATTTACCAACTACCTTATGAGGACATAAAGACTGTGTTTAGAAACCACTCTAGGGCAGCCCGGAAAAGAGGTAGAGGAAACCTCCTCTCAGCTGGTATTCCTTTCTCCAAACATGAGTTTGCAAATCAATTAGAGGACCTCAAGAGTGAGGTGAGACAGACCATCGCCATGCAACTTGATACATTCCGAATCCAGCAGAAGAAGGAGGAAGCTGAGAGGGCTTTGGCTATCTTCTGCCCTAGGTGTACAAGGAAACACCCTAAGAACGAGTGCCCATTACATTCAGTGGAGGTATGTTTTGTCTGTGAGGAGGACCACCCCACAAACCAATGTCCTACTTTACCTGGGCTTAAAGCCATGTATCAAGGGACAGAAGCGCCCACTGAACCTCTCTATTTCCTCAACCAAAGAAGGCCACATGGACCTAGACCTTACCAACAGGGGATGCAAGGGACACCCCAAACCTATTACAGCCCCAACCAATATGCTCCTATGCCTTCCTGGGGACCCCCTGTTCATCCTTCCTGGTCTATACCTCCTCCATGGTCTTACCCACCTCAGTACCATACTCAGCCCACTACTCCTTCGTTTCACTCACATGCCCAGCCACAACCTCAGTGGAATGCACCTCAACCGGGGTGGAGGCCTCAGTACAATACTCCTCCTGCCATTTTGCCTCCACCACCGGCTCAACCACAACCATTACCTCCTGCTCCTCCAAGGCAACCCCAAATACCTGCTCAACCGAACCTGAACCCCAACAACAGACAGGCCCAGCAGGTATATACTGGGGAAACATCATGCCCTATCTATGCTGTGGAGATCCAGGAGATCAATCTGTGATCTGGAAAGACTCTTCCGGATCGCCAACCTCCTCCCCCAGAGGACGAGGAAGATAAACAGGAAAGTGAACCAAAGGCTATTCCACCCTTTCCTGAGAGACTAACGGCCACCACACAACCCAACCCAGAGGAGGATGAGCTTCTGGGGGAACTCAAACAGTTGTGTGTGAGAATACCACTTCTCCAAGCCATCAAAGATGTACCGATATACAACAAACTGGTTAAGGAAAAGTGTTTCAGACACCCAGGCAGGCGAAAAAGAGATGCTTCAACCATCAATGTAATGGGACAACTGTCGGATCTTATGTTGGGGCAGACCATCTGCCCAAAGTATCTGGATCCTGGGAGTCCTGTAGTGGATGTCCACATCAATGGTACCATCATACCTCACACATTGATTGATCTGGGGGCTGCCATTAATGTGATGACCAGAGATACCATGCTCAAACTCAACCTTCAGGGTTCCCTGAGAAAGACCTCGACAGTCCTACAACTAGCAGATCGCTCCACTGTGATTCCCGAAGGGATTGTAGAGGATGTCTTGGTCTCTATCGACTCTTGGGAGTACCCTGCAAACTTTTTGGTTCTGCAACCAAAGGCAAAGCTTACTGGATACCCTATCATTTTGGGAAGGCCTTGGTTAGCCACTGCAGATGCTTACATAAGCTGCCGTGCAGGAAACATGACCATCAAAAATGGTCCTATGTCCAAGCAGCTAGTCCTGTACCCTCCTGCCCAACCCTTATTAGAGCATGACTTACCACTTTGGTTGGAGGAAGGAGAAGAGGATGAGGTGTACTCAGCACCTTTGTGCACCCTAGACACCACTAGGGGAGGCCTCCCAACAGAGGATGATTTGATTGAGACCTTGATCCAGACTCCACCTCCCAGTGCATTGTCCTTAGAGGAATTGGTGGAGGATGCCCAAGCCAGCACCTTAGTGGACCTTTGTGTGACCGACCCTGTCACTCCCAGAGTCAAAAATGTGGAGTTCGGTCCTGAGAGAACGTTAAAGATCAGCTCCTCCCTATCTCCTTCCCAGGAAAAGGAGCTGTGTAGTCTGTTGGCCAGTCATCTAGATGCTTTTGCTTGGAACTATAAGGAGATGAAAGGAGTTCATCCTTCGGTCTGTACCCATCACATCTACATCAAAGAAGACTGTAAACCGGTTAGGCAACCCCAAAGGAGAATGAATCCATCCCTTAAGGACATCGTCAAGGAGGAATTACAAAAACTGTTGGATGCCGGATTCATTTACCCCATCTCGGATAGCGAATGGGTGTCCCCTTTGGTGTTGGTTCCCAAGAAAAATGGGAAGTGGAGAATCTGTGTGGACTACCGAGAACTGAACAAGGCCACCAAGAAAGACCATTTTCCTCTACCCTTCATAGACCAAGTGTTGGATGGACTGGCAAGAAAGAAGTTTTTCTCTTTCCTGGATGGGTTTAGCGGGTATAACTAGATCCAAATCAGCCCGGAAGACCAAGATAAGACCACCTTCACTTGTCCTTGGGGTACCTTTGCTTACCGAGTTCTTCCCTTTGGACTATGCAATGCTCCTGCCACCTTCCAGAGAGCCGTCTTGAGCATCTTTTCCTAGCTGGTCCATGATTCGGTGGAAATCTATATGGATGACTTCACTCCTTATGGGTCCAACTTCCAGGAAGCATTGTCCAATCTGGGAAAAGTCCTAACCAAGTGCATTGAGATGAACCTGTCCCTTAGTCCTGAAAAGTGTGAATTCCTGATGACTGAAGGGACCGTGCTAGGCCATACCATTTCTTGTCAAGGATTACAGGTGGATCCTAACAAAATTGCTCTCATCAAGAAGGTTCCACCTCCTCAGAAGGTAAGAGATGTTCGAAGTTTCTTAGGATTAGCAGGATATTATAGGAGATTCATTAAAGACTTCAGCAAGCTAGCCTCGCCATTGTTTGGCCTCTTGGCAAAAGATGTTGAGTTTAAATGGACTGACGATTGTCAGAAAGCTCTGAATGAATTAAAGGACAAGTTGGTGTCTGCCCCAATCTTGAGAGGTCCAAACTGGGCCCTACCTTTCCACATCCACACTGATGCCTCGAACAAAGCC
Source organism: Pinus tabuliformis (assembly GCA_031772625.1). Taxonomy (NCBI): domain Eukaryota; kingdom Viridiplantae; phylum Streptophyta; class Pinopsida; order Pinales; family Pinaceae; genus Pinus; species Pinus tabuliformis. Next base: position 125,885,836 of record CM062818.1, read on the forward strand.
ATAGGGGCAGCCTTAGGACAAGTTGAACAAAAACTTCCATATGCCATCTACTTTGTCAGCAAAAACTTATCCAAGGCAGAACTGAATTACACTGTAACTGAGAAAGAATTCTTGGTCGTGGTCCATGTACTGAACAAATTCCGACATTATATCACTGGATATCAAACATTTGTACATACTGATCATGCTGCAATTAGATATTTAATGAATAAACCGGATGTGAATGCTCGTATTATTAGATGGTTACTTTTGTTGCAGCAGTTTGATTTGACTATTGTTGACAAGCCAGGTAAGGAAAATGTTGTTGCTGACTTTTTGTCTAGATTGGATTTACCTGCAGGGGAGGATGGGACAGTGGATGACCAGATGCCAGATGAACATCTGTTTGCTATCTCAATACTCTCTCCATGGTTTGCTGATATAGCAAACTACCTTGTCTCAGCACAGTTTCCTCCGCACCTATCCTCAAGAGAGAAGAGCAGGATCATACGGAAGAGTGCCTCATTTACTTGGATCGGGGGAAACCTGTTCAAGCTTGGCCCTGATCAGATCTTAAGGCGTTGTGTAAGGGAGGAGGAAGTCTTTGATATCCTCCTAACCTGTCATGACGGGCCTTGTGGAGGACATTTTGCAGCCAAAAGGACTGCCTTCAAAATCCTGCAGGCAGGCTACTATTGGCCCACGCTTCATCAAGATGTCAGAAGGTATATCAGCCAATGTGACCGATGCCAACGGATGGGGAAACCGACTCCAAGGGACGAAATGCCTCTCCAATCTCAAGTGACTCTTGAGCCATTTGAGAAGTGGGGTATGGATTTTGTGGGTCCGATCAATCCTCCTTCGAGGCAAAGGTCTTACATCATCGTGTGCACAGACTACTTGACAAACTGGGCAGAAACCAAGGCAATCAAAGTAGCAACAGAAGAAAAGGTGGCCGAGTTCTTAAGAGAAAACATCTTCTACAAATTTGGCTACCCAAGGGAGTTAGTCACCGATCAAGGAAGCCAGTTCACCTCCAACTTAATTGAAGACCTACTCACTCATCACAAAATCAAGCATAGGACTTCCACCCCCTATCATCCTCAAGCAAATGGGCAAGTGGAAGTCACCAATAGAGCATTAGAAGGGATCTTGACTAAGGTGGTGAGCAGCAGCGGGAAAGATTGGGCAGATCGCCTGGTTGAGGCCACATGGGCTTACAACACCACTTGGAAGACCACAACCGGCTTCACACCTTATGAGCTGGTCTATGGGAAGAAAGCTTTTTTGTCAATTGAGTTTGAATACAACACCTTGAGGATGGCAGCTCAGCTGGACCTGGATCTCAGCCATGCCCAACAAGAAAGATTATTGCAGCTGAATGGATTGGACGAGCACCGAATGCAGGCCCTTCTCCACTCAGAAGTGGTTCAACTTCAGAGGAAGGTGTGGAATGACCAACACCTCAATGACAAGCAATTTCAGCCGGGAGATTGGGCGCTGTTGTATGATTCCAGGCATAAGGATTTCAAGGGGAAGCTGAGAACCAGATGGCTGGGACCATATGCAGTGGAAAAATGTAATGACAATGGATCTGTTCTTATTCGGACCATTGATGAGGAGGCCATCCCTATGCTTGTCAATGGGCATCGCCTAAAGATCTACAGAAAACCTCTATCAAGGCAAGAATTCATCAAAACTGTGGAAAAATCAGTGCTGGTCATAGAGAAGGGTTCTGCCTCTGTTTTGGGCATACCTTGAAGATCTTGAAAAAAAAAAAATAAAAAAATAAAGATCCTTGGGTGAAAACCTTTCTGAGGCTCCAAAGGCAGGTGGTAGGGGTGAAAACCTCATTAAGGCGTCCCTACTATCCTTCTAAAAATGTTTGAAAAAGACCCTTGAGTGAAAACCTCTTTGAGGCGCTCGAGGCAGATGGCAAGGGTGAAAACCTCATGGAGGCGCCCTTGCTGTCTTTCAAAAAAAAAAAAAAAAAAAGAGAAAAAAAGAAACACAAAAAAAAAAAAAACAGCGAAGGCAAGTTCACAATGTGGCAGTGCATGCAGGTTGCAGGTATTCTATGCAAACTCAAAGACAAGGGTCCCTACTATGCTACCAGGTGACCTCACCAGCACCCCCTCCGGAAACACTCATCTTCTCCAAGGTCTGGGCACGATTTGATCACAGTTTAGCCTTCTACAGGAAGCCACAGGACTTTCTACAGGAAGTTTTGTATTTCTACAGGAAACTTCCTGTAGAAGTTTTCGATGGCCCAGAACCAATTGTGTGGGGAGATCTAATGCCCGAGGTCCGACACGGAGGCATGCAAGCTAATATTTTCTCCATCACGCACTGCTGTCACCTCCTTCTACCACCCCAGTTGCCATGCAATGAAAATACCTGCACAGTCAAAACAGAACATTGAATTATCAGAGGAAGCAGTTCTCAAATGAAAAAGTTGCAGAGACACCATGCACTACTTATCAAAGCCATCCGAGGGCCCTGCGATAGTGATTGTGATGCCACCGTCTCCACTGTCTCAGCGTGCACCCGAGGAGGAATAACTGCTACAAGACATCCTATAGGAATCCCGTAGCAGTTCATCCAGCTAGAGTGTACACCATCAAAGCGCCTGCAACACATAGAGCGGGCACTTGCACCACCCGCAGCCGAGTCACAAGCTTCGTCATCAGTAGCAATCTGCAAGGAAGGACCCCTGGGCCTGTGCAAATAGCAGCAACAAGCAAATCCGATCACCCTCGTCCCGAAACCTGGAAACAATGTTGCGGCCGCACAGGTAAGTGCCTCGCCCTTTCTTTCGTCAAATTACATGAATAAAACTCTAGAATGTTTGCAAGTGTGGAAATGAACGGGTTGAGCAGTCGGGTAGCCATTCAACTGGCCACCACGACCAGTCAGATGGTCTAGTCAGATTTGGAAAGTGGTGGTCGTGGCAAGCAAAACGGGTAAGGGACACGTGAGAAGCATCCAGTCGGGGAGAAGCAGCGATTTAACGGAAATGGCGGCGGCAGATCTATGGGGAATGATGCGGCAGTCAGGGAGATTTGCAGTGAAATGAGTAGGTGACGTCGTCCAACGGTCCGGCAGGGACAGCTCACCCCCGCGCCACGAGTTCGGCCGGGATTCAAATCCACCGCCTAGATCGTCACTCCACTCATTTATCACCAGCCGTTTTGCAGTCGAGTAGCGTCCGAATTTCTCTGAAGCTCGTTACTCCAAGTCCTCGGCTCGTTCAGACGTCTGGTGGTGGCACAGAAGGAGCAGAACCACTGACGTGCTCTCCGGAACCTGTGCGCAACTTCTACAGGAAGCTATGCTACAGGAAGCTCACCGCTACGAAGGAAAGTTGGTCTATTCACGTCAAAGGTGGCGAATTGGAAAAGGTAAGCCTGAACCTGTTCCTCCCATGCAATTGGTTTAAAGGGTGGCGAAGTCGACGTCCTCAAAAATGTAAAACTACAGTCTTCCTTTTGCATGAAAGTTGTCGTCGAAGCATATGCGGGGTTTTCTACAGGATGTGGTGTGTAATTGAGCCCCTGTCAAGGCTCATCTATAGCTAGCCCAGAATTCACGAATTGTGTGCGTGACAGAGGCGTAGTTCTACGCTCTGTCCCAAGGAAATCCGAAAGACCATCTTTTGATACGCACCCGCCACCTCCGGCTAACAGAGCAGGCTTTCACTATGCCGGGCGGATTCCTCAGAAAAGAACCGACAGACTCCAAGAAACTACGGGAGAACCCGGAGGTGGTAGAATTGTTCACTCGGGCGCGATGGATGTCGTTCTGTGACAAACTTCAAGGCTATGATGATGAGGTGGCAGAGGAGTTCCTGCGAGCGTTGAAACCAAAATCAAAAACGCTGGCCATTGTTAATTTCAGGGGTTTGAATCTCAGACTCACCCCACAATTCATCAGCAGGGTCACTAACCTCCCAATGGGGGTACCATGGGACAAGGAGGAAAGGAAATTAGGCCAGAAGGCTAAAAAGGAGTTCTTCCCTCCGAAGGAGCAATTCTCAGAGGATAAGAACGGGGTTCGCAGAGCTAGCTTACAGCCACTTTGGAGTGAGGTCAGCCTCCAAATTATGAAATACATCACATGTGAAGGACGGTTCAGCATTGTATATGGGTACCATTTCCGGCTACTCACTGAATTGAGACACCAAATGGACCTGCCTTCAGAAAACAAACTAAGTATTCCTTACTTCCTCCTGCAGTCTATGACTGAATGTACCACCAAGTTAAAAGAGGGCACGCCATACCAGGTAGCCCATCATGGGCTCATTAAGCTCCTCGTGGAGGATGCACTCCACACCTACACAGTCCCGCTCTCGTGGGAAGCCTTCTGAAATCTGACTAAGGATGGTGATATCAAGATGTTGACCGAGGAGCTCACCACCTCCAGCAGCGAGGAGAAGGAGCCAGTACACACAGAGAAGAAAGGGAAAGGCCAAGAACCCGCGACCAAAGCACCGAAGAAAGAACAAAAGGGGAGGCAAGAGAAACCCCAGGTTGCCGAAGAGGAGGGTGACAAATCCACATTGACACCCAGAGAGAAAAGGCTACAGAGTAGGATGGAAAGAACTGAACCCGTCCACGTCAGTAAAGGCACCTCGAAAGCAGCCTCAACCAAGTCAAAAGGCAAAGCACCCTCAGTCAAACAAGCTAAAACGGTGCCACCTGTTTCTACAGGAAAACCAAAAACGGCTTCTACAGGAAGCCAGAAATCAGCTGATACAGGGCCTTCTACAGGAAGCCCTGAGAAAGGAAAACCAAAGGAAAAGAGAGCCGAAATTCTTGCAAGGGAGGCAGCAGCCGTGCTGGCCACCCTCAGTACACCTCCTAAGCCGAAGGAAAAGCGAAAGAGGGAGGCCCCTCTATATTTCAAAGCCAGGAGAAGTGTGAGAATCAAAACGGGCAAGCCCCAACCTCCATCCAGCAGCCCAATTACTATAGAAGATACCCCTACCTCACCAAGGGAGAGGTCCCCCTCAAAAATATCGGTCACTTATGAGCGGGGGAGCCCAAAGACAACTACTTGGAAGGAGAGGATGGACCGGTTGGCTTCAAAAGCCCGGCTACAGGATGCTGAGGCCGCTCTACAGGAAACACTAGCCTGGCTTAAGGAGACAGAGAGGATGGAGGGAGAGGCACCCTCATCACCACTTAGGAAAGACGAAGTAGAGCCACCAAGGGAAGAAGAGAAAGAGCATATTCCAGAACCAAGTCCCCAGCCAAGCTTGAGCTCGTATTATAACTTTTTGGAGGCTTGGAAAATTATTCCACAAAAATTCACCGTGCCACTTTTCTTTGCGTTGGAGGAAGAAAGGGTGAGAACCCACACGTGGATGAAAATAGCTAAATCAAAAGGTGTGGCAGATATAGGCCCCTTGGAGGAACAACTCAAGGAGGCAAGAAAGGAATTAGCTATGGCTAAACACGTGGCAAACTGCCAGCGGGTGTTCCTACAGGAAGAGAACGAGAAACTTAGACTGCAGCTACAGGAGCTGAAGAAGGAAAAGGGCACATCCTCAGGGGACACTACAACAGAACATCAAGGCAGAGAAGGACTGCAAGTTGGTCTTGGGGAGCCAACCTCGCATCTACAGGAAGGGGAACTGCAAGCACAAATCGAGATACAAGCTCTCAAACAGCAGTTGCAGCAAAAAGAGGCACAACTGGCTTGCATGGCCAGTTGGGCCATGGATGCTCTACAATGCAGACAGCCGGCCAAATCCTATGGCCTGTACCTACGAGACCAGTGGCTGCAATTTCAGATAAATGCATTGGCACAGAGGGGTATCTCCCAACTCCAAGACCCCCAGCAGTTCACAGCGTTATGTAATAGTAGTTCATCAGAGGATAAGGCCAAACTCTCGGAGTTCTATCTCCATAATTTGGCCCTTCCTAACGTGACTACATGGGATCCCAACACAGTTGTAGGGGATATGCAATTGATGGCATTTGCCTCATGGTTGAACCATGAAGAAAAGAGGGCAGCAAAAGTCAAGGAGGTCATGGACCGAGAATTACATGAGCCACTGTTGATCAGAGCAGAGCCAGGGGATCCCACTGCGTTGATATCGGCCCACCAACACTTAGCCACCAACCCTCAAACTTTATTGAAATACATGGATCAGCAGGCACAGGCCATAGCACATTTCGAGTATATGGAGCGACTATTAGGGGACAACTGTGTTCATGCTTGCACCCGCCGATGGAACACATTGTCCCACAGCCTTAAAATCAGAGAATACCATACTCCAACTCGAATGAGGGAAGCTCTAGCACGGGTGCCCCTCTACAAAAATTCCATACAGAGCCTTCAAGCCAGCTGGATTGGCCTCAAGCTAAGCCCACCTCTGCTGTTAGGATTGATGGAAGGCAGCACAGAAAAAGAAGAGCATAAGCAGTGGGAGGAGGTGGAAAGGAAGGCTGGGTTCCATGCCAGTGAGGAAGAGACCACTTCAGAAGCCTGGGATGTGAGGGTGGCGGTGAAAGCAATGAAGGACGAGGAGCTGGATTAGTTGCTCAGGGATGAGCAATCATTTTAGCTGGGGGGTGATGATGAGCCCCAAATTTGGTAACATTTTGGGCTCATTTGGCCTAACTACCTTTGCTCAATCCTTCATTTTTCATAACTTATGCATCATTTTTTAGTATGTTTATGTCATTTGTACGAATAAGGGTAGTCACTATTCCTAGGTGGCTAACACGTGCTCATTTCAGGTTTTTTGACACATGATTGGAACAAAACTGAGCAGATAAGGACCAGGAGACAGCCAAGATGGGGTTGAGGATTCGTAGGAGGGTTGTCCACAGCATTAAATGGCCTTCCTCGGGATCTTCACCCCCAACTCCGAGCTCCAGCAACCACCACAACTGGATTTAAAGACAGCCAAATGGATTTTGAGGAAGCAGCAGTTCACTTCTAGTTTGGTCAGCCAAGCCCCACTGATTTAGGAGGCCATCTTGGGGCCTCAAGATGTATAAATGATAGGGCTTTAGCCTTTGAAAAGGACTTTTGAAACATTGTTGCACATCCTACATTACGAGCTGCTAGCTTAGTTTTGCTCTTTTGTAGCCATTATTAGCATGCTATTTGACTTATGATTATTATTTTAATGGAAAGCAGTCGGATTTGATCTCAGTTCTGAGCTTTTAAAGGAGCCATAGCTCTCGGGGTTGGGCCCAACCTAAGAGCCTAAGGCCTCCTTCCTTTGTATTGTTATCTTTTCTTTCAGCATTATGGTTTTTATTTACATGCATTTGAAACACAGTTTGTTGAATCAGATTTCTTGGTGTGGTTAAGTAGGTCATTGGTAGAAGATAGAGTTGCTTTAGTTGTTTAGAATAAATTGAAGAGATTGGAGTTGATAAAAGTTCTAGAAAAGGGTTGCTTGCACACTCATTTTCACCTCTTTCTAGGGGCTGGAATTGCAGACAGTGCTACCCACCAAAAACATTGGTTTACGAGTACATGCAATTTGTGGTGCAATATTTTTGTTTGTAGGAGTTGTCCATGCGTTCAGACCCCTTGGAATATTTCCTTGCTTCAGTACTATACATGGTTTTCCTTAGGAATAATGCTGTTGTTCATTGGTTCCATTAAACAGTTAGGAATGTTTTGATTATATGCAGGACATGGAAGAATTTGATTCAGTTGCACTGTGCAGTGCTACTCCCTCACTCTCTCATCCTTCTAAGCCGTGCCCAGGCCAACTACTCATCTTCCAATTAAACCCCTTGTCTCTCAGCCACTCTACCACCCACGTTATCTCACCTTTTCGGCCTTCCATGCCCTCTACCCTCCTTTAGACAAACCAGCTTAGCACACCCCCTCATCATCTCATCTCTCTGTCACTAAGGCATTACAAATCCCTCTCCTACCTCCCTATCCACCCATGCAGCCTCTTCCACTCACCCATCACCCAAAAATCTGATTGTAGAACATCCTGTAGGAATTACTGAACATCCTGTAGAAGTTCTGAAACATCATGTAGAACCCCTGCAGACTTCTTGTAGAAGCTCATAAACGCGGCCTCTTGGTAGCCAAACTTTGTGAAACTCTCTGGAAGGGTGTTAGGGACCCCTTAGACCCTCTCTGAACTTTCCCAACCTTTTTCAAGCCTTCCTCCTCCTTGAGCCACCTCTACACAGAAAAAAACTAGTTAAAAGCACATGCATGATAATTCTAATAATTGAAACAAAAATACAAAAAGTGTTTTCTTCAGATAGAGGTAGTCTAAACACCTGCATTTCACCTTCATAGAAGTAATGGCATCGCTTTCAGTAGTTTGCACCCCCATCTCTGCATCAGTAAGACTAGCTGGTAGAATTAGGGTTTCCTAGGGTTTGCGTTTCTTGTTGGCTCTCAGTTCCTTTTTGCAAATAGATTAGCTTCTTTTGATATTAGCTTTCGCCCATCAGTTCAAAAGCTTCTTCTAAGAGCTCATAGAAGTTGGCTTGAGCCCCTAGCGGACTTGTGCCAGCTGATCAAGTGACAGCTGCGACAAGAGCTAGTACTTGTGCATACAGCACCGTCGCTTCCAAGTTTGTTACGAACTACCGGGTTGATAAACCTAAAGAAGGAAGCTCCAGGAGTTGTAGCATTATTGCTACAATACTGGAGCCCACCACCCAACACACACTTTTAATAGAGATTATCAAGGCTTAAGAAGCTGCGAGGATCCATTAGAGTTGTTAGGGCCAGCCAATCCGAAATGACTTAGATCTTAGCTAGATCCACATCCATGTCTTAATCATCAATTATGTAAACCAAATATTGAACTTGGTCCATGCCAAAGGACCATTTCTCCAGATTGGCACATATATTATGCTGCCATAGGGTTTGGAGGACCTACCGAATATGTTGCACATACTCTGCCCAACTCTTGTTGAAGATTAGGATATCATATAGATATACAATCACAAACGAGTTGGTGAAAGGCCACAATATTTCATCCATCAACCTCATAAAAGTTGCAGGGGCATTTGTAAACCCAAAGGGTAGGACCCACCACTCAAGGAGACCCTCCTTGGACTTGAAGTCGGTCTTCCATACATTTTTGGGTTCTATTTGGACTTGGTGATAGTCGTACTTCAAAGAAATCTTATTGAAGTACTTAGCCCACTTGAGCTAGTCAAGAAGGTCATCGGTCCATGGGATTGGGTATTTGTTCCCGACTATGATTTTTTTCAATGCCTGATAATCAAGGTAAATTTTCCAAGTCCCATATTTCTTTTGTACAAGTTCCATCAAGCTCCCATAAGGTGAGGAACTTGGTTGGATGTCCCCTTTTTGTAGCAACTCCTAGATCTTCCATTTGATTTCCTCGTTTTCCAAAAGAGAGCAGTGGTAGATTGTCCCATTAGGTAGAGGTGCATTGGGGTTTAGATCGATCGAATGTTGGACCTAACAGTGCAAAGGTATCCCCATAGGGGAGGAGAAGATGTCCCTATACTCTTCCACGACCTTATCCACTTAATTTTACTGCATGGAGGAGCCCTTTCTAGAGGGCATGGGTGTGGCCATGATATTCCCCTTACGTTGAGAGTGAATTAGGAATAAAACAAATGTCCCCATCTAGGAGATCTGACATTACTACATTGCTTAGAAAAGATCAAGGAAACAACAGTAGGTGAGGTTATCTTTGATATCCTATATAGTTTTCTGACCAAAATAATAATAACAATGTTACGAGATATGGACTCATACACATCATTGCACTTCCACAAGTATGGTTGGCCTAATAAAACATCACAAACTTCAAGGGAAGAAACAACACACAATACCTTGTTTGTGAATGATTTCATGTTGTAGGACAGGAGACACTACTAGCTGACACAGAGATCTCACCCTTGGTGGACCCACCTGATGATGTATGGTTGTGGGTATGGTATTATCGGTGGGTTCAACCGCTTAAATAATTCTATTGAGATGATGTTATTTTGACCTCCACTATCAATAATGAATTATAGTGGAGCACCCTTCACCCACATTTGTGAGTGGAAGAGACACTCACCCTCCTCCAGAGCTTTAGGCTCACTTTTCTTAACCTTGGTGGTAGCAATGGTAACGCTGGTGCTGCATCAATGATTTGTTTCCCCTTTTTGGGTCCTATCTTAGAGTCAAAACATGCATCTGACTTTGAAACTTCTAGCTTGATCACCAGTGCTTGCTTTGTGCGACATTCTTTTGTGTTGTGAGTGGGAATCTTGTGGAACTCACACTACTTTTGTGGGTCTTTCTTCATCTTCCCATTGATATTATTTACTTGTGGCTTCGATGGGTTGTCTTAGGTCATTCCACCTTAGATCTATTCTTTGTTTTGCAATTTAGGGTTGCCATTGCCTTGCTTCAAATTCACAGATCCAAAGTCTCTCTTTTTATGTTTAATTTTCTGCTCAATCTTAACAACATATCGATATGTTGCACCAATCTAGGAGACATCCAGGAACTCCATTCATGCATGGATGTATTTTTGCAGATAACCATGGTACTTGAGCACCAGATGTTGCTCAGATTCCTTGATACCTAGCTTTGTGCATGGGGTTTGAAAGATATTCCTCAACTCTGGCACTTCTTGGTCCCATTCTTTTTGTACCGTGTTCCATTTCTTGTAATTTTCTTCATAGATCCCAACAAGGTAATATTGTTTCTTAACAACATCTCAAAAAGAGTCGTTAGAGGGTGCGACTGAAAATAGTGAGGATTCCTCCTTGGCCCTTTGCTCATAGTAAGTTTCCCACTAGTCCTTAACATGGGGGGTGGCCTTAAGGAGTGTAAAAGCAATATTTTCTCTATCGGAAAATTATGGACAAAAAAATAGGCTTCCTGCATATTTAACCATTTATCTAGACCATATGTGTCTACATAACCTTCAAATATAGGGATGTTGAAATTAGCATTTACCTTAAAGGGGGAAGAACCTCTAAAGTGATTGTTGGATGAAGATGTGTCGCCCATTAGTATCCGTTGAAGGATCTAGGAGAAATTGTTCATCATCTTGTTCCTTGGTCGCTTGAGGGCTTCTTCGAGCAACAATTTGATAGAATTTTATGCTCCCTCATCTTTCTTGTCTTCTACTATGGGAGGCCGTCGAGGCCGATGAGGCCATTCTTGCAAGGGCTCAAGCAATTCAAGTCCCAACTCCTTATACCTTGACCTCATTGGGGACATGCATAAAAAAAAGAGAAAGATCATACCACTCTAATACCATTGATCCATATTTATGAGGGAACGAAATGAAATACAGATTTAGAAAAAAACCATAGAGATACAATGAAATTCATATTCAATTAATAAATAGCAAATGCTAAAAATTAATTACATGTAGAATGAAGCAAGCTAGCTCAGACAATGGTAGCTTATCTCTAAGAAGAGATGTGATGGCTACATGCTTTCTGAACTGTGTTGCAATGAAGCTCTGAGGCCTTTTTATCATGAAGAAACAATGAAAAACTCTAAACATCCAAAAACCTAACCCTGGGAGATGAAGCACCAAAAGCATATGGGCCTCGATGGGTTTAGTTGGAACATCGACTTCCCGTCGTCTTAACTTTGGCATGCAATCTTTTTTTGGCTTGCGTGATAGCCCATTAGAGAGGTCTATCAAAGGACAACAACTTTTGACTGCAAACTTAGTATTTCACTTAATTTTTCCCATATCCCCAAAAGATGTCATTTAGGGCCTAAAAACGGCTCTAAAAGTTCAAGACCCAAAAAGTACCAAACATAGAGAACTACCAAAATAGGAAACTGCAATGAAAAATACTAAAGTGATAGGAAACTATGCTAGGGGTTCAAGTGGGATAGATGAGTGGTCACAAATATATTCACCTAGATGAATTATTATAATTAAAACATTGCCTTATTAAGTAAATTAAAATAATTTCAAATTACATTAAAATGTGGAGTTGTATAATCTCTCTCTCTCTCTCTCTCTTGAAGGTCATGACCAAACCATGCACCCAATTGTTGTGAATACCTTTATATAAACTTTAATATAATTGTAATTGTGCTAATTCTCACCAATTGATATTTTTGTCTTTTTTATCTAAATTTGATGATAGAGTTTAAGTGGGATTGTCAATTTTGTTATCTAAAATGTAGTTTTGAATATATAAATGGATGTAGCATGTTGAAAAACTCTTTAAACACTGAAATTGTACAGTTTCTATAACTCAAATTAACCATTCCAAAAAACACATGCCAAGAAAATTTACAAAAAACATATCACATATATATATATATATATATATATATATATATATATATATATATATATATAATCTTAATAATAACTAACACAACCATATAAATTAAAAGGCAAGTAAATGCCTATAGACATCCACCTATAATAAATGTCAAAAACACTTACTTCATCATATAGCTCAAGTTGATAAAATTCAAAAAGTCATAAATATTTAACTAAATTATCTTTACCATGGAGATTCAACCCTTTATCATGTAGATTATTAATTTGTAAATAGACTTTTTTACAATACTATGGGTCAATACCGTGATTTAGCAATACTACATGCCCAAAAAACCATAACTCATTGCATATGAGGCTTTAACATTCTTTTTTAATTGATAAATTTAATTATAAAAGAAAAAAGATATAACTACATTGGAAAAAAATCAACTTTTCATTTGTAGATACTAATAATTTTTTTTAATTCTATTAAAATTAACCACAAAACAAATGAAAATGAATAATAGATAGATAAATAGATAGATAGCTAGCAGGGACACAATGATTTTTTGGAGGCTAAATAATATAGTTATTAAAAACAAGTGCAAATGTAAGCAGACATACATTACAAAAGTTGTTTTTTTATAAATTCATTTGTATCGATGCAGGGTTGGGATTCATGGTTTAAATAAATAATATATTTTTTATTATAGTTATTTCACCAATAGATTCAAAATCTCTTGAAATATGATAAAGATAAAGTTTGCTCGTGATTGTCTGTTTTTAAATAAAAAACATTAAAAAGGGAAGTGGAAAGTGGAAGAACCACGAAAGAAACAAATATATTAGATAAAAAAACCTACCCATTATAAAAAAGATGATGAGACGCATGGAAAAAATCTGAAACTTTAATTTCTTTTATCATTTTAAATCAGGAAAATGACAATTTGTCCAGAATAGTAAACGTGTATTACAGAATCCATATAGATGGATCACTTAAGAAGGCTTTAAAAATTTAACAAAATCGGTATGCGTATTCCTATTGTTTGAATGATACATTATTCTGTTGTTCCAAGAGGATTAATTGCTTTCCCTGTATTTTCTAAGAGGATTAATTGCTTTCCCTGGTATTCCTATTGTTAGAATAATACTCTATTCTGTTGTTCTATGAGGATTAATTACATTCCCTGTATTTTCTAAGAGGATTAGTTGCTTTCCCTGTATTCTGTGTTTTTAATATGAAAAGGATAGGTGTTGTGAGTAGAGTAGTTGTTGCTTTTTATCTAGTTTTGCTTTTTTTTCATCTTTTTGTTAAAAAAAACTGTGAGTTGAATATGCTGCAGCTTGGATGAGTTGTTCCTTTTATTATATATATTTTTTGAAAAAACAGCAACAACACAGAATTGGTGTTGTGGGTGGATTACTTTTTTTCGCCTTTATTTAGTGTTTTGGTCAAAGAACTTTGCAGGTGAAGGACCCATGGCTATTTTATGCATGCACTTGTTTATAGATATTTTTTTAATGGTGTTTTATATACCACTGCTTTGGAGAGTAAACACTTTTCCCGTACGACTGTCGCGCATACAAACATGCAACACAGTGAGTGGCAGTCATCGGTAATAGACGTGCAAGCAGACATAGACATACATTACAAAAGTGCTTGTTTCTTTATAAATTTATTTGTATGGGTTGGGATTTATGGTTTAAATATTTTGAGTCGGTTTAATAGTTAAGATCATGTGTTTCTTTCTAAGAAGTCACACGTTCAAAACTATAGGGGTAGAGTATGTATGTCTTCATAGACTTAGTGGTCTCGCTCCGTGGAGGTGGGTCCTTGTCCCACAAACAAAAGGGTCTCATACACGAAATTGGTGTCTCGCTTGGCCTTGACATTAAAATTGGAGAATAATAATAATAAGAGTCCCTTGTCACACAAACAAGGGGATCTAAAATTGGATGATAATAATAATAATAATAATAATAAGGGTCCCTTGTCCCACACACAAGGGGTTCTCATACACCAAATTGGTGCTTAGTAGTCTCGCTGCACAGAGGTGGGTCCCTTGTCGCACAAACAAGGGGGTCTCATACACCAAATTGGTGTCTCGCTTGGCCCTGACCTTAAAATTGGAGAATAATAATAATAAGGGTCCCTTGTCCCACGAACAAGGGGATCTAAAATTGGATAATAATAATAATAATAACTAATAAGGGTCCTTTGTCCCACACACAAGGGGGTCTCATACACCAAATTGGTGCTTAGTAGTCTCGCTACACAGAGGTGGGTCCCTTGTCGCACAAACAAGGGGGTCTCATACACCAAATTGGTTTATCACTTGGCCTTGACCTTAAAATTGGAGAATAATAATAATAAGGGTCCCTTGTCCCACGAACAAGGGGATATCTAAAATTGGATAATAATAATAATAATAAAGGTCCCTTGTCCCACGAACAAGGGGATCTAAACTTGGATAATAATAATAATAATAAAGAGTCCCTTGTCCCACGAACAAGGGGATATCTAAAATTGGATAATAATAATAATAATAAAGAGTCCCTTGTCCCACGAACAAGGGGATCTAAACTTGGATAATAATAATAATAATAAAGAGTCCCTTGTCCCACAAACAAGGGGGTCTCATACACCAAATTGGTGTCTAGCTTGGCCGTGACCTTAAAATTGGATAATAATAATAATAATAAGGGTCCCTTCTCACACAAACAAGGGGGTCTCATACACCAAATTGGTGTCTGGCTTGGCCGTGGCCTTAAAATTGGATAATAATAAGGGTCCGTTGTCCCACAAACAAGGGGGTCTCATACACCAAATTGGTCTCTAGCTTGGCTATGACCTTAAAATTGGATAATAATAATAATAATAAGGGTCCCTTGTCCCACAAACAAGGGGGTCCCCTACACTAAATTGGTAAATTCAATAATAATAATAATAATAAGGGTCCCTTGTCGCACAAACAAGGGAGTCTAAAATTGGATAATAATAATAATAAGGGTCCCTTGTCTCACAAACATGGGGTCTCATACACCAAATTGGTGTCTGGCTTGGTCGTGACCTTAAAATTGGATAAAAATAATAATAAGGGTCTTTTGTCCTACAAACAAGGGGGTCTCATACACCAAGTTAGTGTCTAGCTTGGCCATGACCTTAAAATTAGATAATAATTATACTAAAAGTCCATTATCTCACAAATAAAAGTGCTTCATACACCAAATTGATGTATGAATTGGCCATAACCTTAAAACTGGATAATAATAATAATAATAGAATTTAAGTTTTTGTGATCTATATCAAATTTTAAAAATATATTTTCAATAATAATCACATTAAAATTCACTTATCTAAACGTTGAACGTTGTCCACAAATAAATTTTAATGTAATTATTGCCCGGTTGTTTTTTCTTTATAAATTCATTTGTATCGATGTAAAGTTGGGGATTCATGGTTTAAACCAGTTTTCTCGTAAAAAGATCTTGCGAAATCATTTCATCAAACTCAGTCTTGCTTTATACGGCAACTCTTTTGACGATATCCTTCGATCCATCATGACACTGACCTGTCTCTGGTGCCGTGTTCTTGATAATCACTTGTCCAAAAAGAAGAAGAAAAAAGAAATCATATACTATGTCATACCCTGGAAATATTTCAACACTAAATCCTTCTGCCGGGACAGTTGCTCCATTTTCTCTTGCACCTGGACAGATGTGACAATTACCCAATATATTTAATGTGCAAACGTGTCTAGATTCATGGATGCCCCTGGCCTCCAAATGATAAGAAGATTATTCGTTCAGCTACAGTATTCCAAATTTGGTCTAATGTGGTTATCTAGTTGTCTATCATTACTAACTTTTTGAACAATAATTAGAGGCAAAAAGTAAGATAGCAACCAGACTACTGGTCAATCACAGTTTAAGCTTAGGTATGAGTGCAACTCATAGATCATATTTTTGTCAATCATTCTTCTTAATCAATCAATCAATCAACCAACTTATATTAAAATATAAGTTGAATTGATGTCATTGCCTCCACTGTCTCGAAGCAATGCATATTGATCATTCTGGTCACATTATTTTAACTCGCTCGCTGATGTTATGGTTTTGTCTTTTTTTCCAGGGTCGTCCAACTTGCAAGCTGGGAAACAAAGGCTTAGGCAAAGTACTCCCCGGCCCTGTGTACTGATCTTGCCCAATTTTGTTTTTGTCTGGGATTCTGAGATCTCAAAAGCAAAACCCTTTTGGCTTTTAATGCCACGAGAATATATACAGTGTTCAAACAAGTCATCTCACAACTTTTGAAACCGTGAGTTATTCCATCACAATTTTTGTCCTTAGTCTCTGTGATGTTGGCGCTTGAGGTTAAAATTTACTGTCTAAATAATATAGAAAACCACATGGCTACAGGAGGCATATATTCTGTAAATTTCTTGAAACCGAGCCCCATGAATAAACTGGTATGCAAATTGTTGCTGCCTGAGCGACTGTGTTTAAACTAAACATAAAACAGTTCGGCTGATTTTATTTTATTTAAGAGGGACTGGTTTTTATACGACGTTGTCTGACTGTGGTGTCGGGGCTGAGAAAAGAGTTGATGGGCTGACTGCCCAACGAATGTTTTATTACAAAAACTGGCGGCGGAAAAACAGCGGATTCCACGTTCAAGCGTCCGCGGTTTTTGACGAAACAATTGTTTTCTGTATGGTTTTTCAAAGGCGGTGTAAAAGCAAGTGGAAAATAGCCCCCGGAAGTCGGCGAGGCAGGATCGACGTTGGACGGTGCGTACGTGTGTTGCTTTGTGTCGCGTTCCTCCCCCTCCACCCACGAGATGCTTGCGGGCGACACGTCATCCTCATGCCATCCATGCATGTATGTTCATCTATGCATGGGATAGTGATTGGTCAGTACGCGTACCACGTGGGTAGTGGATGTCATGTGGGAAGGTGCCCCTCCGAGCCCTTCCAAACGCTAACAGACACGGCCGCCGTCACATCATGTACCCTCTCATGTCGCTGTCGGAGAGACATGGACTGGCAGAATTTTGTCTCTCTTCGTGACACGTCAGCTGGCCCCCGGCTCGATCTACAATTTCACAGCTATTTGTCCAGCTGGCACTTAGGTTGCTGTTTGCCAATGAGATTAGGAGGGGTGGACGGTGGACACATGAGCTTAGCTTTGACTCTAAATATAGAGGTGCCCAAGTTTCACCATCGGAGGATTGTTTTGACGTAGTTTAACTAGCGGAAGGAATTGCCCAGAAAGTTATGGAATTTCTGGCTATATTTAGAAAAAATTTGGCAAGGATTTTTGTAAATCTAAATTATAGCTGTTAAACTTCAAAATTTTAGGTGTTTTAGACATTTTTGATGGCCCTGAATCTATTTCCACCATCAAAAGCACGATTCAAACACTGCCTCTACAAGTTTTTTTGAATTTCTTTTCCCTGGATTCCTGCCCCTTTTGGCCGTCCCGGCAATTCCTCTCCTCTGCCTAGGTAGATTGTTTTAAGTTGGCATAGTCTAAACTTTAGTTTCATTTTAATGGAAATGTAATGATTTAAGATGGACACTGTAGGGGTGGAATTTGACGGGTAAATTTATTTTGACGAGCAAATTTATTGTTATGGGGTGATTTGCCCATCAAATATAGTTTATAAAATTGCAAAACCGTCAAGATTCTGGCTTGAAATTATGAAAACAGGTCAGGGACTGTGAAAAACATCAAATTTGACAGGTGAGCCTCTTTTGAAATTCCAACCTTGGACATGGGTGATAATTTAGGAGGACTTACGTATTTTTTTGTGGTGATAATTTAGGAGGAATTTATTTATTTGATTTATAAGTTTGTATATAGTTATGGAAATTGTTTATTTTGGAATAGAGTTTTTAGAATTTTAATTTAATTATTATAAAGATATAGTAGATATTTAATTTCCACAAAATATTTTAGAATAATTTTAGTAGTGGCCATAAATTAAAGGTTGAAATATATTTTAAAAGTAATTGTGTCTTCTTCATCTTTCTAATTAAATTGATCATGTAAACATGTGTCATGTGAATGAGTTATGGTTTTTTGGGTATGTGAAATTGTTAAGCCATGGTATTAGCCCATAGTATTGTTACAAAACCTATTTACAAATTAGTATTAGCCCCTAGTATTGTTACAAAACCTATTTACAAATAAAGAATTTTAATGGTAAAATGGCGGTGAACCTTACATGGTTTTTTTAGCTGTACATATGTTTGACTCGTATATTATTTTTTTAATGATAATAACAACAACAACAACAACAACAACAATGCTATAATTTAGTTATTTTTTATGATTTTTTTTAGGTAATGTGAGATATATAATGAGTTAAGTATTTTGATGCATTCATGTTTACTATCTATTTAATTTATATGTATGTGTTAATTTATATAGTTACCCTAATTATGTCCATAGGCATCTCCCTATTGAACATTGACAAATTAATCTTTCTTTCGAGCTAAATCTTTATCTTATGGTCATAAATGAAAGATGTTGCCATATTCTCATCTTTTCAAGTTTACCTAATACAATTATAAAATTACCATGCAAATTATCAAATAACAAAC
Source organism: Pinus tabuliformis (assembly GCA_031772625.1). Taxonomy (NCBI): domain Eukaryota; kingdom Viridiplantae; phylum Streptophyta; class Pinopsida; order Pinales; family Pinaceae; genus Pinus; species Pinus tabuliformis. The sequence continues at coordinate 125,904,640 of CM062818.1, forward strand.
TACATCTTTTGGATAAATGGGTAATTATTTTTTACATTTACATAATACAATCATGAAATTATTGTGCAAATTATCAAATAACAAGTGGCATCATATAAATATGTGGGTTAAAATTTAAACTAATTAACTATAGATAAGATAGAAATAATTAATTTTTTTCACAATTGTATAATACAATCATAAAATCAATGTACAAATTATCAAATAACAAGTAACATGAATCCATGGATTAAAATTAAAATATTAATTTCTGAATAAGATAAGAATAAGTAAACCCCTAAAAATATTGAAATGTTGTTTGAAGTCTCCTTTTGATAACCACACTTTTGGTGGCTATTATAGTTTACATGATTCAAAGATTTCAAAACTAAAATTACAATAATGAAAAAAAGAATCTTAAAAATAAAAGTTAATAGATAAATTATTCATTACAAAGTGATTTTTTCATCAAATATAATAAAAAAATTACCAATCATAATAAACATTGTTGGAATGTTGTTTGAAGCTTCATGGCCCATCTGCTTTTGGAGTTACACTTTTAGTGGTTACTATAGATTAAATGATTTAGAGATTCTAAAACTTTTGAGATTACAATTATGAATAGAAAAATCATTAAAAAATGGGATTTACTAGATAAAGTGTCCATGTACATTACAAAGTGATTTGTTTATCAAATATATTAAAAAATTATAAACCATAATCAATATTCTTGAAATGTTGTGTGAAGCTTCAAATACATGCAACCACATATTTGGTGGTTGCTATAGTTTAAATGTGTGATTACTATAGTTTAAATTATACGTAGATTCCAAGATTTATGAGATTACAATGATGCAGTAAAGAAATCATTAAAAAAAAATAGAATTTAAAAGATGAATTGTTCATTACAATGTGATTTGTTTCTCAAATATAATGAAAATTTACAAACCTTAATTAATATTTTTGGAATTTTGTTAAAAACTTTATGATCTATCTGCAATTTTGGAATATTGTTGGAAGGTTCATGGATCTATCTGCGCAGTGGGGAATAGGATTTTAAATAAATATTAGTTTGAATTTTAAAGTCTTTCCCGTACCCTGACTATATATATATATATATTTATATATCATGGATCAGAGGAAAGAACCATGAATCCTCCGGTGGGAGCAGGTGGGGTGGCGCCTCCTCAACACGTGGTGAAGAGAGGCTACCTACCCAATATGTGAATTCTCCCTCACGTAAGTTTGTTCTTCAAGGGCTGTACATGTGGTTGTTGGCTGCCGGACATTTAACATGTTGTCGCCCGCCTGCCCTCCGGGGTTGAGAACCCACCCTCCCGTTATCTACCTTTCTTCCCGATTCCCAGGGACATAAAATAGAATGAGAAGAGTATCCAAGGAATGCATTGACAGACCAGCTGCGTGTGTATATATGTATGTATATATACACTGGAAATATATATATACATACACCGGATATAAAAATACAAAGGGAAGTAGGATAGTTGTTATCGCTTGGGGTTACTCTACAGGGAAAGCGTGAGTGGGTTGAATGGTAAATAGTTCAAAAAAACAGTTTGAACACCCTTTGCCAATTTCAGGAGTCTCCGGGTGGGTTAAAATTATCCACCCAACTTTTCGTTGTAACTTTGATGTGATAGGGTGGACAGACTACACTGTTAACCTCGTCATTTCAAAGTTCTGATCTTTGAATCAGAATTTATGGAGTTGGGTAGTTTTCATCAAAGTGCAAGTGAATCTGAGTTAGTAGTCTCACAAACCATCACCCTTTTCTACCATTGGAAATGGAATCTCTGGAAAAACGGATTTCTGCCATTTTTGACATTGGAGTTGAATCTCTGGTTTATATTGGAAATGGAATATGTAATTTTCAAACGTTTGAAAACATTTTATTTATTTTTTGAAAAATCTTTACGAGAATTGAATATTAATTTTAAAATGTTTGGAAATTTTTTATTTAGTTCCAGGTATGATTAGCTTTTTTTAGTTTTAAGGTAATCTATGCTATTTATTGGCTATGAGTATTGGATTATTTATATCTTATTATCTGTAGTTGTGTATGACTGACTATATATAATTTGAGAAAGTTATAAAATTACTTTAACAACTAAGGGTTCTTTTAAAGCTTTCCATATAACATTAATTAATATTATACATAACACTATTTACCACAAAAATATTTACAATTTAATACTCTTTCTAAATTTCAACTACTACAACTACTAGCAAAAACAACAAATAAACTTTCTATGTAACATTAATTAGCATTACACATTACACTATTTACCAAAAAAAAATTATACAATCTAACACTTCCTAAATTTCAACTATATCAACTAGTAACACAAACAATGATTAAGCACTTTCCTTCAAATTCAAAAAGATCTCATGCTAGTGGTTTGGTGAAAATGTTATCCAAATGGTACTGAGACTTACAAAACTATAGAATCATGTTTTCATTGTTAACAAGTTCACAAATGAAATGAGAGCAAGAGTTAATGTGTTTACTCTTGTGATGAAACACATGATTCATGGATAGTACAATGATTGCATTGTTGTCACAAAAGATGGGGGTTGGCTCATTCTCTTATGGTAAGTTTTTAATCTTACTATGTGGAATGTTATGTGGAATGTTGTTGATGTAGCTACTACATACTATGCTTCAGTTGAAGATATTATGATAATGGATTTTTTCCTAAATGACAATGAAATTAAACATGTAATTAAATGGAAATCATAACTAGGAGTGAATTTCCAATAATCAATGTTACCTGCAAAATTGTGAACCCAACAAGAATATTGTTTTTTGAAGTGGAATACCAAATTTCATAGCATGTTGTACCTACATTGTACCTTAAGATTCTTTTCCGAACCTTCAATTGAGATTCTTTCTGAAACTCCATGAACATAGAAATTAAGCTTACTCCACAGATGACATATGGCTTGGTACCTATAAGATACATAAGGTTATCTAGAATTATTTTGTACAAATAGTATTAATCATTGATCCTTTATCTACTTTACTTAACTTTTTACCTGTTGCAATTGGTATATCTATTGGTTTTATTTTATCGATTCTGAACCCTTTCATAATATGAATAGCATAGTTCTGCTAACATATAAAAATACCTTTCATAGATTGCTCAATCTCTATTTAAAAAAAAAAAAAACTTCATAAGAGCAAAGATCACTCATTTGAAACTCTATCTTCATGGTTACTTTTAGATCATCCAACATCACATTTCTTGTATATATCATATCATCAACATGAAGGAAAAAAATAAGAATATTACCTTGCTAATCTATTTTAGTATAATGTGTGGATTCATTTGTAGAAATTCCTTGTAGATTCAAACTGCAGATTGTAATATGCTAAAACAATTGAGTTGAATCTACTCTACTCATTAGCAGAAACAATAAATGATCGATGAAATCATGAAGCATAAAAGAGAAAGAATTCAGTCACACATAACACAATGATTTTATGGGGAAAGCCACAACTAAAAACCCATGCTTTCTGTATATTGCATTAGTCAAATAATGTATATGAATACAATATGCTTTACTCAACCTTGAGCTCAACTTGCATAAGTATTTTCTATCCTCTGCCTCTCTGACTGCCTTTGGCCAATACTTAACAAAATTTCCAAACCTCCAAGCTCCTAATTCCTTGCATTGTTCCTCAAGGAATTTTCCCCTATTTAATGGGGAAATTCCTCAATTATGAATTGTGCAATCCTCATAGGCCTTCCTCTCAATGCATGCACCATATGTTCAATTTGGATGATTTTACAACTAATAGTACATTATCCCTGAACTCCAATCTCAAGTGGGTCTTTCTCTGATCTGACATGCATAAGTTAATTATGAGTGAATCTTCAATTTACTGGTTGAATAGTGTTGCTTACACCCCACTACTGCAGGGTACACCCCAATACTGGATCTCCCACTAATTCCTCCATCAGTTGGAACTAGTTAAACTGAATTAAATAACTACAACTAAAAAGAACTCAACCTGGGCCCCTAAAATTTAGGAACCACTTGACATGACTCTAGATCGACTCTCAACTCAAATTAACAGAGCCAACTAAGTGAAATTAACTTAGTTAACTATTACAAGTTGCTATGAGAAATAGAATTACAATTTAATTCTTATTTTAATTCAAGGACAAAATTAAATTAGGATTTTCTTGTTGCATTTTTCAACACTCCCTCTCAACAAGAAATGGATTATCTACTACCCTGATCTTGCCTCTGTGAAACTTGAATTTGCATCTTGACAATGCCTTTGTCAAAATATCTGGATCCTGCTCCTATGTAGGAATGTATTCTAGCAACATGATTCTCCTCTACACAAAATCTCGTAGATGGTGATATCGGATGCCAATATGCTTGGACCGATCATGAAAAAATGGATTCTTAGAGAGTTTGACACAACTCTGATTGTCATTGTAAATCATTGTAGGACCCATTTGTTGACAAAAAAACCCAACAAGGATCTTCCTCATCTAGGTAGCCTCACAAGCTGCTCGACTAGTAGCCAGGTACATTACTTGTGCTGAACTGAGTGCACTCTGATCTTTGTTTCCTGTTATACCAAAAAACTATTGTTGACCCAACACTAAAGATTCCCCCTAATGTGCTCTTTCTATCAGATGGACTCCCTACCCAATTTGCATCTAGGAAGCCTTAAAGCTTCACTCCTTCTATCTGTCTGTACCAAAGACCAAACTCAGTGGTGCCTCTAAGGTTTCTCAACACATGTTTAGTTGTCTTCCAATAAATTTTGGTTGGCTTAACCATGGATTGACTGGGCTCGTTAACTTCAAAATACATGTCTGGTTGTGTGTTCACCAAATACATAAGTGAACCCACAAGTTGTCTATAAATAGTATCATCCACTACTTCACTTAAAGTAGCATCTTCCTTCCTCTAGTTACCTGCTAGAAGAGTCTCCATGGGTTTGTCGCTTCCATGTGGAACTTCTTTAGTATCTCATTGGCATACTTTCCCAGAGAGACAAATAGTTCCTTGTCTCCTTGCCATACTTTCATACCAAGAAAGTAATGCATGAGCCCTAGGTCCTTCATCTCGAATTCTCTTGCAAGATCCTCTTTGTAAGATTTTATCAGCTTCTCATCACCTCTTAGAATCAAATCATTGACATATAATACTATAATCAAGAATTTACCTTCAACCACAATATGATAAAGGTTCGCATTTGCTTTATTTTTTGGTGAAGCTCAACTTGGTGAAATAGTTGTCAATCCTGGTGTACCAAGCACGAGGTGCTTATTTTAGTCCATACATTACTCGCTTGAGTCTTCACACATGTGACTCTCTGTTGAAAGTTTCAAATCCTTCTGGTTGCTCAATATACACATCTTGCTCAATCATATTGTTTAGGAATGTTGTCTTCACATCCATATGATGTATCTTCCATACCATCTGTGCTAACAGTGCTAGAATAGATTTGATTGATGAGTACCTTGCTACTAGAGTGAGACCTCCCTCCACTTGAGAGAACCCTCTGGCCACAAATATGGCCTTTTGTTTCTCCACAATACCATCTGTTACTTGCTTTACCTTGTAAAGGCATCTGGAATTCACCACTGACTTGTCTGCTGGTCTTGTGACTACTTCCCAAACACTGTTTCTAATAATGGAGTCATACTCCTTAACCATAGCATCAACCCATATTGGTTGCTGCATTGCTTCCTTGAATGAGGATGGTTCAACCTTTACACTCTCATTCATCATATCCATGTAGCCCATGTACCGATTTGGTGACTTCCTCTGCCTGGGATGTGATGTGGGTGCTCCCACATTCTCTCTAGAATCATGCATCAATTTTTCATCCTCTCTGGTGTGCTTCCTTCCATCTCTAGAAGTCTCTGCATGAGTGGGTGCTTTCACTCTTTGCTCCTTTGCATGTGGCTACTCCACATCATCCTGAGGTTCCTCCTTTGGAGCTAAAAACTCCTCATCTGGATGTAACTGAAGCTCCCCCTCAAGGGAACATCTCATGGCCTTCTCTTCATCGAACTTCACATCTCTACGAACCACTATCATCCTGTTGGATGGTAGGTACACCTGATAGATACACCATAATGCATTCCAATATTTCTTTCTATTTTTAACAACTTGTCTTTGTGCATTTGACATTGCTTGTAAGATTTCCTAATATGGTTCTACTAACCTACTTACTACAATATCCCAACATTCTTGAAAACAAAGGGATTTTTTTATTTTGATTGACCATAGACCATAAGTCATACTAGTCAAAATTAAGCCTTATGATAGTTATTGACTCCTACTAGATGTCATTAGCTCTTCCCTTTTCCAATTTCACTCCAAGATTGTACTGATATTCTTACCTTATAAATTATGAGGTTCCCCCTTCAATTTAAATGTTCAATTTTTAAATAAACTTTTCTTCATGTTCTAAAAAAATAAACCAACTTACTTCTCTCTATTTTTTTTAATCCTTCATCTCCTCCTTTTGCCGTTACAAAATATTTTTACCTATACAAAATCTTTTACTCTAAAGCAAGGTAATTATCACTTTGATAATGGAAAAAACTCAAATATTTTGTGATAATAATTACTTTTACCATCATAAAACTAAATCAAAGCTTTAAATAAATATTCAACTAATACTTTTAATTGTATTTTTTGTCAAACCCTATCAATATTCATTCTACGTACCCTTAAAAATTCCTCAAAATTATAATTCACCCAAATGATAAAAAAAAATTATAATAATGTGAAAAATGATATCTCTCCTCAACAAATAACAAGTGACCCCTTTCTTCTAACAACATAATTTACTGCTCTCTCACACTCAAATATTACATGGTGTCTAATTACTACTTCAATGTTTGTGTAGCTTATTCCATAGAATTAGAATAATCTTACTCTCTTATATTTGAAGAGATTTAAGCTTACTCTAATACCAGGACAAAATAGATAATAAAATAATTAACTAATAAAATAATCAGTGTAGAAAATGATTAACTTGGAAAATAATATTTTATTGATTTATAAAATGATTTAAAGATAATTCTCTCAAAATATCTAGAAATGAATTATCTAAATATAACTAAACATAATTAAATTTAATAACTAAAACTTTTTAAGTAAAACTTTTTAAATAAAACATACTAACTAAAAAATAACACTATCTAACATCAATAACATGCAATACTTTAGTTAATTTGAGGAGTCATTGACATACCATGCTCTTAGGGGATTGTTACTTACAAAGTCATGGCTTATTCATGAGGAAATTACTATATATATCATTCTAGCGTGAGATCGTCACATGACATGATAGAGATGAGTATAATGAAGGGCATATAGGGAATCATGTATATAATCATTCCCATGTACCACTACCAAAGAATATAGCTATGTGATCAAAACACAAACGCTTAACTATGTGATCAAAACATAAACGCTTGCACAAATATGTTATTATCAATACCATGCTTCAATTTTTTTGATCATAAATAATTAATTTTTTTAATTAAATTACTTTACACCATAGTATTTATGTTACAATTTTATGTTAGATTTTTTGGTGCATATATTGTAAAAGGAAATAAAAGTTTCAATTTCTTTTTAAATATTAAAGCACTCATGGCATTAAGTCACACTCATTTCATTAAGTCACGTTTCTATGGATTATTTAGAGCACTCATTTCATTAAGTCACACTCATCACATTTCCATGAATAATGGTGAAATAGAAATTAGTAAAGTAAATAGTGTGCCGTTTCTAAAACATGTACTTATTGATTATGATGAAGAGTAAAAAAAATTTTGAAATGGAAAAAATGTTATATAGTGGTAAATTATTTTATTGGTGAAAGAGTTTATAAAAAAAATATAAAATATATTTTTTTCCTCAATTGAAGATTATTTCATGTTTAAATAGTAAAGTATTTAATAAAAAGAATACAAGACATTTTTTTCATATTAAAATAGATAGTTATACTATCGTATATTAATGTGAATTTTTTTATAAAAATAAATTATATGTTAAATGTATAAAATGATTAAAAAATTAAATATATAATATTAATTGTTCACTTCTAACCAATCTGAATCATCATCTTGAATTCTACTTTAATCTTTCTAGAAGATTCAAATGTCTTTTGGAATGGGTCATTATAATTTGTGAAAAGTGGCCTCTAAAAGGTTTAAATGACTTTTGGAATGGGACAATATGGTTTGTGAAAGGTGGCATCTTAACTATGATTAAAATAATGGACAAGTATATTGAAATAATTGAGATTGATAACCTAAGGTGGTATAAGATAATGCAAATTTTTTCATTTAAGTATTTTTTTAAATGGAAGTTTAATGTGGCTTAAGTTTTTTTCTCTATTTGTTAGTATTGTAAATGACTAATGAAATTAGATTTTATAAACACTTTCATTTTGACAATTTGGGTGTAAAGGATATGGCCTTTTAGATTGTGAGAATAAGAAGATTAAATTAATTGCAAGTAATATATGATTTTTGGAACATGTTTGTTCGCTCTTAAAATCTGATCTTTTGGAATGACGGTGAATTTTATAACTAATTGAACTTTCCAAATTCATCCAAAATTAAACCTTATTGTTAATTGAACTTGTGAAAGTTGTCAAGATTATGATCTAATTGCATAATTTTGTACTCAAACCTACCTATTTCAAAAATGTTGATGCTAGGTTGGCTTGCAAGTGCACAACCACAAGCATAAACATTTTTTAGAGATCAAAAGTTGGCTTCATATAGACTACACACTCTTTGGTGGTACCCAAAGTGCCATTAATAATTATTGGTGTGTTTTCAAATCCAAGAATTATGAAAATATAAAAATCCTTTAAAATATATCCCCTTTAATAAATTGCCTCTCGCTCTAAATAAACATTCTTTGTATATTAAAAATACATAAATAAATCTATATAAAAATCATATAATTAACTTAGAAAATTAATTCTAACTTCAAATTACAACCATTGCTTCTAAAAAATCAATTTTCCTTATAAAACAAGTCAAATGTGACCATATCTCTAATAGCCATTAAGGTGAGCCACATAGACTTAGCTTCTGCCAAAAAAGATAAGTACGGTCACAAGTCAAAGATATTTGTCTCTCTTAACCACTAATGTGAGAATATAGATTTAGCCTCTTTCCCATGAAGATATCATTTAGATAGAATTAAACAAGGTGAGCCAGGTGAACTTAGCCTTTTCCAATAAAGACTAAGTATGAAAATATCCTCACAAAGATGTCCATCCCTCTCATAACCATTACAGTGATCCATATAGACTTAGCCTATGCCCACACAGATTTAAGTATGAATATATGGTTATCATTTGCACTTAGTCTCTTATCTCTTCCCACCAAGTCTAAGTATGAATATATCATCCAAAAGAACAAGTATGAATATATCATTGGGATAGACTTAAACGTATATGAATGTATCATCACAAGGGCCAGGTACGACTATATCATTTGGATAGACTTAAACGTAAATGACAACCATATTAGATATCCACGTTTATCGACACACGGAATCATCATTAACTTCAACAAACACTTTAACCGTGGGAGTGATTCAACATTGCCTTGCCTTTCCAGAGTAGCGTTAAAACGAGCCAAAACGTTTTTATCCTACTCCCTCTCTGCGTTTTGCCACATGCAGCAGCAACACAAGCACAGATGGCGTCCCATCCATCCATGTGACCGACCCTTTTATCTGACAGTGAAGAACGAAAAGGTTTTAGGGTGCAACCGAAGAATGGCTTTTCGAATGCGTGTGACCTCGATACAAATGCATCTGGAATCTGTAAAAGCATAGTCTTTGAAATCCTCACTCAATGCTTAGAGCCACCGCAGAGGTCTGAGATCGATGGGGAGCACTGGGCACTGGGCAGTTTCTCCATGCACTCTCTAGTCTCCTGGTAATTCCAAGGTTACCAGGTATCCCATTGGCTTGCACCCACATTGTAACCGTCCCCCAAATTTGTGGATAAAACTATTTTTTTCGAAGACTGTACAGGATTTGACCAACTACGTACATGCGGTGACTCCGACTACTCGATGCCAACGTCGCTGGCCTGCCACTACGCTGCAGTTTCGAAGCCCGCTAAGAAACTTCTTTAAAATCTAGACAACATCGTCACCCGAAAATTAGGTCGCCAATAACAAAATTTTAACGTTAGGGTTTGGCGGTTGCAAGAAAGTAGCAAAACACGACAGGAAGAAAGAGTTTCGATGGGGGATGAAAAAATTGGCTGACATGTTCAAAAAAAAATGGGGAAGAACTAAAAGAGGAGAGAAAGGCTAAAACTGTACAGACGTGTTGGAGAGCGAGATGTCAACTGTAGGGCGGTCTCTATAGCTAGAGTTACGTGCATGTAAGTTGCAATGCACTAGTCACGATGCCATGGCACACAGAGTTTGGTACTGCTACTAGTAGCAGTAGGTACCCATTATCTTTGGCAGAGCATAGCAGGAGGTTGGTACAGTGAGAGCAGCACAGTACATCTTGTTATTTGTCGTTTGTCGAGGGATACCCATTCTGTACACGTAGGTCCCGCGCCTCGCTCCATATCTCATTACGCCGTATTTGCATTTATTTTATTCGCTCCATATCCGTCGTCGGAGTATATTTATGCGTTTTGGAAAAGTAAAGCGATGGGGACGTTGATTGATTTTTGTAATTTCTGTGTGTGTATGGGCCCTGGGGGGTTTTTGCCAGTGTGGATGCAAGCAAAATCAAGAAAATCAAGATCAAGATTGAGACCTGCCTAGTGCCCATGTTCTATGCCTATGCCCAATTGCCCATTGCGCCCATGTCTATGCCTATGCCCAATTGCCCATTGCCCATGGCCTAGCTAGTTGGTATGGTAAGGTAAGGTAGGTACCTCTTTTTATCTTGGAGTTGTTTAATTGTTCAACACGTTTTACGACGTCAGCGGCCATCATATAAGGCGTCCCATCTGCTGGGGATCAATCAAACTTACTAGAGCCCTCAACTCGATTTTGAAATTTAAGAAAATTTTGCATGGTCTGTGTGAACTAGGTTAGTGGGCTTTGCTGTTGTGGCTTTTGGGTTTTGCTCAGTTTATTTGTTGTTGTTGTTGTACGTAGAGACTCTCTGGATGGTCCTCTGTTTAGCCACGACACTGGAAGCTGTCTGATAGCATCTCTGGGTCAGCTCTGTTTATTAATGTGGGGATGATATTTTTGCAGAGCTTTGGAAGCTAATCCCAGCATTCTACTGCCGCTGCAACTGATGGGCTGACTGAAATTCATTCTGGACTTGTGACTTATAACTCTTTCTGCCCTGCAAAAGCCAGATTCAAGAGCCCATTTGCCTCTCTCCTCTCTATTTGCCTTATCTGCCATTCATTCTACTTTATCCTTTTCGTTATCCACTTGGAGCATTGAGAACCAAGTCATTGGCGTGGCTGGGTGAGAGGTAAGTGTAAAGTTGACCTACACAAAGCAGGTTATTTTTAAATGGGATTCTTGTGTCACTGAATCCTAATCTGTAAAACCTTTGCCGATCCGTCTACTGTTTACATTTAATGGTCCTGCTATTGTATTCAATGTTTTTTTTCCCTGAAATAGTCTACTATTTGAGTGGTTTGCAGGGATGCAAATCCCCAAAACCAGTTTTTAGAAATGACTCATCCAGACTTCCAGAGATCGTAGAAACAATGTTACTGCTTGGTGTCTGGGTTTAAATTATAAAAATGTGTAAACTTCCTTTCTGTTTACTTCTGCACTTCACTGCATTAATTTCAGTCGGCTTTTAAGGTCTTACCGTGCAGAAACCAGCTGCACTTCATTTAATTCCAGGTGACTTTTTAGGATTTCCTGTGCCAAGCCTGCTTAGAATATCACTGCACTAAATGAAAAAGAGATATAAAGGACCATTGGTGTTGATAGATTTCATAAGCTTATTTGGGCAGATAAAACATTCCATGTTCTGCTCAATCTCTTTTGTTCATGGCAATTTCTGCTTCTTAGGGTTCACTGAAACGCATGTCAATCAAATGCAAAGGGAATGTTTGGATGCATAAGAGTTACTGCTGCATTTTTGTTATATTGAAGCTGCTAATAGATACCCAAATGTGTTTACTTTTCGTTTTTTGTAACATTAAATCCTTCACAAACCCACAAAGGTTATTAAGCTAGAAAAATGGCCTCTCGGATGATTGCATTCCTAACAAATCATTGTTTCTTGTACACATTTGCAGGCATCCAGAACTGAAATTCTGATAGAGTTCAGAGATGGTGTTGGAAGCTCTAAACTCACAGGTTTTCAATAGTACTAGCATGGGTCAGTCTCCCCACGAAGCAGGCTTTGCTGAGATGTTACATTTTCCAGCAGAGAGAACAGCAGGCATGTCATTCCTTCAGATGTTGGATGGAATCGCAGTGAACAGAGACGGAGGTATTCGCTCATTTGCCGATGATATTGAGGAAAAGCTGGCAGCGTCTGAGCAACTAGAGATTAAAGAACACAGGCCATGGCAGCATGGCTTTCAACAACTTCTGAACTTTCCTCTCTGTCATCAAATAGATGATTCTGCCTTTATGATACCCCCACAGTTTCCCGATCAGCATGCAACTCAGTATGTGTCGAAAAAAGGCACAGGCAGTGTCGAGAATAACAGCTCCCATGACTTTCAGCAGGCACGAATCTGCCATCACCAGCAGCTTTTTGAACCAGAAAGCTGCATTACACATGTTTCTGAATCGTGTTCTCCAATTAAGACTGAAGCCTGCAAGGACCATTCCAGCTCCGAGATATTAGAAGAGGGTGTTAGCTCTGCGGCCCTGGACCCCAATTCCTGCATAACTACAAATTCGTCGTCAGAAAATGGCACAGGTGGGGGATTTGTAACCTCGTCCATGATGCCGAGCAGTACTGCTCCTTCTTCTCAATTGAGTACCAGGATGGAAGTTCGCGACAGAAGGAAGAGGAAACGCTCCAAGGCCTGCAAGAACAGTGAAGAAGTCGAAAGCCAACGCATGACTCATATTGCAGTGGAACGCAATCGCCGAAAGCAAATGAATGAGCACCTCTCTGTTCTTCGTTCTCTCATGCCAGGATCCTATATTCAAAGAGTACGAATATCCATCCCCTTGATTATATTGATAACATATTCATTTTTAAATGAAGTAGTGTTTTCTTCATTGAGTGGAGAATTCTGGAAGTTGAAATTTCATTTTTCTGCAATGTTGAATTTTCATTTTTCTGCAATATTGAATGTTTCTAGTAAACATTTCACTCATCTTCAATTACAATTTGAAGATGATGACAAATTGAAGATAAAAACAAGTGACATATTCGACATTCCGAACCTCGCTCAGGTGAATCATCATCAAAATTGAATGAATCTTCAAAGGTCATTAGGGTTCATCTTCAAGATTGGACCCATATCGGAATTCACCAGCTTTAAAATGAATCAAGTCATGTATTACATTTTCAGAATGAGCATAAGTGACACATTGACCTTTTCTATAGTTACTTGGGTTAATCAGGATTGAATGAATGTTCCAGCCTCATTCAGGTTCATCTCCATGATTGAATGGATTTTCTTTTCATTCAATTCAATTATCCAGTGAAATTCTAAAGGTTTAATATGGAAAATTTCAATGTCTATCAGAGTTAGAGTGTTAGTTCTAAAGCAATATTGTTTTACAATTATTTCGCAATAATGTTATACAATTGTTCAGATACTGTTAGTCAAAACTGGAAGTCTCAAATTTCATCACATTATTGTGTGCAGGGAGATCAAGCTTCTATCATTGGAGGGGCCATCGATTTCGTTAAGGAGCTAGAACAGCTCTTGCAGTCGCTTCAAGCACAGAAACGCAAACGAGAATGCGAAGAATTTGGGTGTAGTCCCAATTCTCCTACTCCTTTCAATGGCTTCTTCCTCTCTCCACAGTATACATCATACTCCGCACAGTGGAACTCGAGATATGGTGTGGAAAATACTTCATTTAACGATACGGGCAACGAATTGATTGCAGAGAACAAGTCTGCAGTGGCAGACATAGAAGTGACTATGATTGAAACACATGCTAGCATTAAAATCCTATCACAAAAGAGGACAGGACAGCTAATGAAAACCATTGAGGCGCTTCAAAGTCTTCACATGACGATCCTACACCTAAATATCACCACTATCGATCAGACTGTTCTCTACTCTTTCAATGTCAAGGTAACCTATCGGTCTCTTTCAGTCCGTCTCTGTTATTATGTTTTGATAAAGTTATGTTGTTAAGCTACATGTTACATGAAAATAACTGAACATGTTATGTTATCTTTTTTTTTTTTGGTTGTTTTTTCCAGATTGAAGATGAGTGCCAGTTAACGTCCGCTGATGAAATTGCAACAGCAGTACACGATATCTTCAATATCATCCATTCCAACGCCATCAACTAAACGTGCCCACTTAGTCAACATTGTCTCCATATGCTTGCTCTTCATACTCAGTTTAGGTCTCCAGTACAGATTTTCTCTGTCATATTTATTTCAGTTGCAGAATGAGGCAGTGCGACGGGTTAGTACAGTGTGATCATTCTCTTCTTCTTCAAAGTAATGAACGCCACTGCAAGCACAATTAAAGGCCGATCAAGCTCCGAATTGTACTATCTCCATACTCTTGGTTAATTCAATGCATCATCCTGAATCACTGTGCATGATTGGCTTCTAGCTGTGTAAATGACAGTCATGGCCACTCTGAGAAAGAGTAAACGCAGAATATCTGTTTGTACGTGCCCTACACTATTCTTTGACTGTAAAACTCGCAACTCAATGGCGTACTCTATCCACTGCAAAACCTATTGGTTTTATACAATACATAGCTATAAGATTCTCCACATTTACCTGCTATGAAATGACAGTTAAATCAGACTCATCCAACCCTTTTGAGCTTTGGTCTGTGGAGACACCTATTTACATTTGGTTACTTCGTTCTCTTCCTCTTACGTGCATATATGGATGTCCCTGTCGGACTGGATTGGATTGAATAGAATAGAATGCTAGGGGTTTCCTTTTTCTTCACATGGAAATGTTAGTGTGTTCATGCTCTCTGAAGAAATAGAAATGGACCATCGTTGGCAATGGGCACACCTTTTTGTTTTACATTCGTTTTATACACTTGTATACTGGGAATTTTTACATTTCACATGCAACAACTTTATGAAACCATTTGAAAATATAATGATGTGATATAAACCAAACTAGCCCATTCAAAATGGGCAACTCGTACACATTCAATAAATATAATTAAATTTAATAGCGATGGATGCTGCTGCTGCTTTAATCTTATTATGAGCTCCGTGTCATATTAAACATGATCCTCTTTTATATTTAAATTTAGTAATTAAAATATATATCCAATAACAATAATTATAATTTTATAATGCTGTTTACATTTATACAAAACATATATAAAACATAATATAAAATATGGTTCTTTCCTCTTAAATGGAATATTATATCATTAAAAATATGTTCTTTTTTAATGAAAATTAATGTTTCATTTAGATTTAAAATAATAATTAAATATTTTTATTATATTGTTAATGATAATATAAATTAAAGGATTTTTTTATTGGATAAATTTTATCTAATTATAAAGTGTTTTAGTTAATTTATTTATTAATATTTTTTATAAATTATGTTTTTAAATTAAATTAAGTCGTTTTTTTGGTGTAAATTTGTATACTTAGTGTTTCATTTAGATTTAGTGTTTTATTATATTGTTAATGGTAATGTAGATTCAAAGGAGTTTGTTTTATTTTATTTTTATGATAGGTTAGTTTTATCTTATTCTAAAGTGTTTTAGTTAATTTATTTATTAATAGTTTATATATATATATATATATATTTTGATATAATTTTTTTTTTTTAATCTGTATTTCATAATTTTGTGTGAAGTGGAATGATGAAAATTTTTAATTCAATTTTTTATTAATCATTTTTTAAAATTAAATAAAAATATATTATACGTTTAAGTTTTAAGTTATGGAGTGTTTAAAAGTTTATTTTAAAATTATTATATTAGTATAATTATATTAAAAATATTAGTCTTGATGATGGATGGAGCTACTATCCGAAATAGATCACATATATTACCCAGAGCTATTCTAGAAATCTCTAATAATAGCTGAAGGATTTATAAATATAACAAAATACTATTAATTTGAGAAAAAAAAAGGAATTACACATCTTATTGTAAAATGGACCATTTTACTAAATAAAATTTGCTTATATATTCATTTACCTATCTAATTAGAATATCATCTTATTAAAATTGGAATAATCTCAAATCCCTACAAATTTGGTGGCCCAGCCAATTGCACCAATCTAATTTTTTTTAATTTATTAAAAGTCAATGCAACCTAAAAAACTTTGTAACACACTACAACTGTTGATAAGCATTAAGACTAAGCGCATGCTGAGCATATTTCCTTGAGAATCAATCTAGGCCATCAATTAAAGAAATAAAAAAAAATCAACAGATCCTCATCCACCTTAAATTGAAATAAAAAGGTAAATCTGAACCGCGACCCCAAAAAACCTGACGACATCTGCAAAGCTGCAACTCAGGAGGTTGAGAACTAGGTCAGAATGACAGAGGAGGAAGCGGGGGGAGAGATCCCCTCCTACTGAGATGCGACGGCAAGGGATTCCCGCCAGAATACAAGTAATCCGAAACTAGCAGGAGATACCAACAAAATGTCAGGACCTGTCCTCGGGGTGCAACGCAGGTAGGCAACAGAGGAAAATTTTTACCATGTGCGACGGAGAATTTGAGATTCATCATTCTGATGAAGAAACTGGAGCGATACAGAAGGTACATGAAAGACCACGCGCTAATATGTAAGTTCATCGGAGTCTGGCCAATGGAAAAGGACCTCACCAAATGGATACAACAAAAATGGCAGCCTAGAGGTCATATCGAGCTCAAGATGGGAGCTAGAGGCTTCTTCACGGTAATATTCTTGAACCTACAAGACAAAGAAAAAGTATTTGAAAATGGTCCTTACTTTCACTATAATGCTGGTTTGTTTATGAGATAATGGGAAGAATGCTGACACAGACAAGGAAAAATTTCTGGCAGCCCCAGTTTCGGTCAGGTTATTCGGTCTCCCAATGGATTTTTGGGATCCAGAAATATTGGAGGGCATTGGAAATACAATAGGTAGATTTGTCAAAATAGCAGAAACAACAAAAAAGGAAGATACACTTCATATGCGAGAATATGTGTATACATGAACATAGTGGAACCTATATGAGACTCAGTGGAACTAGAATACCATGAAGAGGTATGGCAGCAAACCCTAGACTACGAACACATCTCGTTCAGATGTCGTAGATGTCATGAGTATGGTCACCTATTTAAGGAGTGTCCAATGAACCTAGAGGAGGGAGAGAACATGAACAAACAATAAAGGAAACATAAAAAAGATAATGTTTTGGGAAGTTTTAGTGTCTACAGATAAACGCTTAAACCCCTAGACTAGTAGCTAAGTCTAGAACAACAGTGCAAATAATTATCTACTTTTCCTATGACCAATAGATTAAATAAGAGGCAAAGAAGCCTACCTGTAGCTTTCGCTTGCTCCTTATCTCCCTTGACCAATTATATCGCTCCTCTCTGTACTTAATCTGCTTGAAGAGTACCTGCACAGAAACAGAAGACAACAACCAATCAAAGCATATGATAATGATCTATTGATTAAACATAGCATGGAATCAAGTACATGATACACATATGAAAGCATAAATGAATAACACAAGCATATGGAAAAAGCTTTGAACACTTTATTAGTAAAAGGAAGAGTTACAACCCATTGCTTGATTCAACATCACTCCTCCAGTTCAATCCCATCCTCTCCTCATAAAAAGCAAGACATTTTGACATCATTACAATATTTAATCAACTCAAGTCTCATACTAACAACATCTCCCTATAATTCAATAATTTCCAGCCCCTGATCACTTAGATGAGTGATCTTTTTATAGGTGAATGAAGGAAGTTATGCCATAAATGGTGATAATGAATGCCCTCCCAAACTTAGAATTTAGTTCCAAGGAGGAAGGGATAAAGGGATTGATGTTCCTTAACTCCCTTCCTCATCCAAATACGAGCTCAAAGGAGTAGATAGGTTTGCGAAACTTCTAGAGGCATCCAATGGATAAGGGATCTTTCAAACCCTCATGGAAATTCACTCAAATTCGCCCAACGCAGGCCAAAGAGGGACCAAGTGTGCTGCATAACACCCTATCAGTGTATGGTCTACATTGCAGCGCACCCTAATGAAGGAGTGCCTGCGCTGGTCTTCTTAGAGGCAGTTTCTAGATAACTTCAGTCATGAAACTTCTTGGGAAGTTAGGCATTCTGATGGTTGACTTCTTTAGGGAATGTAACAATTGAATTAGGGTTTGATGGGCCTTAATAGTACTGATCTGTAGGTTGGGGTTGATGTGCCCAAATAGATCTGTAACAGTTTCCCCCTAAAGCATGAAGTTGTAAATATGTATGTCAAGTGAAATGCTTTATCATGTGGAGAGGAGGTTTCGAAGTGGAAGGTGACCTGCATCAATTACAATACATATCATGATAATTTGATTTTTCTCATGCACCTATTGAGGGAAGGCATACCCATACTCAGCTTATAAACTTTCATTACATGTAAAAATATAGTCGTCTACAGATATAGACCCATGAATGTAAGGCCATTGTACATTTGATTTAGTACTCCTGAAAACATTGCAGCCCGGATGGATGAAACTAGATCCGGGATCTTCAATCTCATTCAATCTTTTGCTCAAGTATAAGTCTAACCATGTGAATAGATGTTCTAAAGTCGAACATGGGAAGACATTGTCTGATTACCAGCCAATGATGTAAGCCATTAACAAACACGAGAGGAATCACCGATAATGAGAATGACCCTGAAGGTACTACAGTACATTTCGCATGATATGAATAAATGATTTGATGTCAAACACCATATAAAGTCTTTCGGTCGAAGGCCATTGATGTCAACCTATCGCCGGAAGTGAGAAACCTACCATTGATGTATGCAAGCCTAAAGGTACTAAAGGGGTGTTTCTAAGTCAACTTCTTGGATGATGTGCTGATGTTGACAAGAAGTGACTCGTCGCAGGAGGGCCTTAATGTATCCCACATCAACGACACAAAACGAGGTAAATGATTTTGGAGATGAAAAATCGACTGGTGACACAAGGTTCAGGAATGGCGGTCATGAAAATGAAGGTTTACAGTATTGCAAAGGAAGAAGTTTGAATTGAATGACTTCTCTTGAACATGTTGGCAACACTAGGATGAATTGGTAGCATTGACCCAAAACAAAGTAATGGATGGTATGATAGACCAATGGTGTGATAACCATGAAGCTGAATGACCCAACCCACATAGTCACGGTGATGAGGTGAAAGTGACATGTTCAAGAGCGACTTGCTACCATAAAGTGTTTTCCCCTTTTTCCAATTTTCCCCAGTCATTGTTGACCAGTACCTCTTTATTTTTATCAATCTTGAGGACGATAACATATTCTTGTTGTATAATTTCACCCTTCGGGCGAATCCATCACTATTTGATGCTTTAACGAGTCTAGCGAAGGTGAAACTTGGTCTTGTCTAGATGGACAAGTTTGTCGCTATTTTATGTTTTTAATGAGTTTAACGACAATGGTAACTCTGTCCTTTTCATGTTTAGGGAGTTTGAAAAGGGATGAAAAGGAAACTCCACAAGTTCTTTTTTGTAAATTAATCTCTTAAGTCCAAAAAAGCGTAAAATAATACGAGAGATATCATTTCCAATCCGTTAATGAGCTGGAAAGGACAAGTGCTCAACAATCTTTTCATATTTAGAGAGTCTGAAAAGAGCTTTAAATAGGACTCAATTTTGAGGAACAAGTGGTGTCTAGGGTAGCAACTGGTTCCGGTGATGTTGGAACTTCTCAAAACATGTTGATTTATGTGAAGAGGCTGGCTAATAAGACCACTCATTGTAACTGTTCCTCAAAAAAGGTAAAACAACCAAGTGAAAGCATATGATCAGCCAAAGAGATGGTGGCGATGGGATGAAAACAACCAAGGCTCAACTAACTAAAGAGGCTGATAGAATGGCAATCAAGAGGGTTACAAATGGAAATGGATTCATTTTTACACAAGCTTGAACCATAGGGAACTATGCTTGGATTCGGTTTCATGTTTACACAAGCTTGAAACGAAAAACTATGCTTGGATTTAGTTTTATTTTTACACAAGCTTAAAATGAAAAACTATCCTTGAGATTAGTTTTCATGCCCCCAGCATGATGAAAGGGAGAGTCTCCTATAACCAGATGTAAGTCGCTGTGGTGAAGCAGGATGGTTATCCAACACCTTTTTGGCTTCGTCCAGATAGAGATAAAGGTGAATGGGGTGATTCCCTTCACATAACCTACAAGGAAACTTAACTTTACCATTAGGTGCATGCCCCTCAAGCTTCATTACATTCACCTAAGTAGACTACTCATGGCTATCAAGTGGATGGAATGAAGGTTCTTTTATGAGATCAAGTGAAAGACTCGACTGGGATTTTACGAGATCTAATCAAAGACTCGACTTGGAACTTGGGACCTTGTTTCATTTTTTAATGAGCTTGACACAAGACAAGGAACTCTGCTCAGGTTCCTTGTTTCATTTTTTAACAAGGTTAGCACAAGACCAAGAACTATCCTCATACCCTTTGTTTCATTTTTTAATGAGGTTGACACAAG
Organism: Pinus tabuliformis; assembly: GCA_031772625.1. Lineage (NCBI taxonomy): Eukaryota > Viridiplantae > Streptophyta > Pinopsida > Pinales > Pinaceae > Pinus > Pinus tabuliformis. Next base: position 125,925,461 of record CM062818.1, read on the forward strand.
ACAAGGAATTGTACTCATGGGAGCTGTTTCATTTTTTAACGAGGTTGAAATAGTAAAAGAACTATCCTCATGGGCCTGTTTCATTTTTTAACGAGGTTGACACAGTAAAAGAACCATCCTCATGGACCTGGTTCACAACTCATAAGAGGTCATGAAGGAGAGATCTGGTTCCAATGCCCCTAGTACATGATGTACAACATCACTGAATTGATCGTTAGATGATGTAGGTATGGAACAGGTTGCCACATAATTAACCTGTGGCGGGGATGATACCATTGGTACAAAAGGACAATTTAGGGAATATGGTTGACTAGGAGCCGTATTTAGACCAAGAAATAAAAGCTGGTTAACGGAGACAATTCTGCCTTCATGCAGGAAACAAATCACTCGAAAGAGTGTTGAAACAATAGCTCCCATGTCATAAATATAGTCGCGCCCAAGTAGTAAGTTGTAATCTAAAGGCCCTGGGGCTACCATCACATTCAGATAAATGTTTTTTCCTCCCAAAGTAATAGGTAACTGAGGGAGGATCCCTAATGGCCGACTGGTTCCTTTGTTAAAATCCAATAGATTCTGGGTAACAGGCACAAGTGGCGGCAAATCGAGCACTTGCCAAGCAGTTGAGGAAAGGATACTCACTGATGCACCTTCATCTATAATGGTGCCAGATACAATCATATTACAAACTTGTACTATGATCTGGAAAGGCACATAAGAAGGAAGGCAAAATCCTGCCAGTCGATTCCAATCAAAGGAAGTGACTAGACTACTTGGAGGGGGTACCGTAGAAATGGGACAATTAACCCCTTGAGTTATGAGAACTGGAAGATTTTCCTCCTATCTTGATGGAATAGGAGGATTGCCCCCAAGCTCATTTGGATCTGAAGAAACAAAAAGAACCTGAGTGGTATCATCTTCACTCTCTTCGGGAAAGGTACAATTTACTGAAGGTGAAATCGGGTCTACTGTTACCTCGACCTGTTGATTTGGGTCGGGTATGGACTCATAGGATTCAATTTCAGAGAGAGTGGGTTTGATCGACGGTTGATTTTGGTCAGTTAATTCAACAACTAGTGAAGAATTAAGGGAAAGTTTCCTGTAACCAGATTGAAGTCACTGCGGTGAAGTAGGACGGTTATCCAACACTTTTTTGGCTTCATCCAGATAGGGACAAAGGTGAATGGGGTGATTCCCTTCACATAAACTACAGGGAAACTTAACTTTACCCTTCTTTCCATGAGCTTTACTACAACTAGTTGATGGTGTGTCACCAACATGATCTCCAGAAGTTGATGACATAGGAAGATGTGAACGAGAAGACCATTGTTCTAAGATCTGAGGAATATCAGGACAATTTCGAAGAAGATGGTCTTTTGCACAAAGTTTGCATGATATCAAACTTTGTGAGGCTTGATGGACGATTTCTCATCAGATGTTGCATTCAAAGCAATGGTTGCTTGATTGCCCATCTGTTGAATTTGCTTCTTCTTCCCTTTCTTCTTCTTCTTAGCCACCTGGCTACTAGTACCGATACTTTCACCAGGCGAAGAGGAAGAAGGGGAGGAAGAAATAACCGAAGAAGAAGGAAAAGGGTCAACTTTAGGATCAACTGGAGATTGATTTTTTCCAGTTGGAGGTGTACTCAATTGCTGAGAAATCACGACATTGTGAACCAAGGAGGTTGAAAACAACCATACTGGAAAACCAATGGTAAATCCCAGAAGGGACAATGTAGCCATATATGGAGCACCAATATTTCCAAAAGGAGGAAAAGGACTAGGATTCCCATCAAAAGGAATTCCTTGATCGATGGACTCCGGATTTATCGCCATATGTTTCAACCTAAGATCAACTAAGGAGCGAGCAAGGAGGATGTTATCCACGGTCAATTAATTTTATTTTAATCAAAGTAACATAACAAAACAAAAGAGGGATAATCTAGGCAAAACGGTTTACCAAGCAACTGTGAATTGTAGAATACCTCCTGGCGAACCAAGAAGTACGAGCAGGCAATCTCCCCGAATACTGTGTTTGGTGTATCGCAGTGTACAAGGCAGCCGACTCAGTTACCTAAGGATGGATAGCAACCTAGAGTTGTACTCCCATATATACCCGAAGGTATGTGGAGGCCCAGTCCATGTAAGCGTTGTCTAATGCAAAACCGCACAGTGAGAGCATTCCCATATACTTTACGTATTGTAACACCACCCTATACACCCGAAGGTACGTGGATGAGCTACGATATACTCACATACGTGGAATGAGGTATCACACTCGGGATGTATTGCAGACAAGTTAGCGACAACTGCTTTGTTTTACGACGCTGTAACACGTCTCTAGCCTAGACCTCTAAATGTTTTTTGTTAGGTGACAATGCTCTATTAGGTGAATTCAGATAAATTTTAAGTTGATCTTCTTTATAATTTTCCTTTCAAGGTTCACCACGTGATGTATGTTTGCAATTCCTAAAATGAAACTAATATGATAAGCATTCTTACCATTCAATTTAACAATGAAAATCCTTAGCTAGTAGGGATAGAGCAATCAGGTCTTTGACAAAGAGCAAAGAGCACAACTAATGCAATTTCCCTAACTATTCCTTTCAAGCATTCAAAAACTACAATATGAACGATGCAAGTTTTTCTTTTCAAATCCCTTAATGTTATGATGAAAAAAAAGGAAATATGCACAATCGATCAAAAATCTCTTTTCATAAAAATGACGATTTTGCGACAATTTCTTTTCAAGGAAAGGAAGAATTTACAACACTTTCGATTTCAAAGAAATGAGGAATTACGACACTTTCAACGAAAAGACAAACCATATGCACATATAAATCAATCGATCTTTTATGAATGAAGACTTTACGACAATTCAGTTTTCGAAGGAAAAGACGACTTTACGACACTTTCTTTCGAACAAAGATTAATCATATGCACACATCAGTCAATCAATCTTTTGTGAATGAAGAATTTACAACAATTCAATTTTCGAAGGAAAAGATGCCTTTACGACACTTTCTTTCAACAAAGATCAATTGACCAAAAACTAACTTTGACTATAGACTGATAATGACAAAGAAAACATTAAAGAAACATTAATCAATCCAATTAAAGTAGGGCTGGCTAAGGAGATGAAAACCTATTTTCTGAGACATGACATCATTGACATTTAGCAAGCAATCAATCAAAATAATTTTGGCAAAAAATCAATCCAAAGGTGGGAATTTGACCTAAGGTTGATCAGCACAGTCAAAGAGGGTCTAACTGCGCTGCAGAGCACTGTCTCTCACTAAAGCCTACGCTAATTTCAATGATTTCAATATTGATTAGCGTAGGTCAAAGAGGGCCCAAATGCATTGATTTAATTATTTCAAGGTTAATCAACACAGGTCAAAGAAGGCCTAACTGTGCTGCAGAGCACTGTCTCTAAGGCTAGCCTGTGCTGATTCCTGTGAGGCCACTCAAGAGTCATCTAACCTCAAATTTTAACCAAAATTAAATGAAAAAGGTTGAATTGCAACAATTAAAGTATGTCAAGGTGTCTAAGGAGGTTGATAAGCTACTAGGAAAGGTGATCTTCCCCAGCAGAGTCGCCAATTTGTTTTGGGAAGTTTTAGTGTCTACAGATAAACGCTTAAATCCCTAGACTAGTAGCTAAGTCTAGAACAACAATGCAAAGCATTCTCTACTTTTCCTATGACCAATAGATTAAATAAGAGGCAAAGAAGCCTACCTGTAGCTTTTTCTTGTTCCTTATCTCCCTTGACCAATTCTGTCGCTTCTCTTCATACTTAATCCGCTTGAAGAGTACCTGCACACAGACATAAGACAAAAACCAATCAAAGCATATGATAATGATCTATTGATTAAACATAGCATGGAATCAAGTACATGATACACATATGAATGCATAAATGAATAACACAAGCATATGGAAAAAGCTTTGAACACTTTATTAGTAAAAGGAAGAGTTACAACACGATTCAGCATCACTCTTCCAGTTCAATCCCATCCTCTCCTCATAACAAGCAAGACATTTCGACATCATTACAATACTTAATAAACTCAAGTCTCATACTAACAGCATCTCCCTATAATTCAATAATTTCCAGCCCCTGATCACTTAGATGAGTGGTATTTTTATAGGTGAATGAAGGAAGTTATGCCATAAATGGTGATAATGAATGCCCTCCCAAAATTAGAATTTAGTTCCAAGGAGGAAGGGATAAAGGGATTGATGTTCCTTAACTCCATTCCTCATCCAAATATGAGCTCAAAGTAGTGGATAGGTTTGAGAAACTTCTAGAGGCATCTAATGGATAAGGAATCTTTCAAACCCTCATGGAAATTCGCTCAAATTCGCCCAACGCAGGCCAAAGAGGGACCAAGTGCGCTGCATAGCACCCTATCAGTGTATGGTCTGCATTGCAGTGCACCCTAATGAAGGCCTGCCTGCACTGATCTTCTTAGAGGCAGTTTCTAGATGATTTCAGTCATGAAACTTCTTGGGAAGCTAGGCATTCTAATGGTTGACTTCTTTAGGGCATGTAACAACTGAATTAGGGTTTGATGGGCCCTAATAGTATCCATTTTCATTCATTTTGCGCTTAAATCATCTTATGGGATAAGGAAGAACCATTTAGGGTGTAGGCTACCATAGGGATGTGTTAATGGTGTTGGACCCACAAACATTCAGGTGATCTCCCTGGTATGAAGTCCCAACTAGACCTCACACTATTTGGTGTAGGAGTCCCATTCGGTATGATGACCCAGATGCCATTATCTTAAAGATATGGCTTAGCTCTTGATTGTCAGCACATGAGAGTGGTATACTTAGTCTTCAAACAATGAGGTTCGTGTGCCTAGTGAGTACTTAGTGTAACTTGTGTCTAAGTTCTATCACTACAGAGGAAGAGGGTGAGAGTGAGTCTCAAGTCGAAAGGGAATAGTCCCAACTCAATTAGAGACACACCACAAAATACGACATGCGCAACTTCTGGTGGAGTATTTCACACGGATGCAGAAGCCATCAGACATTCAGCAACCCTGTCTTACCCATTCCCTCAGGTTGCCTTGGCCATAAAGTGATTGAAGTCAGCTCAGCCATTCACTGAGGTTGGCTTACCTACCTTCTTTCAGTCACATTCCCTCAGCCTGCACAGTAAGGGTCTCAATGTATCTTGCCTTTACCTACTGACTACGGCTATTCCCCGCTTCACGCCCTAGGAAGGAACGACCAACGACAATTGAGACTTATAGGGAGCCTGGTTCATATAGATAGACCTTGTTCACAGAGGAGGAACAAGATACAAGCCCTGCGTAAAAGAGCCTTGCTTACCAGAAAGAATAGATCGGGGAGGATCACAACTAAGGAAGGAGCCTGGTCAGTGAGAGACCGAAACTAACCGCCTTTACTGTCCGCTACTGCTGCCTCACAATTTGGAGCAAGCAAAGTAAGGGGAACTCAAACAGAGAAGAAAGAACCCAGGTACAACAACATAATAAGGAGTCAAGGCTGGTGGGACTGGCCGATTATATATTGCCCCAGGTTGCCTTTTAAGAGCGCGTTCATCGAGCCTGCCCGTCAGGTTACGTCACGTCAAGTCTGGGAAGGTCAGGAGCTTCCAGGCCAGATAGGGAAAGCCCCAGATCTGCTACTTTATTGAAAGGATCGCTTAGGGCATTGATTGAAGATTACCCCGTATTTTCCCCTACCAAACGGAAAAACAGACAGAATGGCATTCTGGATACAGACCAAATACAGGCTCATTATGAAACATTTGATTCTTACAGAATTGACTTTGTATCCCGTCTGGGAAGGTATGTTGAATAAATAAGGTCTCTTCCCTGGAGGGATAGGACTATCTTTACTGGGTATCCCGTAAGGTAAGGGCCTTCCTTCACACTTGATTAATATCTGGCCCGAAGGGATAGGTCTTACCTAACTAGTCAAACCATCTATGTCTGGTCTTACCTTCCTCTTAAAACCATCTATGTCCGGACTTACCTTACCCTTCGACTTTGTTCAGAGATAACCTTTCCTTTGTTCAGGGATAAAAAGACTATAGATAACTGACTTATTATCTCCTTATCTAGCCAGATTCCCCAGTATTTATCCCTCCTTATCTAGCCTTATTTCTATTATTGTATTATGTTTCTGGGATCCAACTATTCTGCTCCAAGAAAAGAGAGGGTGATAAGGATGCAAACGTGGCCTATCGAGTTCTCCTTCCTACGCGAACCTGGCCTTTTGATGATCACGGAGTTCTACTAGAAATTCTTAGTGAAACTCCGAGAAAAACACAAAGGGAACAAATAACATGTACAACACCCAGCGAAGTAGTCCACATGAGTTTGGCAGTCGTTATAAAAAGTTTACAAGAATGAATCTATCTAGTGTCCAACGGAGTAGTCCACATGGGCGAGACAACGTTAACAAATGATACAACACATTTCCAACAACATATGCACTAAAACAATCGAAATAGTTCAACTATCTTAGTACACGTTAAAGCAACATGCATTACAAGCGTCCAAAGAGTAGTCTTACAAACGAATACAATACATATGTGAAAATGTGCTCGCATGTTAAAAGGCTTCTGAATTAAGCAAAGTTCCAAGACACATCCGTACACCATACATCACTAACCCTGATAGTGGGGCGTTGGAGCCACTGCTCGCTCCTCAAAGAAAAGTCTATAGACTCTCAAGGCTATGAGGGAGGAGCCAAGGTGAAAATTATTTTCCATGTACAAATGAGGGGTATATATATCCTAGGGTGAAACCGACCTTTGTGACTGTTCGACTTCCCTCATGACTGTTCAACTTACATAATTATTTGACTTCATCCTTGGGTCTCTTAGACTTCCACATTACATTACATTGATTACATAGTTATGACCAAAGTAGTGATGTGATCGAGGTGACTCATGACACAACTCGACATGACACTGCTGGTATGCACATGCTGGCTGTGCTGTTCATGTTGAGCTGTTGTGCTGCTGAGTGATGAGTGTGCCCGTGGTGTACCATAACTTCACCTCTGCATGGAAAAGTCCTTGGAGTCTCTAATGGTCTTGGTGTTCACTTGATGGTTCATACATGTGCATGTGTCTCCTTTGCTTTCTGGTTGGTATGTTTCGTGTGTTTGTCCAACCGCGAGCAAGTCTTCTAGCATGCATTCCTTGTTCAACCCGTTCGTCACCGCGCCATCTCTCATCCATGTACCTATTTCTGCAATCACTCATGATGAGATGAAACCAAATCTAGAAATCCCCTAGTCTACCATTATGCATTGTTTTTCATTTTCGGGTGCAGGTGACCGAGAGAGAGAATAAGACTTTGAAGTAGCGCAAAGCACATGTCACGTCCGGATGCGAGGCCTCGAGACACTAACGAGAAAAACTGCGTAGAGGTCACTAAGAGGCTGGGTTGAGCTGTATGAGACAGTAGGTGACATCTGCGGGATCTGGCTCAACTGGGAGGAAGGACTGAGTAATTTTTCCGGGGAAGGCCGTGCAGGTAGCAGGAGGCACTGGTAGTGAAAAATGAGCATATTTTTAGAGGAGGCCGGGAGTGGGCTATGGGAGCTTGTTGGCAAAAAATGTGCAGATTTGGGAGGAAGTCATGAAGGACATGTCTGCGCAGTTTACGAGCTGAGCGGGGTGTTGGGTAGCTGGTGGACTGTCCAAAAGAACTGCGCAATTTTTAGGAGGAGTAGTAGGCCGGTAGACAAGGGGACTGAATGAAAAAATTGCGCAGTTTTTAGAGACAGTGAAGTGACAAGGAGTGGGTGCTTGTCCCTCTTGTCTGCTTAAATTCTTCAATCAGTGTAGGCAGGTAGGCTAATAGCTTCTGAACAATTTATGGGATGGGTGTAGCCTTGGGTCACTGTCCAAGTCAAATTCTTTGGTTGACCAGCGGGAGGCTTGATGGATAGGCTTGCAAGAAGTGCAGATTGAGATAGCTTCTTGGGAAAATTTTGCACTGTTCTGGGTGACAGTTAGCCATGTTGATTCCAGGATTGCGTAGTGTGGACTACCCGGGAGGCAGCCTCAAGCTCTGTGAAATTCTAGGCAACAATGCTTGGTCACTAAGGGCTAAGACTACGTATTGCAGCTCAGTGGGCGTCCAACTTATGGATGGTCATCCGGTCGAAAGATTTTCGGAAAAATGGTTAAGTGTGTGAGTGAGTGAACTCATGTATACATGACCTTGTGAACACACAGTCAACATGACTAGATGACAAGATACCTCAAACTAACAAGACAACATGTGTCAGTGTGACTGATTATGGGGTTGTCTAGTTGTGAAGGCAACAAGTGCAACACTTCGGATAGACCTTCGGACGACCATGACGACACTTATGTGACAATGCTTACAACATTGTGTGTGAGTGTGATGAGTGTTTAGATAGTTTAAAAAACTCAAGCACACGAAGACAAACCTTCGATATCACCAGAACAAGGTCGTAAGTGTGACATGACAATCAACATGCTGACGATGACAATTGGTCAAATAAGTGAAAGGAAGCAATACATGTAGAGGAAACACATGAAATTACTCTTTTTGTGTTTGCACACATGCAAGTTACTGAAGACATGATGATAAGACAATGACAAGAAGTTATGCAAACTCAACTAAGAGGTGTACCTTGAAAGGTGTTCTTTACTTACCATACTTACCCTCAAGATGATCATGCATCCAATGGTGTTTTCATGCGGTCCTGATATTTTTCCATCACTTAGTCTCTTAGTCCTTCTCCTAAACTCCTAGGGGTGATCTCAGCATGTCACATTTTCTTGTAGTCACTGAGAGGTAGATCAACGTAATTTCAGCGGGTAGTGATTGCTGCTGGGATGAGGCCATGGGAGACCCATTTGTGCAGTTTCTGAATGTAAGACAGATGGGGAAACTTGAATAAAACTATGCAATTTTGAGGCACATAACACTCCTATGGGATGGAGGTCATGGAAGGAATCCTCTGTGCAATTTCTAAATGCAGGGCAACTAGACTGTTCTGTGCATTTCTGGAGAGAAGTGTTGGCTGGGCAGCTGAGGGACAACATTGCATCGTTTCTGAAGACAGTGGGTTCCAGCTGGAGGAAGGACACTGGAGGGAACCACTGCATTGTTTTAGATGCCAAGGGATGTTCAGGTCTCTGTGCATCGCGAGGATTTAGTAGGCAAGGGAGGAAGCTTGATGGTTGTAGAAGTAAAGTGCACCGTTCTAGGAAGCTGGATGAGGCTAGGTTGTTCAGGACATGGCTAAGTGTGAGTTCAGTGACATAGATGTAAACAGTGATAGGACTCGACTATGACTACACACGAACACTTAGTGACACAACGTAGACGATCCAGAATGCATAAGACATACCTTGCTTGATGCAACAAGCTTCATGACAAGTGTGCGTGAAGTGAGTGTGAAACATATCTATGTAATGAAAACAACTCCTACGCACAAAATTT